>JAUMJJ010000120.1:0-708999 GCA_033556795.1 Tapera naevia
CGTGTTTAAGTCGGGCATCATGTGGGCTATAAGTCGGGCATACAGTCGGGCTTAAATTGGGGTATATGTCGTCGTTTAATTTGGCTTAAAGTGAGGTCTAAATCGGGTATAAGTCCGGCTTAAAGTGGGGTATAAGTCGGGCCTTAAAGTCGGGTTTCAAGTCGGGCATAAGTGGGGCTTAAAGTCGGGCCTGAAGTCGAGGACGAAGTCGGGCCTAAGTCGGGCTTAAATTTGGGTTTAAGTTGGGCATAAGTCTGGTATTAAAGTGGGGTATAAATCGGGCCTAAAGTGGAGTATAAGTCGGACTTACACTTGGGGTTTCAGTCGGGTTTCAGTCGGATGTCAGTCGGGCTTAAACTTGGGTTTCAGTCGGCCTAAAGTCAGTCAGTCAGTCGGGCGGGCCTGAAGTCAGTCAGGCGGGCCTGAAGTCAGTCAGTCAGTCAGTCATTCGGGCCTGAAGTCAGTCAGTCGGGCCTGAAGTCAGTCCGTCAGTCAGTCAGTCAGTCGGGCCTGAAGTCAGTCAGTCAGGCAGGCAGGCCTGAAGTCAGTCAGCCAGACAGTCAGTCAGTCAGGCCTGAAGTCAGTCAGTCAATTAGTCGGGCCTGAAGACAGTCAGTCAGCCGGGCCTGAAGTCAGTCAGTCGGGCCTGAAGTAAGTCAGTCAGGCGGTGTTGGTAGCTAGGGTCCGGCGACCGGAAGATCTCGCGATGTACGGAAAGATAGGGCCCCTCTCCCATTAGCCAATGGTGTTTAGTTGATGATGTAAGCAGACGGAAGTGACATCGTAGACCTTGACTATATAAGCTGGTGTTATCTATCAATAAACGCCATTAGCCATTAGCCTTTTGCCTTTAACCATCCACCATATGTGTCTGTGAGCTTTTGGCCCGAGCGGCCGGGTGGGGCCGCCGTACCATTCCTGAACCAGGTCGAGCCTTCGGAAAATGAAGGCAACAAGTGGTGCCGAAACCGGGAAGAAGAAAAAGAAAAAGAAGAACACCTGGACGGGTAAACGGCGGCCGGAGCTGCGGGTTCAGCCCGGCGGGGAGGACGCTCCCAGACCACCAAGGAGGATGGATGCACTTGTAAAGGTCGTATCACAGTTATATAAGGAATGGGGTATTGAGTGTAAGCCCAAAGATTTTACTCTCGCCGTCGCGAGGCTTTTAGAAAGAGGGGTCATTGCGCAGCAGGTGGATATTTTTAACCCTGAAGTGTGGGATAAGTGTACTAAAGCCTTAGCAGAGGAGACGATGTCCTCGGGTTCTGGGAAACACCTTAAATCATGGGGGAAAGTTATGCAGTCCCTGCAAAACGCTATGCAAGGGCAGGAGACTTTGCGGGCAGCAAGAGATTGTTTCATGGTCACCTCGAAAGTGGGAGTCGGGGCGAACACGCAGACATCGCACCCCCCAGACGATAACAATTCTGCTGCTCCTAAAGATCTGCCAGAGGGTGATACATCCCCTCAATCCCCGAATCCGGTACCCCTTACGGAGGGACAGGAACGAGCAAAAACCTTTTGGGGTAACTTACTGGAGGAGGCCAAGGGCGCCGCTGCGCAATCAGAGTCTCAAGAGGCTTGGCCTAAGCCGCCGCCCTATGCGCCCCAAGATGGCGCCGAGCAGCGAGAGTGGGGGTGGGGCGAGACCAACGGCACGAAAAGGGAGGAAGCGCTCGAACTGACATGCGCGGGCGGACGGGAAAAGGAGGAGAACGGAAAAGAGAAAGTCGATAGGCGTGGCAGAGAAGGAAGGAGAGGCGTGTATGATAGGCGTGGAGCGGCCAATCAGAATGGCCATAGGAGGAGCAGGGGGCGGAGCGAGCCAAGACAAGGGGGACGGCCCGCCCGGAAGGGAAGTGGGCGGGGCCGGAGTCTGAGCAAAATGTACCGGAGCCCGGAAGTTACCAGTCAGTCGAGTTCCGGTCTCGAATCAGATACCAGCGGGGACGAGTGGCTGGAATCCGATTCGGAGTCGGAGTCGGAGGAGATAGAAATAGACAGAGTTAAAAGCAAAAATGTCCGCAATAAAAAGAGATTACGGGGAAAGAAAAAGCCTTTCACGGATTGGAAAGAAGTCAAGGATGCTTGTTTTGATTTGGTTCCATCAGATATACTAGCGTTCCCGGTTCGAGTAACAGATGGTGGACAAAGGATCTATTCACCAATAAACCCCAAAGATATACAAGCGATAGTTAAAGCAATTGCAGAGAAGGGGCTCAATTCTGCCATGGTCTCTACCCTCATAGATGGGGTTTTTGGGGGAGATGACATGCTCCCATTTGATATAAAACAAACTTGTAGATTGATTTTTGATGGAGCAGGAATGATTGTTTTTAGACAAGAATGGGAAGAAAACTGTGCAAGGCAATTAGCTCAAGCAGCTGCGGCAGATCACCCACTGCATGGCTCTACCGTACAACGGTTGATGGGTTCAGACCCAACCATGCTCACCCCCCAACTACAGGCACAAGGCATGCGTGCCCATGAAATTGTAGCAACCACTCGTGCAGCTAGAGAAGCCATTCGTACAGCCTCCAGAATTATTGTCAAACCATCACCATGGTCCACAATAAAACAAAGTGAATGTGAGAGCTTTACACAATTTGTAGATCGCCTCCAGGCAGCAGCTGACTCCTCATCCCTGCCTGCAGAAGCAAAAGGCCCAGTTGTTGCAGACTGCTTACGTCAGCAGTGTAATGCAAGAACCAAAGAAATCCTCCGATCACTACCACCAAGATCAAGTATTGCTGACATGATTAAGCATGTCACGAATGAAGAACATTTGGCCCCAATCCAGGTGGCTATTCAATCTACATTATCTAGTGTAATGGCATCTCCCCCATACCAAAATCGATTCAGAGGACCATGTTGGGCCTGTGGAAGGAAGGGACATCTCGCTAAAGAATGTAAAGCTAGAATCCAGGGAAACCCGAGGGGGAGAGGGCACCTGGGTCGCACACGGCCCTCTCCCACTCAGGATATGAGGCGACCCAATTATGCCAACCCCGGATGGAGGGTGACATTCTCAAACCCACTTTCCCCTCGACGAGCAACCAATTTCATGGTCCAACCGACGATCCAGTCGGATCCGTCTCTGGTTCAGAGACAACAAGAACTACCTCCTGGGGAAGAAACCCCTGGATCGCCCTCACAGTTAGGTGTGACAATCCACCAATAGTGTGGGGGATCTGTTCCCTCTACAACGTTTCAAATAGCATTACCATTAATGTTCCCTTTTTAATTGACACCGGGGCAGATGTTACAGTTATTCCCAAAACACATTGGCCTTCAGGTTGGAAATTAGAAGATGCCCCCATGGTGGGTGGAGTTGGAGGAGTATCACGAGCCCGGAAAAGTTCTCAATTGATAACAATTACGCTTCACACTGAAAAAGGACTAGAGAAAGCCATTGCCCTTTACCCATATGTCATGTCAGGTGTACCACCCCTGTTGGGAAGAGATGCTCTAGCTCTATTAAATGCCAGGGTTACAAATTTAATTTAAGGGCCACTGCTGCGCACCCACTTCTACCAATCAGATTGAAATGGAAATCATCTAACCCAGTATGGGTTGAGCAGTGGCCCCTATCAAAGCCTCGAATGGATGCTCTTCTTGAGCTGGTTGATCGTGAGTTACTAAAAGGTCACATAGAGCCCTCCACTAGTCCGTGGAACACCCCAGTTTTTGTAATACCCAAACGAACTGGCGAGGGGTTTCGTCTCCTCCATGACCTGCGTGAAGTAAACAAGATAATCCAACCTATGGGTCCTGTTCAAACACTATTGCCTATGAACTCTATGATACCTGAGGGACAACCTTGTGCTGTCCTTGATATTAAAGACTGTTTCTTTTCGATACCCTTGCACGAAGAGGACAAAGAACGGTTTGCTTTTTCTGTAGTGTTTCCAAACAGCCAACGCCCCAACCTACGCTTCCAGTGGAAAGTGCTGCCCCAAGGAATGGTCAACTCACCCACTATCTGCCAGATCACAGTGGATCGGGCATTGGCACCAGTCCGGTGCCATAACCCGACTGCGACTATCATTCAATATATGGATGATATTTTAATTGCAGCAACATCGGCAACTCAAGTGGACCAGCTAGTGTCAACAGTTTCCGAAACTCTAAAGGTACATGGGTTTGAAATTGCGAGTGCAAAAATTAAGAGAGGACCATGTGTAACTTTTTTGGGAGTAGGGATCACAAATTCTTACGTAACACCCCCTCAAATAAAAATTCATCGGAACATTAAGACACTCCATGATATGCAACAGTTAGTGGGGTCCTTGCAATGGCTCCGTAACATTGTTTTAATTCCTCCTGAAATCATGGCTCCTCTGCATGATCTTCTGAAAGGAAAGAATCCATGGGAACAAAAAGCCCTGACAATAGAAGCAATGAACTCTCTCGATTTTATCGAACAGCAGATGTCATCAAGCACGCTCGCTAGGTGGAACCCAAATATACCACTTGATCTCTATGTGCACTTTACAGAAAAGGGAGGAGTAGGAGCACTAGCCCAGGGTCCTACTGAAAAAGCCCGACCAATACAATGGATAGTCTTAGGAAAGCCGTCACGTGCATTCTCTCCAGGAATCGAGTGCCTTGGTAATCTCATCATGAAAGGCAGGAAACTCGCCCTAAGACATCTAGGCATTGAACCCGCCAGAATATGCTTGCCCTTTCGTAAACAGCTCCCAACGCAGTCAGTGGCAATGTCAGAATATCTTGCCATAGCTCTTGTAGGATTTGGTGGAGAACTTTGTTACGCCGCAAAGCCCCCCTGGACTCAAATGCTGGCAATAGTTAACATCGACCTTCCATGTAAGATCATGGACCGGCCCCAGCCGGGACCAACAGTCTTTACAGACGCATCCTCAACAACTTCAACCGCGGCAGCAGTTTGGCAATCGGAAGGAGAATGGCACAGCATTAAAATGACCGACTGTGCTCTTTCTGTCCAGCAACTAGAAGCAGCATCTGTAGTACTAGCATGTGGACTGTTCCCTACAGAACATCTCAACATAGTAACTGATTCCATATTTGTGGCTAAACTTTGCTTGGCCATGTCAGGCCCTGGCGTGTCAACGTCTACAACAGCCCTAATGTTAGAAGAAGCACTTTACTCTCGACAGGGCACTATATCAGTCATCCACGTCAATAGCCACAGCCCAATTAAAGGGTTTTTCCAAATAGGTAATGATAAAGCAGATGCTGCTGCAAAAGGACTGTGGGCATTGAAAGATGCTCGGCAGTTACACGAGTCTCTTCACATCGGAGCTAAAGCGTTAGCAAAGAGATGTGGCATTTCAATCACTGACGCAAAACATGTAGTGGCTACATGTCCCCACTGTCAGAAAGCACCACTGTGGTCGAGCGGAGTGAATCCTAGAGGTCTTAAAGCATCCGAGGTGTGGCAAACAGATTTCACACTTTGCCAATTATTAAAACCTCGAGCATGGCTAGCTGTGACTGTAGACACATACAGTGGAATGATTGTGGCCACTCAGCACCTTAAGGCTGACTCTAAAGCAACCATTCAACACTGGCTGACAGCTATGGCCTGGCTTGGTATCCCTAATCAGATCAAAACAGATAACGGTCCAAATTTTGTGTCTAAATCAGTTCAAGCATTCACTTTGAAATGGGGTATTACCTTAATACACGGCATTCCATATAATAGTACAGGACAAGCTATAGTGGAACGGGCAAATCAAACTTTGAAATCTAAATTGGAGGTATTAGCAAAAACAGAAGGGTTTGTCAACACCATTCCCTCAGGAGACCAGGCACGTCTCCTAACGACTGCTCTGCTAGCACTTAATCAATTCCCTAGGGGGCAGGAGGAGATTAGTCCCACCCAAAAGCATTGGGCCACTAAAGCACTAGAAGAAGGTCCATCAGTCATAGTCAGAAATGAGCTGGGAGAATGGGAACGAGGATGGAAACTAGTTCTGACAGGGCGAGGGTATGCTGCTGTCAAAAAAGATGGTAGAGTTAAGTGGTGCCCGCTTAAGTCTATCAAACCAGATCTTCAGAATGAAACTAATGAAAGCTGTGAGTTTTTGTTCACAGAACCAGATCATTGGGCACTCCCGAACGTTCCAGTGGCAGGAGAAGATGATCAATCGGCAAGCACCGTGCCTACACCTGATGATCCAACAGCGAGGCCTATGTCAACTACAAGCCGTTATTGATGAAGACCAAAGAACTGAAAAATCTACATCTGCTCTGGAACGATCTCTTTCCTCATTTTAAGAAGTAGTTTAAAAGTCAGCTAGAAAGAGTTAATGTTACACTTATAGAACACTAATAATTAGACTAAAGTGTGCCTTATGTTTTTTCTCTCAGGTCGACCTCAAGCTATCCTTACGATTTCAAGTTGCACTTTGTTAGTCATAGTCGTCTTTATAAGATGATAAGTTTTATAAGTAAGTTTATAAGTTTTATAACTTTATAAGTTTTATAAGATAAGTTTTATAAGCTTGTAAGTTGTAAGTTATAAGTTTTATAAGTTTATAAGTTTTATAAGTTTATAAGTTTGTAAGTTTTATAAGTTAAGTAAGTTAAGTTTATAAGTAATATAAGTTTTATACATTGATAAGATAAGATAAGATAAGATAAGATAAGATAAGATAAGATAAGATAAGATAAGATAAGATAAGATAAGATAAGATAAGATAAGATAAGATAAGAAGTACCATGGTACATGTTAAGAATATCTTTAAATTTATTCTATTCTAGTCAATTTAATTAAGCATGGGGAGGGGGGAGATGCTGGTAGCTAGGGTCCGGCGACCGGAAGATCTCGCGATGTACGGAAAGATAGGGCCCCTCTCCCATTAGCCAATGGTGTTTAGTTGATGATGTAAGCAGACGGAAGTGACATCGTAGACCTTGACTATATAAGCTGGTGTTATCTATCAATAAACGCCATTAGCCATTAGCCTTTTGCCTTTAACCATCCACCATATGTGTCTGTGAGCTTTTGGCCCGAGCGGCCGGGTGGGGCCGCCGTACCATTCCTGAACCAGGTCGAGCCTTCGGAAAATGAAGGCAACAAGGCGGGCCTGAAGTGACTCAGTCAGTCAGTCAGTCAGCCGGGCCTGAAGTCAGTCAGGCGGGCCTGAAGTCAGTCAGACAGGGGGGGCCTGAAGTCAGTCAGTCAGTCAGTCGGGCCTGAAGTAAGTCAGTCAATCAGTCAGGCGGGCCTAAAGTCAGTCAGTCAGGCGGGTGTGAAGTCAGTCAGTAAGGCGGGTGGGCCTGAAGTCAGTCAGTAAGTCAGGTGCGCCTGAAGTCAGTCAGTCAATCAGGCGGGCCTGAAGTCAATCAGTCAGTCAGTCGGGCCTGAAGTCAGTCAGTGAGGCGGGCGGGCCTGAATTCAGTCAGTCAGTCAGGCGGGCCTAAAGTCAGTCAGTCAGTCAGTCAGGCGGGCCTGAAGTCAGTCAGTCAGGCTAGCCTGAAGTCAGTCAGTCAGTCAGACGGACCTGAAGCCAGTCAGACATTCAGTCAGTCAGGCGGGCCTGAAGTCAGTCAGTCAGTCAGTGAGGCGGGCCTGAAGTCAGTCAGTCAGTCAGTCGGGCCTGAAGTCAGTCAGTTGGGCCTGAAGTCAGTCAGTCAGTCAGTCAGTTGGGCCTGAAGTCAGTCAGTCAGTCAGAGAGGCGGGCCTGAAGTCAGTCAGTCAGTCAGTCAGTCGGGCCTGAAGTCAGTCAGTCGAGCCTGAAGTCAGTCAGTCAGTCTGTCAGGCCTGCCTGAAGTCAGTCGGGCGGGCCTGAAGTCAGTCAGGCGGGCCTGTAGTAAGTCAGGCATGTCTGAAGTAAGTCAGGCGGGCCTGAACTCAGTCAGTCAGGCCTGAAGTCAGTCAGTCAGTCAGTCAGTCAGTCAGTCAGTCAGTCAGCCGGGCCTGAAATCAGTCAGTCAATCAGAGAGACGGGCCTGAAGTGAATCAGTCAGCCAGTCAGGCGGGCCTGAAGTCAGTCAGTCAGTCAGACAGTAGGGCTTGAAGTGAGTCAATCAGTCAGTCAGTCGGGCCTGAAATCAGTCAGTAAGGCGGACGGGCTTGAAGTCAGTCAGTCAGGCGGGCAGGCCTGAAGTCAGTCAATCAGATAGGCGGGCCTGAAGTCAGTCAGTCAGTCAGTCAGCTCTGAAATCAGTCAGTCAGGCGGGCTTAAAGTCAGTCAGTCGGGCGGGCCTGAAGTCAGTCAGTCAGTCAGTCAGGCGTGCGGGCCTGAAGTCAGTCAGTCAGTCAGGCAGGCGGGCCTGAAGTCAGTCAGTCGGTCAGTCAGTCAGGAGGGCCTGAAGTCAGTCAGTCGGTCAGTCAGGCGGGCCTGAAGTAAGTCAGTCAGTCAGTCAGTCGGGCCTGAAGTCAGTCAGGCGTGTATGAAGTCAGTCAGTCAGTCAGTCAGGTGGGTGTCAAGTCAGTCAGTCAGGCAGTCAGGCGGGCCTGAAGTCCGTCAGTCATTCATTCAGTCAGGCGGGCCTGAAGTCAGTCAGTCAGTCAGTCAGTCAGTCAGGCGGGACTGAAGTCAGTCAGTGTGTCAGTCAGGCGGGCCTAAAGTCAGTCTGTCAATCAGGCAGGCAGGCAGGCGGGCCTAACGTCAGTCAGGCAGTCAGGCGGGCCTAAAGTCAGGCAGTCAGGCAGGCAGTCCTAAAGTCAGTCAGTAAGTCAGGCGGGCCTAAAGTCAGGCAGGTAGGCAGTCAGGCGGGCTTGAAGACAGTCAGTCAGGCAGGCAGGCGGGCCTGAAATCAGTCAGCTAGTCAGTCAGTCGGACCTGAAGTCAGACAGTCAGTCAGTCAGGCGGGCGTGCCTGAAGTCAGTCAGTCAGTCAGTCAGGCGGGCCTGAAGTCAGTCAGTCAGTCAGGCAGGCAGGCAGGCAGGCAGGCAGGCCTGTAGGTAGTCAGTCAATCAGTCAGTCACGCGGGCCTGAAGTAAGTCAGTTGGTCAGTCAGTCAGGAGGGCCTGAAGTGGGTCAGTCGGTCAGTCAGGCGGGCCTGAAGTCAGTCAGTCGGGCCTGAAGTCAGTCAGTCAGTCAGTCAGGCGGGCCTGACGTCAGTCAGTAAGGAGGGCGGGCCTAAAGTCAGTCAGTCAGTCAGGCGGGCCTGAATTCAGTCAGTCAGTCAGTCAGTCAGTCAGTCAGGCGGGCCTGAAGTCAGTCAGTCGGTCAGTCAGCCAGGAGGGCCTGAAGTCAGTCAGTCGGGCCTGAAGTCAGTCAGTCAGTCAGTCAGTCAGTCAGTCAGTCAGTCAGTCAGTCAGGCGGGCCTGAAGTCAGTCAGTCAGTCAGTCAGGCGGGCCTGAAGTCAGTCAGTCAGGCAGGCAGGCCTGAAGTCAGTCAGTCAGGTGGGCCTAAAGACAGTCTGTCAGTCAGACAGGAGGGCTTGAAGTGAGTCAGTCAGTCAGTCAGTCGGGCCTGAAGTCAGTCAGTCAGTCGGGCCGGAAATCAGTCAGTAAGGCGGGCGGGCTTGAAGTCAGTCAGTCAGGCGGGCAGGCCTGAATTCAGTCAATCAGATAGGCGGGCCTGAAGTCAGTCAGTCAGTCAGTCAGCTCTGAAGTCAGTCAGTCAGGCGGGCTTAAAGTCAGTCAGTCGGGCGGGCCTGAAGTCAGTCAGTCAGTCAGTCAGGCGGGCGGGCCTGAAGTCAGTCAGTCAGTCAGTCAGTCAGTCAGGCGGGCCTGAAGTCAGTCAGTCGATCAGTCAGTCAGGAGGGCCTGAAGTCAGTCAGTCGGTCAGTCAGGCGGGCCTGAAGTCAGTCAGTCGGGTCTGAAGTAAGTCAGGCGGGCCTGAAGTCAGACAGTCAGTCAGTCAGTCGGGCCTGAAGTCAGTCAGGTGTGTATGAAGTCAGTCAGTCAGTCAGTCAGGCGGGCGTGAAGTCAGTCAGTCAGGCAGTCAGGCGGGCCTGAAGTCCGTCAGTCATTCATTCAGTCAGGCGGGCCTGAAGTCAGTCAGTCAGTCAGTCAGTAAGTCAGGCGGGACTGAAGTCAGTCAGTGTGTCAGTCAGGCGGGCCTTAAGTCAGTCAGTCAGGCGGGCCTGAAGTCAGTGTGTCAGTCAGGTGGGCCTGAATTCAGTCAGTCAGTCAGTCAGGCGGGCCTAAAGTCAGTCAGTCAATCAGGCAGGCAGGCAGGCGGGCCTAACGTCAGTCAGGCAGTCAGGCGGGCCTAAAGTCAGGCAGGCAGGCAGGCAGTCCTAAAGTCAGTCAGTAAGTCAGGCGGGCCTAAAGTCAGTCAGTCAGACAGTCAGGCGGGCTTGAAGACAGTCAGTCAGTCAGGCAGGCGGGCCTGAAATCAGTCAGCTAGTCAGTCAGTCGGACCTGAAGTCAGTCAGTCAGTCAGTCAGTCAGGCGGGCCTGAAGTCAGTCAGTCAGTCAGGCGCGCCTGAAGTCAGTCAGTCAGTCAGTCATTCAGTCAGTCAGGCGGGCCTGAAGTCAGTCAGTCAGTCAGGCGTGCCTGAAGTCAGTCAGTCAGTCATTCAGTCAGTCAGGCGGGCTTCAAGTCAGTCAGTCAGTCAGGCGCGCCTGAAGTCAGTCAGTCAGTCGGTCAGTCAGGCGGGTGTGAAGTCAGTCAGTCAGTCAGTCAGGCGGGCCTCAAGTCAGTCAGTCAGTCAGGCGCGCCTGAAGTCAGTCAGTCAGTCGGTCAGTCAGGCGGGCGTGAAGTCAGTCAGTAAGGCGGGCGGGCCTGAAGTCAGTAAGTCAGTCAGTCAGTCAGTCAGTCAGGCGGGCCTGACGTCAGTCAGTAAGGAGGGCGGGCCTGAAGTCAGTCAGTCAGGCAGTCAGGCGGGCCTGAATTCAGTCAGTCAGTCAGTCAGTCAGTAAGTCAGTCAGTCAGTCAGTCAGTCGGGCGGGCCTGAATTTAGTCAGTCAGTCAGTCACTCAGTCAGTGAGGCGGGCCTGAAGTCAGTCAGTCAGGCAGGCAGGCCTGAAGTCAGTCAGTCAGGCGGGCCTAAAGACAGTCTGTCATTCAGACAGGAGGGCCTGAAGTGAGTCAGTCAGTCAGTCAGTCGGGCCTGAAGTCAGACAGTCAGTCGGGCCTGAAGTCAGTCAGTAAGGCGGGCGGGCTTGAAGTCAGTCAGTCAGGCGGGAAGGCCTGAAGTCAGTCAGTCAGATAGGCGGGCCTGAAGTCAGTCAGTCAGTCAGTCAGTCAGCTCTGAAGTCAGTCAGTCAGGCGGGCTTAAAGTCAGTCGGGCGGGCCTGAAGTCAGTCAGTCAGTCAGTCGGGCGGGCCTGAAGTCAGTCAGTCAGTCAGTCAGGCGGGCCTGAAGTCAGTCAGTCGGTCAGTCAGTCAGGAGGGCCTGAAGTCAGTCAGTCACTCAGTCAGGCGGGCCTAAAGTCAGTCAGTCAGTCAGTGAGTCGGGCCTGAAGTCAGTCAGTCGGGCCTGAAGTCAATAAGTCAGTCAGTCAATCGGGCCTCAAGTAAGTTAGTCAGTCAGGTGGGCCTAAAGTCAGTCAGGCGGTCCTAAAGTCAGTCAGTCAGTCAGTCAGTCTGTCAGGCGGGCCTGAAGATAGTCAGGCAGGCAGGCAGGCGGGCCTGAAGTCAGTCAGTCAGTCAGTCACGCGGGCTGCCTGAAGTCAGTCAGTCAGTCAGTCAGTCAGGCGTGCCTGTAGTCAGTCAGTCAGTCAGTCTGTCAGTCAGACGGGCCAGAAGTCAGTCAGTCAATCAGTCAGTCAGTCAAGCGGGCCTGTAGGTAGTCAGTCAATCAGTCAGTCACGCGGGCCTGAAGTCAGTCAGTCTGTCACTCAGTCAGGAGGGCCTGAAGTGGGTCAGTCGGGCCTGAAGTCAGTAAGTCAGTCAGTCAGGCTTGCCTGAAGTCAGTCGGGCGGGCCTGAAGTCAGTCAGGCGGGCCTGTAGTCAGTCAGTCAGTCAGTCAGTCAGTCGGGCCTGAAGTCAGTCAGTCAGTCAGTCAGTCAGTCAGGCGGGCCTGAAGTCAGTCAGTCAATCAGTCATTAAGGCCTGAAGTCTGTCACTCAATCAGTCGGGCCTGACGTCAGTCAGTCGGGCCAGACGTCAGTCAGTCGGGCCTCAAGTCAGTCAGTCAGTCAGTCAGTCGAGCCTGAAGTCAGTCAGTCGGGCCTGAAGTCAGTTAGTCAGGCAGTCAGGCGGGCCTGAAGTCAGTCAGTCAGACAGGCAGGCGGGACTGAAATCAGTCAGTCAGGCGGTCAGGCGGGCCTGACGTCAGTCGGTAAGGAGGGCGGGCCTGAAGTCAGTCAGTCAGGCGGGCGGGCCTGAAGTCAGTCAGTCAGTCAGTCAGTCAGTCAGTCAGGCGGGCCTGAAGTCATTCAGTCAGGCGGGACTAAAGACAGTCTGTCAGTCAGACAGTAGGGCTTGAAGTGAGTCAATCAGTCAGTCAGTCGGGCCTGAAATCAGTCAGTAAGGCGGGCGGGCTTGAAGTCAGTCAGTCAGGCGGGCAGGCCTGAAGTCAGTCAATCAGATAGGCGGGCCTGAAGTCAGTCAGTCAGTCAGTCAGCTCTGAAATCAGTCAGTCAGGCGGGCTTAAAGTCAGTCAGTCGGGCGGGCCTGAAGTCAGTCAGTCAGTCAGTCAGGCGTGCGGGCCTGAAGTCAGTCAGTCAGTCAGGCAGGCGGGCCTGAAGTCAGTCAGTCGGTCAGTCAGTCAGGAGGGCCTGAAGTCAGTCAGTCGGTCAGTCAGGCGGGCCTGAAGTAAGTCAGTCAGTCAGTCAGTCGGGCCTGAAGTCAGTCAGGCGTGTATGAAGTCAGTCAGTCAGTCAGTCAGGTGGGTGTCAAGTCAGTCAGTCAGGCAGTCAGGCGGGCCTGAAGTCCGTCAGTCATTCATTCAGTCAGGCGGGCCTGAAGTCAGTCAGTCAGTCAGTCAGTCAGTCAGGCGGGACTGAAGTCAGTCAGTGTGTCAGTCAGGCGGGCCTAAAGTCAGTCTGTCAATCAGGCAGGCAGGCAGGCGGGCCTAACGTCAGTCAGGCAGTCAGGCGGGCCTAAAGTCAGGCAGGCAGGCAGGCAGTCCTAAAGTCAGTCAGTAAGTCAGGCGGGCCTAAAGTCAGGCAGGTAGGCAGTCAGGCGGGCTTGAAGACAGTCAGTCAGTCAGGCAGGCGGGCCTGAAATCAGTCAGCTAGTCAGTCAGTCGGACCTGAAGTCAGACAGTCAGTCAGTCAGGCGGGCGTGCCTGAAGTCAGTCAGTCAGTCAGTCAGGCGGGCCTGAAATCAGTCAGTCAGTCAGTCAGGCAGGCAGGCAGGCAGGCAGGCCTGTAGGTAGTCAGTCAATCAGTCAGTCACGCGGGCCTGAAGTAAGTCAGTTGGTCAGTCAGTCAGGAGGGCCTGAAGTGGGTCAGTCGGTCAGTCAGGCGGGCCTGAAGTCAGTCAGTCGGGCCTGAAGTCAGTCAGTCAGTCAGTCAGGCGGGCCTGACGTCAGTAAGTAAGGAGGGCGGGCCTAAAGTCAGTCAGTCAGTCAGGCGGGCCTGAATTCAGTCAGTCAGTCAGTCAGTCAGTCAGTCAGGCGGGCCTGAAGTCAGTCAGTCGGTCAGTCAGCCAGGAGGGCCTGAAGTCAGTCAGTCGGGCCTGAAGTCAGTCAGTCAGTCAGTCAGTCAGTCAGTCAGGCGGGCCTGAAGTCAGTCAGTCAGTCAGTCAGGCGGGCCTGACGTCAGTCGGTAAGGAGGGCGGGCCTGAAGTCAGTCAGTAAGGCGGGCGGGCCTGAAGTCAGTCAGTCAGTCAGTCAGTCAGGCGGGCCTGAAGTCAGTCAGTCAGGCAGGCAGGCCTGAAGTCAGTCAGTCAGGCGGGCCTAAAGACAGTCTGTCAGTCAGACAGGAGGGCTTGAAGTGAGTCAGTCAGTCAGTCAGTCGGGCCTGAAGTCAGTCAGTCAGTCGGGCCGGAAATCAGTCAGTAAGGCGGGCGGGCTTGAAGTCAGTCAGTCAGGCGGGCAGGCCTGAATTCAGTCAATCAGATAGGCGGGCCTGAAGTCAGTCAGTCAGTCAGTCAGCTCTGAAGTCAGTCAGTCAGGCGGGCTTAAAGTCAGTCAGTCGGGCGGGCCTGAAGTCAGTCAGTCAGTCAGTCAGGCGGGCGGGCCTGAAGTCAGTCAGTCAGTCAGTCAGTCAGGCGGGCCTGAAGTCAGTCAGTCGATCAGTCAGTCAGGAGGGCCTGAAGTCTGTCAGTCGGTCAGTCAGGCGGGCCTGAAGTCAGTCAGTCGGGTCTGAAGTAAGTCAGGCGGGCCTGAAGTCAGACAGTCAGTCAGTCAGTCGGGCCTGAAGTCAGTCAGGTGTGTATGAAGTCAGTCAGTCAGTCAGTCAGGCGGGCGTGAAGTCAGTCAGTCAGGCAGTCAGGCGGGCCTGAAGTCCGTCAGTCATTCATTCAGTCAGGCGGGCCTTAAGTCAGTCAGTCAGTCAGTCAGTCAGTCAGGCGGGACTGAAGTCAGTCAGTGTGTCAGTCAGGCGGGCCTTAAGTCAGTCAGTCAGGCGGGCCTGAAGTCAGTGTGTCAGTCAGGTGGGCCTGAATTCAGTCAGTCAGTCAGTCAGGCGGGCCTAAAGTCAGTCAGTCAATCAGGCAGGCAGGCAGGCGGGCCTAACGTCAGTCAGGCAGTCAGGCGGGCCTAAAGTCAGGCAGGCAGGCAGGCAGTCCTAAAGTCAGTCAGTAAGTCAGGCGGGCCTAAAGTCAGTCAGTCAGACAGTCAGGCGGGCTTGAAGACAGTCAGTCAGTCAGGCAGGCGGGCCTGAAATCAGTCAGCTAGTCAGTCAGTCGGACCTGAAGTCAGTCAGTCAGTCAGTCAGTCAGGCGGGCCTGAAGTCAGTCAGTCAGTCAGGCGCGCCTGAAGTCAGTCAGTCAGTCAGTCATTCAGTCAGTCAGGCGGGCCTGAAGTCAGTCAGTCAGTCAGGCGTGCCTGAAGTCAGTCAGTCAGTCATTCAGTCAGTCAGGCGGGCTTCAAGTCAGTCAGTCAGTCAGGCGCGCCTGAAGTCAGTCAGTCAGTCGGTCAGTCAGGCGGGTGTGAAGTCAGTCAGTCAGTCAGTCAGGCGGGCCTCAAGTCAGTCAGTCAGTCAGGCGCGCCTGAAGTCAGTCAGTCAGTCGGTCAGTCAGGCGGGCGTGAAGTCAGTCAGTAAGGCGGGCGGGCCTGAAGTCAGTAAGTCAGTCAGTCAGTCAGGCAGTCAGGCGGGCCTGAATTCAGTCAGTCAGTCAGTCAGTCAGTCAGTCAGTCAGTCGGGCGGGCCTGAATTTAGTCAGTCAGTCAGTCACTCAGTCAGTCAGTCGGGCCTAAAGACAGTCAGTCAGTCAGTCGGGCCTGAAGTCAGTCAGTCAGTCACTCAGTCAGTCAGGCGGGCCTGAATTCAGTCAGTCAGTCAGTCAGTCAGGCGGGCCTGAAGTCAGTCAGTCAGTCAGTCAGTCAGTCAGTCAGTCAGGCGGGCCTGAAGTCAGTCAGGCAGGCAGGCAGGCCTGAAGTCAGTCAGTCAGGCGGGCCTAAAGACAGTCTGTCATTCAGACAGGAGGGCCTGAAGTGAGTCAGTCAGTCAGTCAGTCAGGCCTGAAGTCAGACAGTCAGTCGGGCCTGAAGTCAGTCAGTAAGGCGGGCGGGCTTGAAGTCAGTCAGTCAGGCGGGCAGGCCTGAAGTCAGTCAGTCAGATAGGCGGGCCTGAAGTCAGTCAGTCAGTCAGTCAGACAGCTCTGAAGTCAGTCAGTCAGGCGGGCTTAAAGTCAGTCAGTCGGGCGGGCCTGAAGTCAGTCAGTCAGTCAGTCGGGCGGGCCTGAAGTCAGTCAGTCAGTCAGTCAGGCGGGCCTGAAGTCAGTCAGTCAGTCAGTCAGTCAGGAGGGCCTGAAGTCAGTCAGTCACTCAGTCAGGCGGGCCTAAAGTCAGTCAGTCAGTCAGTGAGTCGGGCCTGAAGTCAGTCAGTCGAGCCTGAAGTCAATAAGTCAGTCAGTCAATCGGGCCTCAAGTAAGTTAGTCAGTCAGGTGGGCCTAAAGTCAGTCAGGCGGTCCTAAAGTCAGTCAGTCAGTCAGTCAGTCTGTCAGGCGGGCCTGAAGATAGTCAGGCAGGCAGGCAGGCGGGCCTGAAGTCAGTCAGTCAGTCAGTCACGCGGGCTGCCTGAAGTCAGTCAGTCAGTCAGTCAGTCAGGCGTGCCTGTAGTCAGTCAGTCAGTCAGTCTGTCAGTCAGACGGGCCAGAAGTCAGTCAGTCAATCAGTCAGTCAGTCAAGCGGGCCTGTAGGTAGTCAGTCAATCAGTCAGTCACGCGGGCCTGAAGTCAGTCAGTCTGTCACTCAGTCAGGAGGGCCTGAAGTGGGTCAGTCGGGCCTGAAGTCAGTAAGTCAGTCAGTCAGGCCTGCCTGAAGTCAGTCGGGCGGGCCTGAAGTCAGTCAGGCGGGCCTGTAGTCAGTCAGTCAGTCAGTCAGTCAGTCGGGCCTGAAGTCAGTCAGTCAGTCAGTCAGTCAGTCAGTCAGGCGGGCCTAAAGTCAGTCAGTCAGTCAGTCAGGCGGGCTTGAAGACAGTCAGGCAGTCAGGCACGCGGGCGGGCCTGAAGTCAGTCAGTCAGTCAGGCGGGCTGCCTGAATTCAGTCAGTCAGTCAGTCAGTCAGGCTTGTAGTCAGTCAGTCAGTCAGTCAGGCGGGCCTGACGTCAGTCGGTAAGGAGGGCGGGCCTGAAGTCAGTCAGTCAGTCAGTCAGGCGGGCCTGAAGTCAGTCAGTCAGGCAGGCAGGCCTGAAGTCAGTCAGTCAGGCGGGCCTAAAGACAGTCTGTCAGTCAGACAGGAGGGCTTGAAGTGAGTCAGTCAGTCAGTCAGTCGGGCCTGAAGTCAGTCAGTCAGTCGGGCCGGAAATCAGTCAGTAAGGCGGGCGGGCTTGAAGTCAGTCAGTCAGGCGGGCAGGCCTGAATTCAGTCAATCAGATAGGCGGGCCTGAAGTCAGTCAGTCAGTCAGTCAGCTCTGAAGTCAGTCAGTCAGGCGGGCTTAAAGTCAGTCAGTCGGGCGGGCCTGAAGTCAGTCAGTCAGTCAGTCAGGCGGGCGGGCCTGAAGTCAGTCAGTCAGTCAGTCAGTCAGGCGGGCCTGAAGTCAGTCAGTCGGTCAGTCAGTCAGGAGGGCCTGAAGTCAGTCAGTCGGTCAGTCAGGCGGGCCTGAAGTCAGTCAGTCGGGTCTGAAGTAAGTCAGGCGGGCCTGAAGTCAGACAGTCAGTCAGTCAGTCGGGCCTGAAGTCAGTCAGGCGTGTATGAAGTCAGTCAGTCAGTCAGTCAGGCGGGCGTGAAGTCAGTCAGTCAGGCAGTCAGGCGGGCCTGAAGTCCGTCAGTCATTCATTCAGTCAGGCGGGCCTGAAGTCAGTCAGTCAGTCAGTCAGTCAGTCAGGCGGGACTGAAGTCAGTCAGTGTGTCAGTCAGGCGGGCCTTAAGTCAGTCAGTCAGGCGGGCCTGAAGTCAGTGTGTCAGTCAGGTGGGCCTGAATTCAGTCAGTCAGTCAGTCAGGCGGGCCTAAAGTCAGTCAGTCAATCAGGCAGGCAGGCAGGCGGGCCTAACGTCAGTCAGGCAGTCAGGCGGGCCTAAAGTCAGGCAGGCAGGCAGGCAGTCCTAAAGTCAGTCAGTAAGTCAGGCGGGCCTAAAGTCAGTCAGTCAGAGAGTCAGGCGGGCTTGAAGACAGTCAGTCAGTCAGGCAGGCGGGCCTGAAATCAGTCAGCTAGTCAGTCAGTCGGACCTGAAGTCAGTCAGTCAGTCAGTCAGTCAGGCGGAACTGAAGTCAGTCAGTCAGTCAGTCAGGCGGGCCTAAAGTCAGCCAGTCAGTCACGCGGGCGGGCCTGTAGTCAGTCAGTCAGTCAGTCAGGCGGGCCTGAAGTCAGTCAGTCAGTCAGGCGCGCCTGAAGTCAGTCAGTCAGTCATTCAGTCAGTCAGGCGGGCCTGAAGTCAGTCAGTCAGGCGCGCCTGAAGTCAGTCAGTCAGTCATTCAGTCAGTCAGGCGGGCTTCAAGTCAGTCAGTCAGTCAGGCGCGCCTGAAGTCAGTCAGTCAGTCGGTCAGTCAGGCGGGTGTGAAGTCAGTCAGTCAGTCAGTCAGGCGGGCCTCAAGTCAGTCAGTCAGTCAGGCGCGCCTGAAGTCAGTCAGTCAGTCGGTCAGTCAGGCGGGCGTGAAGTCAGTCAGTAAGGCGGGCGGGCCTGAAGTCAGTAAGTCAGTCAGTCAGTCAGGCAGTCAGGCGGGCCTGAATTCAGTCAGTCAGTCAGTCAGTCAGTCAGTCAGTCAGTCGGGCGGGCCTGAATTTAGTCAGTCAGTCAGTCACTCAGTCAGTCAGTCGGGCCTAAAGACAGTCAGTCAGTCAGTCGGGCCTGAAGTCAGTCAGTCAGTCACTCAGTCAGTCAGGCGGGCCTGAAGTCAGTCAGTCAGGCAGGCAGGCCTGAAGTCAGTCAGTCAGGCGGGCCTAAAGACAGTCTGTCATTCAGACAGGAGGGCCTGAAGTGAGTCAGTCAGTCAGTCAGTCAGGCCTGAAGTCAGACAGTCAGTCGGGCCTGAAGTCAGTCAGTAAGGCGGGCGGGCTTGAAGTCAGTCAGTCAGGCGGGCAGGCCTGAAGTCAGTCAGTCAGATAGGCGGGCCTGAAGTCAGTCAGTCAGTCAGTCAGTCAGCTCTGAAGTCAGTCAGTCAGGCGGGCTTAAAGTCAGTCAGTCGGGCGGGCCTGAAGTCAGTCAGTCAGTCAGTCGGGCGGGCCTGAAGTCAGTCAGTCAGTCAGTCAGGCGGGCCTGAAGTCAGTCAGTCGGTCAGTCAGTCAGGAGGGCCTGAAGTCAGTCAGTCACTCAGTCAGGCGGGTCTAAAGTCAGTCTGTCAGTCAGTGAGTCGGGCCTGAAGTCAGTCAGTCGAGCCTGAAGTCAATAAGTCAGTCAGTCAATCGGGCCTCAAGTAAGTTAGTCAGTCAGGCGGTCCTAAAGTCAGTCAGTCAGTCAGTCAGTCTGTCAGGCGGGCCTGAAGATAGTCAGGCAGGCAGGCAGGCGGGCCTGAAGTCAGTCAGTCAGTCAGTCACGCGGGCTGCCTGAAGTCAGTCAGTCAGTCAGTCAGTCAGGCGTGCCTGTAGTCAGTCAGTCAGTCAGTCTGTCAGTCAGACGGGCCAGAAGTCAGTCAGTCAAACAGTCAGTCAGTCAAGCGGGCCTGTAGGTAGTCAGTCAATCAGTCAGTCACGCGGGCCTGAAGTCAGTCAGTCTGTCACTCAGTCAGGAGGGCCTGAAGTGGGTCAGTCGGGCCTGAAGTCAGTAAGTCAGTCAGTCAGGCCTGCCTGAAGTCAGTCGGGCGGGCCTGAAGTCAGTCAGGCGGGCCTGTAGTCAGTCAGTCAGTCAGTCAGTCAGTCGGGCCTGAAGTCAGTCAGTCAGTCAGTCAGTCAGTCAGTCAGGCAGGCAGGCCTGAAGTCAGTCAGTCAGTCAGTCGGGCGGGCCTGAAGTAAGTCAGTCAGTCAGTCAGTCAGGCGGGCCTGACGTCAGTCAGTAAGGAGGGCGGGCCTAAAGTCAGTCAGTCAGTCAGTCGGGCCTGAAGTCAGTCAGTCAGTCACTCAGTCAGTCAGGCGGGCCTGAAGTCAGTGTGTCAGTCAGGCGGGCCTGAAGTCAGTCAGTCAGTCATTCAGTCAGTCAGGCAGGCCTCAAGTCAGTCAGTCATTCAGGCACGCCTGAAGTCAGTCAGTCAGTCGGTCAGTCAGGCGGGCGTGAAGTCCGTCAGTCATTCAGTCAGTCAGGCGGGCCTTAAGTCAGTCAGTCAGGTGGGCCTGAAGTCAGTGTGTCAGTCAGATGGGCCTGAATTCAGTCAGTCAGGCAGTCAGGCGGGCCTAAAGTCAGTCAGTCAGGCAGGCAGTCCTAAAGTCAGTCAGTAAGTCAGGCGGGCCTAAAGTCAGGCAGGTAGGCAGGCAGGCGGGCCTAAATTCACTCAGTCAGGCAGGCAGGCAGTCAGGCGGGCCTAAAGTCAGTCAGTCAGTCAGTCAGGCGGGCTTGAAGACAGTCAGGCAGTCAGGCACGCGGGCGGGCCTGAAGTCAGTCAGTCAGTCAGGCGGGCTGCCTGAATTCAGTCAGTCAGTCAGTCAGTCAGGCTTGTAGTCAGTCAGTCAGTCAGTCAGGCGGGCCTGAAGTCAGTCAGTCAGTCAGTCAGGCGGGACTGAAGTCAGTCAGTTAGTCAGTGAGGCGGGCCTGAAGTAAGTCAGTCATTCAGTCAGTCAGGCGGGCCTGAAGTCAGTCAGTCAGTCAGTCAGGCGGGCCTCAAGTCAGTCAGTCAGTCAGGCGCTCCTGAAGTCAGTCAGTCAGTTGGTCAGTCAGGCGGGCGTGAAGTCAGTCAGTAAGGCGGGCGGGCCTGAAGTCAGTCAGTCAGTCAGTCAGTCAGGCGGGCCTGAAGTCAGTCAGTCAGTCAGTCAGGCGGGCCTGACGTCAGTCGGTAAGGAGGGCGGGCCTGAAGTCAGTCAGTCAGGCGGGCGGGCCTGAAGTCAGTCAGTCAGGCGGGCCTAAAGACAGTCTGTCAGTCAGACAGGAGGGCTTGAAGTGAGTCAGTCAGTCAGTCAGTCGGGCCTGAAGTCAGTCAGTCAGTCGGGCCGGAAATCAGTCAGTAAGGCGGGCGGGCTTGAAGTCAGTCAGTCAGGCGGGCAGGCCTGAAGTCAGTCAATCAGATAGGCGGGCCTGAAGTCAGTCAGTCAGTCAGTCAGCTCTGAAGTCAGTCAGTGAGGCGGGCTTAAAGTCAGTCAGTCGGGCGGGCCTGAAGTCAGTCAGTCAGTCAGTCAGGCGGGCGGGCCTGAAGTCAGTCAGTCAGTCAGTCAGTCAGGCGGGCCTGAAGTCAGTCAGTCGGTCAGTCAGTCAGGCGGGCCTGAAGTCAGTCAGTCGGGTCTGAAGTAAGTCAGGCGGGCCTGAAGTCAGACAGTCAGTCAGTCACTCGGGCCTGAAGTAAGTCAGTCAGTCAGTCAGTCGGGCCTGAAGTCAGTCAGGCGTGTATGAAGTCAGTCAGTCAGTCAGTCGGGCGGGCCTGAAGTCAGTCAGTCAGTCAGTCAGGCGGGCGGGCCTGAAGTCCATCAGTCATTCATTCAGTCAGGCGGGCCTGAAGTCAGTCAGTCAGTCAGTCAGTCAGTCAGGCGGGACTGAAGTCAGTCAGTGTGTCAGTCAGGCGGGCCTTAAGTCAGTCAGTCAGGCGGGCCTGAAGTCAGTGTGTCAGGCAGGTGGGCCTGAATTCAGTCAGTCAGTCAGTCAGGCGGACCTAAAGTCAGTCAGTCAATCAGGCAGGCAGGCAGGCGGGCCTAACGTCAGTCAGGCAGTCAGGCGGGCCTAATGTCAGGCAGGCAGGCAGGCAGTCCTAAAGTCAGTCAGTAAGTCAGGCGGGCCTAAAGTCAGTCAGTCAGACAGTCAGGCGGGCTTGAAGACAGTCAGTCAGTCAGGCAGGCGGGCCTGAAATCAGTCAGCTAGTCAGTCAGTCGGACCTGAAGTCAGTCAGTCAGTCAGTCAGGCGGGCGTGCCAGAAGTCAGTCAGTCAGTCAGCCAGTCAGGCGGGCCTAAAGTCAGCCAGTCAGTCAGTCAGTCAGGCGGGCCTGAAGTCAGTCAGTCAGTCAGTCACGCGGGCGGGCCTGTAGTCAGTCAATCAGTCAGTCAGTCAGGCAGGCCTGAAGTCAGTCAGTCATTCAGTCAGTCAGTCGGGCCTGAAGTCAGTCAGTCAGTCAGTCAGGCGGGCGGGCCTGAAGTCAGTCAGTCAGTCAGTCAGTCAGGCGGGCCTGAAGTCAGTCAGTCAGGCAGGCAGGCCTGAAGTCAGTCAGTCAGGCGGGCCTAAAGACAGTCTGTCAGTCAGACAGGAGGGCTTGAAGTGAGTCAGTCAGTCAGTCAGTCGGGCCTGAAGTCAGTCAGTCAGTCGGGCCGGAAATCAGTCAGTAAGGCGGGCGGGCTTGAAGTCAGTCAGTCAGGCGGGCAGGCCTGAATTCAGTCAATCAGATAGGCGGGCCTGAAGTCAGTCAGTCAGTCAGTCAGCTCTGAAGTCAGTCAGTCAGGCGGGCTTAAAGTCAGTCAGTCGGGCGGGCCTGAAGTCAGTCAGTCAGTCAGTCAGTCAGGCGGGCCTGAAGTCAGTCAGACGGTCAGTCAGTCAGGAGGGCCTGAAGTCAGTCAGTCGGTCAGTCAGGCGGGCCTGAAGTCAGTCAGTCGGGTCTGAAGTAAGTCAGGCGGGCCTGAAGTCAGACAGTCAGTCAGTCAGTCGGGCCTGAAGTCAGTCAGGCGTGTATGAAGTCAGTCAGTCAGTCAGTCAGGCGGGCGTGAAGTCAGTCAGTCAGGCAGTCAGTCAGTCAGTCAGTCAGGCGGGACTGAAGTCAGTCAGTGTGTCAGTCAGGCGGGCCTTAAGTCAGTCAGTCAGGCGGGCCTGAAGTCAGTGTGTCAGTCAGGTGGGCCTGAATTCAGTCAGTCAGTCAGTCAGGCGGGCCTAAATTCAGTCAGTCAATCAGGGAGGCAGGCAGGCGGGCCTAACGTCAGTCAGGCAGTCAGGCGGGCCTAAAGTCAGGCAGGCAGGCAGGCAGTCCTAAAGTCAGTCAGTAAGTCAGGCGGGCCTAAAGTCAGTCAGTCAGACAGTCAGGCGGGCTTGAAGACAGTCAGTCAGTCAGGCAGGCGGGCCTGAAATCAGTCAGCTAGTCAGTCAGTCGGACCTGAAGTCAGTCAGTCAGTCAGTCAGTCAGGCGGAACTGAAGTCAGTCAGTCAGTCAGTCAGGCGGGCCTAAAGTCAGCCAGTCAGTCACGCGGGCGGGCCTGTAGTCAGTCAGTCAGTCAGTCAGTCAGGCGGGCCTGAAGTCAGTCAGTCAGTCAGGCGCGCCTGAAGTCAGTCAGTCAGTCATTCAGTCAGTCAGGCGGGCCTGAAGTCAGTCAGTCAGTCAGGTGCGCCTGAAGTCAGTCAGTCAGTCATTCAGTCAGTCAGGCGGGCTTCAAGTCAGTCAGTCAGTCAGGCGCGCCTGAAGTCAGTCAGTCAGTCGGTCAGTCAGGCGGGTGTGAAGTCAGTCAGTCAGTCAGTCAGGCGGGCCTCAAGTCAGTCAGTCAGTCAGGCGCGCCTGAAGTCAGTCAGTCAGTCGGTCAGTAAGGCGGGCGTGAAGTCAGTCAGTAAGGCGGGCGGGCCTGAAGTCAGTAAGTCAGTCAGTCAGTCAGGCAGTCAGGCGGGCCTGAATTCAGTCAGTCAGTCAGTCAGTCAGTCAGTCAGTCAGTCAGTCAGTCGGGCGGGCCTGAATTTAGTCAGTCAGTCAGTCAGTCAGTCAGTCAGTCGGGCCTAAAGACAGTCAGTCAGTCAGTCGGGCCTGAAGTCAGTCAGTCAGTCACTCAGTCAGTCAGGCGGGCCTGAATTCAGTCAGTCAGTCAGTCAGTCAGGCGGGCCTGAAGTCAGTCAGTCAGTCAGTCAGTCAGTCAGTCAGGCGGGCCTGAAGTCAGTCAGTCAGGCAGGCAGGCCTGAAGTCAGTCAGTCAGGCGGGCCTAAAGACAGTCTGTCATTCAGACAGGAGGGCCTGAAGTGAGTCAGTCAGTCAGTCAGGCCTGAAGTCAGACAGTCAGTCGGGCCTGAAGTCAGTCAGTAAGGCGGGCGGGCTTGAAGTCAGTCAGTCAGGCGGGCAGGCCTGAAGTCAGTCAGTCAGATAGGCGGGCCTGAAGTCAGTCAGTCAGTCAGTCAGACAGCTCTGAAGTCAGTCAGTCAGGCGGGCTTAAAGTCAGTCAGTCGGGCGGGCCTGAAGTAAGTCAGTCAGTCAGTCGGGCGGGCCTGAAGTCAGTCAGTCAGTCAGTCAGGCGGGCCTGAAGTCAGTCAGTCGGTCAGTCAGTCAGGAGGGCCTGAAGTCAGTCAGTCACTCAGTCAGGCGGGCCTAAAGTCAGTCAGTCAGTCAGTGAGTCGGGCCTGAAGTCAGTCAGTCGAGCCTGAAGTCAATAAGTCAGTCAGTCAATCGGGCCTCAAGTAAGTTAGTCAGTCAGGTGGGCCTAAAGTCAGTCAGGCGGTCCTAAAGTCAGTCAGTCAGTCAGTCAGTCTGTCAGGCGGGCCTGAAGATAGTCAGGCAGGCAGGCAGGCGGGCCTGAAGTCAGTCAGTCAGTCAGTCACGCGGGCTGCCTGAAGTCAGTCAGTCAGTCAGTCAGTCAGGCGTGCCTGTAGTCAGTCAGTCAGTCAGTCTGTCAGTCAGACGGGCCAGAAGTCAGTCAGTCAATCAGTCAGTCAGTCAAGCGGGCCTGTAGGTAGTCAGTCAATCAGTCAGTCACGCGGGCCTGAAGTCAGTCAGTCTGTCACTCAGTCAGGAGGGCCTGAAGTGCGTCAGTCGGGCCTGAAGTCAGTAAGTCAGTCAGTCAGGCCTGCCTGAAGTCAGTCGGGCGGGCCTGAAGTCAGTCAGGCGGGCCTGTAGTCAGTCAGTCAGTCAGTCAGTCAGTCAGTCGGGCCTGAAGTCAGTCAGTCAGTCAGTCAGTCAGTCAGTCAGTCAGTCAGGCAGGCCTGAAGTCAGTCAGTCAGTCAGTCGGGCGGGCCTGAAGTAAGTCAGTCAGTCAGTCAGTCAGGCGGGCCTCAAGTCAGTCAGTCAGTCAGGCGCTCCTGAAGTCAGTCAGTCAGTTGGTCAGTCAGGCGGGCCTGACGTCAGTCAGTAAGGAGGGCGGGCCTAAAGTCAGTCAGTCAGTCAGGCGGGCCTGAATTCAGTCAGTCAGTCAGTCAGTCAGTCAGTCAGTCAGTCAGTCGGGCCGGCCTGAATTTAGTCAGTCAGTCAGTCAGTCAGTCAGTCAGGCGGGCCTAAAGACAGTCAGTCAGTCAGTCGGGCCTGAAGTCAGTCAGTCAGTCACTCAGTCAGTCAGGCGGGCCTGAAGTCAGTGTGTCAGTCAGGCGGGCCTGAAGTCAGTCAGTCAGTCATTCAGTCAGTCAGGCAGGCCTCAAGTCAGTCAGTCATTCAGGCACGCCTGAAGTCAGTCAGTCAGTCGGTCAGTCAGGCGGGCGTGAAGTCCGTCAGTCATTCAGTCAGTCAGGCGGGCCTTAAGTCAGTCAGTCAGGTGGGCCTGAAGTCAGTGTGTCAGTCAGATGGGCCTGAATTCAGTCAGTCAGGCAGTCAGGCGGGCCTAAAGTCAGGCAGTCAGGCAGGCAGTCCTAAAGTCAGTCAGTAAGTCAGGCGGGCCTAAAGTCAGGCAGGTAGGCAGGCAGGCGGGCCTAAATTCACTCAGTCAGGCAGGCAGGCAGTCAGGCGGGCCTAAAGTCAGTCAGTCAGTCAGTCAGGCGGGCTTGAAGACAGTCAGGCAGTCAGGCACGCAGGCGGGCCTGAAGTCAGTCAGTCAGTCAGGCGGGCTGCCTGAATTCAGTCAGTCAGTCAGTCAGTCAGGCTTGTAGTCAGTCAGTCAGTCAGTCAGGCGGGCCTGACGTCAGTCGGTAAGGAGGGCGGGCCTGAAGTCAGTCAGTCAGTCAGTCAGGCGGGCCTGAAGTCAGTCAGGCAGGCAGGCAGGCCTGAAGTCAGTCAGTCAGGCGGGCCTAAAGACAGTCTGTCAGTCAGACAGGAGGGCTTGAAGTGAGTCAGTCAGTCAGTCAGTCGGGCCTGAAGTCAGTCAGTCAGTCGGGCCGGAAATCAGTCAGTAAGGCGGGCGGGCTTGAAGTCAGTCAGTCAGGCGGGCAGGCCTGAATTCAGTCAATCAGATAGGCGGGCCTGAAGTCAGTCAGTCAGTCAGTCAGCTCTGAAGTCAGTCAGTCAGGCGGGCTTAAAGTCAGTCAGTCGGGCGGGCCTGAAGTCAGTCAGTCAGTCAGTCAGGCGGGCGGGCCTGAAGTCAGTCAGTCAGTCAGTCAGTCAGGCGGGCCTGAAGTCAGTCAGTCGGTCAGTCAGTCAGGAGGGCCTGAAGTCAGTCAGTCGGTCAGTCAGGCGGGCCTGAAGTCAGTCAGTCGGGTCTGAAGTAAGTCAGGCGGGCCTGATGTCAGACAGTCAGTCAGTCAGTCGGGCCTGAAGTCAGTCAGGCGTGTATGAAGTCAGTCAGTCAGTCAGTCAGTCAGGCGGGACTGAAGTCAGTCAGTGTGTCAGTCAGGCGGGCCTTAAGTCAGTCAGTCAGGCGGGCCTGAAGTCAGTGTGTCAGTCAGGTGGGCCTGAATTCAGTCAGTCAGTCAGTCAGGCGGGCCTAAAGTCAGTCAGTCAATCAGGCAGGCAGGCAGGCGGGCCTAACGTCAGTCAGGCAGTCAGGCGGGCCTAAAGTCAGGCAGGCAGGCAGGCAGTCCTAAAGTCAGTCAGTAAGTCAGGCGGGCCTAAAGTCAGTCAGTCAGACAGTCAGGCGGGCTTGAAGACAGTCAGTCAGTCAGGCAGGCGGGCCAGAAATCAGTCAGCTAGTCAGTCAGTCGGACCTGAAGTCAGTCAGTCAGTCAGTCAGTCAGGCGGAACTGAAGTCAGTCATTCAGTCAGTCAGGCGGGCCTAAAGTCAGCCAGTCAGTCACGCGGGCGGGCCTGTAGTCAGTCAGTCAGTCAGTCAGTCAGGCGGGCCTGAAGTCAGTCAGTCAGTCATTCAGTCAGTCAGGCGGGCCTGAAGTCAGTCAGTCAGGCGCGCCTGAAGTCAGTCAGTCAGTCATTCAGTCAGTCAGGCGGGCTTCAAGTCAGTCAGTCAGTCAGGCGCGCCTGAAGTCAGTCAGTCAGTCGGTCAGTCAGGCGGGTGTGAAGTCAGTCAGTCAGTCAGTCAGGCGGGCCTCAAGTCAGTCAGTCAGTCAGGCGCGCCTGAAGTCAGTCAGTCAGTCGGTCAGTCAGGCGGGCGTGAAGTCAGTCAGTAAGGCGGGCGGGCCTGAAGTCAGTAAGTCAGTCAGTCAGTCAGGCAGTCAGGCGGGCCTGAATTCAGTCAGTCAGTCAGTCTGTCAGTCAGTCAGTCAGTCGGGCGGGCCTGAATTTAGTCAGTCAGTCAGTCACTCAGTCAGTCAGTCGGGCCTAAAGACAGTCAGTCAGTCAGTCGGGCCTGAAGTCAGTCAGTCAGTCACTCAGTCAGTCAGGCGGGCCTGAAGTCAGTCAGTCAGGCAGGCAGGCCTGAAGTCAGTCAGTCAGGCAGGCCTAAAGATAGTCTGTCATTCAGACAGGAGGGCCTGAAGTGAGTCAGTCAGTCAGTCAGTCAGGCCTGAAGTCAGACAGTCAGTCGGGCCTGAAGTCAGTCAGTAAGGCAGGCGGGCTTGAAGTCAGTCAGTCAGGCGGGCAGGCCTGAAGTCAGTCAGTCAGATAGGCGGGCCTGAAGTCAGTCAGTCAGTCAGTCAGTCAGCTCTGAAGTCAGTCAGTCAGGCGGGCTTAAAGTCAGTCAGTCGGGCGGGCCTGAAGTCAGTCAGTCAGTCAGTCAGGCGGGCTTAAAGTCAGTCAGTCGGGCGGGCCTGAAGTCAGTCAGTCAGTCAGTCGGGCGGGCCTGAAGTCAGTCAGTCAGTCAGTCAGGCGGGCCTGAAGTCAGTCAGTCGGTCAGTCAGTCAGGAGGGCCTGAAGTCAGTCAGTCACTCAGTCAGGCGGGCCTAAAGTCAGTCAGTCAGTCAGTGAGTCGGGCCTGAAGTTAGTCAGTCGAGCCTGAAGTCAATAAGTCAGTCAGTCAATCGGGCCTCAAGTAAGTTAGTCAGTCAGGTGGGCCTAAAGTCAGTCAGGCGGTCCTAAAGTCAGTCAGTCAGTCAGTCAGTCTGTCAGGCGGGCCTGAAGATAGTCAGGCAGGCAGGCAGGCGGGCCTGAAGTCAGTCAGTCAGTCAGTCACGCGGGCTGCCTGAAGTCAGTCAGTCAGTCAGTCAGTCAGGCGTGCCTGTAGTCAGTCAGTCAGTCAGTCTGTCAGTCAGACGGGCCAGAAGTCAGTCAGTCAAACAGTCAGTCAGTCAAGCGGGCCTGTAGGTAGTCAGTCAATCAGTCAGTCACGCGGGCCTGAAGTCAGTCAGTCTGTCACTCAGTCAGGAGGGCCTGAAGTGGGTCAGTCGGGCCTGAAGTCAGTAAGTCAGTCAGTCAGGCCTGCCTGAAGTCAGTCGGGCGGGCCTGAAGTCAGTCAGGCGGGCCTGTAGTCAGTCAGTCAGTCAGTCAGTCAGTCGGGCCTGAAGTCAGTCAGTCAGTCAGTCAGTCAGTCAGTCAGTCAGTCAGGCAGGCCTGAAGTCAGTCAGTCAGTCAGTCGGGCGGGCCTGAAGTAAGTCAGTCAGTCAGGTGCGCCTGAAGTCAGTCAGTCAGTCAGTCAGTCAGTCAGTCAGTCAGGCTTGTAGTCAGTCAGTCAGTCAGTCAGGCGGGCCTGAAGTCAGTCAGTCAGTCAGGTGCGCCTGAAGTCAGTCAGTCAGTCAGTCAGTCAGTCAGTCAGGCGCGCCTGAAGTCAGTCAGTCAGTCAGTCAGGCGGGACTGAAGTCAGTCAGTTAGTCAGTGAGGCGGGCCTGAAGTAAGTTAGTCATTCAGTCAGTCAGGCGGGCCTGAAGTCAGTCAGTCAGTCAGTCAGGCGGGCCTCAAGTCAGTCAGTCAGTCAGGCGCTCCTGAAGTCAGTCAGTCAGTTGGTCAGTCAGGCGGGCGTGAAGTCAGTCAGTAAGGCGGGCGGGCCTGAAGTCAGTCAGTCAGTCAGTCAGTCAGGCGGGCCTGAAGTCAGTCAGTCAGTCAGTCAGGCGGGCCTGACGTCAGTCGGTAAGGAGGGCGGGCCTGAAGTCAGTCAGTCAGGCGGGCGGGCCTGAAGTCAGTCAGTCAGGCGGGCCTAAAGACAGTCTGTCAGTCAGACAGGAGGGCTTGAAGTGAGTCAGTCAGTCAGTCAGTCGGGCCTGAAGTCAGTCAGTCAGTCGGGCCGGAAATCAGTCAGTAAGGCGGGCGGGCTTGAAGTCAGTCAGTCAGGCGGGCAGGCCTGAAGTCAGTCAATCAGATAGGCGGGCCTGAAGTCAGTCAGTCAGTCAGTCAGCTCTGAAGTCAGTCAGTGAGGCGGGCTTAAAGTCAGTCAGTCGGGCGGGCCTGAAGTCAGTCAGTCAGTCAGTCAGGCGGGCGGGCCTGAAGTCAGTCAGTCAGTCAGTCAGTCAGGCGGGCCTGAAGTCAGTCAGTCGGTCAGTCAGTCAGGCGGGCCTGAAGTCAGTCAGTCGGGTCTGAAGTAAGTCAGGCGGGCCTGAAGTCAGACAGTCAGTCAGTCACTCGGGCCTGAAGTAAGTCAGTCAGTCAGTCAGTCGGGCCTGAAGTCAGTCAGGCGTGTATGAAGTCAGTCAGTCAGTCAGTCGGGCGGGCCTGAAGTCAGTCAGTCAGTCAGTCAGGCGGGCGGGCCTGAAGTCCATCAGTCATTCATTCAGTCAGGCGGGCCTGAAGTCAGTCAGTCAGTCAGTCAGTCAGTCAGGCGGGACTGAAGTCAGTCAGTGTGTCAGTCAGGCGGGCCTTAAGTCAGTCAGTCAGGCGGGCCTGAAGTCAGTGTGTCAGGCAGGTGGGCCTGAATTCAGTCAGTCAGTCAGTCAGGCGGACCTAAAGTCAGTCAGTCAATCAGGCAGGCAGGCAGGCGGGCCTAACGTCAGTCAGGCAGTCAGGCGGGCCTAATGTCAGGCAGGCAGGCAGGCAGTCCTAAAGTCAGTCAGTAAGTCAGGCGGGCCTAAAGTCAGTCAGTCAGACAGTGAGGCGGGCTTGAAGACAGTCAGTCAGTCAGGCAGGCGGGCCTGAAATCAGTCAGCTAGTCAGTCAGTCGGACCTGAAGTCAGTCAGTCAGTCAGTCAGGCGGGCGTGCCTGAAGTCAGTCAGTCAGTCAGCCAGTCAGGCGGGCCTAAAGTCAGCCAGTCAGTCAGTCAGTCAGGCGGGCCTGAAGTCAGTCAGTCAGTCAGTCACGCGGGCGGGCCTGTAGTCAGTCAATCAGTCAGTCAGTCAGGCGGGCCTGAAGTCAGTCAGTCATTCAGTCAGTCAGTCGGGCCTGAAGTCAGTCAGTCAGTCAGTCGGGCCTGAAGTCAGTCAGTCAGTCAGGCGCGCCTGAAGTCAGTAAGTCAGTCATTCAGTCAGTCAGGCGGGCCTCAAGTCAGTCAGTCAGTCAAGCGCGCCTGAAGTCAGTCAGTCAGTCGGTCAGTCAGGCGGGCGTGAAGTCAGTCAGTCAGTCAGTCAGGCGGGCCTCAAGTCAGTCAGTCAGTCAGTCAGGCGGGCGTGAAGTCAGTCAGTCAGTCAAGCGCGCCTGAAGTCAGTCAGTCAGTCAGTCAGTCAGTCAGTCAGCTCTGAAGTCAGTCAGTCAGGCGGGCTTAAAGTCAGTCAGTCGTGCGGGCCTGAAGTCAGTCAGTCAGTTAGACAGGCGGGCGGGCCCGAAGTCAGTCAGTCTGTCAGTCAGGCGGGCCTGAAGTCAGTCAGTCGGTCAGTCAGTCAGTCGGGCCTGAAGTCAGTCAGTCGGTCAGTCAGGCGGGCCTGAAGTCATTCAGTTTGTCAGTCAGGCAGTCGGGCCTAAAGTCAGTCAGTCAGTAAGGCGGGCCTGAAGACAGTCAGGGAGGCAGGCAGGCGGGCCTGAAGTCAGTCAGTCAGTCAGTCAGTCAGGCGGGACTGAAGTCAGTCAGTGTGTCAGTCAGGCGGGCCTTAAGTCAGTCAGTCAGGCGGGCCTGAAGTCAGTGTGTCAGTCAGGTGGGCCTGAATTCAGTCAGTCAGTCAGTCAGGCGGGCCTAAAGTCAGTCAGTCAATCAGGCAGGCAGGCAGGCGGGCCTAACGTCAGTCAGGCAGTCAGGCGGGCCTAAAGTCAGGCAGGCAGGCAGGCAGTCCTAAAGTCAGTCAGTAAGTCAGGCGGGCCTAAAGTCAGTCAGTCAGACAGTCAGGCGGGCTTGAAGACAGTCAGTCAGTCAGGCAGGCGGGCCTGAAATCAGTCAGCTAGTCAGTCAGTCGGACCTGAAGTCAGTCAGTCAGTCAGTCAGTCAGTCAGGCGGAACTGAAGTCAGTCAGTCAGTCAGTCAGGCGGGCCTAAAGTCAGCCAGTCAGTCACGCGGGCGGGCCTGTAGTCAGTCAGTCAGTCAGTCAGTCAGGCGGGCCTGAAGTCAGTCAGTCAGTCAGGCGCGCCTGAAGTCAGTCAGTCAGTCATTCAGTCAGTCAGGCGGGCCTGAAGTCAGTCAGTCAGGCGCGCCTGAAGTCAGTCAGTCAGTCATTCAGTCAGTCAGGCGGGCTTCAAGTCAGTCAGTCAGTCAGGCGCGCCTGAAGTCAGTCAGTCAGTCGGTCAGTCAGGCGGGTGTGAAGTCAGTCAGTCAGTCAGTCAGGCGGGCCTCAAGTCAGTCAGTCAGTCAGGCGCGCCTGAAGTCAGTCAGTCAGTCGGTCAGTCAGGCGGGCGTGAAGTCAGTCAGTAAGGCGGGCGGGCCTGAAGTCAGTAAGTCAGTCAGTCAGTCAGGCAGTCAGGCGGGCCTGAATTCAGTCAGTCAGTCAGTCAGTCAGTCAGTCAGTCAGTCAGTCGGGCGGGCCTGAATTTAGTCAGTCAGTCAGTCAGTCAGTCAGTCAGTCGGGCCTAAAGACAGTCAGTCAGTCAGTCGGGCCTGAAGTCAGTCAGTCAGTCACTCAGTCAGTCAGGCGGGCCTGAATTCAGTCAGTCAGTCAGTCAGTCAGGCGGGCCTGAAGTCAGTCAGTCAGTCAGTCAGTCAGGCGGGCCTGAAGTCAGTCAGTCAGGCAGGCAGGCCTGAAGTCAGTCAGTCAGGCGGGCCTAAAGACAGTCTGTCATTCAGACAGGAGGGCCTGAAGTGAGTCAGTCAGTCAGTCAGTCAGGCCTGAAGTCAGACAGTCAGTCGGGCCTGAAGTCAGTCAGTAAGGCGGGCGGGCTTGAAGTCAGTCAGTCAGGCGGGCAGGCCTGAAGTCAGTCAGTCAGATAGGCGGGCCTGAAGTCAGTCAGTCAGTCAGTCAGTCAGCTCTGAAGTCAGTCAGTCAGGCGGGCTTAAAGTCAGTCAGTCGGGCGGGCCTGAAGTCAGTCAGTCAGTCAGTCGGGCGGGCCTGAAGTCAGTCAGTCAGTCAGTCAGGCGGGCCTGAAGTCAGTCAGTCGGTCAGTCAGTCAGGAGGGCCTGAAGTCAGTCAGTCGGTCAGTCAGGCGGGCCTAAAGTCAGTCAGTCAGTCAGTGAGTCGGGCCTGAAGTCAGTCAGTCGAGCCTGAAGTCAATAAGTCAGTCAGTCAATCGGGCCTCAAGTAAGTTAGTCAGTCAGGTGGGCCTAAAGTCAGTCAGGCGGTCCTAAAGTCAGTCAGTCAGTCAGTCAGTCTGTCAGGCGGGCCTGAAGATAGTCAGGCAGGCAGGCAGGCGGGCCTGAAGTCAGTCAGTCAGTCAGTCACGCGGGCTGCCTGAAGTCAGTCAGTCAGTCAGTCAGTCAGGCGTGCCTGTAGTCAGTCAGTCAGTCAGTCTGTCAGTCAGACGGGCCAGAAGTCAGTCAGTCAAACAGTCAGTCAGTCAAGCGGGCCTGTAGGTAGTCAGTCAATCAGTCAGTCACGCGGGCCTGAAGTCAGTTAGTCTGTCACTCAGTCAGGAGGGCCTGAAGTGGGTCAGTCGGGCCTGAAGTCAGTAAGTCAGTCAGTCAGGCCTGCCTGAAGTCAGTCGGGCGGGCCTGAAGTCAGTCAGGCGGGCCTGTAGTCAGTCAGTCAGTCAGTCAGTCAGTCGGGCCTGAAGACAGTCAGTCAGTCAGTCAGTCAGTCAGTCAGTCAGGCAGGCAGGCCTGAAGTCAGTCAGTCAGTCAGTCGGGCGGGCCTGAAGTAAGTCAGTCAGTCAGTCAGTCAGGCGGGCCTCAAGTCAGTCAGTCAGTCAGGCGCTCCTGAAGTCAGTCAGTCAGTTGGTCAGTCAGGCGGGCCTGACGTCAGTCAGTAAGGAGGGCGGGCCTAAAGTCAGTCAGTCAGTCAGGCGGGCCTGAATTCAGTCAGTCAGTCAGTCAGTCAGTCAGTCAGTCAGTCGGGCCGGCCTGAATTTAGTCAGTCAGTCAGTCAGTCAGTCAGTCAGGCGGGCCTAAAGACAGTCAGTCAGTCAGTCGGGCCTGAAGTCAGTCAGTCAGTCACTCAGTCAGTCAGGCGGGCCTGAAGTCAGTGTGTCAGTCAGGCGGGCCTGAAGTCAGTCAGTCAGTCATTCAGTCAGTCAGGCAGGCCTCAAGTCAGTCAGTCATTCAGGCACGCCTGAAGTCAGTCAGTCAGTCGGTCAGTCAGGCGGGCGTGAAGTCCGTCAGTCATTCAGTCAGTCAGGCGGGCCTTAAGTCAGTCAGTCAGGTGGGCCTGAAGTCAGTGTGTCAGTCAGATGGGCCTGAATTCAGTCAGTCAGGCAGTCAGGCGGGCCTAAAGTCAGGCAGTCAGGCAGGCAGTCCTAAAGTCAGTCAGTAAGTCAGGCGGGCCTAAAGTCAGGCAGGTAGGCAGGCAGGCGGGCCTAAATTCACTCAGTCAGGCAGGCAGGCAGTCAGGCGGGCCTAAAGTCAGTCAGTCAGTCAGTCAGGCGGGCTTGAAGACAGTCAGGCAGTCAGGCACGCGGGCGGGCCTGAAGTCAGTCAGTCAGTCAGGCGGGCTGCCTGAATTCAGTCAGTCAGTCAGTCAGTCAGGCTTGTAGTCAGTCAGTCAGTCAGTCAGGCGGGCCTGAAGTCAGTCAGTCAGTCAGGTGCGCCTGAAGTCAGTCAGTCAGTCAGTCAGTCAGTCAGTCAGTCAGTCAGTCAGGCGCGCCTGAAGTCAGTCAGTCAGTCAGTCAGGCGGGACTGAAGTCAGTCAGTTAGTCAGTGAGGCGGGCCTGAAGTAAGTCAGTCATTCAGTCAGTCAGGCGGGCCTGAAGTCAGTCAGTCAGTCAGTCAGGCGGGCCTGAAGTCAGTCAGTCGGTCAGGCGCTCCTGAAGTCAGTCAGTCAGTTGGTCAGTCAGGCGGGCGTGAAGTCAGTCAGTAAGGCGGGCGGGCCTGAAGTCAGTCAGTCAGTCAGTCAGTCAGGCGGGCCTGAAGTCAGTCAGTCAGTCAGTCAGGCGGGCCTGACGTCAGTCGGTAAGGAGGGCGGGCCTGAAGTCAGTCAGTCAGGCGGGCGGGCCTGAAGTCAGTCAGTCAGGCGGGCCTAAAGACAGTCTGTCAGTCAGACAGGAGGGCTTGAAGTGAGTCAGTCAGTCAGTCAGTCGGGCCTGAAGTCAGTCAGTCAGTCGGGCCGGAAATCAGTCAGTAAGGCGGGCGGGCTTGAAGTCAGTCAGTCAGGCGGGCAGGCCTGAAGTCAGTCAATCAGATAGGCGGGCCTGAAGTCAGTCAGTCAGTCAGTCAGCTCTGAAGTCAGTCAGTGAGGCGGGCTTAAAGTCAGTCAGTCGGGCGGGCCTGAAGTCAGTCAGTCAGTCAGTCAGGCGGGCGGGCCTGAAGTCAGTCAGTCAGTCAGTCAGTCAGGCGGGCCTGAAGTCAGTCAGTCGGTCAGTCAGTCAGGCGGGCCTGAAGTCAGTCAGTCGGGTCTGAAGTAAGTCAGGCGGGCCTGAAGTCAGACAGTCAGTCAGTCACTCGGGCCTGAAGTAAGTCAGTCAGTCAGTCAGTCGGGCCTGAAGTCAGTCAGGCGTGTATGAAGTCAGTCAGTCAGTCAGTCGGGCGGGCCTGAAGTCAGTCAGTCAGTCAGTCAGGCGGGCGGGCCTGAAGTCCATCAGTCATTCATTCAGTCAGGCGGGCCTGAAGTCAGTCAGTCAGTCAGTCAGTCAGTCAGGCGGGACTGAAGTCAGTCAGTGTGTCAGTCAGGCGGGCCTTAAGTCAGTCAGTCAGGCGGGCCTGAAGTCAGTGTGTCAGGCAGGTGGGCCTGAATTCAGTCAGTCAGTCAGTCAGGCGGACCTAAAGTCAGTCAGTCAATCAGGCAGGCAGGCAGGCGGGCCTAACGTCAGTCAGGCAGTCAGGCGGGCCTAATGTCAGGCAGGCAGGCAGGCAGTCCTAAAGTCAGTCAGTAAGTCAGGCGGGCCTAAAGTCAGTCAGTCAGACAGTCAGGCGGGCTTGAAGACAGTCAGTCAGGCAGGCAGGCGGGCCTGAAATCAGTCAGCTAGTCAGTCAGTCGGACCTGAAGTCAGTCAGTCAGTCAGTCAGGCGGGCGTGCCTGAAGTCAGTCAGTCAGTCAGCCAGTCAGGCGGGCCTAAAGTCAGCCAGTCAGTCAGTCAGTCAGGCGGGCCTGAAGTCAGTCAGTCAGTCAGTCACGCGGGCGGGCCTGTAGTCAGTCAATCAGTCAGTCAGTCAGGCGGGCCTGAAGTCAGTCAGTCATTCAGTCAGTCAGTCGGGCCTGAAGTCAGTCAGTCAGTCAGTCAGGCGGGCGGGCCTGAAGTCAGTCAGTCGGGCCTGAAGTCAGTCAGGCGGGCCTGTAGGTAGTGAGTCAATCAGTCAGTCACGCGGGCCTGAAGTCAGTCAGTCGATCAGTCAGTCAGGAGGGCCTGAAGTCGGTCAGTCAATCAGTCAGTCACGCGGGCCTGAAGTCAGTCAGTCGATCAGTCAGTCAGGAGGGCCTGAAGTCGGTCAGTCAGTCAGTCAGTCACGCGGGCCTAAAGTCAGTAAGTCGATCAGTCAGTCAGGAGGGCCTGAAGTCGGTCAGTCAGTCAGTCCCGCAGGGCTGAAGTCAGTCAGTCGGGCCTGAAGTCAGTCAGTCAGTCAGGCGGGCCTAAAGTCAGTCAGTCAGTCAGTCAGGCGGGCCTGAAGACAGGCAGGCAGTCAGTCAGTCAGTCAGTCGGGCGGGCCTGAAGTTAGTCAGTCAGTCAGTCACTCAGTCAGTCAGGCGGGCCTGAAGTCAGTCAGTCAGTCAGTCAGTCGGGCCTGAAGTCAGTCAGTCAGTCAGTCGGGCTTGAAGTCAGTCAGTCAGTCACTCAGTCAGTCAGGCGGGCCTGAAGTCAGTCAGTCAGTCAGTCAGTCGGGCCTAAAGACAGTCAGTCAGTCAGTCGGGCTTGAAGTCAGTCAGTCAGTCACTCAGTCAGTCAGGCGGGCCTGAAGTCAGTCAGTCAGTCAGTCAGTCATGCGGGCCTGAAGTCAGTCAGTCAGTCAGTCAGTCGGGCCTGAAGTCAGTCAGGCGGGCCTGAAGTCAGTCAGTCAGTCAGTCGGGCCTGAAGCCAGTCAGTCGGGCCTGAAGTCAGTCAGTCAGGCGGGTCTGAAGTCAGTAAGTCAGTCAGGCGGGCCTGAAGCCAGTGAATCAGTCAGTCAGGCGGGCCTGAAGTCAGTCAGTCAGACAGGCAGGCGGGACTGAAATCAGTCAGTCAGGCGGTCAGGCGGGCCTGAAGTCAGTCAGTCAGTCAGTCAGGCGGGCCTGAAGTCAGTCAGTCAGTCAGTCAGTCAGTCAGTCAGTCAGTCAGTCAGGCGGGCCTGTAGGTAGTCAGTCAATCAGTCAGTCACGCGGGCCTGAAGTCAGTCAGTCAGTCAGTCAGTCAGGAGGGCCTAAAGTGGGTCAGTTGGTCAGTCAGGCGGGCCTGAAGTCAGTAAGTCAGTCAGTCAGTCAGACGGGCCTCAAAACAGGCAGGCAGGCAGGCAGGCGGGCCTGAAGTCAGTCAGTCAGTCAGTCAGTCGGGCGGGCCTGAAGTAAGTCAGTCAGTCAATCAGTCAGGTGGGCCTGAAGTCAGTCAGTCAGTCAGTCAGTCAGTCAGTCAGGCGGGCCTGAAGTCAGTCAGTCAGTCAGTCGGGCGGGCCTGAAGTAAGTCAGTCAGTCAGTCAGTCAGTCAGGCGGGCGGGCTTGAAGTCAGTCAGTCAGTCAGGCGCGCCTGAACTCAGTCGGTCAGGCGGGCGGGTCTGAAGTCAGTCAGTCAGGCGTGCCTGAAATCAGTCAGTCAGGCGGGCCTGAAGTCAGTCAGTCATTTAGGCGGGCCTGAAGTCAGTCAGTCAGTCAGACGCGCCTGAAGTCAGTCAGTCAGTCATTTAGGCGGGCCTGAAGTCAGTCAGTCAGTCAGGCGGGCCTGAAGTCAGTCAGTCAGTCAGTTAGGAGGGCCTGAAGTCAGTCAGTTAGTCAGGCGGGCCTGAAGTCAGTCAGTACGGCGGGCGGGCCTGAAGTCAGTCAGTCAGTCAGGAGGGGCTGAAGTCAGTCAGTCAGGCGGGCCTAAAGACAGTCAATCATTCAGACAGGCGGGCCTGAAGTGAGTGAGTCAGTCAGTCAAGCGGGCCTGAAGTCAGTCAGTCAGTCAGTCAGTGAGGCAGGCCTGAAGTCAGTCAGTCAGTTAGTCAGACGTGCCTGAAGTCAGTCAGTCAGTCAGTCAGGCGGGCCTGAAGTCAGTCAGTCAGTCAGTCAGTCAGTCAGTCGGACGGGCCTGAAGTTAGTCAATCAGTCAGTCACTCAGTCAGTCAGGCGGGCCTAAAGACAGTCAGTCAGTCAGTCGGGCCTGAAGTCAGTCAGTCACTCAGTCAGTCAGGCGGGCCTGAAGTCAGTGTGTCAGTCAGGCGGGCCTAAAGTCAGTCAGTCAGGCGGGCGGGCCTAAAGTCAGTCAGTCAGGCGGGCGGGCCTGAAGTCAGTCAGTCGGGCCTGAAGTCCGTCAGTCAGTAAGTCAGTCGGGCCAAAAGTCAGTCAGTCAGTCAGTCGGGCCTGAAGTCAGTCAGGTGGGCCTAAAATCAGTCAGTCAGTCAGTCAGCCAGTCGGGCTTGAAGTCAGTCAGGCAGTCAGGCAGGCAGGCGGGCCTAAATCAGTCAGTCAGTCAGTCAGTCAGTCAGGCGGGACATAAATCAGTCAGTCAGTCAGTTAGGCGAGCCTGAAGTGAGTCAGTCAGTCAGTCAGTCAGGAGGGCCTGAAGTCATTCAGTCAGTCAGACGGACCTGAAGTCAGTCAGTCATTCAGTCAGTCAGGCGCGCCTGAAGTCAGTCAGTCAGGCGGGCCTGAAGTCAGTCAGTCAATAAGGAGGGACTGAAGTCAGTCAGTCAGTCATTTAGGCGGGCCTGAAGTCAGTCAGGCGGTCAGGCGGGCCTGAAGTCAGTCTGTCAGTCAGTCATTAAGGCCTGAAGTCAGTCAATCAATCAGTCGAGCCTGACGTCAGTCAGTCGGGCCTGACGTCAGTCAGTCGGGCCTCAAGTCAGTCAGTCAGTCAGTCAGTCGGGCCTGAAGTCAGTCAGGCGGGCCTGAAGTCAGTCAGTCGGGCCTGAAGTCAGTCAGTCAGGCGGGCCTGAAGTCAGTAAGTCAGTCAGGCGGGCCTGAAGCCAGTCAATCAGTCAGTCAGGCGGGCCTGAAATCAGTCAGTCAGACACGCAGGCGGGACTGAAATCAGTCAGTCAGGCGGTCAGGCGGGCCTGAAGTCAGTCAGTCAGTCAGTCAGGCGGGCCTGAAGTCAGTCAGTCAGTCAGTCAGTCAGGCGGGCCTGAAGTCAGTCAGTCAGTCAGTCAGTCACGCGGGCCTGAAGTCAGTCAGTCGGTCAGTCAGTCAGGAGGGCCTGAAGTGGGTCAGTCGGTCAGTCAGGCGGGCCTGAAGTCAGTCAGTCGGGCCTGAAGTCAGTAAGTCAGTCAGTCAGGCCTGCCTGAAGTCAGTCGGGCGGGCCTAAAGTCAGTCAGGAGTGCCTGTAGTAAGTCAGGCAGGTCTGAAGTAAGTCAGGCGGGCCTGAAGTCAGTCAGTTGGGCCTGAAGTCAGTCAGTCAGTCAGTCAGTCAGTCAGTCAGTCAGTCAGGCGGGCCTAAAAACAGGCAGGCAGGCAGGCAGGTGGGCCTGAATTCATTCAGTCAGTCAGTCAGTCGGGCGGGCCAGATGTACGTCAGTCAGTCAGTCAGTCAGGTGGGCCTGAAGTCATTCAGTCAGTCAGTCAGTCAGGCGGGCCTAAAGTCAGTCAGTCAGTCAGTCAGTCAGGCGGGCGGGCCTGAAGCCAGTCAGTCAGTCAGGCGCGCCTGAACTCAGTCAGTCAGGCGGGCCTGAAGTCAGTCAGTCAGGCGGGCGGGTTTGAAGTCAGTCAGGCAGGCGTGCCTGAAGTCAGTCAGTCAGGCGGGCCTGAAGTCAGTCAGTCATTTAGGTGGGCCTGAAGTCAGTCAGTCAGTCAGGCGGGACTGAAGTCAGTCAGTCAGTCATTTAGGCGGGCCTGAAGTCAGTCAGTCAGTCAGGCGGGACTGAAGTCAGTCACTCAGTCATTTAGAAGGGCCTGAAGTCAGTCAGTTAGTCAGGCGGGCCTGAAGTCAGTCAGTCAGTCAATCATTCGGGCCTGAAATCAGTCACTCAATGAGTCGGGCCTGACGTCAGTCAGTCGGGCCTGACGTCAGTCAGTCGGGCCTCAAGTCAGTCAGTCAGTCAGTCAGTCGGGCCTGAAGTCAGTCAGTCGGGCCTGAAGTCAGTCAGTCAGTCAGTCAGTCGGTCCTGAAGTCAGGCAGGCAGGCCTGAAGTCAGTCAGTCGGGCCTGAAGTCAGTGAGTTAGTCAGTCAGTCAGTCAGTCAGGCGGGCCTAAAGTCAATCAGTCAGGCGGGCCTGAAGTCAGTCAGTAAGGCGGGCGGGCCTGAAGTCACTCAGTATGGCGGGCGGGCCTGAAGTCAGTCAGTCAGTCAGGAGGGGCTGAAGACAGTCAATCATTCAGACAGGCGGGCCTGAAGTGAGTCAGTCAGTCAGTCAAGCGGGCCTGAAGTCAGTCAGTTAGTCAGTCAGTGAGGCGGGCCTGAAGTCAGTCAGTCAGTCAGTCAGTCAGGCCTGAAGTCAGTCAGTCAGTCACTCAGTAAGTCAGGTGGGCCTGAAGTCAGTGTGTCAGTCAGGCGGGCCTGAAGTCAGTCAGTCAGGCGGGCGGGCCTGAATTCAGTCAGTCAGTCAGTCAGGCGGGCCTGAAGTCAGTCAGTCAGTCAGTCAGGCGGGCGGGCCTGAAGTCAGTCAATCAGTCAGTGTGTCAGGCGGGCCTGAAGTCAGTCAGTCGGGCCTGAAGTCAGTTAGTCACTCGGGCCTGAAGTCAGTCAGTCGGGCCTGAAGTCCGTCAGTCAGTAAGTCAGTCGGGCCAAAAGTCAGTCAGTCAGTCAGTCGGGCCTGAAGTCAGTCAGGTGGGCCTAAAATCAGTCAGTCACTCAGTCAGTCAGTCGGGCTTGAAGTCAATCAGGCAGGCAGGCAGGCAGGCGGGCCTAAATCAGTCAGTCAGTCAGTCAGTCAGTCAAGCGGGTATTAAATCAGTCAGTCAGTCAGTCAGGCGAGCCTGAAGTCAGTCAGTCAGGCAGGCAGGCCTAAAGTCAGTCAGTCAGTCGGTCCTCAAGTCAGTCAGTCAGTCAGCCAGGCGGGCCTGAAGTCAGTCAGTAAGTCAGTCAAGCGGGCTTGAAGCCAGTCAATCAGTCAGTCAGGCGGGCCTGAAGTCAGTCTGTCAGGCAGGCAGGCGGGCCTGAAATCAGTCAGTCAGGCGGTCAGGCGGGCCTGAAGTCAGTCAGTCAGTCAGTCAGGCGGGCCTGAATTCAGTCAGTCAGTCAGTCAGTCAGTCGGGCCTGAAGTCAGTCAGTCAGTCAGTCAGTCGGGCCGAAAGTAAGTCAGTCAGTCAGTCAGTGAGGCGGGCCTAAAGTAAGTCAGTCACTCAGTCAGTCAGTCATTCAGGCGGGTCTAAAACCAGTCAGTCAGTCAGTCAGTCTGGCCTGAAATCAGTGAGTCAGTCAGTAAGGTGGCCTGAAGTCAGTCAGTCAGTCAGTCAGGCGGGCCTGAAGTCAGTAAGTCAGTCAGTCAGGTGGGCCTGAAGTCAGGCAGGCGGGCAGGCAGGCAGGCAGGCAACGGGCCTAAAGTCAGGCAGGCAGGCGGGCAGGCAGGCCTAAAGTCAGGCAGGCAGGCAGGCAGGCAGGCGGGCCTGAAGTCAGTCAGGCAGGCAGGCAGGCGGGCCTAAAGTCAGTCCGGCAGGCAGGCAGGCAGGCAGGCGGGCCTAATGTCAGGCAGGCAGGCAGGCAGGTGGGCCTAACGTCAGTCATTCAGTCAGGCAGGCGGGCCTAACGTCAGTCAGCCAGTCAGGCAGGCGGGCCTAACGTCAGTCAGGCAGTCAGGCAGGCGGGCCTAACGTCAGTCAGTCAGGCAGGCAGGAGGGCCTAAAGTCATTCAGTCAGGAAGGCAGGCAGGCGGGCGTGCCTAAAGTCAGTCAGGCAGGCAGGCAGGCAGGCAGGCGGGCCTTAATTCAGTCAGTCAGGAAGGCAGGCAGGCCGGCCTAAAGTCAGTCAGTCAGTCAGTAGGCAGTCAGGCGGGCCTTAAGTCAGTCAGTCAGTCAGTCAGTCAGGCGGGCCTGAAGTCAGTCAGTCAGTCAGTCAGGCGGGCCTCAAGTCAGTCAGGCAGGCAGGCAGGCGGGCGGGCCTAAAGTTAGTCAGGCAGGCGGGCAGGCAGGCGGGCCTAAAGTCATAAAGTCAGTCAGGCAGTCAGGCGGGCATAAAGTCAGGCAGGCAGGCAGGCAGGCAGGCAGGCGGGCCTAACGTTAGGCAGGCAGGCAGGCAGGCGGGCCTAAATTGAGTCAGGCAGGCAGGCAGGCCTAAAGTCAGTCAGTCAGGCAGGCAGGCAGGCTGGCCTAAATTCAGGCAGGCAGGCAGGCAGGCGGGCCTAAATTCATTCAGTCAGGCAGGCAGGCAGGCGGGCCTAAAATCCGTCAGTCAGTCAGGCAGGCAGGCGGGCCTAAAGTCAGTCAGTCAGTCAGTCAGTCAGGCAGGCGGGCCTAAAGTCAGGCAGGCAGTCAGTCAGTCGGGCCTGAAGGCAGTCAGTCAGTCAGTCAGTCAGGCGGGCCTAAAGTCAGTCAGTCAGTCAGTGAGTCAGTCAGGCTGGCCTGAAGTCAGGCAGTCAGGCAGGCAGGAAGGCGGGCCTAAAGTCAGGCAGGCAGGCAGGCAGGCAGGCAGGCGGGCCTAAAGACAGGCAGGCAGGCAGGCAGGCGGACCTAAGGTCAGTCAGGCAGGCAGGCGGGCCTAAAGTCAGTCAGTCAGTCAGTCAGTCAGTCAGTCAAGCAGGCCTGAAGTAAGTCAGTCAGTCAGTCAGTCTGGCTTGAACTGAAGTCAGTCAGTCAGTCAGTCAGGATGGCCTAAAGTCAGTCAGTCAGTCAGGCGGGCCTGAAGTCAGTCAGTCAGGCAGGCAGGCGTGCCTGAAGTCAGTCAGTCAGTCAGTCAGGCGGGCCTAAAGTCAGTCAGTCAGGCAGGCAGGCAGGCAGGCGGGCCTTAAGTCAGTCAGTCAGTCAGTCAGTCAGGTGGGCCTAAAGTCAGTCAGTCAGGCGGGCAGGCAGGCGGGCCTAAAGTCAGGCAGGCAGGCAGGCAGGCAGGCGGGCCTAAAGTCAGGCAGGTAGGCCTAAAGTCAGGCAGGCAGGCAGGCAGGCGGGCCTAAAGTCAGTCAGTCATTCAGGCAGGCCTAAATTCTGTCAGTCAGTCAGGCAGGCAGGCGGACCTAAAGTCAGGCAGGCAGGCAGGCAGACGGGCCTAAATTCTGTCAGTCAGGCAGGCAGGCAGGCGGGCCTAAAGTCCGTCAGTCAGTCAGGCAGGCAGGCGGGCCTAAGGTCCGTCACTCAGTCAGGCAGGCAGGCCTAAAGTCAGTCAGTCAGGCAGGCAGGCGGGCCTAAAGTCAGTCAGTCAGGCAGGTGGGCCTAAAGTCAGGCCGGCACGCAGGCAGGCAGGCGGGCCTAAAGTCAGTCAGTCAGTCAGGCAGGCCTTAAGTCAGTCAGTCAGTCAGTCAGTCAGTCAGGCGGGCCTAAAGTCAGGCAGGCAGGCAGGCAGGCAGGCGGGCTTAAACTTGGGTTTAAATGGGGCCTAAAGTCTGGGCCTAAAGTCCATCACCCATCTCCAATGTGCCCTCTGTGCAAAGGAGGTGTTTAACAGAGAAATGCAAAGGCAGCAAGGCTTATTTCAGCTGAAGAACCCAGACGCTTGACATCCTTCCAGACATACGAGCATACAGTGCATTCGCATTGAGTCCCAACATCATCTCGTGTTTCGGCACACACAGACGCACGCCCAGAGGAACGCCAAACCTCTAGACAACACATGAAGAGGATCCCACAAAAGCCAGGTCGGGGTCTTTTCATTTTGATGGTGAAAAACAGGTAACGTTCGGACTCTCTCTCCCCCCGGCACCGTTCCTGCTTACTCACTGTTATTCCCTGTGATGGGACAGAAGACAGAAGAATCCCAGACTTGGAAAAAGCAGGGCTGTTCTGAGAGACCTTTGCCAGATTTTCTGCAGCAAGACGTTTTCCAAATTGGCTTTTGGGTCTCTGTGGGGAGAGAGACATTCACGACGCGTACTACGTTAGGAATTTTTAACACGACCGCCCAATATGTTATGATGCTAACAAGGTCACCTGTCCAGTTACAGGGGTGTAAATACACAAACAAAACCAAAAAAATGAGCAGAGCCGAGAACTGCCGAGCTATCAATAGTACAGATATGGCATAATTTATGAAAGGACTGTTGTTAAAACAATGTGTATTAGAGAATTGTAATAATTTTACAAAGGGCATCCTTGTAAATTTGCCTAGAGATGCTACCATAGAAACTATGTTAGAACGAATAAGTAGAGCGCCTGTGGGATCACAAGCTATGTTAGTGGAAGCAATCAAAGAGGTGGGGAACAATTTACTTAAGGCACAAGAACAGGCATTTGCAGCTCTTGCACCCCTGAAGCCTCTAGATATGTATCAAACCAAGACGCCTGCCCGAAAAGAATACAAGTGCTTCCGTTGCGGACGCTTGGGACATACACGTCATCAATGTTGGGAGCTGCACGTGTGGTGCCAGAATTGCCATATGAACACTCATAATACTTTTGCTTGTAGCCGTTCAGGAAACAGAAGACCGAGCGCCAGGAGCTGCAGCGCGCCGACACAAATGACGGCTCAACCAGTAGTGACTCCGGTTACTGGCAGCCCCATGGCAGCCCCCAACCCGTCATTCAATGACAATCAACAACCAAACTTCAACCCGCAAGCAACCTTCGAATAGCAAACCAGGGGGAACCTTGGGTTGCACTTGGCAACTACAATAGATGTAACATTAATCGATAATCAACCACAAAAGATCGCTACAGGAATTAAAGGACCTGTAATCATTAATGGACCACCTCATGGAGCATTGTTATTAAGATGATCTAATAAGTGGACTTTAAGTGGACTTAAAGGACTTTTTATATTACCAGGAGTTATTGATTGCGATTATACGGCAGAAATTTTTATTGTTGTACAAACGAACTTTCCACCAATTCACATTCCAAAAGGCAGTCGCATCGCTCAGCTTGTGCCACTTCAACAACTAACCCAGCAAATGGCGACAGAGACCGCTCAATCTCGTGGCTTAAAAAAATCCATCAGAGGATTGGTAATGTTAACTGTACCCATGCACCAACAACCACTTGTTCAAGTCACACTTATCCATGGAACTGATAAGAAACAGTTATCAGCACTTTTGGATACCGGTGCCGACATTACCATCGTCCCTACTACTCAACAGCCCACCCACTGGCCTTTACAGAATGTATTAGGAGGATTAGAAGGGGTAGGTGGAAAAGCACCTGTTCAACGCAGTCAGCATCAAGTAAACATTGCCCTTGATGGAAGAGTTGCAACACTCTATGTAACAGTCATGCCCTTACCAACAGGAGTTAACGTGCTTAGTGGACGAGATGTGTTAAACCAATTGGGAGCAGTTCTTGCAACCAAATCGCCTTTTTAGCAGCAGTCACTACCAACTGGACTTTCCCAATCCCGTTGCGATGGCTAACAAGTGAGCCTGTTTGGATCGGGCAGTGGCCCTTGAAAAGGGAAAGTCTGCAACAGGCACATTTATTAGTGCAAGAACAATTAGCACAGGATCATCTTAAACTTTCTACCAGTCCTTGGAACACATTCATATTCGTAATTAAGAAAAGATCGGGGAAATATCGACTGTTACATGACCTAAGGGCAGTGAAACGACAAATGCAAGCTATGGGAGCTTTACAACCAGGCCTTCCAAATCCTGCAATGTTACCCACAGGATGTCATCTTTTAATAATTGATTTAAAAGACTGTTTTTTTACAATTCAACTACACCCTAATGATACTCAGCAATTTGCATTTACCTTACCAGCTATAAATAGGGAAGGGCCTAATTTGCAATTTGAATAGACTGTATTACCTCAAGGAATGAAAAATAGTCCCACATTATGTCAATTATTTGTAGATGCAGCTTTAAAACCTGTTCAAAAAGCGTGGCCTCAAACAATTATTTATCATTATATGGATGACATTTTACTTGCTCAAGAACAGCCTTTCACAGTACCACGAGAAAAGGATTTACAACAGCAACTTCAAACAATCTTGTAATCGCTGTAGAAAACATCCAACAGTCCCCAGTGTCCCCTTGGATGGAACATTAAGGACTCACAAGTGCGGCCACAAAAATGAGTTATTCACTCAGAAATACGCACTCTAAACGATATACAGAAATTATTAGGAGACTTACAATGGCTACGCCCACTAGCAGGAGTTACAAATGACAAATTGGAAGTTTTACGTCCCTTGTTAAAGGGAACGGATACCTCTACTGGTGTAGAGTACCGGTGTACAGTATCCAAATAACAAAAAAAGAAAAAATTCAAGAACTTAGTACTCATATTGCAGATTGTGCAGTTGATCGCATTGACCCAGAATTGCCAGTGGACCTTACCATTTTACATGGACTCAAGAACTTTATCAGTGCACTTACACAGTACAAAAAGAAAAAGGGGGAGACTGTGAGAGTATTAGAATGGATCTTCACTAGCATACAACCAAAAACAACAATCCAAGAAAACCAAAAAATTTAGCAGAATTAATTCGCAAAGGAAGAACACAAGTCATACAAATTACTGGATCAGAACAAAGTGTTGTGTATTTACCAATTCGCAGAGAAGATCTTGAATGGTGGCTACAAAATTCACAGGATTTACAACTGAGCCTATTAAGTGAGGCCCTAAACATCAAAGTAGAGGCTTTGAAAGCACCTTTGTTGAAATGGATTAGTAATAAGGATTGGATAAAGCGGCCAGAACGTAGTGAACGGCCTCTAGTAAATGCTATTACAGTTTATACAGATGCCAGAAAAAAGTCACAGACAGCAACAGCAACATGGCATGAGGACGGTCTGTGGACACATCAAATCCTCCAAGCAGAGAAAGGCGATTCCTTGCAAATATTAGAATTGGCTGTGGTTGTTTGGTCCTTTTTACAATGGATGAATGAGGAAGTAAATGTAGTAACTGACTCAATGTACGTAGCAGGTATTGTAAATCACATTGAAGATCATCAAAGAAGTGTAGAACTTACAATTATTTGAACTGTTACGACAGCTGCAATCAGCCATACAACAATGCACGTCATCTTATTGTATTATACATATTAGAAGCCATATGTGGGCTGAAGGACTTGGCAAAGGGAATGCACATGCCTATCAATTTGTGTCTGTAACTGTCTCAATGGATGAATTTCTGAAAGCACAAGAGACGCATAGTACTTTCCACCAAAATGTGCGAGGCTTACACCAACAATTAAATATCACCATGGAAGAAGCCAAGGGGATTGTATGATCCTGTCCTACCTGTAGCCATCATGGACCTGGTCTCGGAATTGGTGTGAATCCCCGAGGTCTTGAAGCTAGAGAATTGTGGCAAATGGATGTTACCCATGTGAATGAGTTTGGCAGATTGAAATACGTGCATGTCATGATAGACACCTATAGTAAATTTATATGGGCCACTGTACAAACCGGAGAATGAGCCCTCCATGTAATACGAGTTGTTTTGCTGTTATGGGAGTGCCACAAACAATTAAAACAGATAATGGCCCTGCATATATGAGTGCTAAGATGAGACGTTTTTGTCAAACATGGGGAGTACATCATGTTACTGGTATTCCAAATTCACCCACAGGACAAGCTATTATTGAAAGAGCACATCAAACGCTGAAACAATATTTGCAACAATTCAATGACATTGTAGACATACAAGAAAGACTTGTTAAAACTTTGTTTGTATTCAATCATTTATGTATTTTAACAGATCAAAAGGAGCCACCAGCTTGGGTGCATAGCTATCCGAAAGAGCATAAGGACATTAGACCAGTTTTTGCTATATATAGAGAACCAGAAACCGGCCTGTGGAAGGGTCCCGTAGAAGTAAAATATATGGGAAGTGTTTGTATGTGTGTTCTTACCCCTACAGGTCCAAAATGGATTCCCAGCCGCTGGACCAAAGCTGCTGTTGAAAATAATCAGCATTTTCATGGCTGGACATCAAAGACAATTAAGTGTAATAATGTGACTGTTGCAAATTGGTTAATACAATTGATAAATGCCTTAAATCACCCTTTGCCTTGGGACCCTCAAGAAGTTGATCTCTTAGGGTCAGAACAAGTGGGAGATGCAACCAATAATGTAACTACTCAAACATGTCTCATGTTTGGAGACATTCGTACTATTTCTCATATTGATACAAATAACCCACTTGTCTATAGCTTTGGCTGGACTGTTGTCTCACCTTTTACAAACAATTTTGCCATAGACCAATATTGTGGACATCTTGATGAAAATACAGCACTTAGTGCCTATGGACGGAGTAATAATGGAACCAACAATGTACTATGGAACAATAAAACGGCCAAGGCTCTTCCACCTGCATATTTTTTGATCTGTGGGGATCGAGCCTAGGCTGGCATTCCCAACAAAGCCTTTGGAGGCCCTTGTTATTTAGGCAAATTGACCTTGCTCACAGACAGCTGAAGAAATTTGGTAAATATTACCAACAGCACATAGACAAAAAAGGTCTATTCATCAATTACAAGCAACTTGTGATGATAATGTAAAATTATGGTCACACACAGCCAACATATTTGCGTCTTTAGTGCCTGGAATGGGTACCGCACAAGCATTGAGGCAACTCAAAAGCCTAGAATGTTGGTCAGTGAAACAAGCCAACGTGATCACCAAAGTTTTGGCAGAAATGGTTCAAGACACAGCTAGTCTACGTCATGCAATACTACAAAATCGAGCAGCCATCGATTTTTTATTATTAACACAAGGACATGGCTGTGGAGAGACTTACTGAAACCTGCCTCATTGAAAGCAGACATGAGCCTGACAAAAGCAAGCTGCTTAGGCCTTGAGTGGAAAAATACTGAGCTAAGTGAAAAACTACTGACCAGCAAGGTCAGCGGCCCCTTGTTGTGCAGTGAAGCTTAGGCAAGGGAGATAACAGGATGTCTCCCACAGGACCAGATGGATTTCTAAAACTACAGGAATGTATGTGATGCTTATGCAATGATAAAGTCTGTAACCAATAAGGAGCTAAAGTTTTGTAATATGTATGAAGCCCATTAACTAAACTATTTAGATAGAAGTACTGCTAATAAAGACGGAGACTTGTTAATCAAACACCATATGCATGTCATTAAGTCTCCACCGTCTTCGACAAATTGTGTCCTTAACAAATGGTGACCCCCAACACATGGCTGCAAAGATATTGAAGGAATGTGTTGTTTCAATATCTCTGATCATAGTGCCTCAATTCACAGCCAATTAAGATGGTTACATGAACACACAAAACGCATTACCAAAAACGACAATCCTTTTGATAATTGGCTTGAGTCCCTATGTGGAGGATTGTCTCCCTGGTTATCACTAATCAAAGAAGGATTACGTTGGTTTTTGATTTTAGTAGCAATTGTAGTTGCAGTGAAAAGAGCCTATCATTGTAGTCTAAATAATGTCATAAAGAATCATAATGTTTTGCTGGCCCAAAAAGATAAAGGGGGAATTGTTGTAGAATTGTTGCAGGAGCGTGGACATGGCTCAAAGGAGGAGCTCTGTGAATGGGCCCTGACAGAAATCAACTGAGCTGGGCTGTGATGAAAAGTACTGAGGATTTTGCCGAGTCACACTGACAAGGAGGGAGGCAGTGAGAAAATCCCCAAGATAAGGTCAAGAAGACCTTGTAACAGATAAACAACTTAAGGAAGCAGGCCAGAGTGAGACCCGGACCCGAGCATATAGCAGTAGCTGCAAGTAGGAGGAGCAAGTAGGAGGAGTAAATAGGAGGAACATGCTAATGTAACCTTAGAGCTTTGAAGAGGGGCATGATAGTATAACTTTTAGAGTTAAGTTAGTGATTATAGGGCTTTTGGAGCCAAACTAATGATTATAAGACAAGTGTATGTAAGGGGAAATGATTGTTAGACAAGCCAATGACGGTTAGAGAACTAGACAGAACTTAAGTAGACATGGGCTATGGTGTAGTCGTGAATGAGCTTCGCAATAAACCAGAACTTGCTTTACCACTCATATTGAGTCTATTGCATGGTTCTCCTCGCTCGTCGCACCACTCAGCTGGCAAACTGCCAGTCCCAACAGGGGCTGCCGTGCGGCTGTGCCAAACAGCCATTGCAGGGCTTTGACAGCTTCTCCTGCCAGTGCCAAGGGCTTACTGATAGGGTTGGCCGGACCCTGGATGGAGCTCCTAAGCCTGCAGTTCAGTCAAGTCCTGGAGCTGAGGCTGAGGATGCTCCTAAGACGCTTCACTGCCTTCTGTTGGCAGTGCCTGGCAGTGTGTGATGTCACAATGAGCCTTGTTCCCCCCCTCACTGTGACACTGCCTGTGGCCACTCAGTTTCCAGGAGCCTCGCAGAGTCTCGGACACACTCGGTGTGTGTGCAGCACTTGGGCCACGAGGGACACTCAGTCTCTCTGAGTCACTCACTCTCTGTGGGTCACTCAGACTCTGTGAGTCACTCAGTATCCGTGGGGCGCTTGGTGTGTGTGTGTGTCTCGCTTGGAGTGGGTGCGGATTGCTCACTGTCTGTACAAGAAGAAGAAGGAGGAAGAGAAGGATGGTTGCCATGGCCCCAGACAGCCTCTCCCCACTGCTGGACAAAGTATTCTCCTCTGCTGTGTCTGTCGATCCCACCGCCCTGCGTAACCTGCTCCAGGCCATGCTGGAGCGCATTGGAGACCAGCACACACAGGTACCCCTGGGAGAAGAAAGGGGGCAGGGAGCAAAGTGAAGGGGTGAAGGGGATTTGTCACACGTGGAGCACACGGTGCCAGGGAAACAGGGCAGGCAGGGAGAGCATCCCCAGAGGGAAGAAATAAGCTGGGGTTCCAGGAAAGAGCAATGTTCAGCACTGCAGAGCTGGATCTTGCTGGGGCTGGGACACTTAGGGAATCCACCAGGCTGGGGACAGCGATGCAGGGATGCAGCTTGGCTGCCCCAGTACCCAGGCTATCAGGCCAGTGACCAATCCAAGGTCTCACAACCTCGAGACCACCATGGCATGGATGCAGCCAGGAACCTCCAGCATAGCTCTTGCAGGCAGGCAGGGCTGGATCCATCCCCGCTGACTCACATTGTTCACTGGCCCTGCCGGGGCAGGCCTGGGGGTCTCTGGGGAGCTGCTGCCCCCTCCTGGCTGTTGGAGATGGCACGAATGGTTTAGCACTGTCTGCACTGCCCTGCCAGCCTGGCTGGGCCAGACCTTGCGCTGCTCCCCGGCTTGGTGCGGGCTACAGTGGGGGTGAAAGTCCTGGACCCCAGGGACCCTCCCCTGGGGCTCACCCCAACCTCCCCGTCTCCGGGGACATGGCTCTCTCCCAGGCTCTCCTCGAGCATATCAAAGAGATCAAGGCAACACAAGCCCGCCTGGAGGAGGAATTTAAGAAGATCCAAGACCTGCAACTTGGGTAAATGATGGGAGAGGGTTTCTTACCCCGCGGCTCTGCAAAGGAACTCGGGAGGGCTGGCAGAGTCCTGCTTTTGGAGCACGCTCCCACAGCAGCCCCGTGGAGGCTCAGCTGCCCGTGCCCCCGTCTCACGTTCCAGGTCTGCACTGCAGGAGATGAGGCATAAAATGAAGCAGCTTAGGAAGGAGCAGCAAAAGAACAAGGCCACAGCAGCCAAGCAGCAGGTGCAGGTGAGCTCTGGGGGAGCCTTTTGACTGCCTGCTTGCCGAGAGGGGTGGTCCAGCGGGGTTCCCAGCCATGTCCCCAGGCCAGATGGGGCCCTTTTGCCTCCATGGGCCCTGCACTTGATGGCTGCGTCCGTTCCATGTCAGAGCCCATTCCTTCCCCATTCTTGCAGCTGGTCGAGCTGAGGGAGGCGTTGGAGACCATGAGGAAGGAGCAGGAGGTGCAGTTTGCCAGCAGCAGGGAGACCCATGCGCAGCTGGAACAGTTCCTGCAGCACCAAGAGAAGATGCAAGAGCAGGTGACCACCTTCTTGGACAAGCAGACCTCAGAGAAGTTGGCGAGCTAGCCAGGAAGGCAGAGGCTCTTGTGGGAGACCTGGGAGGGGTGTGTTGAGCCAGACCGGCTGTGGGTCCTTAGCCATGTCCTGCTGTTTACTCTGGGTCCCTGTGGCTGATGGGACCAAGCCCAAGGGGTGATGCGGTGAGCGGGGCCATATAGCCACTTCTCCCTCTCCTCCTGATATGAGCTGGCCCTGCCCATCGTACCTTTCTCTGTTGCCAGAAAGCAGACTGCAGCAAGCTTGACAGCACCATGGAGCACCTGACTGCGATGGTGGAAGAGATGCAGGGCCAGAGGACGGCCCTGGAAAAAGAATTGAAAAAGCTCAGCGAAGTGTTGATTTACAAGGTGAGAGCTCGCTTGTCCCCACCAAGCAAAACTGGCACCTTTAAAGCTTGGAAGCCTGATTGTTCCCCCTCCTGGCTGTCCACGCCAGCCACCACCACGTCCTATCCCGAGGCGGCTGACTGAAGGTGTTCACCCATCCACAGCTGGACCGCGAGGAGCTGGTGCCTCTACAGAGGCAGCTGAACCATTGTAAGAGAATTCTGAAGGAGCTGCACGAGAAGGCAACGCACACAGACATTAGAGATGCCGCTGGTGTTAAGTAAGTGCAATGGGGACAGTGGTGGCTTTGGGGACAGCGCTTGACCCGATCGTTGCCTCTGGCCATTGCAGCCAATGCCTGCACAGTACCCTGGCTCGGGAGCACCTTAGCCAACAAATCGTGGGGATGCTGAGGGAGCAGTCGTACCCTCTCCTTTTACCAGAGCCAGCAGCAGCTTCCCAACACTATAGGAGGCACAAGGTGGGGGCACCTGTGGCAATGGAGCCTTCCCAAACCAGCACTGTGGTTTTGAGGCGAGGGCAGGGGACAGCAGCTCGTTCACCCAGACAGGGCTACGACACTCAGTGCCTCATGGACCTGCGTTGTGACCTGCCCTCTTGGCGAGGTGCTGGGGTGTAATTAGAGCTGAGGAAATGATGAAAGGGCGGAGTTGGATTGCAGGCGTGTGCTCCTGCACCCTTTGCCCCACGTCCCTGACCACCCTGGACAGCCATGGGCAGCAGTAGGGTTTCAGAGGTACTGGTGGGGCTGAGGCAAGCGTGTCCTGGTCCTGGAGGCAGCTGTGAGCTGTGACAAAGCTCATTTTAAGCCCCGTGGGAATGATGCATCCCCCAGGCCCAGCATTTTCTCCCAGGCTGGGGGCAGCCCTCCCCAGCAAGAGGTACAAGAAACCCCTCCTTTTGTTTTTGCCAGCATGCCTAGTTCCCATGGGACTGGGATGCTTTGGGGACAGGTGGGAGAAGTTCCCGTGGCACTGGGGGTGGTTGAGTGCTCCCCTCTGTGGATTCTCTGGCACTTCATATGAGGTGAATCTTTTTCCCCAGTGGGAGCCCTCAAACAATGTCTCTCCCTTCTCATAGCCCCTCTACTGTGGAAGCAGCCAGTGGGTTAGGAGCTCGCTGGATGGTGGGGACAAAACAGGGTCCCACAGTTCCCCCTTGGCTACCGGGAGGTGCTCAGTCCCCTGCTGCTGCTTATGGGCCATGACCCCTCAGAAGCTCACCCAGCCTTTCTCTCCCCTCTTCAGACAATCGCTGCGTGGTCTATCCTGTTTGTCCTGTGACCGGGACATCAGCCCAAGGCGGCCTGGCCTGTGAGTAGCACCCAGCACCGTGGGTGGGATGGGGCAGATGGGTGCTGGTGATACCCAGCTGTGTGCAACGTGGGGGCTCAGGCGTCTGGTGGGGTATCCGATCCTGCCAAGCTGCCTGCGCAGCCCTGTCCGACAGCAGGGGATCAGGGACGCCTCCCCGAGGGCAAGGGAGGCTGTCACGAGGTACACGCCCATGGTGTGGTGCCGCCTGTAGGCTGGCACATGGGGTGATGCAATTGCCAACGCTGAGCGCTCTCGTGCCCCATCCCACAGGCAGCAGAATGTTGAGCACAGGCTCCCCCGCATTCCGTGGGGCGGTGGGCACCAATACAACAGCACCAACATGCTGCAGTGCCGCAAGTTCCTCCAGCCCAAGCCACCCAGTACCCCGCGGCCGAGACAGGTAGGGATGACAAAGGTAGGGATACGGTGGGGATGAGCGAGGCTGGGAGGGGGATGCTGAGCATGTCGAAGGTGTCTGTGGCCCCGTTTCCCCAGGAACAGCTGGCGATGGCAGGATTGCTTAGGGACACTGGATTGGTCCCCGTGCTTCAGCCAGCCCACTCTCTCCTTCTCAGTATGAACAAATATGGGTGTTGGGCAAGGATGGCCGCATCTACCGGAGCTCACAGAAGAGGTGGCAGCCTGTTCTCAATGGCAAGGAAGGTACGATTTAGGGCAGGCTTGTGGGAGGATCCCGTGGGTGGGAAGGGGACAGCGATGTGGATGGGTTTGCCACGGGGTGAAGTGGGCATGGTGGAGGGTGCTGGACAACAGCACCCCTGCTTCAGGGTGGGGGCAGTGCCCCATCGCTGGTTGTCTGCTGCCAAGCAGGAGTGCTGCTGCCTGCCTCATCATGGGCCTGCAGAGCTGCCCTGGGAGCTGCAGGGGGGTCACCCTTGCCCATCGCCCTAAGACTCTGCTGCCTCCTCAGAGAACACACCACCCTCCACCTATGGACGCCTCTCCCAGCCACCGAGTCGATTCCAGACCCTTTCATCAGCTTGAGCTCTCCGGACTCCACAGGAAGGATCCAGCCCCCCGGCCACCAGACTGCAAAGTCAGGAAAAGCTGCTGGTGAAGAAGTTATGGTTTGGGGTTTGTTGTTTTAAAATTAAAAAATAAAATCTTCAACCTGATGTTGTTTGTTATTGGTTTTATGAAGCAAGATTGAGTTGAAAGCTGAGAACCCCCGGGGATGACTGAATCCATCCCGGCTGACTGCAGCCGATCCTGCAGTTCCCTGGATTTTCCTTCTTTCCCTTCAAGCAGATGAGGGCGACCTTTGCACTCTTCAGACACATCTCTCAGTCACCACGATTGATGAAAGATTATCGAGAGTGGCCTTGCCACCACATCAGCCAGTGCCCTCAGCACGTGTGGGTGTGGCTCAGCAGGACCCAGGGACATAGGCATGTCTGGTTTGCTAAAGTATTCCCTGATGGAATCCTTTCCCTCCAAAGATATGTCTTCCTTGCGCCACACCTCCCTGCTCCGTCTCCAGGGCGTGTGATTCCTGGAGGCAGGTCTTGCAAGTACAGACTGAGGCAGAGAAGGCGTTCCCTACCTCAGCCTTTTCCATAGCATGGGTACCCTCTGCTGGGTGAAAAACTGGCTGGAGGGCGGGACTGGGGAATGGAGATAAATTCAGTTGGCAACCAGTCACGAGTGGTGTTCCCCAGGATTCAGTGCTGGCTCCATTCCTGGTCAATATCTTTATCGATGATCTGGACAAGGGGATTGAGTGCACCCTTCTCCTTTTATGACCATGTGACTCACCTGGTGGATGAGAGGAAGGCTGTTGGATGTGGTATACCTGGACTTTAGCAAGGCCTTTGACACTGTCTCCCACAGTAGACACCTAGGGAAGTTGGCAGCCCGTGGCTTAGATGGGAGCACTCTGTGCTGGGTTAGGAAATGGCTGGATGGCTGAGCCCAGAGAGTGGTGGTCAATGGTGTCTCATCCAGTTGGCGGCCGGTCACCAGTGGTGTTCCCCAGGGATCGGTGTTGGGTCCAGTCCTGTTTAATATCTTTATTGATGATCTGGATGAGGGGATTGAGTCCATCATCAGCAAGTTTGCAGATGATACCAAGCTGGGAGGAAGGGTTGGTCTGCTAGAGGGTAGGATGGCCCTGCAGAGGGACCTGGACAGACTGGTTAGATGGGCTGATTCTAATGGGATGATGTTTAATAAGTCCAAATGTCGGGTACTTCATTTTGGACACAACAATCCCATGCAGAGCTACAGACTGGGGACAGAGTGGCTGGAGAGTAGTCAGGCAGAAAAGGACCTGGGAGTGCTGGTTGACAGGAAGCTCAACATGAGCCAGCAGTGTGCCCAGGTGGCCAAGAAGGCCAATGGCATTCTGGCCTGCATCAGGAATAGTGTGGTGAGCAAGACCAGAGAAGTTATCGTCCCCCTGTACTCGGCACTGGTCAGGCCTCATCTTGAATATTGTGTACAGTTCTGGGCCCCCCAGTTTGGGAAAGATGTCAGGATACTGGAATGTGTTCAGAGGAGGGCAACGAAGATGGTGAAGGGGCTGGAGCACAAGCCCTATGAGGAGCGACTGAGGGAGTTGGGGCTGTTTAGTCTAAAGAAGAGGAGGCTCAGGGGAGACCTCATTGCTCTCTACAACTACCTAAAAGTAGGTTGTAGTCAGGCAGGGGTTGGTCTCTTCTCTCGGGTGACCAGTGACAGAACTGGAGGGCATGGACTCAAGCTTCGTCCGGGAAAGTTTAGGCTTGATGTGAGGAAAACGTTCTTCACTGAAAGGGTGATTGGTCATTGGAATGCGCTGCCCAGGGAGGTGGTGGAGTTGTCGAGCCTGGAGGTATTTAAGGGGAGACTGGATGAGGCACTGAGTGCCATGGTTTAGATAATGCTATTAGTGTGGGTATTAGTGTTGGGTTATAGGTTGGACTTGATGATCTCAGAGGTCCTTTCCAACCCTATGACACTGTGAGATACTTAGAAAGTCTAGGGATGACACTAAATTGGGTGCAAGTGCTGATGTTCTCGAACAAAGGGAGGCTCTACAGAGGGATCTGGACAGGCTGGATCCATGGGCTGAGACCAACGGGATGAGGTTCAATGAGGCCAAGTGCAGAGTCCTGCACCTGGCAAACAACCACCCCGTGCAGCATTACAGGCTTTGGGAAGAGCATCTGGAGAGCTGCCTGGAAGAGGAGGAGACCTGGGGGTGTTGGTTGACAGCGGCTGAATGTGAGCCAGCAGTGGCGCAGTTGGCTGAGACCGCCAATGGCATCTTGGCCTGCATCAGAAACAGCGCGTCCAGCAGGACCAGGGCAGGGAATGTGCCCCTGCACTCTGCACTGGTGAGGCTGCACCTCGAGTACTGGGCTCTGTTCTGGGCCCCTCACTCCAAGAAGGACACGGAGGGTCCTGAGAAGGGTAATGATGCTGGTGAAAGGGCTGGAGAACAAGTCCTACAAGGAGAGGCCAAAGGACCTGGGTTTGTTTAGCCTGGAGAAGATAAGGCTGAGGGTTGACTTCATCATTGACTACAGCTGCCTGAAAGGAAGTTGCAGTGAGGTGGGTGTTGGTCTCCTCCCAAGTGACAGGTAATGGGACAGAAGGAAATGGCCACAAGTTTGCACCAAGCAAGGTTCAGACTGGACATCAGGAAAACCTTCTTCACTGAAGGGGTGGTTAGGCACTGGTAGAGGGTGCCTGTGGATGAAGTTGAGTCTCCATCTCTGGATGTATTTAAAAGACAGGTAGACAAGTTTTTTAGGGACAGAATTTAGTAAGGGGACAGGTACAGTTGGACTTGATGATCTCAGAGGTCTTTTCCAAATAGACGATTCTGTGATTCGATGATTCTATAACACGTAATTCCCGCCTTCCTTCCCCAGCACTGTGACTCTGCCCAGTGAGCCCTCCTTGTCTCAAGTGCCCTGGATCCTGTGTGGCAGCCCTCAGGAGCCACTCTGTTGGAGAATGGTTGCGGGAGCGTGGATATGACTCAAAGGAAGAGCTCTGTGAATCGGCCCTGACAAAAATCAACTGAGCTGGGCTGTGATAAAAAGTACTGAGGATTTTGCTGAGTCACGCTGACAAGGAGGCAGGCAGTGAGAAAATCCCCAAGATAAGGTCAAGAAGACCTTGTAACAGATAAACAACTTAAGGAAGTAGGCCAGAGTGAGACCCGGACACGAGCATATAGCAGTAGCTGCGAGTAGGAGGAACATGCTAATGTAACCTTTAGAGCTAAGCCAATGATTGCAAGTAGGATTATGACAATGTAACTTTTAGAGCTAAGCTAATGATTATAAGACAAGTCTATGTAAGGGCCAATGATTGTTAGACAAGTAGACATGAGTTATGGTATAGACGGGAATGGGCTTTGCAATAAACCAGAACTTTCTTTAACACTCACATTGAGTCTACTGCATGGTTCTCCTCATTCGTCACAAGGTGTTAATTTGGATTTTAGTATTAGCTTGATGTTGAATGTCAGTATCTGAGTTTGTTTCAGTAGTCTCTATTTGTCTTTCACACTCAGCCTTCGAAGTGCTTATGATGCAGAGAAAACTATTTTTGTGATTATGACCTAAACAGCTTTGTGTTTCACTACGAGGGGGTTTGTGCATGTAATTCCCCCTACCCATTTTTTCTTTAAATTCCCTCCAGTTATACAGCTGTTTATGTTACTCCCAGTGTGAAATGGATCACAGGAGCCAGAGCCAAACCAAGGACATCGACAATATGCAGCAACTCCAGCAGAGATGCAAAGTGAAATGGGTCCAGCAGCAGCCTCCATGTTGACTTCCAAAAACCTCCCTGCATCACAAGGTGAGAGAGAGTTCACCCTGCACAATAGCTCCATTAAGTACCTTTATGGAATAGAGATTGTTAAGTGTATTAAACTGTGCCAAGCCACACATGACAATCTTGGGACAACTTCTCGAGATGGTAAAGACCAAGTTACAGCTGAACTATATTGACTGTAAAATTGCAACAATTTTGTTCTGCATCATACTCTGAAAATTCATGCAATGAGATATATAAAACAGAAAGCCTGAAAACCATAAAGAAACTACTCAGACTTTTATTCTGAGATTACTATCAGAAAACCAGCTCAGGAAAGTATTTGGATTGAAGTGCATACTAAGTTATGTGTTTTCCTAAAGTGAAAATACACCACTGGAAATGCCATAATGGAACACATAGCAGCACACAACTTGGCGAGGAAGAGCATAATTCAGCTTTTATTTCACTTAACCAAAAAGCAGTGTTCTGAACAAGATTCACTCACCCCATCTGAACAACCCCAATTCCTCAGCAAAGGCTCACTACTGATTGTTTTTCACACAGTATTCTCTACCTAAAACTACTTGGAACAGTCACCATATAAGTGGAAAAGCTCTCAAAAAAAAAATAAAGTAAAAACATAGTTTCACATAAATAGGCACTAAATCTAAAATTTCTTAGATTTTCAAATTCTAAGCAAAGGTTAAAATAACAACAACAGAAAAGCAAAAAAACAGGGCAGAAATCCTCCTCTCACACCTGCCCCCCCCCCCCCCCCCCCAATATCCTTCTGGGACAAGATAATTTTTAACTGCTTATCACACAACAACAAATTTAAAGAAACCAGCTCAAGAGCACCCATTAATATATATTGCTAAAAGCTTACTGGAAATCTCATTTAGGTTGAGCCTGAATCCTTTGTGCTTCTATGGATTAAAAAGAAAAAAACTAAACAAAAAAATCCCTACCTCTATTAACAAAACTAGAACAAAAATAGACAAGTCAGCATAGACTGCAAACATTTGTGGTAACATGTCTCTGAAGCTATCACATTCCAAACCAAATTTACTCTAAGATTAAAAAGTAAACCCACAAGTAAAATTATTAACTGAAACTTACAGACAAAATGATCACAGTAGGCTCAAATGTACCACAAAGGGAAACACACAGCTATCCAAAACAGAGCAAAGAAAGGAAAGTTGCTCTGGTCCCAAACTTCACCTAATCCTCCAGGAGCATATAAGAGCCAGCTCTAACTCAGGAGACCTTTTAAGGGAAAAGCCTCTCCACCTGCACCAAATTAATGACACAGATTTAGTGGCACAGATTTAACAAACACAATTACTACTTTCAGGTGGTTTTGAACCAGGCCTACTCTTTTAAAACCAAGTCTAGCATCCTACTTATGATGGGTAAAGATAAATTACTCCTAAACATAATATGTTGGTGGTTTTCTGAAAGTTCATGTATCAGTAAGATAGCCAAGCTTGATTTAAATTATGTAAGTCAACTGCACATACCTTATCAAGCCACTAAATGGTCAATTATCCTTTTTAAAAACCCGTCCAGATTAAAAGATACATTCTGTATTCTAGTCACTGAGATACAGCGCTCAAGTGTATCAATAACAATTATATATAACATGCTTTACATAAGCGTATTGTCTTACCATCACATGCAGCTATGTGTTCTGTGTAGTCATGTGGCTAAAGTGTCAAGGCTGAAAAGTCCAATAGAACTATCACAGAGAAGCTAAAAATAAAAGCAGATGCTAGACATGAAAGAAAAGGCTACAGACACAATCATTGCTTACATCAGCTGAATTACACCCCTTCCTACCGCAGAAGTAACTGTGAGCACTGCTGTAACATTGTTAGCCAGGCTCTGATTGCACCATCTGTGAATCCCAAGCATATACATAAAGAAAGTCAGCTGGGGTCCAGTGCCTTTAAGTTACAGAGGAGGGGGAAAGCAAACACAATAAAGCTCTGCTGCTTGAGACATTTGGAGATCAACACGCGTAGATCTTTTCACCAACGTTTCTCTGAGCAGAAACTTAGAAGAAAACCCCAGGATAGGAATCTTATAAAGCCACATGTTAAGAAACACCAGCTTACTCAATGAACTGTCCAATGAGACCAAAAACAGTGGGAGATGCAGAGGTACCAAGCAGCTGTCCTTCGCATGCAGAACACTCCCCAGCACTCATCCATTGGGAAGCATTTGCTCTCTGTGCAAGAAGATGTTCTCGCCTTTTTGTAGCATGTGGGAGATGACAAAACCCCCTCTCCAGTTGCCTGCTGCTAAAACCAGTCAGGGATTAAATAATATGAACTACTGCTTCTTTTTCCTCAGTTTATCAGGGGAGAGAAGAGTCTTTCAATCTTTCTCACACCAAAGCTGGAATTTCAATATGTTATAAGGCCTCAAGTTTCACAGGCCTATGTTATGTAAACATAGGAGATCTGCTCCTTAAACACACAAGGCTAAACAACAATTAGTTTGATATATGTGTATTTCTACATTGCTGCCTCATTGCCAATCTTGCATTATGTTCTCATATTCCACCCCCTCACTCAAGAGAGCACTTCCACTGGGGCTGGCAAAATGGAAATTGTGCATTTAGGCTTGTGAGGTGTAGTGCAAAGTAATTTACAGAAGCATGCAATAAACACACATGGAAAAGGAATAAACTTATTGACAATAATGCTTTTAATTAGGTGTCTCATTCATCCTGCCAGGGAATTAAACCACTCAGACAGCCAGGCATCTGTTAGATTGCTTCATCTGATGCACCAAGTCATGGGAATGTCAAATGCTGTCCTCTATGTTGGCTGATCTACCAGTTCTGTTGTAGCAACACATGCCTTTGAAATTGAAGGAGAATACATTGTGTTGAGGGAGGAAACAGACTAAAGTCAAACAATTTGGTAATATTCATTAGCATATAGCCATTATCTACTTAGAAAAGATACTACTAAGAAATTAATACCAGAATCATTTAACACAGCATAATTCTTCAATACCACTTCGGAGTTCAGCACACCCATGAAACGAACTGTCAAATAGCCAAAAGTAGCCAAGAAGAGCTGAGCGGAGCCAAAAGGAGCCGAGTGGTGCCAAGATTAGCTGAGAGATGCTGAGATTAGTGGAGCGGCACCAAGAAGAGCCAAGAGAAGCCGAATCAAGAAGAGACGAGAAATGAAGAGTGGAGCAGAGCTGAGTCGAGAGGAGCTGAATCGAGACGACTGGTGTCGAATTAAGCGTAGAGGAGCCGAGCGGCAGCTCCCAGGCTGCAGAACTGGCGCAGCAGAGCTGCGGGCGAGGAGCATCTATCCAGGCTGCAGTACCGCGATGCGGCCACACGGCAGCAGCACTTGGACACCGCACCGCTTGCCCCGTGCTCCCCCTTTCCCCACGCGGCAAAACAAAAGCCGTTGCATTGGCCGTGGCAGCTATCCTGATCATAATGACTTCGCCTTTTGAAATACGTGAAGACTACCAAGGGAAAACTGACCTGGTCCAGGAAAATGCATGGTATTCAACACCAACAGAAGTGGATACATGAACTGGCATATGACGTATCCATAGCAAGAATATTTCCCTGCTGATATCCACATGCCATTGTGACCCACTGAACTCCTCCAGCAGGCACTGAGCTTTTTAAAGTTAATTGACTACCAATACACAAAAACAGGCTGCTAAATCAGGGCCTGCATTTCAAAACGCAGCACTCACACTGCCACGTTTGAGCTGACAGCATGTTCACAACACTTCCTGAACGGCCTCTCTTTTGCTTCTTGGTTTCTTCTTAAACATCAAAAAACTAAAACACATTAAGCACACAGCGACCGATCTAAAGCTTTAATGCAGACGATACCGCCTATAACACAGGCCTCCTCTGGCTTCCCTGTGGCTGGGCAGAAGAGGCCAAAGGGTCCTCAGACACCAACGCGCTGTGTCTGGTCACTCAGGAAAGGTAGCAACAACGTGACCTTGAGAGGTTCAAGGCCAGACTATGCATCACACTGAGTGCGGGAGGGTGAAGGAGCTGAATCGCTTTGAACGCAGCACTGAGAGGAGGGACCCGCAGGAGGGAATGGTGCAGGAGGGGAGGCTGTGTGACGGAAGAGGGCAGAAAAGAAAAAAAAAAAGAGAGGGTGCAAATGGGGAAAAGTTGTGAAAAACACATGATGCCCTGAAGAAAGAATACAAAAAGAGAAAGGAATGTTATCAGGGTAACGAGAGGAAGTGGCCCTTGGCCCCTAGACAGGAGCACTTTCCTCCTTCACCCACATCTCATTCTCCATCCTTCCAATCCCAAACACCCCGAGATATAACCCGTCCAAATAAAGCTGAGAAGACAGCCTACTTCAAATTAACGGCAAAGGTTTTTACTTGTCCCCCTGAAAGGAAACCACACAGAACGTGAGGACTTGTGAGATCAAAAGCAGTGTCCTTGGGCCAAGTTCAAAAAAACATCCAGAGAATGAGATTTATCCTCATAGTTCTTCTCTTACATGTATGTAATAAAAGAGAGAAATAAACTCAAACAGAATCTTACCAAATAGAAACTCTTTACACTAAGATCCTTTAAATTCTGTTCGTTTGAAAGTCCAACATACAAAAGCAGCCCTGCACGCTGTTACTCAACATATTCTCCACCCACAATATTTATAGAAAGGTGCAGTGAGAGGACTGCAGGGTATGCAATGCTTCTACAGACAAACAGTGCTGCTATGAACCAGGCAGAGAACACACGCATGCTTTCAGGTTTGTAGGCAAGATTCACTTCAACAGTTCAGATGACCGACTCTTTAGGCAGCTCCAGTGTCAGTCTCCAGCTGCACAGGAGACTGGAAGGCATCATCCAGAAAGAGTCACCCTTCAAAGGCTGGTCACGTAAAGAAGCTGAGGTAGTTCTGAATCTTAAAAAGAAAAGAAAAAAAGAAAAAAAGAAAAAAAAAAGAAAAAAAAAGAAAAAAAAAGAAAAAAAAAAGAAAAAATTCGGCTGTGTTTTCTCATCAGGCTGCATCCTAACACTCCATTCCAGTGAGTCACCAACTGATTTATGGTAGTTAGTCCTGATGCCAGCTGGAAGTTTTGGCCTGCAGCCCAGCAGAGCACTCGCTCCATACTGAGTTCTGCCTGCCATGGCAGAGGGGCTCGCAGATGGCGCATCCTCAGCCAAGAGAAGAAGGCAGAAGGAGCCAGCTCACAGCAAGTCATTTACCAGTGAAGTGGTTCCCCAGTGAGAATGGCCTCAGCTATAAACCAGCATGTCTCATGTTCTAACACACAACGCTTTGCAACGCAGCTGGAGCCAACCTGGCACAGCAACAGCCATTTTCAGAAACTCCTTTTTCCTCTTCTGCAGCTCCACCTCTCTCTGTATGCTTCAGCTCACCACAAAACCTGGCCCTCCTGCAGCAGCACGTTAAGGACAAGAAAGCTGGCAGATAACTGCTGGGCCTGCACGCACAGTTGCTGTGTACTCTTTAGATCGCCATAAAGACCGTGTTGAAGGCCGAGATACTCTCTCCTGCTTCACCTCTTATTGCCACGGTGCTGGGTTTGTATTGCTCACGAAAGCTGGCAACTAACTGCTGGCCTGCACGCACGGTTGCTGTGCTTCGTTGATAAGCAAGGACAATTTTGTTCCTCACATTAAAAGCAACACTTTCCTTTGCACAGGCTCAGCTAGTGAAGTACACTTCATCAAAAGCTAGGCTGAAGTGGAAAACGTTCCAGCCAGGTCTGTCGGCTAAATCCACTGTGATTAGCAAAGAGAAGTCACAAGAAAGCCATGCACCTGAATGCTGCTGATATGGAGGGCACCGTCGCATTGCTTTTGACTCTCTCTGGGGAGAAGGCAGGATCCTGCAGGGGCCCCTCTTCGTGTATACTTCCGTCAGCTTCTCTCTGCTGACAGAACAAAGGGAACAAGTTATTATGGCAAACGTCCCAAGTAATCGTGCTTTAAATGAATTCTCCCCTGCAGCTCTCACCACCACGTGGGACACCCCAACTCCTGGAGAGATCTAACACGTGACAGACAGGCCTGACTTCACCACGGGCCCAGGCAGAGCTCCTCCCATTTGCTCTGGCATTCTGACGCTGTCAAAGGGAAGACAAACGGATGAGTTTTTGGAACGGATGAGTTTCCTTGAGGAGGGAGCTGTACTGCAGTTCATCCAGGTACAGCAGCCTTTGAAAGGCTGCACTTCCGCTTCTTGACCTCAAGGTCATCAATAGGAGATACCATACTGATCAAGCTAATTGGAGAAATATTTTAGCTGCTGCTCTTTCCTAGCTTACAAGTGCCTGGTGACCTCCTGAGGGAACAAGTTCAGCCCAATTGAAAGAAGCTGGCAGACACTGAGGGTGGGATAAGAAATGCAAGAAACTCAAGGCTATTTTGTTCATGCCTCCACCTCCAAACGGAGCCCTTCCTTCAGGTCTTACAGCCCTTTCTTCGTGATCATGAAATCAGGGCCAGGCCTCGGCGATCTCCCCTGTGAAAAGCCTCTCACCCATACGGAAATTCTTTCCAAAGAAACAGCTCTAGCCCCCTTCCCAGACCCAAACAGAAGGACTTGGATGACGCACATTCTCATTTCTTTCAGCACTGGAACCTCTTCTATATTAACCAGCCATCAGCAGTTCTCTCCGCTTTGACTCTAGCTGGCTGTTTGCCTTGCTCTGTTCTTCTTTGCATGGTGTAGCTCGCTCTAGAGGAGAAGAGAAAGTGGAGGTCAGCTTTCCCACAGCTCTGAGGAGACACACCACCCATGTGGCGCTGCTTACATCAGCGCATCACCCATCTCCAACGTGCCCTCTGTGCAAAGGGGGTGTTTAACAGAGCAATCCAAAGGCAGTAGGGGTTATTTCAGCTTAAGAACCCAGACGCTTGACATCCTTTCGGATATATGAGCACACGGAGCCCTTTGCATTTTCATTGAGTCCCAACACCACATCGTGTATCAGCACACACAGACGCAAGCACAGAGGAACGCCAAACCGCACGTTCTGCTAGACAACAACACATGAAGAGGGTCCCACAAAAGCCAGGCCGGGGCCTTTTCATTTTGATGGTGAAAAGCGGGTAACGTTCGGACTCTCTCTCCCCCTGCCAATGTTCCTGCTTACTCACTGTTATTTCCTGTGATGGAACAGAAGACAGAAGAATACCAGGCTTGGAAAAAGCAGGGCTGTTCTGAGAGACCTTTGCCAGATTTTCTGCAGCAAGACATTCTCCAGATTGGCTTTTGGGTCTCTGTGGGGAGAGAGACATTCACGATGCGTACTACATTAGGAATTTTTAACATGACCGCCGAATATCATTACGATGCTGACAAAGTCACCTGTCAAGTTACAGGGGTGTAAATACACAAACAAAATAAAAAACCCATGCACGATGAACGATGCAGCTAATGATGTGACTGCTCGACAGGCACTGAAGCCGGGTGAAAAACAAGGATCATGCCAAGCATTTATCCAAAGAGATTCAAATCAAGGAGATAGAAGCGACTTCCCAAACCAGGAGCCAGCATCACGTACATCGACATCACTCCGAGTTGCAAAGCGGACGTAAGGGTGCGGGACATCAAAGGAACAGCGAGATGCTGGCTGAGACATCTGCACGCCCTTACCTGCAATCCTCCAGCTGCACCGCTGCGCTCCTTGAGACAACAAACATCGGCCGTTCCTTACACCAAACCCCAGGCTCAGGACACGGCCAGAATCACGTGCTTTTCTACTGCCCTTTGTCACGACAAGGGTTCTGTCAGCACCAGCAGCTTTTCAACAAGTGAAACACGTCACCTGTGTTCTCCCCTCACCCTCCCCGGGCAGTCCGCTGAGTTACAGCACTGGCTACTATGTTTCACAGCTACACACACCCACTGCCACGCCGCTGCAGTTTCCAGCCTTCTCCTGTGCAAAGTCCATGTTCTTCCCTAGCGCCAGCACCTCACCAACAGCCCCCTTCTCTCTCCCCCTCACCGACAGAGGCCAAGAGTCAGTCACGAAAAGAAAGGGAGTGCATCAAGGCCACGGGTTCATAGTCCAAGTTTCTTGAAAGACACCCCTATTGTGACTGCACCCGGAGCTTCCATTTCAGTCAGAGGCATTCACGGCATCACTTTTCAAACCTCTCTGTGTCCTCTGAGTCCCACGCACCGCAGGATTCACTGTGAAGCACCAGGTCACCAAAAGGCATCTCACATCTCCGCCCATCGACTCAGCTGGAGACAGAGCTCCCTCTGCTTAGGAACATTACGGCCATTTTCTCGCCCCGATGTTCCCACCACAACGCTTCTGCGTTGAAACGGGCTCGGCCAATACAGCCCGAAGCCTGCTGCCTGCTCCCTTCGGGCACTTTAAGACACCCCGTTGTGATTCTGATGGTAGAATTCATAGAATAATTATAAAACCAATAAAAACTTAAGTAGCACTAACCAGAACAATCACAGGAATTGGAAAGGCTCCTGCTGAGAACTCAGCCAGCAAGGGAGGTTTGGAGCGCTAAATAGCGAGAAACCGGAACGTGTCCACCAATAACGCTGCACCTGCCTGGATTTACACGAACAGAGCTGCTCTGGGAACCCCAAACCCCGGGAACGGCGGCTCCCTCAGCCGAAAGCCAAACCCGTGCGAGTCCCCCCCGAGCAGCGCTCGGGGCCCCGGCTGGCACAGCCCCCGTTCCCCTCTCCAGAGCGGCAGCCCGCCTGCCCTCCCAGCCCCCGGCCCCCACTCGCAGCTCCTCTTCCTTCCCATGGAGCCGGGAGCCCTGCGAGGCAGAGCAGGGAGCGATGGAGTGTGGGGACCGCTCAGGAGTGGCGCAGGAAGGGGCGGAATGGGCTCCAGCAGAGGAGGCAGTGAGAGCGGCATCAGCGCTACTCCATCCTCCGTCCCCAACCTTCACGGTTTCCGGTGCCACTCCGTGCTGTGCGTTTGCACTCTGTCGTTCTTGGCGCCACAGCCAATGAGAACCAGGTGCAGGGAGATCCAAATGAGCCGGAAAGACAGCCAATGGGACCGGGAGGGGGAGGAGAGATGCAAATGAGGTGCCGAGGCCGAGGATGCCGGGAGATATCAATGAGGCTCGTCTTGGCTCAGCACCGCTCAGCTCCATTTGGCACCTCTCGGCTCCATTCGTAAACTCACATCTCGGATCGGCTACTCTCAGCTAATTGCCGCTCCCCTCAGCTCGCTTCGGCCCCATTCAGCTCCCCTCGGCTCAATTTGTAAACTCTCAGCACCATTCTACTGAGCTTGGCACCGCTCAGCTATTCATCGGCACCTCACAGCTACTCGCGGCACCTCTCGGCCCCACTCGGCTATTCCTGGCTCCGCTTGGCTATTCTCCACGGCTCGGATAGCGTCAGGTCGGCTTCGCCCCGCTCGGTTACGAGCCGAGATTAACCGAGGCGAGTTGCGCGGCAGGGGGAGTAGCCGAGAGCAGCCGAGAAATACCAAGCATAGATGAGGAATGCCGAGAACGGGCAAGCAGAGCCAATGAGTGAGAAGCCAAACAGAGCGGAGAGGAGCCAATTAATGCCGAGCAGCACCGTGGGGAAAGGGGGACAGCAGGGAAAGCAGTGCCGGCTCTCAGTGCTGCCGCTCGGTGGGCACACCGTGGTATTGCAGCCTGGGTGTCGCCCCGGGGGGCCATACTGTCCCCCCCCTTCCCCCCGCCCAGAGCTCTCTGTTGCCACCCTGTGGTCGAAAATCGGTACTGCATCTAGGACGCTGATGCTCGGTTCCTGTCCTTTCTCTTGGGCTCCTCTTGGCTTAATTCGGCACCTCTGAGCTGCTCTCGCCTCAACACAGCTTGTCTTTGCTCCTTCTTTCTTGGCTTGGTACCGCTTGGCTATTCTCGGTGCCTCTCTGCTACTCCACATGACTCGACTTGTTTCGGGTCAGGTCGCCTTTGCTCAGCTCGAGAGTAACGGAGAGCAGACGCGCGGAGGTGGGAGTAACCGAGAGGAGTCGACAAATGCTGAGAGAAGCCGAACAGAGATGAGAAATACCGAGCGGCAACGAGGAATGCCAAGCTGTGTTGGGAAATACCGAATTGTACCAGGAAACGCCGAGCGGAGCCGGGAAAGGTGAAGAAGAGCCGAGAAATGCTGAGCGTAACCGAAAAATGCCAAGCTGACATAAGAAATGCCGAGAATAGCCAATTGGAGCCGAGAACTGCCGAAAATACCCGAACGGAACCGAGAAGTGCTGAGAATATCCGAGCAGAGCTGAGAACTGCTGAGTGGAGCCAAGAACTGCTGAGAATACCCAATGCGAGCCGAGAAATGCCGAGTGGATCCGAAAAATGCCGAGAACAGTCGGTCCGAGCAGCAGGCTTGCACTCTATCATTCTCGGCACCTCAGCCAATGAGTTGGAGGCAGGGAGATGCAAACGAGCCGGCGAGACAGCCAATGGGACCACGAGGGGGCAGAGAGATGCACCATTCCACTGAGCTCAGCACCACATGGCTACTCATCGGCACTGCTCGGCTATTCCCAGCTCCGCTCGGCTATTCTCCACAGCTTGGATTGCGTCTGGTCCAGTCGGGTCATCTTCGCTCGGCTCGTAACCAAGCCGAGATTAACCGAGCCAAGAAGCGCAGCAGCGGGAATAAGCGAGAGCACCTGAGAAATGCTGAGAGAAGCCAAAGAGAGCCGAGAAATGCTGTGCGAAGCCAAGAGAAGCCAAAGGGAACGGAGAGGAGCCGAGCAGCAGCACCCGGGTTGCAGTACCGACCTTCGTGCACACGGCGGCAGCAGAGAGCTCTGAGCGGGGGCATCACTGCCACCACACGACATCCGGGCTACGTTCCACGGTGTGGCCACACGGCAGCAGCACTTGGAACGGAACCGCTGGCCCCGCACTCCCCTTTCCCCATGCTGCAAAAAAACAAAGCCGCTGCATTAGCTGTGGCAGCAGCAAAATCAGCCTTGCTCACACAACTCTGACCCTGCTGCTGTGCTTTGGAGACACAGAACTGCAAACCGTGCCTTCGCTCACACTGACCCTCACCGAGATGCCATGACTTTGGTCCCGTTCCGTGCAACGTGGACGCTCCCGGCCTCACGGACAGATCCCATCGAACAGCGCTGCCCTAACACTCAGCTGGAGCTACAGGCTCTGCTCTTCAGCAAAAAGGTTACATTCCAGAACTGTTTAGAGCGACCAAACCTCACTCACAATCATCAGGCAACTGTTCTCCTAACAAAAGCTGAGAGACGCAGGCTGCATCTCCACAGGAAGTCCAGCATTCTCCTTCTGCACAGCTCCCAGAACACTTTCTTTGTATGATGAAAGCTATCCTGATCGTAATGACTTTGTCTTTTGAAATACGTGAAGCCTACCAAGGGAAACTGATCTGATCAAGGAAAATGCACAGAATTCAAATCCAACAGATTGGATATGTGAAACGGCACACAATGCACCGACAGCGAGAATATTTCCCTGCCGAAAATCCCCTCACTATTGTGACCCACTGAACTCCCCCAGGGGGCACCGAGCCTCTTAAAGTCAATTGACTGCCAATACACAAAAGCAGGCTGCTAAATCGGGGCCTGCGTTTCAAAACGCAGCACTCACACTACCAGGTTTGAGCTGACAGCATGTTCACAACACTTCCTGAATGGCCTCTCTTTTGCTTCTCAGTTTCTTTCTAAACATCAAAAAACTACAACACATAGAGCATACAGCGACCGATCTAAAACTTTAATGCAGACAATACGCCATAACACAGGGGTCCTCCGGCTTCCCTGTGGCTGGGCAGAAAAGGCCAAAGGGTCCCCAGACACCAACGTGCTGTAGACACTCAGGAAAGGTGGGAACAACACGACCTTGAGAGGTTCAAGGCCAGACTGTGCATCACACTGGGCACAGGCAGATGGATGAAGGATCTGAATCGTTTCCCATGCAGCACCGAGAGGAGGGGCCCACAGGAAGGAATGGTGCAGGAAGTGACGCTGGGTGAGTGCAGAAAAGAAAAAAAGAAAGAGAGGGTGGGTGCAAAGGGGAAATGTTGTGAAAAATACATCACACCCTGAAGAAGGAACGCAAGAAGAGAAAGGAATGATAGCAGGGTAATGAGAGGAAGCGGCCCTCAGTCCCTAGACAGGAGTGCTTTCCTCCTCTGCCCATGTCTCCTTCTTTGTCCTTCCAGTGCCCCCCACCCAGGGCTATAACCCATCCAAATAAAGCTGAGATGACAACCTGCTTCAAATTAACGGCAAAGGTTTTCACTTGTCCCCCTGAAAGGAAAGCACACAGAATGTGAGGACTTGCAAGATGGAAAGCAGTGTCCTGGGGCCAAGTTCAAAAATAGTCCAGAGAATGTGATTTATTTTAATATTTTTTCTGTTACATGTACATAATGAAAGAGCAAAATGAACGCAAACGGAATCTTACCAAATGTAAACTCTTTACACTAAGATCCTCTCCATCCTGTTTGTGTGAAAGTCCAACAGAGAAAAGCAGCCCCCACCCTCCTCTGTTACTGTTAACACGTTCTCCACCAGCAATGCTTACAGAAAGGTGCAGCGACAGGATTGCAGGGCATAAAACGGTTCTACAGACAAACAGCGCTGCTGTGAACCTGGCTGAGAACATATGCACGCTTTCAGGCTTGTAGTCAAGATTCACATTGACAGTTCAAATGACCAACTGTTTGAGCAGCTCCAGTGTCAGTCTCCAGCTGTACAGGAGACTGGAAGGTGTCATCCAGAAAGGGTGACGATGCAAAGACTGGTCACAATAAGAAGACGAGGTAGTTCTGGATCTGAAAAAGAAAAAACAAGAAAAAAAGTCTGCCGTGTTTTCTCATCAGGCTGCATCCTAACAATCCATTCCAGCAAGCCACCAACTGCATTATTGCAGTTAGTCCTGCTGACAGCTGGAGGTTTTGGCCTGCAGCCCAGCAAAGCACTCGCTCCACACTGAGTTCTGCCGGCCATGCCAGATGGGCTCAGAGACGATGCATCCTCAGCCAAGAGAAGAATGCAGAAGGCGCTGGCTCGCAGCAAGTCATTTGCAAGTGAAGTGGTTCCCCAGTGAGAATGGCCTCAGCTATAAACCAGCACGTCTCATACTCTAACACACAACGCTTTGCAAGGCAGCTGGAGCCCACCTGACACAGCAAGAGCCGCTTTCAGAAAATCTTCGTTCTTATTCCGCACTTCCGCCCCTCTCTATTTCAGCTCGCCACAAAAACTGGCCCTCCTGCAGCAGCACGTTAAGGACAAGAAAGCTGGCAGCTAACTGCTGGATCTGCACGCACGGTTGCTGTGTACTCTTCAGCTTACCATAAAGACCGTGTTGAAGGCCGAGATACATTCTCCTGATTCACCGCTTATTGCCACGGTGCTGTGTTTGTATTCCTGAAGAAAGCTGGCAAATAACTGCTGGCCTGCATGCACGATTGCTCTGTGCAGGCTTTGTCATCAGTAATGGTGGTCTCGAGGCTGTGAGACCTTGGCTTGGTCACTGGCCTGATAGCCTGGGTACTGGGGCAGCCAAGCTGCATCCCTGCATCACTGTCCCCAGCCTGGTGGATTCCCTAAGTGTCCCAGCCCCAGCAAGATCCAGCCCTGCAGTGCTGAACATTGCTCTTTCCTGGAACCCCAGCTTATTTCTTCCCTCTGGGGATGCTCTCCCTGCCTGCCCTGTTTCCCTGGCACCGTGTGCTCCACGTGTGACAAATCCCCTTCACCCCTTCACTTTGCTCCCTGCCCCCTTTCTTCTCCCAGGGGTACCTGTGTGTGCTGGTCTCCAATGCGCTCCAGCATGGCCTGGAGCAGGTTACGCAGGGCGGTGGGATCGACAGACACAGCAGAGGAGAATACTTTGTCCATCAGTGGGGAGAGGCTGTCTGGGGCCATGGCAACCATCCTTCTCTTCCTCCTTCTTCTTCTTGTACAGACAGTGAGCAATCCGCACCCACTCCAAGCGAGACACACACACACACCAAGCGCCCCACGGATACTGAGTGACTCACAGAGTCTGAGTGACCCACAGAGAGTGAGTGACTCAGAGAGACTGAGTGTCCCTCGTGGCCCGAGTGCTGCACACACACTGAGGGACTCCGAGACTCTGCGAGGCTCCTGGAAACTGAGTGGCCACAGGCAGTGTCACAGTGAAGGGGGGGACAAGGCTCATTGTGACATCACACACTGCCAGGCGCTGCCCCCAGAAGGCAGCGAACTGTCTTAGGAGCATCCTCAGCCTCAGCTCCAGGACTTGACTGAACTGCAGGCTTAGGAGCTCCATCCAGGGTCCGGCCAACCCTATCAATAAGCCCTCGGCACTGGCAGGAGAAGCTGTCAAAGCCCTGGAATGGCTGTTTGGCACAGCCGCGCGGCAGCCCCTGTTGGGACTGGCAGTTTGCCAGCTGAGTGGCTCCTGAGGGCTGCCACACAGGATCCAGGGCACTTGGGACAAGGAGGGCTCTCTGGGCAGAGTCACAGTGCTGGGGAAGGAAGGCGGGAATTACGTGTTATAGAATCATCGAATCACAGAATTGTCTATTTGGAAAAGATCTCTGAGGTCATCAAGTCCAACTGTACCTGTCCCCTTACTAAATCCTGTCCCTAAAAAACTTATCTACCTGTATTTAAACACATCCAGGGATGGAGACTCAACTTCATCCACGGGCACCCTCTACCAGTGCCTGACCACCCCTTCAGTGAAGAAGGTTTTCCTGATGTCCAGTCTGAACCTTGCTTGGTGCACACTTGTGGCCATTTCCTTCTGTCCCATCACTTGTCACTTGGGAGGAGACCAACACCCACCTCACTGCAACTTCCTTTCAGGCAGTAGGCAATGATGAGGTCTACCCTCAGCCTTATCTTCTCCAGGCTAAACAAACCCAGGTCCTTCGGCCTCTCCTTGTAAGACTTGTTCTCTAGCCCCTTTCACCAGCCTCATTGCCCTTCTCGGGACCCTCAGTGTCCTTCTTGGAGCGAGGGGCCCAGAACTGAGCCCAGGACTCGAGGTGCAGCCTCACCAGTGCAGAGTGCAGGGGCACAATCCCTGCCCTGGTCCTGCTGGACGCGCTGTTTCTGATGCAGGCCAAGATGCCATTGGCGGTCTCAGCCAACTGTGCCACTGCTGGCTCACATTCAGCCGCTGTCAACCAACACCCCCAGGTCTCCTCCTCTTCCAGGCAGCTCTCCAGACGCTCTTCCCAAAGCCTGTAATGCTGCACGGGGTGGTTGTGTGCCAGCTGCAGGACTCTGCACTTGGCCTCATTGAACCTCATCCCGTTGGTCTCAGCCCATGGATCCAGCCTGTCCACATCCCTCTGTAGAACCTCCCTTTGTTCGAGCACATCAGCACTTCCACCCAATTTAGTGTCGTCCCCAGACTTTCTAAGGGTACACTCAATCCCCTTGTCCATATCATTGATAAATATATTGACCAGGACTGGAGCCAGCACTGAATCCTGGGGAACACCACTCGTGACCGGCCTCCAACTGGATTTAACTCCATTTACCACCACCCTCTGGGCCCTGCCATCCAGCCAGTTTTTCACCCAGCATTGGTGAAATTTCAGTTTCTGAAGCAGAATGCTGTGAGAAACGGTGTCAAAATCTTTACAAAAGTCGAGGTAGACGACATCCACAGTCCTTCCCTCATCCATTAACTGGGTAACTTTGTCATAAAAGGAGATCAGGTTGGTCTGGCAGGATCTGCCTTTCATAAATCCATGTTGGTGTCTCATCACCTGGCTGTCCTGCATGTGCTGTGTGATAGCATTCAGTATGATCTGCTCCATGACCTTCGCTGGTACCGAGGTCAAGCTGACAGGCCTTTTAACTCCCTGGATCCTCCCTCCGACCCTTCTTGTAAATAGGATTTACGTTTTCCAGTCTCCAGTCAAGCAGCACTTCCCCAGTCAGCCAGGGCTGTTGATAGATGAGGGAAAGGGGTTTGGCAAGGACCTCCATCAGCTCCCTTAATATCCTTGGGTGTATCTCATCTGGCCCCATAGACTTATGGGTGTTTAATTGTCCAAGCAGGTCTCTAACCAAGTCTTCTTGGAACATTGAGGGATGGTCTTCATAGTCTTCTGGCTCAGGAGGTTTGGAGCCCAGAGAACATCTTAACTTCCTATTAAAGACCGAAGCAAAGAAGGTGTTAAGTACTTCTGCCTTGTCCTCATCCTTTTTTAAAACTACTCCCCTTGTATCCAGTAGAGGAGGGAGATTGTCCTTGGTTCTCCTGTTGCTGTTAATATACTTGAAGAAACATTTCTTATCGTCTTTCACAGAACTGGTCAGTTGAAGTTCCAGTTGGCCATTAGCACTTCTAATTTTTTGCCTACATGATCTCACCTGCTGCATAAAGTCCTCCTGGGAAGCCTGTCCCCTCTTACGAAGCTCATATATTTTCCTCTTTTTCCTCAGACCAACTCAGAGCTCTCTGTTAATCCAAGCTGGTCTTTTCCCTGCCTACTCATTTTATGGCACACAGGGATGTCCTGCTCTTGTGCCGCCAGAATTTCCTTCTTGACGAGCATCCAGCCCTCTTGGGCTCCTTTGTCATTTAGAACTGTCTCCCACTGGACTTTATCAAGCAGTCTTCTAAACAGTTTGAAGTCTGCTGTCTGGAAATCCAAGGTGGCGATTCTGCTGACCCCCCTCTTTACTCCTCCAAGAACTGAGAATTTTATCATCTCGTGATCACTGAGCCATTAGGGTTTTTTCCTATACAATTTCATATTCTCCTCTTGATTAAAGTTCATTAATTGCAGAAGGCTGTGGTGATTTTCTTGTGGGAGATATAACCCCAACAGACATCTTAGTTTGTCCTTTAAACTAAAATAAGAGGTTTTAAGGAGGTGGATGTTGGTCTTTTCTGCCTAGGAACAAGTGATAGGACGGGAGGAAATGGCCTCAAGTTGCACCAGGGGAGGTTCAGATAGGATATTAGGAAATATTACTCCAGGGAACTGGATGTCAAACACTGGAACAGGCTGCCCAGGGCAGTGGTGGAGTGCCCATCCTTGGAAGGGTTTTAGAGATGTGTAGATGCAGTACTTAGGGGCACACTGATTGCCTCTGCTTTCCTCCAGGACCTGCCTGGCTGGGGTTTGGCTGCAGCAGGGGGAGCAGGAGGCAGCTGCAGTGCCCCTGGCCCTTCAGCTGATCCCAGCGATGCCCAGGGCTGTCTGGCATGGGGATGTGGAGGAAGCTGTATGAGGGCTCAGGGTGTTTGCAAGGGCTGGGGAAGAGCTGGGGCTGCTGAGCACCAGCCAGAGCAAATCATCCCATCACGTGCTCCCCATCCTGTGGGAGCCCTGCCGACCCTGCTGTCCTCTTCCCACCCACAGGATCCCCCCACAAGCCTGCCCTGGCTTCATTTTGGTGACTCATTTCATAGGAGGCATCTGACGCCCACGCCAGGCACAGGGTCAGGCTGAGAGCAGACACACCTCATCACAGCAGCTTCAGCACCCTTGAAAGAGACCTGGGCACAATGGCACCACTGGAGGGGGCAGCAGCAGCAGGAATGGGAGTGCCACGTTGTTCCTGGGGAGGGCAGGACCACTGTCCCTGGCGTGACGCACCCAGGCTTCAGGCAGCATCCCAAAACTCATGGGCTTGTACCCCAGGGCAGCCCCTCCTGCCCCCTGGGGAGGCGTCCCTGTTCCCCTGCTGTCAGACAGGGCTGCGCAGGGGGCTTGGCAGGGTCGGATCCCTCACCAGACACCCAAGACCTCATGTCTCACACAGCTGGGCATCACCAGCACCCATCTCCCCCATCCCACACCCGGTGCCGGGTGCTCCTCATGGGCCAGTCCCTCGTGTGCTGAGGGACCGGTCACAGGACAAACAGCAGCAATGGGGCTGTTAAGAGGAATTTCGTGTTGGAAGTTTTATAAGCTGCTGCTGCTGAGAGGTGCCAAGAGTGAAGATAAAGTTCTTAGTTCTGTCCCCTGTACAAACCCTTCCAGGGTTGGCTTAAATCCCACTGCGGCTGATCAAGTAAATGAACATGTTAGACAAAAGATGAAAAATGAATTTAAGCAGGTGTGTTTGTATAAGAATTGAATTGGTCAGAGGCAAAGAGAGAAGGACCGAAGTGGAACAAGAAGAAAGAAGTTTCTAAAGAAAGAAGAATGGAGACGACTTAATAAGTGATGTATTCTGAGGACATGAACACCCCATGGAAAATCTGAAAGGCTTTGTACCTTATGTAATCGGGATAAGAATAATCTATAAATCAGCCTGCACCTTTGTATCTTCACTATGCACTGTGGAGGGGCCCAACTCTGAGTTGTAAAAATAAAGCCAACTTAGTGTTATCCGCAAACTTTATTGATTATTTTTTATAGCTGTTGGAGAAACGTCCTCTTTGCCCTGGGGCTCCCTCAGTGGAGGGATGGGCCCTACAGCCAGGGAAAGAACCATCCCTTCATGGAGAGAGTTCTCAGGGGAGTTGCCTCTGCCGGTCCAGCTTCCGCTTGTTCAACTCCACGATTTGCTTGTACATGTCTTGCCGTTCCTGATGTGGCTTCAGCCCTTCCAGGACCTGGGCAGCTCGTGGGGAAAGGTTGCTGCAACAAGAGGGAAATGTCATCCCTCAGCCTCTGCCAGATTCCCCTTCTGCCTGTCTCTGCCTCCAGGCCCTCTGCCCATCTGGTTCCATGTCCGCCCACTATTTGATCCTGCGGTGAGTTTTAGGCCTGGCTGTGGGGCTGACCCAAGTCATGCCCACGTTAGGAGACACCAGAGGGTGCCTTGTGCAACCCCAGGGCGCAGGGACTGGACTGGGCTGGGCATCTCTTTGGGGTCACAGCTGTATGACTGCCGCAGGGTGTGGCCAGAGCCCGCACACACTTACCCAGCCTGGAGTCTCTGTAGCTGGGCTGCTATTGCCTTCTCTTCTTCTGGGAGAAGACCAGGGGCTTTATACTTTCTCCACGGCTGTTTGACGAGCTTTCTCCTGGGCTGGGCTGGAGGGTGGGGTGTCCAAGTGCCTCCAATGCCTAGTGCCTGCCAGGAAGGAAATACTTTCAGCAAACCAGATGGAGAATAGAGATGCGGAACATGGTTGCCGGTGGACTCAACCACGTCTGCTTGTCACCACGGCTGACAGCTGCTTTTGCCCCTTGGATCCCGTTGCCAGTCCCTCCCCCGCAGGGCTGAGCAGGCAAAGCCCTGCCCTTGCAGCTGGGTGTCAGTCCTGTTCCAGCCGGGTCAGAGCTGCCGCTGCGGCTGCCGGGCAGAGAGGGGCTCCGCTGCTGCCAGCACTGGCGATGGCTTCCCCTACCTGGGGCGGCTGTAGCTCCTGCCCTGCAGACCAGGCTGCCCACGCTACCATTTCTGCCATTGCTTGCGCTCGCCGCTCCTGCCACTGGGTCTTCACTGGCTTCCATTCTGCAGACAGCTGCCGCACCTCCTGGCGCGGATGGAAACACAGCAGTGGGCAGGATTAGTCCCAGCTCCTGGAGGAACTTCCTTCAGGTTTGACTCGTGCCCCTCGCCTCAGCCCATCTGTCGGCAGCACTTTGCCCCTGACAAATCAAGGGCTGTGCAGACACGCTGGGCTCCTCAGCTCTTGGTAAACACAGCCAAGTGACCAAAGACCTCCAGCGGTACCGACCTAGGAAGGGCTTGCCCTTTTTGCTATGAGGACAGACTGTGAGAGTTGGGGTTGTTTGGCCTGCAGAAGAGCAGGACCCAGGGAAGCCTTAGAGCAGCCTCCCAGTACTGAAAAGGGCTCCAGGCTAGCTGGCCCTTTTTACAAGGGTCTGGAGTGATAGGAGGAGGGGGCTTTAAATTGGAAAGGGGAAGATTTAGATTAGACACCAAGAAGAAATTCTTCACAATAAAGCGGGGGAGGCCCTGGCACAGGTTGCCCAGGGAAATTGTGGATACCCCCTTCCTGGAAATTTTCAAGGCCAGGTTGGATGGGGTCTTGAGCAGCCTGGTCTAGTGGGAGGTGTCCCTGCACAGGACCTGGAACTGGGTGACCTCTAAGGTCCCTTCCAACCCAAAACATTCTGTCATTCTTTGATTCTATGATTCTATCATTCTTTGATTCTATGATTCTATCATTTTCCATAGCCTCTGGCCAGAATAAAATGTTTCATGACCAGCTGAAAACAATGTGGGGGCAATAAAAGGCATGAGGGCTTTGCAGCACTTTCCTTCCTGTGAAGAAGAGCTGAAGGTTACAGGGAGGGTGCAGTGAGCCAAGGGATATTTCAGGACTGCTCCCTGCATAACAAGGCTTCTGGTGAATCCCTCCCAGGCCAGCAGTGTCGGCTGGGCACAGCACATACCTGCAGTGCTCTCTCGCAGTATTCCCACGGTGCGAGCGCAGCGCTGGGCATGGTCGGAGGAGCTGGAACCTTCCTGCCCACCTCCATCATTGTGGGGGAGCTGCCCGGGCATGGGGGGAGCACACTGCCAAGAGAAACCAAGGAGGCAGCATGAGCACAGGGTGTTTTCATCTCTGGTATCAAAGCTCCCCAGGCCTGGCAGAAGAAGCAGGGGAAGTGGGGACATTTCCCATGGCAAGGGAGAGCATTTCCTGAGCCAATCTGGATGTCTGGGAAGACACTGCACCTCAGGTCTGCTCTGAGGTGCAGCAGAGCAAAGTGGGGACCTCTCAGCATCTGTCATCATCCCCAGGAAAATGCTTGCTACAGGGCAAGCAAGCTCATGGAAATGGTGTAGCGGGTGTTGTCAGAGACCATCCCGAGCCCCTACAGCTGTAGTGGCCAAAGGGGATGTCTGTCCTACATGAGTACCAGAACCCCTTTCATCCCTTCCACAACGGTCTCACCTGGCAGAAGTCTTCTTTCTCATCTCTTTCTGCCGTGTGCCTGGATCCTGGCTGGGCAGCACAGGGAGGGAACATCTCACCTGCTTCTGCAGCAGCTTCTTAGGAGCCTTGCCCCCTGATCTGCTGGCGACAGTTAACTGGAATCTGGGAAGTAAACAATGACAAGGGAATGACCCCTGCTCTCTGCAGCTTCCCAGCACTAATTCTCCTTTTCCTTTGTGGCTCTGCACAGGTTTTATTGGGACTTTCCCCCCAACACCACAAGATGGAGCTTAAAGTCTTCTCTGTGTGCAGCTGGTTCTCTCTGATGGGAATGACAGCAGGCTGGGCATGAGAAACGGGATTAGGGTGCCTGGTCACACCAGGAAAACAGGTGTCTAGCCCAAACTCAGCATCAGTTAACCAGACAGGAGTCCCTCAAAGACCGATCCCTGGCTCGGCACCGCGTGTTACACCCTGACCAAGTGCGCTCCTGAGCAGGAGCTGGGAAGTCGCCTGCTCATTTGGTCGAGGGCTGCTGAGGAAATGCGCTCACCTTGGGAACGCGTGGCCAGGAGCAGGCTGCATCCCCCGAGGGGTGGTTGCTCCACCAGAGATAGTGGCAGCTGGCATCCACAGCCTCTGCAAAGAAACACAGAGCTGTTAGAGGGGTCCAAGGCAGTTTCCCCTTGGCTCCCAAAGGAAGCAGACTTGTCTCGTGCTCCAAAAGAAAGCCACTTCTCCAGCCCCCTCTCCCAAATCCTCCCCCATCCACAGTAGCCCTTGTCCTGCTCTGGAGAAGCTGAACAGGAAACACTGAGACCACACGATAACACTGGCAGGCAAAGAACCAGAACACAGCAGAAAATTTCTTTGCAAATGGAGCAGTCAGTGGGGTGCGCGTGGGGAAAGGCTCCTGACTGATCTGCCATGGCCAGGCTGGCCAACAGTGGAGAGGCTGCTTCCCCCTTCTTTAGGCTTCCCAGAGACCTGGAAGCGTTCTCTGAACCTGAGGAGCTCACCGTGTACAGCAGTGCGATGTGGCTGGCCTTGCTCTCCAGTTCTGTGACACAGTCGGCATAAAACCGCATGCACAGGCCATGGTCTTCGCAGGACAGAACGCCGATGTCCTGGAAGATGAAGATGGGGCGCTGCCTGTTTACCAGCTGCAAATAGTACAGGTGAATGGTCTCTCGAACACAGTTCTTCACAGTGTGCGCCGGGAAGGAGGTGGCTTGTGAGAGCCGACGGTAGTCCAGCGGCTTGATCTTGACATCGCCTGTGAGAAGGAGGGACATTTTCACCACCCCAGCAGCCACATTTCCATGTGAGATTCCTAACTAAATGACACAGTAAAGACCGTTTACAGAAACAGCTCTTGGGGAGTGGTCTGTCTTGGGGGAAGCTCAAGCTGTCCCACAACATTTGGAAGCAATTCTCGACTTCTGCCATTGTTTGTGCCCCAGACATGTAGGGGGAAAGCGGAGGGTTGCTTGGTGCCTTCTCACCAGGGATAACTGCTGTGGGGCACGCAGCCTCCTGCAGACTGAATTCATCCATGTCCAGCTGGAAGACTGGTCTTCGAGCCACTTGCATCTCTCCTTTTTTGAAGAACCGCTCTTTGGCCACAGAGAAGGTCCCGAGTGCTGCGATCCAGACACCCTGCCCAGGAAAAAGGCAAAAAGTATTCTAAGGGAGTACTTTGGGGATGGGAGAAGTGAAAGATTTAAAAAAGGCCCATGTTTTCTTCCCTTCAAAATACTTGCAAAACTCCTTTGCCTAGAGAAGACGCCAGGCAATTCCAGCACAGGGAGCACCCCAGGGACTAATTCCCAGGGATTATCTTTGGCAGGGACCCAGCATAATGTCCTGCTTGGTCTCTCTGCTCTTCCATAGGAAAGAGGGAAGTCATATTGTGCGCTGAAGGCTTTCTCAGACCAGGTCTGGACTTGGTTTCTCTCCTGGTTGACCAAGAAGCAGCTCTGAGTGCACAAGGTAGTCTCGGTGTGCTGCCAAGATGCTCAGGGAGGTATCAGTCCCTGGGGCCCAGGGTCAGCAAGACAAAAGGGAACCAAGAGGCCAGCCCACCTTGCCCAGCTTCAGCTCTTCCAGGATGTACGCAGACACAGCGTTCCAGATGTCTACAAGCTCTGGAAAGAAAGGGAAAGAGGTGTCAGGCTCCGGACCAGGCTGATCACAGCCTCTTGGTGAGATCCTTGCCCAGCAGGTGGAAAGGAGCTTCCCAAACACTTACCCTTGGTGGAGAGATGCAGGAGCGTGGGAAACATCCTACTGAGCTCTGAGCTGATGGACAGAATGCAGCAGCCCTCCATCCCGCTCACTCCTTGCTGTCAGGTCAGGAAAAGCGAAGCTCTTGGTGGCTCTTTGCCCAAAACTCTGAAGGGTAGCAGTGGAAGCTCCTGAGCAGTGTCCTGCAGCACCAAGACCCTGCCTGCAAGTGTTGGCTGTGCTGGGGGCCCCTCTTGTTATGGAGGGGGTGGGGCATCGCACTGTGACATCACCCCCATGATTATGACACAAGCAGAGAGGCAGCACAGCTGAGAGAGGAGAAAGATTTCCTCTGCACTTGGGCAGTTAAAAGAGGTGGAGTCCAAGGCCCGAGGGATGCAGTATTTCCTCCAGTGTGCCAAGACACTCCTCTCTACCCCATGTCACTGTGTGGGAGGGGTAGGATGGGCTTTCCTGCACTGGTTTCAGCTGCGATGGAGTTAATTTTCTCCACAGCAGCCCAAATGCTGCTGTGTTTTGAATTTGTGGCCACACCAGTCTTATAATAGATTGATGTCAGAAGCGTCCCTGCACGCTGCTGGCACAGGATCAAGGCTACCTTTGCTTCTCATGGTGACCCACCAGCAACAAGGCTGGGGACTGTGGGAATAACGCTAAATGTGGGAAGGAATGGGAACCCTAAATTCTCCTGAGTGCCCCTTGCCTCCTTCTGAGTCCAAGGCAGTTTTCTTTAAAAGCAAAGCCTGTGGAGATGCAGCACATGCAGGAGCAGGGCTGCTCATCAGAAACGAAAGCAGTAAGGACCCCTCAGCTGCAAGGTGGGGGATGGGACGTGTGGACACAGACATAGCCAGCTCCTCCTGTCAGCTGGGGTCAGCAAGGAGCCTGGTACAGCTGCCTGGTTGTTTTCCAAGCAGACAATGGCAGCTGCTGCTCTGGCAATCCTGCCTCCAGCTGAGCTGTTCTCATTCTATCATTATAACACTGAAACCCACTTCCTCCCCACCTTTCACACAAAACACTCCCATGACCACTCCTACACGACTAGTCAGCAGGGTTTGATGTAATGGCTTCAGTCATTTGAGCTCCTCCTTAGCCACCACCCCAAAGGAGCAAGCTACCGTAAAAATGAAAACAAAGACTTCAGATCATAGAGTCAAACCGTACCTGTACCCTAACTAAACCCACCTCACCACAGTCTAATTTCCAGCAATTGTAGACAGTGATGAGGTCTACCCTCAGCCTCGTCTTCTCCAGCCTGAACAACCCCAGGTGCCTCAGCTGCTCCTCAGAGGACTGCACGGTCCATTCTGTTCACTCCTCCATGGTAAGGGGAGCTCCTTTGGGCCTACTCCAGTGTCCAAACCCATGTACATACTCCTTCCTCACTCCATGCCCAGCACTAGGAGGGATGTGGTGTTGGAGGCAGGTAGTGAATGGTTTTTCCAAGCGTCATCATTTCATCACAGCACGAGGGGGGAAAAGAACATTGCTTTTGGCTGTGGCAGTGTCACAGAGGTCTAAGTGAGCTCAGACTCCCCTGGGCTCTTAGCTGGGATCTCAGGTCCTGGACAGACATTGCTGAGAGGTCACGAGGAACGACAACTGCAGGCATTAAAAGGACACAGTGAAAGCAAACAGTGAACAAAGTTGATCCCTTCACACCCTACAGGGCCAGAGCGAGGTGCAGGTGACAGCAGCCCAAGTCCTCTGCCCCATGCTCCAGGATGACTGAGGCATGAGGACCCTGCCCACAGACAACCTCGACTCAAAACACTGGTTACCTGCTGTGAGCAGTGCTCGTGGGCTCCATGGGCCCTGCCAAGCCCATCCTGGGGTCTGGAAAAGAGACCGTCAGGAGGGACTTGAGGACAGGGCAGGACATGTTTCTGTTGAAACCCTAGCACTGCCTCAAATAACATGAAAAAAAAGCCCCTTAATTTGAGTTAAGCAAATAAAACCAAGGCTTTTCCTTCCTGTCACCACATGACAGAGCAGGGACCTTGTCTGGATGTGTGGGGAGGGAAGGAAAACTTCTCTGCTTCTGGCTGGCCGTCATTTATCCCATCTGGAGTGGGAAACATGCTAACCCCACCACGTTCCCCATAGCTCTGCCCTCAGTGGGAGCCTATTTATACTGCTATCAAAGCATCTCTCCTTCCACAGGCCTTGCAGGTGGGAGGGGAGACCATTTTCTCATGGATGTGGAGCTGCTACAGGGTATGGACAGGACAAGGAAGGAGTCACCTGCTGGATGGAGCTGTTCTCAGCAAAACAGTGCTTTTGGGGATGATCAGGGAGGTCTGCACTGCATTGCTGGCTCTTGCTGCAGTAGATGGTGCTGTTGTCCTGATCAGGATGGTGCTGACATGTCTGGCTGTATAGACAGGTGAAGATGTGATCGAGAGCAGCCCTGCAGAGAAGGACTTGGATGTGCTGATTGATGAGAAGCTAAACATGAGCTGGCAACGTGTGCTTGCAGCCCAGAGGGCTAACGGTGTCCTGGGCTGCATCCAAAGCAGTGTGGCCAGCAGGGAGAGGGAGGGGATTCTCCCCCTCTATTCCACTCTTGTGAGACCCCACCTGGAGCATTGTGTCCAGTTCTGAAATTACCAGCATAAGAAAGATATGGAACTCTTGCAGCAGGTCCAGAGGAGGCTACAAAGATGCTCGGAGGGCCGGAGCACCTCTACTATGAGGAAAGGCTGAGAGAGTTGGGGTTGTTCAGCCTGGAGAAGAGAAGGCTCCGGGGGGACCACATAGTAGCCTTCCAGTACCTGAAGGGGCTCCCAGAAAGCTGGGGAGGGGCTTTTTACAAGGGCCTGGAGTGATAGGGTGAGTGGGAACAGCTTTAACCGGAAAGAGGGACATTTAGATTAGACATTAGGAAGAAATTCTTCATAAGGAGGGTGGTACAGGTTGCCCAGGGAAGCTGTGGCTGCCCCATCCCTGGAGGTCTTCAAGGCCAGGTTGGATGGGACTTTGAGCCCCCTGATCCAATGGGAGGTGTCCCTGCCCATGGCAGGGGAGCTGGAACTGGATGGGCTTGGTTTTGAGGTCACTTCCAACCCAAACCATTCTATGATTCTGTGGAATCCAGATTGGCATCTCCAGAGTGCTAGGTCCATCCCAGGCTCGGTCCAGGGAACCTGCGCCCCAAAAAGCCTTTTCCAGAACCTCTTGTCTTTTCCCAGTGGTGCTGCTCTCAAAACCTGCGATGCAGCTTACGGGCACTGCTTTTACAGGGTTTAGCAGAACTTGGGGCTCTGTTGCACAGGCCGAGCCCTGTGCTGCACCAGCAACCTCGGTGTCCCAGGACAAAACATCCCTCTCCCCGGTCTTTGTCTCATGGCCAATGAAGCTTTGATGGCCCAAAGAATCACCAGGCAGCCCTGAGCAAGCCTGGTGGCAGCCAGTGCCCCAGTTACAAACCCCTTTCCTCCTCTGCGATGCAAAAGAAACAACTTTTTTTTAGTACTTGTATTAAAATATTTCCTGTAAGAAGTATAGAAAGAGAGTCGGCACATTCTTAATGCTTCCTCTAAAGTGAGTAGTATACGTACCTTAGGAAAACTGCAGACACACATCACAGCTGTACCTTGTCCTTGGTTGATTCTTTCCACCTGTCTTGTCCCTTCATGGCAGAAGAAAGGACAACCACAATGGTCACAGTTCCAATCAGTTCCAACCCCTGAGCCATGGGCAGGGACACCTCCCACTGGACCAGGGGGAGGCGTCAAAGTCCCATCCAACCTGGCCTTGAACACCTCCAGGGAGGGGGCAGCCATGACTTCTCTGGGCAACCTGGGCCAGGGCCTCTCCACCCTCATAGGAAAACGTTTCTCCCTAAGATCTCATCTCAGACTCCCCTCTTTCAGCTGAAAACCATTCCCCCTCGTCCTATCCCTGCACTCCCTGATCAAGAGCCCTTCCCCAGCTTTCCTGGAGCCCCTTCAGTACTGGGAGGCTGCTCTAAGGTCTCCCTGGAGCCTTCTCTTCTCCAGGCTGAGCAACCCCAACTCTCTCAGCCTGTTCTCATTACAGGAGGTGCTCCAGGCTTTGGATCATCTCTGCTGTCTCCTCTGGACTTGCTCTAACAGATCCATGTCCTCTTAGAGTAGTCATCAGAAGCTGGTGGGGATGAGGGGATGAGTGGATACCTCTAGGGGAAGCCACTTGAGTGGTAGTAGAGCAGAAGTAATCTCAGAGGTGTTAAGGCTTAATGTTTGACCTTTGGTGGGCTGTAGTTAGAATCTAGATGGCATTCCTAAATGGCAAAAAAGACCTTTGGAACTCCTAAGCTCACACATGGAAGGTTACAAAGGTGCAAGGACTGCTAGTTCTCACCTTGCCTTGGCAGACCCTTCACGACCCACCAACACAGGGTATCAAGTCTTGCTTTTCTAAAAGCCCGAGCCTTGCTGAAAGCAAGGTAAAAAACAGCCACTCCTCTCCCCTTCTTCACCAAGCCAGTCACCTCTCTGTAGAAGACTCTCAGCTTGGTCAAGCTTGACTTCTCCTTTTTGAATCCGTGCTTCCAACTCCCAGTCACCTTCCTATGTTTCAAAACTACTTCCAGGATGTTTTGTTCTGTGATCTTCCCAGAGACTGAGAGGCTGCTGACCTTCCTGTGACTTCCTTGGCTCTTCCTTCTTTCCCTTGTTGTTTCTCTTGCCCACGTGAGACATGGGAGGCTGAGGTATGTCCTGAGCCACTTCAAAACCCTGGAAGCTATTCTCAGACAACTCTAAGCTCAAAATAAAGGCTTATTTGGGGTCACAAATCGAGCTGTTGTGACCGTTGCTGGGCTGACCGACAAGGACGGGATTCTTCAGACCCTCATGTGCAGAGCACAATGGAGCAGCAGTCCATGGCCTTCACCACTCGGCCACCTCATCAGCTGCTCCCACGGCTGCTGCTGCCGCTGCCTTTCCTGATGCTGGTCCCATTGCTGGTGCTTCTCCAGCTCCTGCTCCTGCTAGTATTGACATTGCTCTCACAGTATCACAGTATCATAAGGTTTGAAAGGACCTCTGAGATCATCAAGTCCAACCTATAACCCAACGCTAACACCAACACTAACACCAACCATCAACTAAACCATGGCACTCAGTGCCTCATCCAGTCTCCCCTTAAATACCTCCAGGGTCGGCAACTCCACCCCCTCCCTGGGCAGCGCATTCCAATGACCAATCACACTTTCAGTGAAGAACGTTTTCCTCACATCAAGTCTAAACTTTCCCTGACGAAGCTTGAGTCCATGCCCTCCAGTTCTGTCACTGGTCACCCGAGAGAAGAGACCAACCCCTGCCTGACTACAACCTACTTTTAGGTAGTTGTAGAGAGCAATGAGGTCTCCCCTGAGCCTCCTCTTCTTTAGACTAAACAGCCCCAATTCCCTCAGTCGCTCTACATAGGGCATGTGCTCCAGCCCCTTCACCATCTTCGTTGCCCTCCTCTGGACACATTCCAGTATTCTGACATCTTTCCCAAACTGGAGGGCCCAGAACCGTACACAATATTCAAGATGAGGCCTGACCAGTGCCGAGTACAGGGGGACGATAACTTCTCTGGTCTTGCTCACCACACTATTCCTGATGCAGGCCAGAATGCCATTGGCCTTCTTGGCCACCTGGGCACACTGCTGGCTCATGTTGATCTTCCTGTCAACCAGCACTCCCAGGTCCTTTTCTGCCTGACTACTCTCCAGCCACTCTGTCCCCAGTCTGTAGCTCTGCATGGGATTGTTGTGTCCAAAATGAAGTACCCGACATTTGGACTTATTAAACATCATCCCATTAGAATCAGCCCATCTCTCCAGTCTGTCCAGGTCCCTCTGCAGGGCCATCCTACCCTCTAGCAGATCAACCCTTCCTCCCAGCTTGGTATCATCTGCAAAATTCATGATGATGGACTCAATCCCCTCATCCAGATCATCAATAAAGATATTAAACAGGACTGGACCCAACACCGATCCCTGGGGAACACCACTGGTGACCGGCCGCCAACTGGATGAGACACCATTGACCACCACTCTCTGGGCTCGGCCATCCAGCCATTTCCTAACCCAGCACAGAGTGTTCCCATCTAAGCCACGGGCTGCCAACTTCCCTAGGTGTCTACTGTGGGAGACAGTGTCAAAGGCCTTGCTAAAGTCTAGTTATAACACATCCAACAGCCTTCCTCTCATCCACCAGGCGAGTCACATGGTCATAAAAGGAGAAGGGTGCACTCAATCCCCTTGTCCAGATCATCGATAAAGATATTGACCAGGAATGGAGCCAGCACTGAATCCTGGGGAACACCACTCGTGACTGGTTGCCAACTGAATTTATCTCCATTCCCCAGTCCCGCCCTCCAGCCAGTTTTTCACCCAGCAGAGGGTACCCATGCTATGGAAAAGGCTGAGGTAGGGAACGCCTTCTCTGCCTCAGTCTGTACTTGCAAGACCTGCCTCCAGGAATCACACGCCCTGGAGACGGAGCAGGGAGGTCTGGTGCAAGGAAGACATATCTTTGGAGGGAAAGGATTCCATCAGGGAATACTTTAGCAAACCAGACATGCCTATGTCCCTGGGTCCTGCTGAGCCACACCCACACGTGCTGAGGGCACTGGCTGATGTGGTGGCAAGGCCACTCTCGATAATCTTTCATCAATTGTGGCGACTGAGAGACGTGTCTGAAGAGTGCAAAGGTCGCCCTCATCTGCTTGAAGGGAAAGAAGGAAAATCCAGGGAACTGCAGGATCGGCTGCAGTCAGCCGGGATGGATTCAGTCATCCCTGGGGGTTCTCAGCTTTCAACTCAATCTTGCTTCATGAAACCAATAACAAACAACATCAGGTTGAAGATTTTATTTTTTAATTTTAAAACAACAAACCCCAAACCATAACTTCTTCACCAGCAGCTTTTCCTGACTTTGCAGTCTGATGGCCGGGGGGCTGGATCCTTCCTGTGGAGTCCGGAGAGCTCAGGCTGACGAGAGGGTCTGGAATCGACTCGGTGGCTGGGAGAGGCGTCCATAGGTGGAGGGTGGTGTGTTCTCTGGGGAGGCAGCAGAGTCTTAGGGCGAGGGGCAAGGGTGACCCCCCTGCAGCTCCCAGGGCAGCTCTGCAGGCCCATGATGAGGCAGGCAGCAGCACTCCTGCTTGGCAGCAGACAACCAGCGATGGGGCACTGCCCCCACCCTGAAGCAGGGGTGCTGTTGTCCAGCACCCTCCACCATGCCCACTTCACCCCGTGGCAAACCCATCCACATCGCTGTCCCCTTCCCACCCACGGGATCCTCCCACAAGCCTGCCCTAAATCGTACCTTCCTTGCCGTTGAGAACAGGCTGCCACCTCTTCTGTGAGCTCCGGTAGATGCGGCCATCCTTGCCCAACACCCATATTTCTTCATACTGAGAAGGAGAGAGTGGGCTGGCTGAAGCACGGGGACCAATCCAGTGTCCCTAAGCAATCCTGCCATCGCCAGCTGTTCCTGGGGAAACGGGGCCACAGAAACCTCCGGTATGCTCAGCATCCCCCTCCCAGCCTCGCTCATCCCCACCGTATCCCTACCTTTGTCATCCCTACCTGTCTCGGCCGCGGGGTACTGGGTGGCTTGGGCTGGAGGAACTTGCGGCACTGCAGCATGTTGGTGCTGTTGTATTGGTGCCCACCGCCCCACGGAATGCGGGGGAGCCTGTGATCGACATTCTGCTGCCTGTGGGATGGGGCACGAGGGCGCTCAGCGCTTGGCAATTGCATCACCCCATGTGCCAGCCTACAGGCGGCAGCACCCCAAACCCCATGGGCGTGTACCTCGTGACAGCCTCCCTTGCCCTCGGGGAGGCGTCCCTGATCCCCTGCTGTCGGACAGGGCTGCGCAGGCAGCTTGGCAGGATCGGATACCCCACCAGACGCCTGAGCCCCCACATTGCACACAGCTGGGTATCACCAGCACCCATCTGCCCCATCCCACCCACGGTGCTGGGTGCTACTCACAGGCCAGGCCGCCTTGGGCTGATGTCCCGGTCACAGGACAAACAGGATAGACCACGCAGCGATTGTCTGAAGAGGGGAGGGAAAGGCTGGGTGAGCTTCTGAGGGGGTCATGGCCCATAGGCAGCAGCAGGGGACTGAGCACCTCCCGGTAGCCAAGGGGGAACTGTGGGACCCTGTTTTGTCCCCACCATCCAGCGAGCTCCTAACCCACTGGCTGCTTCCACAGTAGAGGGGCTATGAGAAGGGAGAGACATTGTTTGAGGGCTCCCACTGGGGAAAAAGGTTCACCTCATATGAAGTGCCAGAGAATCCACAGAGGGGAGCACTCAACCACCCCCAGTGCCACGGGAACTTCTCCCACCTGTCCCCAAAGCATCCCAGTCCCATGGGAACTAGGCATGCTGGCAAAAACAAAAAGGAGGGGTTTCTTGTACCTCTTGCTGGGGAGGGCTGCCCCCAGCCTGGGAGAAAATGCTGGGCCTGGGGGATGCATCATTCCCACGGGGCTTAAAATGAGCTTTGTCACAGCTCACAGCTGCCTCCAGGACCAGGACACGCTCGTCTCGGCCCCATCAGTAGCTCTGAAAACCTACTGTTGCCCATGGCTGTCCAGGGTGGTCAGGGACGTGGGGCAAAGGGTGCAGGAGCGCATGCCTGCAATCCAACTCCGCCCTTTCATCATTTCCTCAGCTCTAATTACACCCCATCACCTTGCCAAGAGGGCAGGTCACAACGCAGGTCTATGAGGCACTGAGTGCCGTAGCCGTGTCTGGGTGAACGAGCTGCTGTCCCCTGCCCTCGCCTCAAAACCACAGTGCTGGTTTGGGAAGGCTCCATTGCCACAGGTGCCCCCACCTTGTGCCTCCTCTAGTGTTGGGAAGCTGCTGCTGGCTCTGATGAAAGGAGAGGGTACGGTTGCTCCCTCAGCATCCCCACGATTTGTTGACTAAAGTGCTCCCGTGCCAGGGTGCAGGCCAGAGGCAACGATCAGGTCAAGCGCTGTCCCCAAAGCCACCACTGTCCCCATTGCACTTACTTAACACCAGCGGGATCTCTAACGTCTGTGTGTGTTGCCTTCTCGTGCAGCTCCTTCAGAATTCTCTTACAATGGTTCAGCTGCCTCTGTAGAGGCACCAGCTCCTCGCGGTCCAGCTGTGGATGGGTGAACACCTTCAGTCAGCCGCCTCGGGATAGGACGTGGTGGTGGCTGGCGTGGACAGCCAGGAGGGGGAACCATCAGGCTTCCAAGCTTTAAAGGTGCCAGTTTTGCTTGGTGGGGACAAGCGAGCTCTCACCTTGTAAATCAACACTTCGCTGAGCTTTTCCAATTCTTTTTCCAGGGCCGTCCTTTGGCCCTGCATCTCTTCCACCATTGCAGTCAGGTGCTCCAAGTGCTCGATGGTGCTGTCAAGCTTGCTGCAGTCTGCTTTCTGGCAACAGATAAAGGTACGATGGGCAGGGCCAGCTCATATCAGGAGGAGAGGGAGAAGTGGCTACATGGCCCCGCTCACCGCATCACCCCTTGGGCTTGGTCCCATCAGCCACAGGGACCCAGGGTAGACAGCAGGACATGGCTAAGGACCCACAGCCGGTCTGGATATCCTCCCTGCCCCTGGCTGGTTCTGCCACCGGGCATCCAAGGGACAAGGGGTGTTGTGTCACCCTGCCTGGGAGCCACTTTGCTGGCAGCAGGCCCCTCGAGGACGTACCACTTCCATTCCACGGATCAGGTCCTCCTTGTCTGCTTTGTCCTTCCGCAGCCTCTCCACAGACCCGAACAGACCCTTCCAACACAGAAAGCAGCCCGTGATGCCACGGCAGGGCCCAAGCCTCCTCTGGCCAGATTAGCACCAACCGCTACCCATCACCCTCAAAAGCCTCCCGGAAAGGCATTTTGGATCAGGGTAGGGCTGCAAGCAGGTTGGCAGGGGGACAAATTCCTGGACTTCTGAATCTGCAGGGCTTTCAGCCAACTACCTTGATATCTTTCTGATTCTCGTGGCAACCAGTCTGGAGATTTTCTATGGCAGATTTGATCTCCTTGTAGTTCCCCTGCAGCTGCACAATGGTGGTCTGGATCTGGTCCGTCTTCTCCTGTGGCAGGGAGGAAGATGGCAATGCAGTGTCGCGCCGGGGGGTTTGCTGCCCCTTGGGAACAGACCCAGGTTTCTTGCCCAGTGCCCATGGGCTATCGGCGCCTGCAGGACATTTGCCCCAAGGCTTTCATTTCCTTCCAAGCTGCTGACGTGTACCAGGCAATTTGGGGGGCAGCGACGGTCTCCCCCACTTTACAGTGAGCCACAACCAGCCGAGGGCTCGACACACCCCTCCCAGGTCTCCCACAAGAGCCTCTGCCTTCCTGGCTAACTCGCTAACTTGTCTGAGGTCTGCTTGTCCAAGAAGGTGGTCACCTGCTCTTGCATCTTCTCTTGGTGCTGCAGGAACTGTTCCAGCTGCGCATAGGTCTCCCTGCTGCTGGCAAACTGCACCGCCTGCTCCTTCCTCATGGTCTCCAACGCCTCCCTCAGCTCGAGCAGCTGCAAGAATGGAGAAGGAATGGGCTCTGACATGGAACGGACGCAGCCATCAAGTGCAGGGGCCGTGGAGGCACAATGGCCCCATCTGGCCTGGGGACATGGCTGGGAACCCCGCTGGACCACCCCTCTTGGCTAGCAGGCAGTCAAAAGGCTCCCCCAGAGCTCACCTGCACCAGCTGCTTGGCTGCTGTGGCCTTGTTCTTTTGCTGCTCCTTCCTAAGCTGCTTCATTTTATGCCTCATCTCCTGCAGTGCAGACCTGGAACGTGAGACGGGGGCACGGGCAGCTGAGCCTCCACGGGGCTGCTGGGGGGAGCGTGCTCCAAAAGCAGGACTCTGCCAGCCCTCCCGAGCTCCCTTGCAGGGTAAGAAACCCTCTCCCATCATTTACCCAAGTTGCAGGTCTTGGATCTTCTTAAATTCCTCCTCCAGGCGGGCTTGTGTTGCCTTGATCTCTTTGATATGCTCGAGGAGAGCCTGGGAGAGAGCCATGTCCCCGGAGACGGGGAGGTTGGGGTGAGCCCCAGGGGAGGGTCCCTGGGGTCCAGGACTTTCACCCCACTGTAGCCCGCACCGAGCTGGGGAGCAGCGCAAGGTCTGGCCCAGCCAGGCTGGCAGGGCAGCGCAGACAGTGCTAAACCATTCGTGCCATCTCCAACAGCCAGGAGGGGGCAGCAGCTCCCCAGAGACCCCCAGGCCTGCCCCAGCAGGGCCAGTGAACAATGTGAGTCAGCGGGAATGGATCCAGCCCTGCCTGCCTCCAAGAGCTGTGCTGAAGGAGCCTGGCTGCATCCATGCCATGGTGATCTCGAGGTTGTGAGACCTTGGCTTGGTCACTGGCCTGATAGCCTGGGTACTGGGGCAGCCAAGCTGCATCCCTGCATCGCTGTCCCCAGCCTGGTGGATTCCCTAAGTGTCCCAGCCCCAGCAAGATCCAGCCCTGCAGTGCTGAACATTGCTCTTTTCTGGAACCCCAGCTTATTTCTTCCCTCTGGGGATGCTCTCCCTGCCTGCCCTGTTTCCCTGGCACCGTGTGCTCCATGTGTGACAAATCCCCTTCACCCCTTCACTTTGCTCCCTGCCCCCTTTCTTCTCCCAGGGGTACCTGTGTGTGCTGGTCTCCAATGCGCTCCAGCATGGCCTGGAGCAGGTTACGCAGGGCGGTGGGATCGACAGACACAGCAGAGGAGAATACTTTGTCCAGCAGTGGGGAGAGGCTGTCTGGGGCCATGGCAACCATCCTTCTCTTCCTCCTTCTTCTTCTTGTACAGACAGTGAGCAATCCGCACCCACTCCAAGCGAGACACACACACACACCAAGCGCCCCACGGATACTGAGTGACTCACAGAGTCTGAGTGACCCACAGAGAGTGAGTGACTCAGAGAGACTGAGTGTCCCTCGTGGCCCGAGTGCTGCACACACACCGAGTGTGTCCGAGACTCTGCGAGGCTCCTGGAAACTGAGTGGCCACAGGCAGTGTCACAGTGAGGGGGGGAACAAGGCTCATTGTGACATCACACACTGCCAGGCACTGCCAACAGAAGGCAGTGAAGCATCTTAGGAGCATCCTCAGCCTCAGCTCCAGGACTTGACTGAATTGCAGGCTTAGGAGCTCCATCCAGGGTCCGGCCAACCCTATCAGTAAGCCCTCGGCACTGGCAGGAGAAGCTGTCAAAGCCCTGCAATGGCTCTTTGGCACAGCCGCACGGCAGCCCCTGTTGGGACTGGCAGTTTGCCAGCTGAGTGGTGCGACGAGCGAGGAGAACCATGCAATAGACTCAATATGAGTGGTAAAGCAAATTCTGGTTTATTGCGAAGCTCATTCACGACTACACCATAGCCCATGTCTACTTAAGTTCTGTCTAGTTCTCTAACCATCATTGGCTTGTCTAACAATCATTTCCCCTTACATACACTTGTCTTATAATCATCAGTTTGGCTCCAAAAGCCCTATAATCACTAACTTAACTCTAAAAGTTATACTATCATGCCCCTCTTCAAAGCTCTAAGGTTACATTAGCATGTTCCTCCTATTTACTCCTCCTACTTGCTCCTCCTACTTGCAGCTACTGCTATATGCTCGGGTCCGGGTCTCACTCTGGCCTGCTTCCTTAAGTTGTTTATCTGTTACAAGGTCTTCTTGATCTTATCTTGGGGATTTTCTCACTGCCTGCCTCCTTGTCAGCGTGACTCAGCAAAATCCTCAGTACTTTTTATCACAGCCCAGCTCAGTTGATTTTTGTCAGGGCCGATTCACAGAGCTCTTCCTTTGAGTCATGTCCACGCTCCCGCAACCATTCTCCAACAGAGTGGCTCCTGAGGGCTGCCACACAGGATCCAGGGCACTTGAGAAAAGGAGGGCTCACTGGGCAGAGTCACAGTGCTGGGGAAGGAAGGCGGGAATTACGTGTTATAGAATCATCGAATCACAGAATCGTCTATTTGGAAAAGACCTCTGAGATCATCAAGTCCAACCGTACCTGTCCCCTTACTAAATCCTGTCCCTAAAAAACTTGTCTACCTGTCTTTTAAATATATCCAGAGATGGAGACTCAACTTCATCCACAGGCACCCTCTACCAGTGCCTAACCACCCCTTCAGTGAAGAAGGTTTTCCTGATGTCCAGTCTGAACCTTGCTTGGTGCAAACTTGTGGCCATTTCCTTCTGTCCCATTACCTGTCACTTGGGAGGAGACCAACACCCACCTCACTGCAACTTCCTTTCAGGCAGCTGTAGGCAATGATGAGGTCTACCCTCAGACTTATCTTCTCCAGGCTAAACAAACCCAGGTCCTTTGGCCTCTCCTTGTAGGACTTGTTCTCCAGCCCTTTCACCAGCATCATTACCCTTCTCAGGACCCTCCGTGTCCTTCTTGGAGTGAGGGGCCCAGAACTGAGCCCAGTACTCGAGGTGCAGCCTCACCAGTGCAGAGTGCAGGGGCACATTTCCTGCCCTGGTCCTGCTGGACGCGCTGTTTCTGATGCAGGCCAAGATGCCATTGGCGGTCTCAGCCAACTGCGCCACTGCTGGCTCACATTCAGCCGCTGTCAACCAACACCCCCAGGTCTCCTCCTCTTCCAGGCAGCTCTCCAGATGCTCTTCCCAAAGCCTGTAACGCTGCACGGGGTGGTTGTTTGCCAGCTGCAGGACTCTGCACTTGGCCTCATTGAACCTCATCCCGTTGGTCTCAGCCCATGGATCCAGCCTGTCCAGATCCCTCTGTAGAGCCTCCCTTTGTTCGAGAACATCAGCACTTCCACACAACTTAGTGTCATCCCTAGACTTTCTAAGTATCTCACAGTGTCATAGGGTTGGAAAGGACCTCTGAGATCATCAAGTCCAACCTATAACCCAACACTAACACCCACACTAACACCATTATCTAAACCATGGCACTCAGTGCCTCATCCAGTCTCCCCTTAAACACCTCCAGGGTCGGCAACTCCACCCCCTCCCTGGGCAGCGCATTCCAATGACCAATCACCCTTTCGGTGAAGAACATTTTCCTCACATCAAGCCTAAACTTTCCCTGACGAAGCTTGAGTCCATGCCCTCCAGTTCTGTCACTGGTCACCCGAGAGAAGAGACCAACCCCTGCCTGACTACAACCTCCTTTTAGGTAGTTGTAGAGAGCAATGAGGTCTCCCCTGAGCCTCCTCTTCTTTAGACTAAACAGCCCCAACTCCCTCAGTCGCTCCTCATAGGGCTTGTGCTCCAGCCCCTTCACCATCTTCGTTGCCCTCCCCTGAACACATTCCAGTATCCTGACATCTTTCCCAAACTGGGGGGCCCAGAACTGTACACAATGTTCAAGATGAGGCCTGACCAGTGCCGAGTACAGGGGGACGATACCTTCTCTGGTCCTGCTCACCGCACTATTCCTGATGCAGGCCAGAATGCCATTGGCCTTCTTGGCCACCTGGGCACACTGCTGGCTCATGTTGAGCTTCCTGTCAACCAGCACTCCCAGGTCCTTTTCTGCCTGACTACTCTCCAGCCACTCTGTCCCCAGTCTGTAGCTCTGCATGGGATTGTTGTGTCCAAAATGAAGTACCCGACATTTGGACTTATTAAACATCATCCCATTAGAATCAGCCCATCTCTCCAGTCTGTCCAGGTCCCTCTGCAGGGCCATCCTACCCTCTAGCAGACCAACCCTTCCTCCCAGCTTGGTATCATCTGCACACTTGATGATGATGGACTCAATTTCCTCATCCAGATCATCAATAAAGATATTAAACAAGACTGGACCAAACACCGATCCCTGGGGAACACCACTGGTGACCGGCCGCCAACTGGATGAGACACCATTGACCACCACTCTCTGGGCTCGGCCATCCAGCCATTTCCTAAGCCAGCACAGAGTGCTCCCATCTAAGCCACGGGCTGCCAACTTCCCTAGGCATCTACTGTGGGAGACAATGTCAAAGGCCTTGCTAAAGTCCAGGTATACCACATCCACAGCCTTCCTCTCATCCACCAGGCGAGTCACATGGTCATAAAAGGAGAAGGGTGCACTCAATCCCCTTGTCCAGATCATCGATAAAGATATTGACCAGGAATGGAGCCAGCACTGAATATGGGGAACACCACTCGTGACTGGTTGCCAACTGAATTTATCTCCATTCCCCAGTCCCACCCTCCAGCCAGTTTTTCACCCAGCAGAGGGTACCCATGCTATGGAAAAGGCTGAGGTAGGGAACGCCTTCTCTGCCTCAGTCTGTACTTGCAAGACCTGCCTCCAGGAATCACACGCCCTGGAGACGGAGCAGGGAGGTGTGGCGCAAGGAAGACATATCTTTGGAGGGAAAGGATTCCATCAGGGAATACTTTAGCAAGCCAGACATGCCTACGTCCCTGGGTCCTGCTGAGACACACCCACACGTGCTGAGGGCACTGGCTGATGTGGTGGCAAGGCCACTCTCGATTATCTTTCATCAATCGTGGCGACTGAGAGACGTGTCTGAAGAGTGCAAAGGTCGCCCTCATCTGCTTGAAGGGAAAGAAGGAAAATCCAGGGAACTGCAGGATCGGCTGCAGTCAGCCGGGATGGATTCAGTCATCCCTGGGGGTTCTCAGCTTTCAACTCAATCTTGCTTCATAAAACCAATAACAAACAACATCAGGTTGAAGATTTTATTTTTTAATTTTAAAACAACAAACCCCAAACCATAACTTCTTCACCAGCAGCTTTTCCTGACTTTGCAGTCTGATGGCCGGGGGGCTGGATCCTTCCTGTGGAGTCCGGAGAGCTCAAGCTGATGAAAGGGTCTGGAATCGACTCGGTGGCTGGGAGAGGCGTCCATAGGTGGAGGGTGGTGTGTTCTCTGGGGAGGCAGCAGAGTCTTAGGGCGAGGGGCAAGGGTGACCCCCCTGCAGCTCCCAGGGCAGCTCTGCAGGCCCATGATGAGGCAGGCAGCAGCACTCCTGCTTGGCAGCAGACAACCAGCGATGGGGCACTGCCCCCACCCTGAAGCAGGGGTGCTGTTGTCCAGCACCCTCCACCATGCCCACTTCACCCCGTGGCAAACCCATCCACATCGCTGTCCCCTTCCCACCCACGGGATCCTCCCACAAGCCTGCCCTAAATCGTACCTTCCTTGCCATTGAGAACAGGCTGCCACCTCTTCTGTGAGCTCCGGTAGATGCGGCCATCCTTGCCCAACACCCATATTTCTTCATACTGAGAAGGAGAGAGTGGGCTGGCTGAAGCACGGGGACCAATCCAGTGTCCCTAAGCAATCCTGCCATCACCAGCTGTTCCTGGGGAAACGGGGCCACAGACACCTCCGACATGCTCAGCATCTCCCTCCCAGCCTCGCTCATCCCCACCGTATCCCTACCTTTGTCATCCCTACCTGTCTCGGCCGCGGGGTACTGGGTGGCTTGGGCTGGAGGAACTTGCGGCACTGCAGCATGTTGGTGCTGTTGTATTGGTGCCCACCGCCCCACGGAATGCGGGGGAGCCTGTGATCGACATTCTGCTGCCTGTGGGATGGGGCACGAGAGCGCTCAGCGCTTGGCAATTGCATCACCCCATGTGCCAACCTACAGGCGGCAGCACCCCAAACCCCATGGGCGTGTACCTCGTGACAGCCTCCCTTGCCCTCGGGGAGGCGTCCCTGATCCCCTGCTGTCGGACAGGGCTGCGCAGGCAGCTTGGCAGGATCGGATACCCCACCAGACGCCTGAGCCCCCACATTGCACACAGCTGGGTATCACCAGCACCCATCTGCCCCATCCCACCCACGGTGCTGGGTGCTACTCACAGGCCAGGCCGCCTTGGGCTGATGTCCCGGTCACAGGACAAACAGGATAGACCACGCAGCGATTGTCTGAAGAGGGGAGAGAAAGGCTGGGTGAGCTTCTGAGGGGGTCATGGCCCATAGGCAGCAGCAGGGGACTGAGCACCTCCCGGTAGCCAAGGGGGAACTGTGGGACCCTGTTTTGTCCCCACCATCCAGCGAGCTCCTAACCCACTGGCTGCTTCCACAGTAGAGGGGCTATGAGAAGGGAGAGACATTGTTTGAGGGCTCCCACTGGGGAAAAAGGTTCACCTCATATGAAGTGCCAGAGAATCCACAGAGGGGAGCACCCAACCACCCCCAGTGCCACGGGAACTTCTCCCACCTGTCCCCAAAGCATCCCAGTCCCATGGGAACTAGGCATGCTGGCAAAAACAAAAGGAGGGGTTTCTTGTACCTCTTGCTGGGGAGGGCTGCCCCCAGCCTGGGAGAAAATGCTGGGCCTGGGGGATGCATCATTCCCACGGGGCTTAAAATGAGCTTTGTCACAGCTCACAGCTGCCTCCAGGACCAGGACACGCTTGCCTCAGCCCCACCAGTAGCTCTGAAACCCTACTGCTGCCCATGGCTGTCCAGGGTGGTCAGGGACGTGGGGCAAAGGGTGCAGGAGCGCATGCCTGCAATCCAACTCCGCCCTTTCATCATTTCCTCAGCTCTAATTACACCCCAGCACCTCGCCAAGAGGGCAGGTCACAACGCAGGTCCATGAGGCACTGAGTGTCATATCCTTGTCTGGGTGAACGAGCTGCTGTCCCCTGCCCTCGCCTCAAAACCACAGTGCTGGTTTGGGAAGGCTCCATTGCCACAGGTGCCCCCACCTTGTGCCTCCTCTAGTGTTGGGAAGCTTGCTGCTGGTTCTGGTGAAAGGAGAGGGTACAACTGCTCCCTCAGCATCCCCATGATTTGTTGGCTAAAGTGCTCCCATACCAGGGTGCAGGCATTAGCTGCAATGGCCAGAGGCAACGATCGGGTCAAGCGCTGTCCCCAAAGCCACCACTGTCCCCATTGCACTTACTTAACACCAGCGGGATCTCTAATGTCTGTGTGTGTTGCCTTCTCGTGCAGCTCCTTCAGAATTCTCTTACAATGGTTCAGCTGCCTCTGTAGAGGCACCAGCTCCTCGCGGTCCAGCTGTGGATGGGTGAACACCTTCAGTCAGCCGCCTCGGGATAGGACGTGGTGGTGGCTGGCGTGGACAGCCAGGAGGGGGAACCATCAGGCTTCCAAGCTTTAAAGGTGCCAGTTTTGCTTGGTGAGGACAAGCGAGCTCTCACCTTGTAAATCAACACTTCGCTGAGCTTTTCCAATTCTTTTTCCAGGGCCGTCCTCTGGCCCTGCATCTCTTCCACCATTGCAGTCAGGTGCTCCATGGTGCTGTCAAGCTTGCTGCAGTCTGCTTTCTGGCAACAGATAAAGGTACGATGGGCAGGGCCAGCTCATATCAGGAGGAGAGGGAGAAGTGGCTACATGGCCCCGCTCACCGCATCACCCCTTGGGCTTGGTCCCATCAGCCACAGGGACCCAGGGTAGACAGCAGGACATGGCTAAGGACCCACAGCCGGTCTGGATATCCTCCCTGCCCCTGGCTGGTTCTGCCACCGGGCATCCAAGGGACAAGGGGTGTTGTGTCACCCTGCCTGGGAGCCACTTTGCTGGCAGCAGGCCCCTCGAGGACGTACCACTTCCATTCCACGGATCAGGTCCTCCTTGTCTGCTTTGTCCTTCCGCAGCCTCTCCACAGACCCGAACAGACCCTTCCAACACAGAAAGCAGCCCGTGATGCCACGGCAGGGCCCAAGCCTCCTCTGGCCAGATTAGCACCAACCGCTACCCATCACCCTCAAAAGCCTCCCGGAAAGGCATTTTGGATCAGGGTAGGGCTGCAAGCAGGTTGGCAGGGGGACAAATTCCTGGACTTCTGAATCTGCAGGGCTTTCAGCCAACTACCTTGATATCTTTCTGATTCTCGTGGCAGCCAGTCTGGAGATTTTCTATGGCAGATTTGATCTCCTTGTAGTTCCCCTGCAGCTGCACAATGGTGGTCTGGATCTGGTCCGTCTTCTCCTGTGGCAGGGAGGAAGATGGCAATGCAGTGTCGCGCCGGGGGGTTTGCTGCCCCTTGGGAACAGACCCAGGTTTCTTGCCCAGTGCCCATGGGCTATCGGCGCCTGCAGGACATTTGCCCCAAGGCTTTCATTTCCTTCCAAGCTGCTGACGTGTACCAGGCAATTTGGGGGGCAGCGACGGTCTCCCCCACTTTACAGTGAGCCACAACCAGCCGAGGGCTCGACACACCCCTCCCAGGTCTCCCACAAGAGCCTCTGCCTTCCTGGCTAACTCGCTAACTTGTCTCAGATCTGCTTGTCCAAGAAGGTGGTCACCTGCTCTTGCATCTTCTCTTGGTGCTGCAGGAACTGTTCCAGCTGCGCATAGGTCTCCCTGCTGCTGGCAAACTGCACCGCCTGCTCCTTCCTCATGGTCTCCAACGCCTCCCTCAGCTCGAGCAGCTGCAAGAATGGAGAAGGAATGGGCTCTGACATGGAACGGACGCAGCCATCAAGTGCAGGGGCCGTGGAGGCACAATGGCCCCATCTGGCCTGGGGACATGGCTGGGAACCCCGCTGGACCACCCCTCTTGGCTAGCAGGCAGTCAAAAGGCTCCCCCAGAGCTCACCTGCACCAGCTGCTTGGCTGCTGTGGCCTTGTTCTTTTGCTGCTCCTTCCTAAGCTGCTTCATTTTATGCCTCATCTCCTGCAGTGCAGACCTGGAACGTGAGACGGGGGCACGGGCAGCTGAGCCTCCACGGGGCTGCTGGGGGGAGCGTGCTCCAAAAGCAGGACTCTGCCAGCCCTCCCGAGCTCCCTTGCAGGGTAAGAAACCCTCTCCCATCATTTACCCAAGTTGCAGGTCTTGGATCTTCTTAAATTCCTCCTCCAGGCGGGCTTGTGTTGCCTTGATCTCTTTGATATGCTCGAGGAGAGCCTGGGAGAGAGCCATGTCCCCGGAGACGGGGAGGTTGGGGTGAGCCCCAGGGGAGGGTCCCTGGGGTCCAGGACTTTCACCCCACTGTAGCCCGCACCGAGCCGGGGAGCAGCGCAAGGTCTGGCCCAGCCAGGCTGGCAGGGCAGCGCAGACAGTGCTAAACCATTCGTGCCATCTCCAACAGCCAGGAGGGGGCAGCAGCTCCCCAGAGACCCCCAGGCCTGCCCCAGCAGGGCTATTGAACAATGTGAGTCAGCGGGAATGGATCCAGCCCTGCCTGCCTGCAAGAGCTGTGCTGAAGGTGCCTGGCTGCATCCATGCCATGCCATGGTGGTCTCGAGGTTGTGAGACCTTGGCTTGGTCACTGGCCTGATAGCCTGGGTACTGGGGCAGCCAAGCTGCATCCCTGCATCGCTGTCCCCAGCCTGGTGGATTCCCTAAGTGTCCCAGCCCCAGCAAGATCCAGCCCTGCAGTGCTGAACATTGCTCTTTTCTGGAACCCCAGCTTATTTCTTCCCTCTGGGGATGCTCTCCCTGCCTGCCCTGTTTCCCTGGCACCGTGTGCTCCATGTGTGACAAATCCCCTTCACCCCTTCACTTTGCTCCCTGCCCCCTTTCTTCTCCCAGGGGTACCTGTGTGTGCTGGTCTCCAATGCGCTCCAGCATGGCCTGGAGCAGGTTACGCAGGGCGGTGGGATCGACAGACACAGCAGAGGAGAATACTTTGTCCAGCAGTGGGGAGAGGCTGTCTGGGGCCATGGCAACCATCCTTCTCTTCCTCCTTCTTCTTCTTGTACAGACAGTGAGCAATCCGCACCCACTCCAAGCGAGACACACACACACACCAAGCGCCCCACGGATACTGAGTGACTCACAGAGTCTGAGTGACCCACAGAGAGTGAGTGACTCAGAGAGACTGAGTGTCCCTCGTGGCCCGAGTGCTGCACACACACCGAGTGTGTCCGAGACTCTGCGAGGCTCCTGGAAACTGAGTGGCCACAGGCAGTGTCACAGTGAGGGGGGGAACAAGGCTCATTGTGACATCACACACTGCCAGGCACTGCCAACAGAAGGCAGTGAAGCATCTTAGGAGCATCCTCAGCCTCAGCTCCAGGACTTGACTGAATTGCAGGCTTAGGAGCTCCATCCAGGGTCCGGCCAACCCTATCAGTAAGCCCTCGGCACTGGCAGGAGAAGCTGTCAAAGCCCTGCAATGGCTCTTTGGCACAGCCGCACGGCAGCCCCTGTTGGGACTGGCAGTTTGCCAGCTGAGTGGTGCGACGAGCGAGGAGAACCATGCAATAGACTCAATATGAGTGGTAAAGCAAATTCTGGTTTATTGCGAAGCTCATTCACGACTACACCATAGCCCATGTCTACTTAAGTTCTGTCTAGTTCTCTAACCATCATTGGCTTGTCTAACAATCATTTCCCCTTACATACACTTGTCTTATAATCATCAGTTTGGCTCCAAAAGCCCTATAATCACTAACTTAACTCTAAAAGTTATACTATCATGCCCCTCTTCAAAGCTCTAAGGTTACATTAGCATGTTCCTCCTATTTACTCCTCCTACTTGCTCCTCCTACTTGCAGCTACTGCTATATGCTCGGGTCCGGGTCTCACTCTGGCCTGCTTCCTTAAGTTGTTTATCTGTTACAAGGTCTTCTTGATCTTATCTTGGGGATTTTCTCACTGCCTGCCTCCTTGTCAGCGTGACTCAGCAAAATCCTCAGTACTTTTTATCACAGCCCAGCTCAGTTGATTTTTGTCAGGGCCGATTCACAGAGCTCTTCCTTTGAGTCATGTCCACGCTCCCGCAACCATTCTCCAACAGAGTGGCTCCTGAGGGCTGCCACACAGGATCCAGGGCACTTGAGAAAAGGAGGGCTCACTGGGCAGAGTCACAGTGCTGGGGAAGGAAGGCGGGAATTACGTGTTATAGAATCATCGAATCACAGAATCGTCTATTTGGAAAAGACCTCTGAGATCATCAAGTCCAACCGTACCTGTCCCCTTACTAAATCCTGTCCCTAAAAAACTTGTCTACCTGTCTTTTAAATATATCCAGAGATGGAGACTCAACTTCATCCACAGGCACCCTCTACCAGTGCCTAACCACCCCTTCAGTGAAGAAGGTTTTCCTGATGTCCAGTCTGAACCTTGCTTGGTGCAAACTTGTGGCCATTTCCTTCTGTCCCATTACCTGTCACTTGGGAGGAGACCAACACCCACCTCACTGCAACTTCCTTTCAGGCAGCTGTAGGCAATGATGAGGTCTACCCTCAGACTTATCTTCTCCAGGCTAAACAAACCCAGGTCCTTTGGCCTCTCCTTGTAGGACTTGTTCTCCAGCCCTTTCACCAGCATCATTACCCTTCTCAGGACCCTCCGTGTCCTTCTTGGAGTGAGGGGCCCAGAACTGAGCCCAGTACTCGAGGTGCAGCCTCACCAGTGCAGAGTGCAGGGGCACATTTCCTGCCCTGGTCCTGCTGGACGCGCTGTTTCTGATGCATCCAAGATGCCATTGGCGGTCTCAGCCAACTGCGCCACTGCTGGCTCACATTCAGCCGCTGTCAACCAACACCCCCAGGTCTCCTCCTCTTCCAGGCAGCTCTCCAGATGCTCTTCCCAAAGCCTGTAACGCTGCACGGGGTGGTTGTTTGCCAGCTGCAGGACTCTGCACTTGGCCTCATTGAACCTCATCCCGTTGGTCTCAGCCCATGGATCCAGCCTGTCCAGATCCCTCTGTAGAGCCTCCCTTTGTTCGAGCACATCAGCACTTCCACACAACTTAGTGTCATCCCTAGACTTTCTAAGTATCTCACAGTGTCATAGGGTTGGAAAGGACCTCTGAGATCATCAAGTCCAACCTATAACCCAACACTAACACCCACACTAACACCATTATCTAAACCATGGCACTCAGTGCCTCATCCAGTCTCCCCTTAAACACCTCCAGGGTCGGCAACTCCACCCCCTCCCTGGGCAGCGCATTCCAATGACCAATCACCCTTTCGGTGAAGAACATTTTCCTCACATCAAGCCTAAACTTTCCCTGACGAAGCTTGAGTCCATGCCCTCCAGTTCTGTCACTGGTCACCCGAGAGAAGAGACCAACCCCTGCCTGACTACAACCTCCTTTTAGGTAGTTGTAGAGAGCAATGAGGTCTCCCCTGAGCCTCCTCTTCTTTAGACTAAACAGCCCCAACTCCCTCAGTCGCTCCTCATAGGGCTTGTGCTCCAGCCCCTTCACCATCTTCGTTGCCCTCCCCTGAACACATTCCAGTATCCTGACATCTTTCCCAAACTGGGGGGCCCAGAACTGTACACAATGTTCAAGATGAGGCCTGACCAGTGCCGAGTACAGGGGGACGATACCTTCTCTGGTCCTGCTCACCGCACTATTCCTGATGCAGGCCAGAATGCCATTGGCCTTCTTGGCCACCTGGGCACACTGCTGGCTCATGTTGAGCTTCCTGTCAACCAGCACTCCCAGGTCCTTTTCTGCCTGACTACTCTCCAGCCACTCTGTCCCCAGTCTGTAGCTCTGCATGGGATTGTTGTGTCCAAAATGAAGTACCCGACATTTGGACTTATTAAACATCATCCCATTAGAATCAGCCCATCTCTCCAGTCTGTCCAGGTCCCTCTGCAGGGCCATCCTACCCTCTAGCAGACCAACCCTTCCTCCCAGCTTGGTATCATCTGCACACTTGATGATGATGGACTCAATTTCCTCATCCAGATCATCAATAAAGATATTAAACAAGACTGGACCAAACACCGATCCCTGGGGAACACCACTGGTGACCGGCCGCCAACTGGATGAGACACCATTGACCACCACTCTCTGGGCTCGGCCATCCAGCCATTTCCTAAGCCAGCACAGAGTGCTCCCATCTAAGCCACGGGCTGCCAACTTCCCTAGGCATCTACTGTGGGAGACAATGTCAAAGGCCTTGCTAAAGTCCAGGTATACCACATCCACAGCCTTCCTCTCATCCACCAGGCGAGTCACATGGTCATAAAAGGAGAAGGGTGCACTCAATCCCCTTGTCCAGATCATCGATAAAGATATTGACCAGGAATGGAGCCAGCACTGAATATGGGGAACACCACTCGTGACTGGTTGCCAACTGAATTTATCTCCATTCCCCAGTCCCACCCTCCAGCCAGTTTTTCACCCAGCAGAGGGTACCCATGCTATGGAAAAGGCTGAGGTAGGGAACGCCTTCTCTGCCTCAGTCTGTACTTGCAAGACCTGCCTCCAGGAATCACACGCCCTGGAGACGGAGCAGGGAGGTGTGGCGCAAGGAAGACATATCTTTGGAGGGAAAGGATTCCATCAGGGAATACTTTAGCAAGCCAGACATGCCTACGTCCCTGGGTCCTGCTGAGACACACCCACACGTGCTGAGGGCACTGGCTGATGTGGTGGCAAGGCCACTCTCGATTATCTTTCATCAATCGTGGCGACTGAGAGACGTGTCTGAAGAGTGCAAAGGTCGCCCTCATCTGCTTGAAGGGAAAGAAGGAAAATCCAGGGAACTGCAGGATCGGCTGCAGTCAGCCGGGATGGATTCAGTCATCCCTGGGGGTTCTCAGCTTTCAACTCAATCTTGCTTCATAAAACCAATAACAAACAACATCAGGTTGAAGATTTTATTTTTTAATTTTAAAACAACAAACCCCAAACCATAACTTCTTCACCAGCAGCTTTTCCTGACTTTGCAGTCTGATGGCCGGGGGGCTGGATCCTTCCTGTGGAGTCCGGAGAGCTCAAGCTGATGAAAGGGTCTGGAATCGACTCGGTGGCTGGGAGAGGCGTCCATAGGTGGAGGGTGGTGTGTTCTCTGGGGAGGCAGCAGAGTCTTAGGGCGAGGGGCAAGGGTGACCCCCCTGCAGCTCCCAGGGCAGCTCTGCAGGCCCATGATGAGGCAGGCAGCAGCACTCCTGCTTGGCAGCAGACAACCAGCGATGGGGCACTGCCCCCACCCTGAAGCAGGGGTGCTGTTGTCCAGCACCCTCCACCATGCCCACTTCACCCCGTGGCAAACCCATCCACATCGCTGTCCCCTTCCCACCCACGGGATCCTCCCACAAGCCTGCCCTAAATCGTACCTTCCTTGCCATTGAGAACAGGCTGCCACCTCTTCTGTGAGCTCCGGTAGATGCGGCCATCCTTGCCCAACACCCATATTTCTTCATACTGAGAAGGAGAGAGTGGGCTGGCTGAAGCACGGGGACCAATCCAGTGTCCCTAAGCAATCCTGCCATCACCAGCTGTTCCTGGGGAAACGGGGCCACAGACACCTCCGACATGCTCAGCATCTCCCTCCCAGCCTCGCTCATCCCCACCGTATCCCTACCTTTGTCATCCCTACCTGTCTCGGCCGCGGGGTACTGGGTGGCTTGGGCTGGAGGAACTTGCGGCACTGCAGCATGTTGGTGCTGTTGTATTGGTGCCCACCGCCCCACGGAATGCGGGGGAGCCTGTGATCGACATTCTGCTGCCTGTGGGATGGGGCACGAGAGCGCTCAGCGCTTGGCAATTGCATCACCCCATGTGCCAACCTACAGGCGGCAGCACCCCAAACCCCATGGGCGTGTACCTCGTGACAGCCTCCCTTGCCCTCGGGGAGGCGTCCCTGATCCCCTGCTGTCGGACAGGGCTGCGCAGGCAGCTTGGCAGGATCGGATACCCCACCAGACGCCTGAGCCCCCACATTGCACACAGCTGGGTATCACCAGCACCCATCTGCCCCATCCCACCCACGGTGCTGGGTGCTACTCACAGGCCAGGCCGCCTTGGGCTGATGTCCCGGTCACAGGACAAACAGGATAGACCACGCAGCGATTGTCTGAAGAGGGGAGAGAAAGGCTGGGTGAGCTTCTGAGGGGGTCATGGCCCATAGGCAGCAGCAGGGGACTGAGCACCTCCCGGTAGCCAAGGGGGAACTGTGGGACCCTGTTTTGTCCCCACCATCCAGCGAGCTCCTAACCCACTGGCTGCTTCCACAGTAGAGGGGCTATGAGAAGGGAGAGACATTGTTTGAGGGCTCCCACTGGGGAAAAAGGTTCACCTCATATGAAGTGCCAGAGAATCCACAGAGGGGAGCACCCAACCACCCCCAGTGCCACGGGAACTTCTCCCACCTGTCCCCAAAGCATCCCAGTCCCATGGGAACTAGGCATGCTGGCAAAAACAAAAGGAGGGGTTTCTTGTACCTCTTGCTGGGGAGGGCTGCCCCCAGCCTGGGAGAAAATGCTGGGCCTGGGGGATGCATCATTCCCACGGGGCTTAAAATGAGCTTTGTCACAGCTCACAGCTGCCTCCAGGACCAGGACACGCTTGCCTCAGCCCCACCAGTAGCTCTGAAACCCTACTGCTGCCCATGGCTGTCCAGGGTGGTCAGGGACGTGGGGCAAAGGGTGCAGGAGCGCATGCCTGCAATCCAACTCCGCCCTTTCATCATTTCCTCAGCTCTAATTACACCCCAGCACCTCGCCAAGAGGGCAGGTCACAACGCAGGTCCATGAGGCACTGAGTGTCATATCCTTGTCTGGGTGAACGAGCTGCTGTCCCCTGCCCTCGCCTCAAAACCACAGTGCTGGTTTGGGAAGGCTCCATTGCCACAGGTGCCCCCACCTTGTGCCTCCTCTAGTGTTGGGAAGCTTGCTGCTGGTTCTGGTGAAAGGAGAGGGTACGACTGCTCCCTCAGCATCCCCACGATTTGTTGGCTAAAGTGCTCCCATACCAGGGTGCAGGCATTAGCTGCAATGGCCAGAGGCAACGATCGGGTCAAGCGCTGTCCCCAAAGCCACCACTGTCCCCATTGCACTTACTTAACACCAGCGGGATCTCTAATGTCTGTGTGTGTTGCCTTCTCGTGCAGCTCCTTCAGAATTCTCTTACAATGGTTCAGCTGCCTCTGTAGAGGCACCAGCTCCTCGCGGTCCAGCTGTGGATGGGTGAACACCTTCAGTCAGCCGCCTCGGGATAGGACGTGGTGGTGGCTGGCGTGGACAGCCAGGAGGGGGAACCATCAGGCTTCCAAGCTTTAAAGGTGCCAGTTTTGCTTGGTGAGGACAAGCGAGCTCTCACCTTGTAAATCAACACTTCGCTGAGCTTTTCCAATTCTTTTTCCAGGGCCGTCCTCTGGCCCTGCATCTCTTCCACCATTGCAGTCAGGTGCTCCATGGTGCTGTCAAGCTTGCTGCAGTCTGCTTTCTGGCAACAGATAAAGGTACGATGGGCAGGGCCAGCTCATATCAGGAGGAGAGGGAGAAGTGGCTACATGGCCCCGCTCACCGCATCACCCCTTGGGCTTGGTCCCATCAGCCACAGGGACCCAGGGTAGACAGCAGGACATGGCTAAGGACCCACAGCCGGTCTGGATATCCTCCCTGCCCCTGGCTGGTTCTGCCACCGGGCATCCAAGGGACAAGGGGTGTTGTGTCACCCTGCCTGGGAGCCACTTTGCTGGCAGCAGGCCCCTCGAGGACGTACCACTTCCATTCCACGGATCAGGTCCTCCTTGTCTGCTTTGTCCTTCCGCAGCCTCTCCACAGACCCGAACAGACCCTTCCAACACAGAAAGCAGCCCGTGATGCCACGGCAGGGCCCAAGCCTCCTCTGGCCAGATTAGCACCAACCGCTACCCATCACCCTCAAAAGCCTCCCGGAAAGGCATTTTGGATCAGGGTAGGGCTGCAAGCAGGTTGGCAGGGGGACAAATTCCTGGACTTCTGAATCTGCAGGGCTTTCAGCCAACTACCTTGATATCTTTCTGATTCTCGTGGCAGCCAGTCTGGAGATTTTCTATGGCAGATTTGATCTCCTTGTAGTTCCCCTGCAGCTGCACAATGGTGGTCTGGATCTGGTCCGTCTTCTCCTGTGGCAGGGAGGAAGATGGCAATGCAGTGTCGCGCCGGGGGGTTTGCTGCCCCTTGGGAACAGACCCAGGTTTCTTGCCCAGTGCCCATGGGCTATCGGCGCCTGCAGGACATTTGCCCCAAGGCTTTCATTTCCTTCCAAGCTGCTGACGTGTACCAGGCAATTTGGGGGGCAGCGACGGTCTCCCCCACTTTACAGTGAGCCACAACCAGCCGAGGGCTCGACACACCCCTCCCAGGTCTCCCACAAGAGCCTCTGCCTTCCTGGCTAACTCGCTAACTTGTCTCAGATCTGCTTGTCCAAGAAGGTGGTCACCTGCTCTTGCATCTTCTCTTGGTGCTGCAGGAACTGTTCCAGCTGCGCATAGGTCTCCCTGCTGCTGGCAAACTGCACCGCCTGCTCCTTCCTCATGGTCTCCAACGCCTCCCTCAGCTCGAGCAGCTGCAAGAATGGAGAAGGAATGGGCTCTGACATGGAACGGACGCAGCCATCAAGTGCAGGGGCCGTGGAGGCACAATGGCCCCATCTGGCCTGGGGACATGGCTGGGAACCCCGCTGGACCACCCCTCTTGGCTAGCAGGCAGTCAAAAGGCTCCCCCAGAGCTCACCTGCACCAGCTGCTTGGCTGCTGTGGCCTTGTTCTTTTGCTGCTCCTTCCTAAGCTGCTTCATTTTATGCCTCATCTCCTGCAGTGCAGACCTGGAACGTGAGACGGGGGCACGGGCAGCTGAGCCTCCACGGGGCTGCTGGGGGGAGCGTGCTCCAAAAGCAGGACTCTGCCAGCCCTCCCGAGCTCCCTTGCAGGGTAAGAAACCCTCTCCCATCATTTACCCAAGTTGCAGGTCTTGGATCTTCTTAAATTCCTCCTCCAGGCGGGCTTGTGTTGCCTTGATCTCTTTGATATGCTCGAGGAGAGCCTGGGAGAGAGCCATGTCCCCGGAGACGGGGAGGTTGGGGTGAGCCCCAGGGGAGGGTCCCTGGGGTCCAGGACTTTCACCCCACTGTAGCCCGCACCGAGCCGGGGAGCAGCGCAAGGTCTGGCCCAGCCAGGCTGGCAGGGCAGCGCAGACAGTGCTAAACCATTCGTGCCATCTCCAACAGCCAGGAGGGGGCAGCAGCTCCCCAGAGACCCCCAGGCCTGCCCCAGCAGGGCTATTGAACAATGTGAGTCAGCGGGAATGGATCCAGCCCTGCCTGCCTGCAAGAGCTGTGCTGAAGGTGCCTGGCTGCATCCATGCCATGCCATGGTGGTCTCGAGGTTGTGAGACCTTGGCTTGGTCACTGGCCTGATAGCCTGGGTACTGGGGCAGCCAAGCTGCATCCCTGCATCGCTGTCCCCAGCCTGGTAGATTCCCTAAGTGTCCCAGCCCCAGCAAGATCCAGCCCTGCAGTGCTGAACATTGCTCTTTCCTGGAACCCCAGCTTATTTCTTCCCTCTGGGGATGCTCTCCCTGCCTGCCCTGTTTCCCTGGCACTGTGTGCTCCATGTGTGACAAATCCCCTTCACCCCTTCACTTTGCTCCCTGCCCCCTTTTTTCTCCCAGGGGTACCTGTGTGTGCTGGTCTCCAATGCGCTCCAGCATGGCCTGGAGCAGGTTACGCAGGGCGGTGGGATCGACAGACACAGCAGAGGAGAATACTTTGTCCATCAGTGGGGAGAGGCTGTCTGGGGCCATGGCAACCATCCTTCTCTTCCTCCTTCTTCTTCTTGTACAGACAGTGAGCAATCCGCACCCACTCCAAGCGAGACACACACACACACCAAGCGCCCCACGGATACTGAGTGACTCACAGAGTCTGAGTGACCCACAGAGAGTGAGTGACTCAGAGAGACTGAGTGTCCCTCGTGGCCCGAGTGCTGCACACACACTGAGTGTGTCCGAGACTCTGCGAGGCTCCTGGAAACTGAGTGGCCACAGGCAGTGTCACAGTGAGGGGGGGAACAAGGCTCATTGTGACATCACACACTGCCAGGCACTGCCAACAGAAGGCAGTGAAGCGTCTTAGGAGCATCCTCAGCCTCAGCTCCAGGACTTGACTGAATTGCAGGCTTAGGAGCTCCATCCAGGGTCCGGCCAACCCTATCAGTAAGCCCTCGGCACTGGCAGGAGAAGCTGTCAAAGCCCTGCAATGGCTCTTTGGCACAGCCGCACGGCAGCCCCTGTTGGGACTGGCAGTTTGCCAGCTGAGTGGTGCGACGAGCGAGGAGAACCATGCAATAGACTCAATATGAGTGGTAAAGCAAATTCTGGTTTATTGCGAAGCTCATTCACGACTACACCATAGCCCATGTCTACTTAAGTTCTGTCTAGTTCTCTAACCATCATTGGCTTGTCTAACAATCATTTCCCCTTACATACACTTGTCTTATAATCATCAGTTTGGCTCCAAAAGCCCTATAATCACTAACTTAACTCTAAAAGTTATACTATCATGCCCCTCTTCAAAGCTCTAAGGTTACATTAGCATGTTCCTCCTATTTACTCCTCCTACTTGCTCCTCCTACTTGCAGCTACTGCTATATGCTCGGGTCCGGGTCTCACTCTGGCCTGCTTCCTTAAGTTGTTTATCTGTTACAAGGTCTTCTTGATCTTATCTTGGGGATTTTCTCACTGCCTGCCTCCTTGTCAGCGTGACTCAGCAAAATCCTCAGTACTTTTTATCACAGCCCAGCTCAGTTGATTTTTGTCAGGGCCGATTCACAGAGCTCTTCCTTTGAGTCATGTCCACGCTCCCGCAACCATTCTCCAACAGAGTGGCTCCTGAGGGCTGCCACACAGGATCCAGGGCACTTGAGAAAAGGAGGGCTCACTGGGCAGAGTCACAGTGCTGGGGAAGGAAGGCGGGAATTACGTGTTATAGAATCATCGAATCACAGAATCGTCTATTTGGAAAAGACCTCTGAGATCATCAAGTCCAACCGTACCTGTCCCCTTACTAAATCCTGTCCCTAAAAAACTTGTCTACCTGTCTTTTAAATATATCCAGAGATGGAGACTCAACTTCATCCACAGGCACCCTCTACCAGTGCCTAACCACCCCTTCAGTGAAGAAGGTTTTCCTGATGTCCAGTCTGAACCTTGCTTGGTGCAAACTTGTGGCCATTTCCTTCTGTCCCATTACCTGTCACTTGGGAGGAGACCAACACCCACCTCACTGCAACTTCCTTTCAGGCAGCTGTAGGCAATGATGAGGTCTACCCTCAGACTTATCTTCTCCAGGCTAAACAAACCCAGGTCCTTTGGCCTCTCCTTGTAGGACTTGTTCTCCAGCCCTTTCACCAGCATCATTACCCTTCTCAGGACCCTCCGTGTCCTTCTTGGAGTGAGGGGCCCAGAACTGAGCCCAGTACTCGAGGTGCAGCCTCACCAGTGCAGAGTGCAGGGGCACATTTCCTGCCCTGGTCCTGCTGGACGCGCTGTTTCTGATGCAGGCCAAGATGCCATTGGCGGTCTCAGCCAACTGCGCCACTGCTGGCTCACATTCAGCCGCTGTCAACCAACACCCCCAGGTCTCCTCCTCTTCCAGGCAGCTCTCCAGATGCTCTTCCCAAAGCCTGTAACGCTGCACGGGGTGGTTGTTTGCCAGCTGCAGGACTCTGCACTTGGCCTCATTGAACCTCATCCCGTTGGTCTCAGCCCATGGATCCAGCCTGTCCAGATCCCTCTGTAGAGCCTCCCTTTGTTCGAGCACATCAACACTTCCACCCAATTTAGTGTCATCCCTAGACTTTCTAAGTATCACACAGAATCACAGTATCACAGCGTCATAAGGTTGGAAAGGACCTCTGAGATCATCAAGTCCAACCTATAAACCAACACTAACACCCACACTAACACCATTATCTAAACCATGGCACTCAGTGCCTCATCCAGTCTCCCCTTAAACACCTCCAGGGTCGGCAACTCCACCCCCTCCCTGGGCAGCGCATTCCAATGACCAATCACCCTATCGGTGAAGAACGTTTTCCTCACATCAAGCCTAAACTTTCCCTGACGAAGCTTGAGTCCATGCCCTCCAGTTCTGTCACTGGTCACCCGAGAGAAGAGACCAACCCCTGCCTGACTACAACCTCCTTTTAGGTAGTTGTAGAGAGCAATGAGGTCTCCCCTGAGCCTCCTCTTCTTTAGACTAAACAGCCCCAACTCCCTCAGTCGCTCCTCATAGGGCTTGTGCTCCAGCCCCTTCACCATCTTCGTTGCCCTCCCCTGAACACATTCCAGTATCCTGACATCTTTCCCAAACTGGGGGGCCCAGAACTGTACACAATATTCAAGATGAGGCCTGACCAGTGCCGAGTACAGGGGGACAATACCTTCTCTGGTCCTGCTCACCACACTATTCCTGATGCAGGCCAGAATGCCATTGGCCTTCTTGGCCACCTGGGCACACTGCTGGCTCATGTTGAGCTTCCTGTCAACCAGCACTCCCAGGTCCTTTTCTGCCTGACTACTCTCCAGCCACTCTGTCCCCAGTCTGTAGCTCTGCATGGGATTGTTGTGTCCAAAATGAAGTACCCGACATTTGGACTTATTAAACATCATCCCATTAGAATCAGCCCATCTCTCCAGTCTGTCCAGGTCCCTCTGCAGGGCCATCCTACCCTCTAGCAGACCAACCCTTCCTCCCAGCTTGGTATCATCTGCACACTTGATGATGATGGACTCAATTCCCTCATCCAGATCATCAATAAAGATATTAAACAAGACTGGACCAAACACCGATCCCTGGGGAACACCACTGGTGACCGGCCGCCAACTGGATGAGACACCATTGAGCACCACTCTCTGGGCTCGGCCATCCAGCCATTTCCTAAGCCAGCACAGAGTGCTCTCATCTAAGCCACGGGCTGCCAACTTCCCTAGGTGTCTACTGTGGGAGACAGTGTCAAAGGCCTTGCTAAAGTCCAGGTATACCACATCCACAGCCTTCCTCTCATCCACCAGGCGAGTCACATGGTCATAAAAGGAGAAGGGTGCACTCAATCCCCTTGTCCAGATCATCGATAAAGATATTGACCAGGAATGGAGCCAGCACTGAATCCTGGGGAACACCACTCGTGACTGGTTGCCAACTGAATTTATCTCCATTCCCCAGTCCCGCCCTCCAGCCAGTTTTTCACCCAGCAGAGGGTACCCATGCTATGGAAAAGGCTGAGGTAGGGAACGCCTTCTCTGCCTCAGTCTGTACTTGCAAGACCTGCCTCCAGGAATCACACGCCCTGGAGACGGAGCAGGGAGGTGTGGCGCAAGGAAGACATATCTTTGGAGGGAAAGGATTCCATCAGGGAATACTTTAGCAAACCAGACATGCCTACGTCCCTGGGTCCTGCTGAGCCACACCCACACGTGCTGAGGGCACTGGCTGATGTGGTGGCAAGGCCACTCTCGATTATCTTTCATCAATCGTGGCGACTGAGAGACGTGTCTGAAGAGTGCAAAGGTTGCCCTCATCTGCTTGAAGGGAAAGAAGGAAAATCCAGGGAACTGCAGGATCGGCTGCAGTCAGCCGGGATGGATTCAGTCATCCCTGGGGGTTCTCAGCTTTCAACTCAATCTTGCTTCATAAAACCAATAACAAACAACATCAGGTTGAAGATTTTATTTTTTAATTTTAAAACAACAAACCCCAAACCATAACTTCTTCACCAGCAGCTTTTCCTGACTTTGCAGTCTGGTGGCCGGGGGGCTGGATCCTTCCTGTGGAGTCCGGAGAGCTCAAGCTGATGAAAGGGTCTGGAATCGACTCGGTGGCTGGGAGAGGCGTCCATAGGTGGAGGGTGGTGTGTTCTCTGGGGAGGCAGCAGAGTCTTAGGGCGAGGGGCAAGGGTGACCCCCCTGCAGCTCCCAGGGCAGCTCTGCAGGCCCATGATGAGGCAGGCAGCAGCACTCCTGCTTGGCAGCAGACAACCAGCGATGGGGCACTGCCCCCACCCTGAAGCAGGGGTGCTGTTGTCCAGCACCCTCCACCATGCCCACTTCACCCCGTGGCAAACCCATCCACATCGCTGTCCCCTTCCCACCCACGGGATCCTCCCACAAGCCTGCCCTAAATCGTACCTTCCTTGCCATTGAGAACAGGCTGCCACCTCTTCTGTGAGCTCCGGTAGATGCGGCCATCCTTGCCCAACACCCATATTTCTTCATACTGAGAAGGAGAGAGTGGGCTGGCTGAAGCACGGGGACCAATCCAGTGTCCCTAAGCAATCCTGCCATCACCAGCTGTTCCTGGGGAAACGGGGCCACAGACACCTCCGACATGCTCAGCATCTCCCTCCCAGCCTCGCTCATACCCACCGTATCCCTACCTTTGTCATCCCTACCTGTCTCGGCCGCGGGGTACTGGGTGGCTTGGGCTGGAGGAACTTGCGGCACTGCAGCATGTTGGTGCTGTTGTATTGGTGCCCACCGCCCCACGGAATGCGGGGGAGCCTGTGATCGACATTCTGCTGCCTGTGGGATGGGGCACGAGAGCGCTCAGCGCTTGGCAATTGCATCACCCCATGTGCCAACCTACAGGCGGCAGCACCCCAAACCCCATGGGCGTGTACCTCGTGACAGCCTCCCTTGCCCTCGGGGAGGCGTCCCTGATCCCCTGCTGTCGGACAGGGCTGCGCAGGCAGCTTGGCAGGATCGGATACCCCACCAGACGCCTGAGCCCCCACATTGCACACAGCTGGGTATCACCAGCACCCATCTGCCCCATCCCACCCACGGTGCTGGGTGCTACTCACAGGCCAGGCCGCCTTGGGCTGATGTCCCGGTCACAGGACAAACAGGATAGACCACGCAGCGATTGTCTGAAGAGGGGAGAGAAAGGCTGGGTGAGCTTCTGAGGGGGTCATGGCCCATAGGCAGCAGCAGGGGACTGAGCACCTCCCGGTAGCCAAGGGGGAACTGTGGGACCCTGTTTTGTCCCCACCATCCAGCGAGCTCCTAACCCACTGGCTGCTTCCACAGTAGAGGGGCTATGAGAAGGGAGAGACATTGTTTGAGGGCTCCCACTGGGGAAAAAGGTTCACCTCATATGAAGTGCCAGAGAATCCACAGAGGGGAGCACCCAACCACCCCCAGTGCCACGGGAACTTCTCCCACCTGTCCCCAAAGCATCCCAGTCCCATGGGAACTAGGCATGCTGGCAAAAACAAAAGGAGGGGTTTCTTGTACCTCTTGCTGGGGAGGGCTGCCCCCAGCCTGGGAGAAAATGCTGGGCCTGGGGGATGCATCATTCCCACGGGGCTTAAAATGAGCTTTGTCACAGCTCACAGCTGCCTCCAGGACCAGGACACGCTTGCCTCAGCCCCACCAGTAGCTCTGAAACCCTACTGCTGCCCATGGCTGTCCAGGGTGGTCAGGGACGTGGGGCAAAGGGTGCAGGAGCGCATGCCTGCAATCCAACTCCGCCCTTTCATCATTTCCTCAGCTCTAATTACACCCCAGCACCTCGCCAAGAGGGCAGGTCACAACGCAGGTCCATGAGGCACTGAGTGTCATATCCTTGTCTGGGTGAACGAGCTGCTGTCCCCTGCCCTCGCCTCAAAACCACAGTGCTGGTTTGGGAAGGCTCCATTGCCACAGGTGCCCCCACCTTGTGCCTCCTCTAGTGTTGGGAAGCTTGCTGCTGGTTCTGGTGAAAGGAGAGGGTACGACTGCTCCCTCAGCATCCCCACGATTTGTTGGCTAAAGTGCTCCCATACCAGGGTGCAGGCATTAGCTGCAATGGCCAGAGGCAACGATCGGGTCAAGCGCTGTCCCCAAAGCCACCACTGTCCCCATTGCACTTACTTAACACCAGCGGGATCTCTAATGTCTGTGTGTGTTGCCTTCTCGTGCAGCTCCTTCAGAATTCTCTTACAATGGTTCAGCTGCCTCTGTAGAGGCACCAGCTCCTCGCGGTCCAGCTGTGGATGGGTGAACACCTTCAGTCAGCCGCCTCGGGATAGGACGTGGTGGTGGCTGGCGTGGACAGCCAGGAGGGGGAACCATCAGGCTTCCAAGCTTTAAAGGTGCCAGTTTTGCTTGGTGGGGACAAGCGAGCTCTCACCTTGTAAATCAACACTTCGCTGAGCTTTTCCAATTCTTTTTCCAGGGCCGTCCTCTGGCCCTGCATCTCTTCCACCATCGCAGTCAGGTGCTCCATGGTGCTGTCAAGCTTGCTGCAGTCTGCTTTCTGGCAACAGATAAAGGTACGATGGGCAGGGCCAGCTCATATCAGGAGGAGAGGGAGAAGTGGCTACATGGCCCCGCTCACCGCATCACCCCTTGGGCTTGGTCCCATCAGCCACAGGGACCCAGGGTAGACAGCAGGACATGGCTAAGGACCCACAGCCGGTCTGGATATCCTCCCTGCCCCTGGCTGGTTCTGCCACCGGGCATCCAAGGGACAAGGGGTGTTGTGTCACCCTGCCTGGGAGCCACTTTGCTGGCAGCAGGCCCCTCGAGGACGTACCACTTCCATTCCACGGATCAGGTCCTCCTTGTCTGCTTTGTCCTTCCGCAGCCTCTCCACAGACCCGAACAGACCCTTCCAACACAGAAAGCAGCCCGTGATGCCACGGCAGGGCCCGAGCCTCCTCTGGCCAGGTGAGCACCAACCACTACCCCATCACCCTCAAAAGCCTCCCGGAAAGGCATTTTGGATCAGGGTAGGGCTGCAAGCAGGTTGGCAGGGGGACAAATTCCTGGACTTCTGAATCTGCAGGGCTTTCAGCCAACTACCTTGATATCTTTCTGATTCTCGTGGCAGCCAGTCTGGAGATTTTCTATGGCAGATTTGATCTCCTTGTAGTTCCCCTGCAGCTGCACAATGGTGGTCTGGATCTGGTCCGTCTTCTCCTGTGGCAGGGAGGAAGATGGCAATGCAGTGTCGCGCCGGGGGGTTTGCTGCCCCTTGGGAACAGACCCAGGTTTCTTGCCCAGTGCCCATGGGATATCGGCGCCTGCAGGACATTTGCCCCAAGGCTTTCATTTCCTTCCAAGCTGCTGACGTGTACCAGGCAATTTGGGGGGCAGCGACGGTCTCCCCCACTTTACAGTGAGCCACAACCAGCCGAGGGCTCGACACACCCCTCCCAGGTCTCCCACAAGAGCCTCTGCCTTCCTGGCTAACTCGCTAACTTGTCTCAGATCTGCTTGTCCAAGAAGGTGGTCACCTGCTCTTGCATCTTCTCTTGGTGCTGCAGGAACTGTTCCAGCTGCGCATAGGTCTCCCTGCTGCTGGCAAACTGCACCGCCTGCTCCTTCCTCATGGTCTCCAACGCCTCCCTCAGCTCGAGCAGCTGCAAGAATGGAGAAGGAATGGGCTCTGACATGGAACGGACGCAGCCATCAAGTGCAGGGGCCGTGGAGGCACAATGGCCCCATCTGGCCTGGGGACATGGCTGGGAACCCCGCTGGACCACCCCTCTTGGCTAGCAGGCAGTCAAAAGGCTCCCCCAGAGCTCACCTGCACCAGCTGCTTGGCTGCTGTGGCCTTGTTCTTTTGCTGCTCCTTCCTAAGCTGCTTCATTTTATGCCTCATCTCCTGCAGTGCAGACCTGGAACGTGAGACGGGGGCACGGGCAGCTGAGCCTCCACGGGGCTGCTGGGGGGAGCGTGCTCCAAAAGCAGGACTCTGCCAGCCCTCCCGAGCTCCCTTGCAGGGTAAGAAACCCTCTCCCATCATTTACCCAAGTTGCAGGTCTTGGATCTTCTTAAATTCCTCCTCCAGGCGGGCTTGTGTTGCCTTGATCTCTTTGATATGCTCGAGGAGAGCCTGGGAGAGAGCCATGTCCCCGGAGACGGGGAGGTTGGGGTGAGCCCCAGGGGAGGGTCCCTGGGGTCCAGGACTTTCACCCCACTGTAGCCCGCACCGAGCTGGGGAGCAGCGCAAGGTCTGGCCCAGCCAGGCTGGCAGGGCAGCGCAGACAGTGCTAAACCATTCGTGCCATCTCCAACAGCCAGGAGGGGGCAGCAGCTCCCCAGAGACCCCCAGGCCTGCCCCAGCAGGGCCATTGAACAATGTGAGTCAGCGGGAATGGATCCAGCCCTGCCTGCCTGCAAGAGCTGTGCTGAAGGTGCCTGGCTGCATCCATGCCATGGTGGTCTCGAGGTTGTGAGACCTTGGCTTGGTCACTGGCCTGATAGCCTGGGTACTGGGGCAGCCAAGCTGCATCCCTGCATCGCTGTCCCCAGCCTGGTGGATTCCCTAAGTGTCCCAGCCCCAGCAAGATCCAGCCCTGCAGTGCTGAACATTGCTCTTTCCTGGAACCCCAGCTTATTTCTTCCCTCTGGGGATGCTCTCCCTGCCTGCCCTGTTTCCCTGGCGCTGTGTGCTCCATGTGTGACAAATCCCCTTCACCCCTTCACTTTGCTCCCTGCCCCCTTTTTTCTCCCAGGGGTACCTGTGTGTGCTGGTCTCCAATGCGCTCCAGCATGGCCTGGAGCAGGTTACGCAGGGCGGTGGGATCGACAGACACAGCAGAGGAGAATACTTTGTCCATCAGTGGGGAGAGGCTGTCTGGGGCCATGGCAACCATCCTTCTCTTCCTCCTTCTTCTTCTTGTACAGACAGTGAGCAATCCGCACCCACTCCAAGCGAGACACACACACACACCAAGCGCCCCACGGATACTGAGTGACTCACAGAGTCTGAGTGACCCACAGAGAGTGAGTGACTCAGAGAGACTGAGTGTCCCTCGTGGCCCGAGTGCTGCACACACACCGAGTGTGTCCGAGACTCTGCGAGGCTCCTGGAAACTGAGTGGCCACAGGCAGTGTCACAGTGAGGGGGGGAACAAGGCTCATTGTGACATCACACACTGCCAGGCACTGCCAACAGAAGGCAGTGAAGCGTCTTAGGAGCATCCTCAGCCTCAGCTCCAGGACTTGACTGAATTGCAGGCTTAGGAGCTCCATCCAGGGTCCGGCCAACCCTATCAGTAAGCCCTCGGCACTGGCAGGAGAAGCTGTCAAAGCCCTGCAATGGCTCTTTGGCACAGCCGCACGGCAGCCCCTGTTGGGACTGGCAGTTTGCCAGCTGAGTGGTGCGACGAGCGAGGAGAACCATGCAATAGACTCAATATGAGTGGTAAAGCAAATTCTGGTTTATTGCGAAGCTCATTCACGACTACACCATAGCCCATGTCTACTTAAGTTCTGTCTAGTTCTCTAACCATCATTGGCTTGTCTAACAATCATTTCCCCTTACATACACTTGTCTTATAATCATCAGTTTGGCTCCAAAAGCCCTATAATCACTAACTTAACTCTAAAAGTTATACTATCATGCCCCTCTTCAAAGCTCTAAGGTTACATTAGCATGTTCCTCCTATTTACTCCTCCTACTTGCTCCTCCTACTTGCAGCTACTGCTATATGCTCGGGTCCGGGTCTCACTCTGGCCTGCTTCCTTAAGTTGTTTATCTGTTACAAGGTCTTCTTGATCTTATCTTGGGGATTTTCTCACTGCCTGCCTCCTTGTCAGCGTGACTCAGCAAAATCCTCAGTACTTTTTATCACAGCCCAGCTCAGTTGATTTTTGTCAGGGCCGATTCACAGAGCTCTTCCTTTGAGTCATGTCCACGCTCCCGCAACCATTCTCCAACAGAGTGGCTCCTGAGGGCTGCCACACAGGATCCAGGGCACTTGAGACAAGGAGGGCTCACTGGGCAGAGTCACAGTGCTGGGGAAGGAAGGCGGGAATTACGTGTTATAGAATCATCGAATCACAGAATCGTCTATTTGGAAAAGACCTCTGAGATCATCAAGTCCAACCGTACCTGTCCCCTTACTAAATCCTGTCCCTAAAAAACTTGTCTACCTGTCTTTTAAATATATCCAGAGATGGAGACTCAACTTCATCCACAGGCACCCTCTACCAGTGCCTAACCACCCCTTCAGTGAAGAAGGTTTTCCTGATGTCCAGTCTGAACCTTGCTTGGTGCAAACTTGTGGCCATTTCCTTCTGTCCCATTACCTGTCACTTGGGAGGAGACCAACACCCACCTCACTGCAACTTCCTTTCAGGCAGCTGTAGGCAATGATGAGGTCTACCCTCAGACTTATCTTCTCCAGGCTAAACAAACCCAGGTCCTTTGGCCTCTCCTTGTAGGACTTGTTCTCCAGCCCTTTCACCAGCATCATTACCCTTCTCAGGACCCTCCGTGTCCTTCTTGGAGTGAGGGGCCCAGAACTGAGCCCAGTACTCGAGGTGCAGCCTCACCAGTGCAGAGTGCAGGGGCACATTCCCTGCCCTGGTCCTGCTGGACGCGCTGTTTCTGATGCAGGCCAAGATGCCATTGGCAGTCTCAGCCAACTGCACCACTGCTGGCTCACATTCAGCCGCTGTCAACCAACACCCCCAGGTCTCCTCCTCTTCCAGGCAGCTCTCCAGATGCTCTTCCCAAAGCCTGTAACGCTGCACGGGGTGGTTGTTTGCCAGCTGCAGGACTCTGCACTTGGCCTCATTGAACCTCATCCCGTTGGTCTCAGCCCATGGATCCAGCCTGTCCAGATCCCTCTGTAGAGCCTTCCTTTGTTCGAGCACATCAGCACTTCCACCCAATTTAGTGTCATCCCTAGACTTTCTAAGTATCACACAGTATCACAGTATCACAGTGTCATAAGGTTGGAAAGGACCTCTGAGATCAAGTCCAACCTATAACCCAACACTAACACCCACACTAACACCATTATCTAAACCATGGCACTCAGTGCCTCATCCAGTCTCCCCTTAAACACCTCCAGGGTCGGCAACTCCACCCCCTCCCTGGGCAGCGCATTCCAATGACCAATCACCCTATCGGTGAAGAACGTTTTCCTCACATCAAGCCTAAACTTTCCCTGACGAAGCTTGAGTCCATGCCCTCCAGTTCTGTCACTGGTCACCCGAGAGAAGAGACCAACCCCTGCCTGACTACAACCTCCTTTTAGGTAGTTGTAGAGAGCAATGAGGTCTCCCCTGAGCCTCCTCTTCTTTAGACTAAACAGCCCCAACTCCCTCAGTCGCTCCTCATAGGGCTTGTGCTCCAGCCCCTTCACCATCTTCGTTGCCCTCCCCTGAACACATTCCAGTATCCTGACATCTTTCCCAAACTGGGGGGCCCAGAACTGTACACAATATTCAAGATGAGGCCTGACCAGTGCCGAGTACAGGGGGATGATACCTTCTCTGGTCCTGCTCACCACACTATTCCTGATGCAGGCCAGAATGCCATTGGCCTTCTTGGCCACCTGAGCACACTGCTGGCTCATGTTGAGCTTCCTGTCAACCAGCACTCCCAGGTCCTTTTCTGCCTGACTACTCTCCAGCCACTCTGTCCCCAGTCTGTAGCTCTGCATGGGATTGTTGTGTCCAAAATGAAGTACCCGACATTTGGACTTATTAAACATCATCCCATTAGAATCAGCCCATCTCTCCAGTCTGTCCAGGTCCCTCTGCAGGGCCATCCTACCCTCTAGCAGACCAACCCTTCCTCCCAGCTTGGTATCATCTGCACACTTGATGATGATGGACTCAATTCCCTCATCCAGATCATCAATAAAGATATTAAACAAGACTGGACCAAACACCGATCCCTGGGGAACACCACTGGTGACCGGCCGCCAACTGGATGAGACACCATTGACCACCACTCTCTGGGCTCGGCCATCCAGCCATTTCCTAAGCCAGCACAGAGTGCTCTCATCTAAGCCACGGGCTGCCAACTTCCCTAGGTGTCTACTGTGGGAGACAGTGTCAAAGGCCTTGCTAAAGTCCAGGTATACCACATCCACAGCCTTCCTCTCATCCACCAGGCGAGTCACATGGTCATAAAAGGAGAAGGGTGCACTCAATCCCCTTGTCCAGATCATCGATAAAGATATTGACCAGGAATGGAGCCAGCACTGAATCCTGGGGAACACCACTCGTGACTGGTTGCCAACTGAATTTATCTCCATTCCCCAGTCCCGCCCTCCAGCCAGTTTTTCACCCAGCAGAGGGTACCCATGCTATGGAAAAGGCTGAGGTAGGGAACGCCTTCTCTGCCTCAGTCTGTACTTGCAAGACCTGCCTCCAGGAATCACACGCCCTGGAGACGGAGCAGGGAGGTCTGGCGCGAGGAAGACATATCTTTGGAGGGAAAGGATTCCATCAGGGAATACTTTAGCAAACCAGACATGCCTACGTCCCTGGGTCCTACTGAGCCACACCCACACGTGCTGAGGGCACTGGCTGATGTGGTGGCAAGGCCACTCTCGATTATCTTTCATCAATCGTGGCGACTGAGAGACGTGTCTGAAGAGTGCAAAGGTTGCCCTCATCTGCTTGAAGGGAAAGAAGGAAAATCCAGGGAACTGCAGGATCGGCTGCAGTCAGCCGGGATGGATTCAGTCATCCCTGGGGGTTCTCAGCTTTCAACTCAATCTTGCTTCATAAAACCAATAACAAACAACATCAGGTTGAAGATTTTATTTTTTAATTTTAAAACAACAAACCCCAAACCATAACTTCTTCACCAGCAGCTTTTCCTGACTTTGCAGTCTGATGGCCGGGGGGCTGGATCCTTCCTGTGGAGTCCGGAGAGCTCAAGCTGATGAAAGGGTCTGGAATCGACTCGGTGGCTGGGAGAGGCGTCCATAGGTGGAGGGTGGTGTGTTCTCTGGGGAGGCAGCAGAGTCTTAGGGCGAGGGGCAAGGGTGACCCCCCTGCAGCTCCCAGGGCAGCTCTGCAGGCCCATGATGGGGCAGGCAGCAGCACTCCTGCTTGGCAGCAGACAACCAGCGATGGGGCACTGCCCCCACCCTGAAGCAGGGGTGCTGTTGTCCAGCACCCTCCACCATGCCCACTTCACCCCGTGGCAAACCCATCCACATCGCTGTCCCCTTCCCACCCACGGGATCCTCCCACAAGCCTGCCCTAAATCGTACCTTCCTTGCCATTGAGAACAGGCTGCCACCTCTTCTGTGAGCTCCGGTAGATGCGGCCATCCTTGCCCAACACCCATATTTCTTCATACTGAGAAGGAGAGAGTGGGCTGGCTGAAGCACGGGGACCAATCCAGTGTCCCTAAGCAATCCTGCCATCACCAGCTGTTCCTGGGGAAACGGGGCCACAGACACCTCCGACATGCTCAGCATCTCCCTCCCAGCCTCGCTCATACCCACCGTATCCCTACCTTTGTCATCCCTACCTGTCTCGGCCGCGGGGTACTGGGTGGCTTGGGCTGGAGGAACTTGCGGCACTGCAGCATGTTGGTGCTGTTGTATTGGTGCCCACCGCCCCACGGAATGCGGGGGAGCCTGTGATCGACATTCTGCTGCCTGTGGGATGGGGCACGAGAGCGCTCAGCGCTTGGCAATTGCATCACCCCATGTGCCAACCTACAGGCGGCAGCACCCCAAACCCCATGGGCGTGTACCTCGTGACAGCCTCCCTTGCCCTCGGGGAGGCGTCCCTGATCCCCTGCTGTCAGACAGGGCTGCGCAGGCAGCTTGGCAGGATCGGATACCCCACCAGACGCCTGAGCCCCCACATTGCACACAGCTGGGTATCACCAGCACCCATCTGCCCCATCCCACCCACGGTGCTGGGTGCTACTCACAGGCCAGGCCGCCTTGGGCTGATGTCCCGGTCACAGGACAAACAGGATAGACCACGCAGCGATTGTCTGAAGAGGGGAGAGAAAGGCTGGGTGAGCTTCTGAGGGGGTCATGGCCCATAGGCAGCAGCAGGGGACTGAGCACCTCCCGGTAGCCAAGGGGGAACTGTGGGACCTTGTTTTGTCCCCACCATCCAGCGAGCTCCTAACCCACTGGCTGCTTCCACAGTAGAGGGGCTATGAGAAGGGAGAGACATTGTTTGAGGACTCCCACTGGGGAAAAAGGTTCACCTCATATGAAGTGCCAGAGAATCCACAGAGGGGAGCACCCAACCACCCCCAGTGCCACGGGAACTTCTCCCACCTGTCCCCAAAGCATCCCAGTCCCATGGGAACTAGGCATGCTGGCAAAAACAAAAGGAGGGGTTTCTTGTACCTCTTGCTGGGGAGGGCTGCCCCCAGCCTGGGAGAAAATGCTGGGCCTGGGGGATGCATCATTCCCACGGGGCTTAAAATGAGCTTTGTCACAGCTCACAGCTGCCTCCAGGACCAGGACACGCTTGCCTCAGCCCCACCAGTAGCTCTGAAACCCTACTGCTGCCCATGGCTGTCCAGGGTGGTCAGGGACGTGGGGCAAAGGGTGCAGGAGCGCATGCCTGCAATCCAACTCCGCCCTTTCATCATTTCCTCAGCTCTAATTACACCCCAGCACCTCGCCAAGAGGGCAGGTCACAACGCAGGTCCATGAGGCACTGAGTGTCATATCCTTGTCTGGGTGAACGAGCTGCTGTCCCCTGCCCTCGCCTCAAAACCACAGTGCTGGTTTGGGAAGGCTCCATTGCCACAGGTGCCCCCACCTTGTGCCTCCTCTAGTGTTGGGAAGCTTGCTGCTGGTTCTGGTGAAAGGAGAGGGTACGACTGCTCCCTCAGCATCCCCACGATTTGTTGGCTAAAGTGCTCCCATACCAGGGTGCAGGCATTAGCTGCAATGGCCAGAGGCAACGATCGGGTCAAGCGCTGTCCCCAAAGCCACCACTGTCCCCATTGCACTTACTTAACACCAGCGGGATCTCTAATGTCTGTGTGCGTTGCCTTCTCGTGCAGCTCCTTCAGAATTCTCTTACAATGGATCAGCTGCCTCTGTAGAGGCACCAGCTCCTCGCGGTCCAGCTGTGGATGGGTGAACACCTTCAGTCAGCCGCCTCAGGATAGGACGTGGTGGTGGCTGGCGTGGACAGCCAGGAGGGGGAACCATCAGGCTTCCAAGCTTTAAAGGTGCCAGTTTTGCTTGGTGGGGACAAGCGAGCTCTCACCTTGTAAATCAACACTTCGCTGAGCTTTTCCAATTCTTTTTCCAGGGCCGTCCTCTGGCCCTGCATCTCTTCCACCATTGCAGTCAGGTGCTCCATGGTGCTGTCAAGCTTGCTGCAGTCTGCTTTCTGGCAACAGATAAAGGTACGATGGGCAGGGCCAGCTCATATCAGGAGGAGAGGGAGAAGTGGCTACATGGCCCCGCTCACCGCATCACCCCTTGGGCTTGGTCCCATCAGCCACAGGGACCCAGGGTAGACAGCAGGACATGGCTAAGGACCCACAGCCGGTCTGGATATCCTCCCTGCCCCTGGCTGGTTCTGCCACCGGGCATCCAAGGGACAAGGGGTGTTGTGTCACCCTGCCTGGGAGCCACTTTGCTGGCAGCAGGCCCCTCGAGGACGTACCACTTCCATTCCACGGATCAGGTCCTCCTTGTCTGCTTTGTCCTTCCGCAGCCTCTCCACAGACCCGAACAGACCCTTCCAACACAGAAAGCAGCCCATGATGCCACGGCAGGGCCCGAGCCTCCTCTGGCCAGGTGAGCACCAACCACTACCCCATCACCCTCAAAAGCCTCCCGGAAAGGCATTTTGGATCAGGGTAGGGCTGCAAGCAGGTTGGCAGGGGAACAAATTCCTGGACCTCTGAATCTGCAGGGCTTTCAGCCAACTACCTTGATATCTTTCTGATTCTCGTGGCAGCCAGTCTGGAGATTTTCTATGGCAGATTTGATCTCCTTGTAGTTCCCCTGCAGCTGCACAATGGTGGTCTGGATCTGGTCCGTCTTCTCCTGTGGCAGGGAGGAAGATGGCAATGCAGTGTCGCGCCGGGGGGTTTGCTGCCCCTTGGGAACAGACCCAGGTTTCTTGCCCAGTGCCCATGGGCTATCGGCGCCTGCAGGACATTTGCCCCAAGGCTTTCATTTCCTTCCAAGCTGCTGACGTGTACCAGGCAATTTGGGGGGCAGCGACGGTCTCCCCCACTTTACAGTGAGCCACAACCAGCCGAGGGCTCGACACACCCCTCCCAGGTCTCCCACAAGAGCCTCTGCCTTCCTGGCTAACTCGCTAACTTGTCTCAGATCTGCTTGTCCAAGAAGGTGGTCACCTGCTCTTGCATCTTCTCTTGGTGCTGCAGGAACTGTTCCAGCTGCGCATAGGTCTCCCTGCTGCTGGCAAACTGCACCGCCTGCTCCTTCCTCATGGTCTCCAACGCCTCCCTCAGCTCGAGCAGCTGCAAGAATGGAGAAGGAATGGGCTCTGACATGGAACGGACGCAGCCATCAAGTGCAGGGGCCGTGGAGGCACAATGGCCCCATCTGGCCTGGGGACATGGCTGGGAACCCCGCTGGACCACCCCTCTTGGCTAGCAGGCAGTCAAAAGGCTCCCCCAGAGCTCACCTGCACCAGCTGCTTGGCTGCTGTGGCCTTGTTCTTTTGCTGCTCCTTCCTAAGCTGCTTCATTTTATGCCTCATCTCCTGCAGTGCAGACCTGGAACGTGAGACGGGGGCACGGGCAGCTGAGCCTCCACGGGGCTGCTGGGGGGAGCGTGCTCCAAAAGCAGGACTCTGCCAGCCCTCCCGAGCTCCCTTGCAGGGTAAGAAACCCTCTCCCATCATTTACCCAAGTTGCAGGTCTTGGATCTTCTTAAATTCCTCCTCCAGGCGGGCTTGTGTTGCCTTGATCTCTTTGATATGCTCGAGGAGAGCCTGGGAGAGAGCCATGTCCCCGGAGAGGGGGAGGTTGGGGTGAGCCCCAGGGGAGGGTCCCTGGGGTCCAGGACTTTCACCCCACTGTAGCCCGCACCGAGCCGGGGAGCAGCGCAAGGTCTGGCCCAGCCAGGCTGGCAGGGCAGCGCAGACAGTGCTAAACCATTCGTGCCATCTCCAACAGCCGGAGGGGGCAGCAGCTCCCCAGAGACCCCCAGGCCTGCCCCAGCAGGGCCATTGAACAATGTGAGTCAGCGGGAATGGATCCAGCCCTGCCTGCCTGCAAGAGCTGTGCTGAAGGTGCCTGGCTGCATCCATGCCATGGTGGTCTCGAGGTTGTGAGACCTTGGCTTGGTCACTGGCCTGATAGCCTGGGTACTGGGGCAGCCAAGCTGCATCCCTGCATCGCTGTCCCCAGCCTGGTGGATTCCCTAAGTGTCCCAGCCCCAGCAAGATCCAGCCCTGCAGTGCTGAACATTGCTCTTTCCTGGAACCCCAGCTTATTTCTTCCCTCTGGGGATGCTCTCCCTGCCTGCCCTGTTTCCCTGGCACCGTGTGCTCCATGTGTGACAAATCCCCTTCACCCCTTCACTTTGCTCCCTGCCCCCTTTCTTCTCCCAGGGGTACCTGTGTGTGCTGGTCTCCAATGCGCTCCAGCATGGCCTGGAGCAGGTTACGCAGGGCGGTGGTATCGACAGACACAGCAGAGGAGAATACTTTGTCCAGCAGTGGGGAGAGGTTGTCTGGGGCCATGGCAACCATCCTTCTCTTCCTCCTTCTTCTTCTTGTACAGACAGTGAGCAATCCGCACCCACTCCAAGCGAGACACACACACACACCAAGCGCCCCACGGATACTGAGTGACTCACAGAGTCTGAGTGACCCACAGAGAGTGAGTGACTCAGAGAGACTGAGTGTCCCTCGTGGCCCGAGTGCTGCACACACACCGAGTGTGTCCGAGACTCTGCGAGGCTCCTGGAAACTGAGTGCCCACAGGCAGTGTCACAGTGAGGGGGGGAACAAGGCTCATTGTGACATCACACACTGCCAGGCACTGCCAACAGAAGGCAGTGAAGCGTCTTAGGAGCATCCTCAGCCTCAGCTCCAGGACTTGACTGAACTGCAGGCTTAGGAGCTCCATCCAGGGTCCGGCCAACCCTATCAGTAAGCCCTCGGCACTTGCAGGAGAAGCTGTCAAAGCCCTGCAATGGCTCTTTGGCACAGCCGCACGGCAGCCCCTGTTGGGACTGGCAGTTTGCCAGCTGAGTGGTGCGACGAGCGAGGAGAACCATGCAATAGACTCAATATGAGTGGTAAAGCAAATTCTGGTTTATTGCGAAGCTCATTCACGACTACACCATAGCCCATGTCTACTTAAGTTCTGTCTAGTTCTCTAACCATCATTGGCTTGTCTAACAATCATTTCCCCTTACATACACTTGTCTTATAATCATCAGTTTGGCTCCAAAAGCCCTATAATCACTAACTTAACTCTAAAAGTTATACTATCATGCCCCTCTTCAAAGCTCTAAGGTTACATTAGCATGTTCCTCCTATTTACTCCTCCTACTTGCTCCTCCTACTTGCAGCTACTGCTATATGCTCGGGTCCGGGTCTCACTCTGGCCTGCTTCCTTAAGTTGTTTATCTGTTACAAGGTCTTCTTGACCTTATCTTGGGGATTTTCTCACTGCCTGCCTCCTTGTCAGCGTGACTCAGCAAAATCCTCAGTACTTTTTATCACAGCCCAGCTCAGTTGATTTTTGTCAGGGCCGATTCACAGAGCTCTTCCTTTGAGTCATGTCCACGCTCCCGCAACCATTCTCCAACAGAGTGGCTCCTGAGGGCTGCCACACAGGATCCAGGGCACTTGAGACAAGGAGGGCTCACTGGGCAGAGTCACAGTGCTGGGGAAGGAAGGCGGGAATTACGTGTTATAGAATCATCGAATCACAGAATCGTCTATTTGGAAAAGACCTCTGAGATCATCAAGTCCAACCGTACCTGTCCCCTTACTAAATCCTGTCCCTAAAAAACTTGTCTACCTGTCTTTTAAATACATCCAGGGATGGAGACTCAACTTCATCCACAGGCACCCTCTACCAGTGCCTGACCACCCCTTCACTGAAGAAGGTTTTCCTGATGTCCAGTCTGAACCTTGCTTGGTGCAAACTTGTGGCCATTTCCTTCTGTCCCATTACCTGTCACTTGGGAGGAGACCAACACCCACCTCACTGCAACTTCCTTTCAGGCAGCTGTAGGCAATGATGAGGTCTACCCTCAGCCTTATCTTCTCCAGGCTAAACAAACCCAGGTCCTTTGGCCTCTCCTTGTAGGACTTATACTCCAGCCCTTTCACCAGCATCATTACCCTTCTCAGGACCCTCCGTGTCCTTCTTGGAGTGAGGGGCCCAGAACTGAGCCCAGTACTCGAGGTGCAGCCTCACCAGTGCAGAGTGCAGGGGCACATTCCCTGCCCTGGTCCTGCTGGACGCGCTGTTTCTGATGCATCCAAGATGCCATTGGCGGTCTCAGCCAACTGCACCACTGCTGGCTCACATTCAGCCGCTGTCAACCAACACCCCCAGGTCTCCTCCTCTTCCAGGCAGCTAACCAGATGCTCTTCCCAAAGCCTGTAACGCTGCACGGGGTGGTTGTTTGCCAGGTGCAGGACTCTGCACTTGGCCTCATTGAACCTCATCCCGTTGGTCTCAGCCCATGGATCCAGCCTGTCCAGATCCCTCTGTAGAGCCTCCCTTTGTTTGAGCACATCAACACTTCCACCCAACTTAGTGTCATCCCTAGACTTTCTAAGTATCACACAGAATCACAGTATCACAGCGTCATAAGGTTGGAAAGGACCTCTGAGATCATCAAGTCCAACCTATAACCCAACACTAACACCCACACTAACACCATCATCTAAACCATGGCACTCAGTGCCTCATCCAGTCTCCCCTTAAACACCTCCAGGGTCGGCAACTCCACCCCCTCCCTGGGCAGCGCATTCCAATGACCAATCACCCTTTCGGTGAAGAACGTTTTCCTCACATCAAGCCTAAACTTTCCCTGACGAAGCTTGAGTCCATGCCCTCCAGTTCTGTCACTGGTCACCCGAGAGAAGAGACCAACCCCTGCCTGACTACAACCTCCTTTTAGGTAGTTGTAGAGAGCAATGAGGTCTCCCCTGAGCCTCCTCTTCTTTAGACTAAACAGCCCCAACTCCCTCAGTCGCTCCTCATAGGGCTTGTGCTCCAGCCCCTTCACCATCTTCGTTGCCCTCCCCTGAACACATTCCAGTATCCTGACATCTTTCCCAAACTGGGGGGCCCAGAACTGTACACAATATTCAAGATGAGGCCTGACCAGTGCCGAGTACAGGGGGACGATACCTTCTCTGGTCCTGCTCACCACACTATTCCTGATGCAGGCCAGAATGCCATTGGCCTTCTTGGCCACCTGAGCACACTGCTGGCTCATGTTGAGCTTCCTGTCAACCAGCACTCCCAGGTCCTTTTCTGCCTGACTACTCTCCAGCCACTCTGTCCCCAGTCTGTAGCTCTGCATGGGATTGTTGTGTCCAAAATGAAGTACCCGACATTTGGACTTATTAAACATCATCCCATTAGAATCAGCCCATCTCTCCAGTCTGTCCAGGTCCCTCTGCAGGGCCATCCTACCCTCTAGCAGACCAACCCTTCCTCCCAGCTAGGTATCATCTGCACACTTGATGATGATGGACTCAATTCCCTCATCCAGATCATCAATAAAGATATTAAACAAGACTGGACCAAACACCGATCCCTGGGGAACACCACTGGTGACCGGCCGCCAACTGGATGAGACACCATTGACCACCACTCTCTGGGCTCGGCCATCCAGCCATTTCCTAAGCCAGCACAGAGTGCTCTCATCTAAGCCACGGGCTGCCAACTTCCCTAGGTGTCTACTGTGGGAGACAGTGTCAAAGGCCTTGCTAAAGTCCAGGTATACCACATCCACAGCCTTCCTCTCATCCACCAGGCGCGTCACATGGTCATAAAAGGAGAAGGGTGCACTCAATCCCCTTGTCCAGATCATCGATAAAGATATTGACCAGGAATGGAGCCAGCACTGAATCCTGGGGAACACCACTCGTGACTGGTTGCCAACTGAATTTATCTCCATTCCCCAGTCCCGCCCTCCAGCCAGTTTTTCACCCAGCAGAGGGTACCCATGCTATGGAAAAGGCTGAGGTAGGGAACGCCTTCTCTGCCTCAGTCTGTACTTGCAAGACCTGCCTCCAGGAATCACACGCCCTGGAGACGGAGCAGGGAGGTCTGGCGCGAGGAAGACATATCTTTGGAGGGAAAGGATTCCATCAGGGAATACTTTAGCAAACCAGACATGCCTACGTCCCTGGGTCCTGCTGAGCCACACCCACACGTGCTGAGGGCACTGGCTGATGTGGTGGCAAGGCCACTCTCGATTATCTTTCATCAATCGTGGCGACTGAGAGACGTGTCTGAAGAGTGCAAAGGTTGCCCTCATCTGCTTGAAGGGAAAGAAGGAAAATCCAGGGAACTGCAGGATCGGCTGCAGTCAGCCGGGATGGATTCAGTCATCCCTGGGGGTTCTCAGCTTTCAACTCAATCTTGCTTCATAAAACCAATAACAAACAACATCAGGTTGAAGATTTTATTTTTTAATTTTAAAACAACAAACCCCAAACCATAACTTCTTCACCAGCAGCTTTTCCTGACTTTGCAGTCTGGTGGCCGGGGGGCTGGATCCTTCCTGTGGAGTCCGGAGAGCTCAAGCTGATGAAAGGGTCTGGAATCGACTCGGTGGCTGGGAGAGGCGTCCATAGGTGGAGGGTGGTGTGTTCTCTGGGGAGGCAGCAGAGTCTTAGGGCGAGGGGCAAGGGTGACCCCCCTGCAGCTCCCAGGGCAGCTCTGCAGGCCCATGATGAGGCAGGCAGCAGCACTCCTGCTTGGCAGCAGACAACCAGCGATGGGGCACTGCCCCCACCCTGAAGCAGGGGTGCTGTTGTCCAGCACCCTCCACCATGCCCACTTCACCCCGTGGCAAACCCATCCACATCGCTGTCCCCTTCCCACCCACGGGATCCTCCCACAAGCCTGCCCTAAATCGTACCTTCCTTGCCATTGAGAACAGGCTGCCACCTCTTCTGTGAGCTCCGGTAGATGCGGCCATCCTTGCCCAACACCCATATTTCTTCATACTGAGAAGGAGAGAGTGGGCTGGCTGAAGCACGGGGACCAATCCAGTGTCCCTAAGCAATCCTGCCATCGCCAGCTGTTCCTGGGGAAACGGGGCCACAGACACCTCCGACATGCTCAGCATCTCCCTCCCAGCCTCGCTCATACCCACCGTATCCCTACCTTTGTCATCCCTACCTGTCTCGGCCGCGGAGTACTGGGTGGCTTGGGCTGGAGGAACTTGCGGCACTGCAGCATGTTGGTGCTGTTGTATTGGTGCCCACCGCCCCACGGAATGCGGGGGAGCCTGTGATCGACATTCTGCTGCCTGTGGGATGGGGCACGAGGGCGCTCAGCGCTTGGCAATTGCATCAACCAAGTGCCAGCCTACAGGCGGCAGCACCCCAAACCCCATGGGTGTGTACCTCGTGACAGCCTCCCTTGCCCTCGGGGAGGCATCCCTGATCCCCTGCTGTCGGACAGGGCTACGCAGGCAGCTTGGCAGGATCGGATACCCCACCAGACGCCTGAGCCCCCACATTGCACACAGCTGGGTATCACCAGCACCCATCTGCCCCATCCCACCCACGGTGCTGGGTGCTACTCACAGGCCAGGCCGCCTTGGGCTGATGTCCCGGTCACAGGACAAACAGGATAGACCACGCAGCGATTGTCTGAAGAGGGGAGAGAAAGGCTGGGTGAGCTTCTGAGGGGGTCATGGCCCATAGGCAGCAGCAGGGGACTGAGCACCTCCCGGTAGCCAAGGGGGAACTGTGGGACCCTGTTTTGTCCCCACCATCCAGCGAGCTCCTAACCCACTGGCTGCTTCCACAGTAGAGGGGCTATGAGAAGGGAGAGACATTGTTTGAGGGCTCCCACTGGGGAAAAAGGTTCACCTTATATGAAGTGCCAGAGAATCCACAGAGGGGAGCACCCAACCACCCCCAGTGCCACGGGAACTTCTCCCACCTGTCCCCAAAGCATCCCAGTCCCATGGGAACTAGGCATGCTGGCAAAAACAAAAGGAGGGGTTTCTTGTACATCTTGCTGGGGAGGGCTGCCCCCAGCCTGGGAGAAAATGCTGGGCCTGGGGGATGCATCATTCCCACGGGGCTTAAAATGAGCTTTGTCACAGCTCACAGCTGCCTCCAGGACCAGGACACGCTTGCCTCAGCCCCACCAGTAGCTCTGAAACCCTACTGCTGCCCATGGCTGTCCAGGGTGGTCAGGGACGTGGGGCAAAGGGTGCAGGAGCGCATGCCTGCAATCCAACTCCGCCCTTTCATCATTTCCTCAGCTCTAATTACACCCCAGCACCTCGCCAAGAGGGCAGGTCACAACGCAGGTCCATGAGGCACTGAGTGTCATATCCTTGTCTGGGTGAACGAGCTGCTGTCCCCTGCCCTCGCCTCAAAACCACAGTGCTGGTTTGGGAAGGCTCCATTGCCACAGGTGCCCCCACCTTGTGCCTCCTCTAGTGTTGGGAAGCTTGCTGCTGGTTCTGGTGAAAGGAGAGGGTACGACTGCTCCCTCAGCATCCCCACGATTTGTTGGCTAAAGTGCTCCCATACCAGGGTGCAGGCATTAGCTGCAATGGCCAGAGGCAACGATCGGGTCAAGCGCTGTCCCCAAAGCCACCACTGTCCCCATTGCACTTACTTAACACCAGCGGGATCTCTAACGTCTGTGTGTGTTGCCTTCTCGTGCAGCTCCTTCAGAATTCTCTTACAATGGTTCAGCTGCCTCTGTAGAGGCACCAGCTCCTCGCGGTCCAGCTGTGGATGGGTGAACACCTTCATTCAGCCGCCTCGGGATAGGACGTGGTGGTGGCTGGCGTGGACAGCCAGGAGGGGGAACCATCAGGCTTCCAAGCTTTAAAGGTGCCAGTTTTGCTTGGTGGGGACAAGCGAGCTCTCACCTTGTAAATCAACACTTCGCTGAGCTTTTCCAATTCTTTTTCCAGGGCCGTCCTCTGGCCCTGCATCTCTTCCACCATTGCAGTCAGGTGCTCCATGGTGCTGTCAAGCTTGCTGCAGTCTGCTTTCTGGCAACAGATAAAGGTACGATGGGCAGGGCCAGCTCATATCAGGAGGAGAGGGAGAAGTGGCTACATGGCCCCGCTCACCGCATCACCCCTTGGGCTTGGTCCCATCAGCCACAGGGACCCAGGGTAGACAGCAGGACATGGCTAAGGACCCACAGCCGGTCTGGATATCCTCCCTGCCCCTGGCTGGTTCTGCCACCGGGCATCCAAGGGACAAGGGGTGTTGTGTCACCCTGCCTGGGAGCCACTTTGCTGGCAGCAGGCCCCTCGAGGACGTACCACTTCCATTCCACGGATCAGGTCCTCCTTGTCTGCTTTGTCCTTCCGCAGCCTCTCCACAGACCCGAACAGACCCTTCCAACACAGAAAGCAGCCCGTGATGCCACGGCAGGGCCCAAGCCTCCTCTGGCCAGATTAGCACCAACCGCTACCCATCACCCTCAAAAGCCTCCCGGAAAGGCATTTTGGATCAGGGTAGGGCTGCAAGCAGGTTGGCAGGGGGACAAATTCCTGGACTTCTGAATCTGCAGGGCTTTCAGCCAACTACCTTGATATCTGTCTGATTCTCGTGGCAGCCAGTCTGGAGATTTTCTATGGCAGATTTGATCTCCTTGTAGTTCCCCTGCAGCTGCACAATGGTGGTCTGGATCTGGTCCGTCTTCTCCTGTGGCAGGGAGGAAGATGGCAATGCAGTGTCGCGCCAGGGGGGTTTGCTGCCCCTTGGGAACAGACCCAGGTTTCTTGCCCAGTGCCCATGGGCTATCGGCGCCTGCAGGACATTTGCCCCAAGGCTTTCATTTCCTTCCAAGCTGCTGACGTGTACCAGGCAATTTAGGGGGCAGCGACGGTCTCCCCCACTTTACAGTGAGCCACAACCAGCCGAGGGCTCGACACACCCCTCCCAGGTCTCCCACAAGAGCCTCTGCCTTCCTGGCTAACTCGCTAACTTGTCTGAGGTCTGCTTGTCCAAGAAGGTGGTCACCTGCTCTTGCATCTTCTCTTGGTGCTGCAGGAACTGTTCCAGCTGCGCATAGGTCTCCCTGCTGCTGGCAAACTGCAACGCCTGCTCCTTCCTCATGGTCTCCAACTCCTCCCTCAGCTCGAGCAGCTGCAAGAATGGAGAAGGAATGGGCTCTGACATGGAACGGACGCAGCCATCAAGTGCAGGGGCCGTGGAGGCACAATGGCCCCATCTGGCCTGGGGACATGGCTGGGAACCCCGCTGGACCACCCCTCTTGGCTAGCAGGCAGTCAAAAGGCTCCCCCAGAGCTCACCTGCACCAGCTGCTTGGCTGCTGTGGCCTTGTTCTTTTGCTGCTCCTTCCTAAGCTGCTTCATTTTATGCCTCATCTCCTGCAGTGCAGACCTGGAACGTGAGACGGGGGCACGGGCAGCTGAGCCTCCACGGGGCTGCTGGGGGGAGTGTGCTCCAAAAGCAGGACTCTGCCAGCCCTCCCGAGCTCCCTTGCAGGGTAAGAAACCCTCTCCCATCATTTACCCAAGTTGCAGGTCTTGGATCTTCTTAAATTCCTCCTCCAGGCGGGCTTGTGTTGCCTTGATCTCTTTGATATGCTCGAGGAGAGCCTGGGAGAGAGCCATGTCCCCGGAGACGGGGAGGTTGGGGTGAGCCCCAGGGGAGGGTCCCTGGGGTCCAGGACTTTCACCCCACTGTAGCCCGCACCGAGCCGGGGAGCAGCGCAAGGTCTGGCCCAGCCAGGCTGGCAGGGCAGTGCAGACAGTGCTAAACCATTCGTGCCATCTCCAACAGCCGGGGGGGGCAGCAGCTCCCCAGAGACCCCCAGGCCTGCCCCAGCAGGGCCATTGAACAATGTGAGTCAGCGGGAATGGATCCAGCCCTGCCTGCCTGCAAGAGCTGTGCTGAAGGTGCCTGGCTGCATCCATGCCATGGTGGTCTCGAGGTTGTGAGACCTTGGCTTGGTCACTGGCCTGATAGCCTGGGTACTGGGGCAGCCAAGCTGCATCCCTGCATCGCTGTCCCCAGCCTGGTGGATTCCCTAAGTGTCCCAGCCCCAGCAAGATCCAGCCCTGCAGTGCTGAACATTGCTCTTTCCTGGAACCCCAGCTTATTTTTCCCTCTGGGAATGCTCTCCCTGCCTGCCCTGTTTCCCTGGCACCGTGTGCTCCATGTGTGACAAATCCCCTTCACCCCTTCACTTTGCTCCCTGCCCCCTTTATTCTCCCAGGGGTACCTGTGTGTGCTGGTCTCCAATGCGCTCCAGCATGGCCTGGAGCAGGTTACGCAGGGCGGTGGTATCGACAGACACAGCAGAGGAGAATACTTTGTCCAGCAGTGGGGAGAGGTTGTCTGGGGCCATGGCAACCATCCTTCTCTTCCTCCTTCTTCTTCTTGTACAGACAGTGAGCAATCCGCACCCACTCCAAGCGAGACACACACACACACCAAGCGCCCCACGGATACTGAGTGACTCACAGAGTCTGAGTGACCCACAGAGAGTGAGTGACTCAGAGAGACTGAGTGTCCCTCGTGGCCCGAGTGCTGCGCACACACCGAGTGTGTCCGAGACTCTGCGAGGCTCCTGGAAACTGAGTGGCCACAGGCAGTGTCACAGTGAGGGGGGGAACAAGGCTCATTGTGACATCACACACTGCCAGGCACTGCCAACAGAAGGCAGTGAAGCGTCTTAGGAGCATCCTCAGCCTCAGCTCCAGGACTTGACTGAACTGCAGGCTTAGGAGCTCCATCCAGGGTCCGGCCAACCCTATCAGTAAGCCCTCGGCACTGGCAGGAGAAGCTGTCAAAGCCCTGCAATGGCTCTTTGGCACAGCCGCACGGCAGCCCCTGTTGGGACTGGCAGTTTGCCAGCTGAGTGGTGCGACGAGCAAGGAGAACCATGCAATAGACTCAATATGAGTGGTAAAGCAAATTCTGGTTTATTGCGAAGCTCATTCACGACTACACCATAGCCCATGTCTACTTAAGTTCTGTCTAGTTCTCTAACCATCATTGGCTTGTCTAACAATCATTTCCCCTTACATACACTTGTCTTATAATCATTAGTTTGGCTCCAAAAGCCCTATAATCACTAACTTAACTCTAAAAGTTATACTATCATGCCCCTCTTCAAAGCTCTAAGGTTACATTAGCATGTTCCTCCTATTTACTCCTCCTACTTGCTCCTCCTACTTGCAGCTACTGCTATATGCTCGGGTCCGGGTCTCACTCTGGCCTGCTTCCTTAAGTTGTTTATCTGTTACAAGGTCTTCTTGACCTTATCTTGGGGATTTTCTCACTGCCTGCCTCCTTGTCAGCGTGACTCAGCAAAATCCTCAGTACTTTTTATCACAGCCCAGCTCAGTTGATTTTTGTCAGGGCCGATTCACAGAGCTCTTCCTTTGAGTCATGTCCACGCTCCCGCAACCATTCTCCAACAGAGTGGCTCCTGAGGGCTGCCACACAGGATCCAGGGCACTTGAGAAAAGGAGGGCTCACTGGGCAGAGTCACAGTGCTGGGGAAGGAAGGCGGGAATTACGTGTTATAGAATCATCGAATCACAGAATCGTCTATTTGGAAAAGACCTCTGAGATCATCAAGTCCAACCGTACCTGTCCCCTTACTAAATCCTGTCCCTAAAAAACTTGTCTACCTGTCTTTTAAATACATCCAGGGATGGAGACTCAACTTCATCCACAGGCACCCTCTACCAGTGCCTGACCACCCCTTCACTGAAGAAGGTTTTCCTGATGTCCAGTCTGAACCTTGCTTGGTGCAAACTTGTGGCCATTTCCTTCTGTCCCATTACCTGTCACTTGGGAGGAGACCAACACCCACCTCACTGCAACTTCCTTTCAGGCAGCTGTAGGCAATGATGAGGTCTACCCTCAGCCTTATCTTCTCCAGGCTAAACAAACCCAGGTCCTTTGGCCTCTCCTTGTAGGACTTGTTCTCCAGCCCTTTCGCCAGCATCATTACCCTTCTCAGGACCCTCCGTGTCCTTCTTGGAGTGAGGGGCCCAGAACTGAGCCCAGTACTCGAGGTGCAGCCTCACCAGTGCAGAGTGCAGGGGCACATTTCCTGCCCTGGTCCTGCTGGACGCGCTGTTTCTGATGCATCCAAGATGCCATTGGCGGTCTCAGCCAACTGCGCCACTGCTGGCTCACATTCAGCCGCTGTCAACCAACACCCCCAGGTCTCCTCCTCTTCCAGGCAGCTAACCAGATGCTCTTCCCAAAGCCTGTAACGCTGCACGGGGTGGTTGTTTGCCAGGTGCAGGACTCTGCACTTGGCCTCATTGAACCTCATCCCGTTGGTCTCAGCCCATGGATCCAGCCTGTCCAGATCCCTCTGTAGAGCCTCCCTTTGTTTGAGCACATCAACACTTCCACCCAACTTAGTGTCATCCCTAGACTTTCTAAGTATCACACAGAATCACAGTATCACAGCGTCATAAGGTTGGAAAGGACCTCTGAGATCATCAAGTCCAACCTATAACCCAACACTAACACCCACACTAACACCATCATCTAAACCATGGCACTCAGTGCCTCATCCAGTCTCCCCTTAAACACCTCCAGGGTCGGCAACTCCACCCCCTCCCTGGGCAGCGCATTCCAATGACCAATCACCCTTTCGGTGAAGAACGTTTTCCTCACATCAAGCCTAAACTTTCCCTGACGAAGCTTGAGTCCATGCCCTCCAGTTCTGTCACTGGTCACCCGAGAGAAGAGACCAACCCCTGCCTGACTACAACCTCCTTTTAGGTAGTTGTAGAGAGCAATGAGGTCTCCCCTGAGCCTCCTCTTCTTTAGACTAAACAGCCCAAACTCCCTCAGTCGCTCCTCATAGGGCTTGTGCTCCAGCCCCTTCACCATCTTCGTTGCCCTCCCCTGAACACATTCCAGTATCCTGATATCTTTCCCAAACTGGAGGGCCCAGAACTGGACACAATATTCAAGATGAGGCCTGACCAGTGCCGAGTACAGGGGGACGATAACTTCTCTGGTCCTGCTCACCACACTATTCCTGATGCAGGCCAGAATGCCATTGGCCTTCTTGGCCACCTGGGCACACTGCTGGCTCATGTTGAGCTTCCTGTCAACCAGCACTCCCAGGTCCTTTTCTGCCTGACTACTCTCCAGCCACTCTGTCCCCAGTCTGTAGCTCTGCATGGGATTGTTGTGTCCAAAATGAAGTACCCGACATTTGGACTTATTAAACATCATCCCATTAGAATCAGCCCATCTCTCCAGTCTGTCCAGGTCCCTCTGTAGGGCCACCCTACCCTCTAGGAGATCAACCCTTCCTCCCAGCTTGGTATCATCTGCAAACTTCATGATGATGGACTCAATCCCCTCATCCAGATCATCAATAAAGATATTAAACAGGACTGGACCAAACACCGATCCCTGGGGAACACCACTGGTGACCGGCCGCCAACTGGATGAGACACCATTGACCACCACTCTCTGGGCTCGGCCATCCAGCCATTTCCTAGGCCAGCACAGAGTGCTCCCATCTAAGCCACGGGCTGCCAACTTCCCTAAGCGTCTACTGTGGGAGACAGTGTCAAAGGCCTTGCTAAAGTCCAGGTATACCACATCCACAGCTGTCCTCTCATCCACCAGGCGAGTCACATGGTCATAAAAGGAGAAGGGTGCACTCAATCCCCTTGTCCAGATCATCGATAAAGATATTGACCAGGAATGGAGCCAGCACTGAATCCTGGGGAACACCACTCGTGACTGGTTGCCAACTGAATTTATCTCCATTCCCCAGTCCCGCCCTCCAGCCAGTTTTTCACCCAGCAGGGGGTACCCATGCTATGGAAAAGGCTGAGGTAGGGAACGCCTTCTCTGCCTCAGTCTGTACTTGCAAGACCTGCCTCCAGGAATCACACGCCCTGGAGACGGAGCAGGGAGGTCTGGCGCGAGGAAGACATATCTTTGGAGGGAAAGGATTCCATCAGGGAATACTTTAGCAAACCAGACATGCCTACGTCCCTGGGTCCTGCTGAGCCACACCCACTCGTGCTGAGGGCACTGGCTGATGTGGAGGCAAGGCCACTCTCGATAATCTTTCATCAATGTGGCAATTGAGAGATGTGTCTGAAGAGTGCAAATGTTGCCCTCATCTGCTTGAAGGGAAAGAAGGAAAATCCAGGGAACTGCAGGATCGGCTGCAGTCAGCCGGGATGGATTCAGTCATCCCTGGGGGTTCTCAGCTTTCAACTCAATCTTGCTTCATAAAACCAATAACAAACAATATCAGGTTGAAGATTTTATTTTTAATTTTAAAACAACAAACCCCAAGCCATAACTTCTTCACCAGCAGCTTTTCCTGACTTTGCTATCTGTTGGCCGAGGGGCTGGATCCTTCCTGTGGGGTCCGGAGAGCTCAGGCTGATGAGCGGGTCTGGAATCGACTCGGTGGCTGGGAGAGGCGTCCATAGGTGGAGGGTGGTGTGTTCTCTGGGGAGGCAGCAGAGTCTTAGGGCGAGGGGCAAGGGTGACCCCCCTGCAGCTCCCAGGGCAGCTCTGTTGGCCCATGATGGGGCAGGCAGGCAGCACCCCTGCTTGGCAGCAGACAACCAGCGATGGGGCACTGCCCCCACCCTGAAGCAGGGGCGCTGTTGTCCAGGACCCTCCACCACGCCCACCTCACCCTGTGGCAAACCCACCAACTCCACTGTCCCCTTCCCACCCACGGGATCCTCCCACAAGCCTGCCCTAAATCGTGCCTTCCTTGCCATTGAGAACAGGCTGCCACCTCTTCTGTGAGCTCCGGTAGATGCGGCCATCCTTGCCCAACACCCATATTTGTTCATACTGAGAAGGAGAGAGTGGGCTGGCTGAAGCACAGGGACCAATCCAGTGTCCCTAAGCAATCCTACCATCGCTAGCCGTTCCTGGGGAAACGGGGCCACAGACACCTCCGGTATGCTCAGCATCCCCCTCCCAGCCTCGCTCATCCCCACCGTATCCCTACCTTTGTCATCCCTACCTGTCTCGGCCGCGGGGTACTGGGTGGCTTGGGCTGGAGGAACTTGCGGCACTGCAGCATGTTGGTGCTGTTGTATTGGTGCCCACCGCCCCACGGAATGCGGGGGAGCCTGTGATCGACATTCTGCTGCCTGTGGGATGGGGCACGAGAGCGCTCAGCGTTGGCAATTGCATCACCCCATGTGCCAACCTACAGGCGGCAGCACCCCAAACCCCATGGGCGTGTACCTCGTGACAGCCTCCCTTGCCCTCGGGGAGGCGTCCCTGATCCCCTGCTGTCAGACAGGGATGCGCAGGCAGATTGGCAGGATCGGATACCCCACCAGACGCCTGAGCCCCCACGTTGCACACAGCTGGGTATCACCAGCACCCATCTGCCCCATCCCACCCACGGTGCTGGGTGCTACTCACAGGCCAGGCCGCCTTGGGCTGATGTCCCGGTCACAGGACAAACAGGATAGACCACGCAGCGATTGTCTGAAGAGGGGAGAGAAAGGCTGGGTGAGCTTCTGAGGGGGTCATGGCCCATAGGCAGCAGCAGGGGACTGAGCACCTCCCGGTAGCCAAGGGGGAACTGTGGGACCCTGTTTTGTCCCCACCATCCAGCGAGCTCCTAACCCACTGGCTGCTTCCACAGTAGAGGGGCTATGAGAAGGGAGAGACATTGTTTGAGGGCTCCCACTGGGGAAAAAGGTTCACCTCATATGAAGTGCCAGAGAATCCATAGAGGGGAGCACCCAACCACCCCCAGTGCCACGGGAACTTCTCCCACCTGTCCCCAAAGCATCCCAGTCCCATGGGAACTAGGCATGCTGGCAAAAACAAAAGGAGGGGTTTCTTGTACCTCTTGCTGGGGAGGGCTGCCCCCAGCCTGGGAGAAAATGCTGGGCCTGGGGGATGCATCATTCCCACGGGGCTTAAAATGAGTTTGTCACAGCTCACAGCTGCCTCCAGGACCAGGACACGCTCGCCTCAGCCCCATCAGTAGCTCTGAAACCCTACTGCTGCCCATGGCTGTCCAGGGTGGTCAGGGACGTGGGGCAAAGGGTGCAGGAGCGCATGCCTGCAATCCAACTCCGCCCTTTCAACATTTCCTCAGCTCTAATTACACCCTAGCACCTTGCCAAGAGGGCAGGTCACAACGTAGGTCCATGAGGCACTGACTGTCATATCCTTGTCTGGGTGAACGAGCTGCTGTCCCCTGCCCTCACTTCAAAACCACAGTGCTGGTTTGGGAAGGCTCCATTGCCACAGGTGCCCCCACCTTGTGCCTCCTATAGTGTTGGGAAGCTGCTGCTGGCTCTGGTGAAAAGAGAGGGTACGGCTGCTCCCTCAGCATCCCCACGGTTTGTTGGCTAAAGTGCTCCCATGCCAGGGTACTGTGCAGGCATTGGCTGCGATGGCCAGAGGCAACGATCGGGTCAAGCGCTGTCCCCAAAGCCACCACTGTCCCCATTGCACTTACTTAACACCAGCGGGATCTCTAATGTCTGTGTGCGTTGCCTTCTCGTGCAGCTCCTTCAGAATTCTCTTACAATGGTTCAGCTGCCTCTGTAGAGGCACCAGCTCCTCGCGGTCCAGCTGTGGATGGGTGAACACCTTCAGTCAGCCGCCTCGGGATAGGACGTGGTGGTGGCTGGCGTGGACAGCCAGGAGGGGGAACCATCAGGCTTCCAAGCTTTAAAGGTGCCAGTTTTGCTTGGTGGGGACAAGCGAGCTCTCACCTTGTAAATCAACACTTCGCTGAGCTTTTCCAATTCTTTTTCCAGGGCCGTCCTTTGGCCCTGCATCTCTTCCACCATCGCAGTCAGGTGCTCCATGGTGCTGTCAAGCTTGCTGCAGTCTGCTTTCTGGCAACAGAGAAAGGTACGATGGGCAGGGCCAGCTCATATCAGGAGGAGAGGGAGAAGTGGCTACATGGCCCCGCTCACCGCATCACCCCTTGGGCTTGGTCCCATCAGCCACAGGGACCCAGAGTAGACAGCGGGACATGGCTAAGGACCTACAGCCGGTCTGGATATCTTCCCTGCCCCTGGCTGGTTCTGCCACCGGGCATCCAAGGGACAAGGGGTGTTGTGTCACCCTGCCTGGGAGCCACTTTGCTGGCAGCAGGCCCCTCGAGGACGTACCACTTCCATTCCACGGATCAGGTCCTCCTTGTCGGCTTTATCCTTCCGCAGCCTCTCCACAGACCCGAACAGACCCTTCCAACACAGAAAGCAGCCCGTGATGCCACGGCAGGGCCCGAGCCTCCTCTGGCCAGGTGAGCACCAACCGCTACCCCATCACCCTCAAAAGCCTCCCGGAAAGGCATTTTGGATCAGGGTAGGGCTGCAAGCAGGTTGGCAGGGGAACAAATTCCTGGACCTCTGAATCTGCAGGGCTTTCAGCCAACTACCTTGATATCTTTCTGATTCTCGTGGCAACCAGTCTGGAGATTTTCTATGGCAGAGTTGATCTCCTTGTAGTTCCCCTGCAGCTGCACAATGGTGGTCTGGATCTGGTCCGTCTTCTCCTGTGGCAGGGAGGAAGATGGCAATGCAGTGTCGCGCCAGGGGGGTTTGCTGCCCCTTGGGAACAGACCCAGGTTTCTTGCCCAGTGCCCATGGGCTATCGGCGCCTGCAGGACATTTGCCCCAAGGCTTTCATTTCCTTCCAAGCTGCTGACGTGTACCAGGCAATTTGGGGGGCAGCGACGGTCTCCCCCACTTTACAGTGAGCCACAACCAGCCGAGGGCTCGACACACCCCTCCCAGGTCTCCCACAAGAGCCTCTGCCTTCCTGGCTAACTCGCTAACTTGTCTCAGATCTGCTTGTCCAAGAAGGTGGTCACCTGCTCTTGCATCTTCTCTTGGTGCTGCAGGAACTGTTCCAGCTGCGCATGGGTCTCCCTGCTGCTGGCAAACTGCACCTCCTGCTCCTTCCTCATGGTCTCCAATGCCTCCCTCAGCTCGAGCAGCTGCAAGAATGGAGAAGGAATGGGCTCTGACATGGAACGAACGCAGCCATCAAGTGCAGGGGCCGTGGAGGCACAATGGCCCCATCTGGCCTGGGGACATGGCTGGGAACCCCGCTGGGCCATGCCTCTCGGCAAGCAGGCAGTCATAAGGCTCCCCCAGAGCTCACCTGCGCCTGCTGCTTGGCTGCTGTGGCCTTGTTCTTTTGCTGCTCCTTCCTAAGCTGCTTCATTTTATACCTCATCTCCTGCAGTGCAGACCTGGAACGTGAGATGGGGGCATGGGCGGCTGAGCCTCCAAGGGGCTGCTGGGAGAGTGTGCTCCAAAAGCAGGACTCTGCCAGCTCTCCCGAGCTCCCTTGCAGCGCTGCGGGGTAAGAAACCCTCTCCCATCATTTACCCAAGTTGCAGGTCTTGGATCTTCTTAAATTCCTCCTCCAGGCGGGCTTGTGTTGCCTTGATCTCTTTGATATGCTCGAGGAGAGCCTGGGAGAGAGCCATGTCCCCGGAGAGGGGGAGGTTGGGGTGAGCCCCAGGGGAGGGTCCCTGGGGTCCAGGACTTTCACCCCCACTGTAACCTGCACCGAGCCGGGGAGCAGCGCAAGGTCTGGCCCAGTCAGGCTGGCAGGACAGCGCAGACAGTGCTAAACCATTCGTGCCATCTCCAACAGCCAGGAGGGGGCAGCAGCTCCCCAGAGACCCCCAGGCCTGCCCCGGCAGGGCCAGTGAACAATGTGAGTCAGCGGGGATGGATCCAGCCCTGCCTGCCTGCAAGAGCTGTGCTGAAGGTGCCTGGCTGCATCCATGCCATGGTGGTCTCGAGGTTGTGAGACCTTGGCTTGGTCACTGGCCTGATAGCCTGGGTACTGGGGCAGCCAAGCTGCATCCCTGCATCGCTGTCCCCAGCCTGGTGGATTCCCTAAGTGTCCCAGCCCCAGCAAGATCCAGCCCTGCAGTGCTGAACATTGCTCTTTCCTGGAACCCCAGCTTATTTCTTCCCTCTGGGGATGCTCTCCCTGCCTGCCCTGTTTCCCTGGCACCGTGTGCTCCATGTGTGACAAATCCCCTTCACCCCTTCACTTTGCTCCCTGCCCCCTTTTTTCTCCCAGGGGTACCTGTGTGTGCTGGTCTCCAATGCGCTCCAGCATGGCCTGGAGCAGGTTACGCAGGGCGGTGGTATCGACAGACACAGCAGAGGAGAATACTTTGTCCATCAGTGGGGAGAGGCTGTCTGGGGCCATGGCAACCATCCTTCTCTTCCTCCTTCTTCTTCTTGTACAGACAGTGAGCAATCCGCACCCACTCCAAGCGAGACACACACACACACCAAGCGCCCCACGGATACTGAGTGACCCACAGAGAGTGAGTGACTCAGAGAGACTGAGTGTCCCTCGTGGCCCGAGTGCTGCGCACACACCGAGTGTGTCCGAGACTCTGCGAGGCTCCTGGAAACTGAGTGCCCACAGGCAGTGTCACAGTGAGGGGGGGAACAAGGCTCATTGTGACATCACACACTGCCAGGCACTGCCAACAGAAGGCAGTGAAGCGTCTTAGGAGCATCCTCAGCCTCAGCTCCAGGACTTGACTGAACTGCAGGCTTAGGAGCTCCATCCAGGGTCCGGCCAACCCTATCAGTAAGCCCTCGGCACTGGCAGGAGAAGCTGTCAAAGCCCTGCAATGGCTCTTTGGCACAGCCGCACGGCAGCCCCTGTTGGGACTGGCAGTTTGCCAGCTGAGTGGTGCGACGAGCGAGGAGAACCATGCAATAGACTCAATATGAGTGGTAAAGCAAATTCTGGTTTATTGCGAAGCTCATTCACGACTACACCATAGCCCATGTCTACTTAAGTTCTGTCTAGTTCTCTAACCATCATTGGCTTGTCTAACAATCATTTCCCCTTACATACACTTGTCTTATAATCATTAGTTTGGCTCCAAAAGCCCTATAATCACTAACTTAACTCTAAAAGTTATACTATCATGCCCCTCTTCAAAGCTCTAAGGTTACATTAGCATGTTCCTCCTATTTACTCCTCCTACTTGCTCCTCCTACTTGCAGCTACTGCTATATGCTCGGGTCCGGGTCTCACTCTGGCCTGCTTCCTTAAGTTGTTTATCTGTTACAAGGTCTTCTTGACCTTATCTTGGGGATTTTCTCACTGCCTGCCTCCTTGTCAGCGTGACTCAGCAAAATCCTCAGTACTTTTTATCACAGCCCAGCTCAGTTGATTTTTGTCAGGGCCGATTCACAGAGCTCTTCCTTTGAGCCATGTCCACGCTCCTGCAACCATCCTCCAACAGACTGGCTCCTCAGGGCTGCCACACAGGATCCAGGGCACTTGAGAAAAGGAGGGCTCACTGGGCAGAGTCACAGTGCTGGGGAAGGAAGGCGGGAATTACGTGTTATAGAATCATCGAATCACAGAATCGTCTATTTGGAAAAGACCTCTGAGATCATCAAGTCCAACCGTACCTGTCCCCTTACTAAATCCTGTCCCTAAAAAACTTGTCTACCTGTCTTTTAAATACATCCAGGGATGGAGACTCAACTTCATCCACAGGCACCCTCTACCAGTGCCTGACCACCCCTTCACTGAAGAAGGTTTTCCTGATGTCCAGTCTGAACCTTGCTTGGTGCAAACTTATGGCCATTTCCTTCTGTCCCATTACCTGTCACTTGGGAGGAGACCAACACCCACCTCACTGCAACTTCCTTTCAGGCAGCTGTAGGCAATGATGAGGTCTACCCTCAGCCTTATCTTCTCCAGGCTAAACAAACCCAGGTCCTTTGGCCTCTCCTTGTAGGACTTATACTCCAGCCCTTTCGCCAGCATCATTACCCTTCTCAGGACCCTCCGTGTCCTTCTTGGAGTGAGGGGCCCAGAACTGAGCCCAGTACTCGAGGTGCAGCCTCACCAGTGCAGAGTGCAGGGGCACAATCCCTGCCCTGGTCCTGCTGGACGCGCTGTTTCTGATGCAGGCCAAGATGCCATTGGCGGTCTCAGCCAACTGCGCCACTGCTGGCTCACATTCAGCCGCTGTCAACCAACACCCCCAAGTCTCCTCCTCTTCCAGGCAGCTCTCCAGACGCTCTTCCCAAAGCCTGTAACGCTGCACGGGGTGGTTGTGTGCCAGCTGCAGGACTCTGCACTTGGCCTCATTGAACCTCATCCCGTTGGTCTCAGCCCATGGATCCAGCCTGTCCAGATCCCTCTGTAGAGCCTCCCTTTGTTTGAGCACATCAACACTTCCACCCAATTTAGTGTCATCCCTAGACTTTCTAAGTATCACACAGAATCACAGTATCACAGCGTCATAAGGTTGGAAAGGACCTCTGAGATCATCAAGTCCAACCTATAACCCAACACTAACACCCACACTAACACCATCATCTAAACCATGGCACTCAGTGCCTCATCCAGTCTCCCCTTAAACACCTCCAGGGTCGGCAACTCCACCCCCTCCCTGGGCAGCGCATTCCAATGACCAATCACCCTTTCGGTGAAGAACGTTTTCCTCACATCAAGCCTAAACTTTCCCTGACGAAGCTTGAGTCCATGCCCTCCAGTTCTGTCACTGGTCACCCGAGAGAAGAGACCAACCCCTGCCTGACTACAACCTCCTTTTAGGTAGTTGTAGAGAGCAATGAGGTCTCCCCTGAGCCTCCTCTTCTTTAGACTAAACAGCCCCAACTCCCTCAGTCGCTCCTCATAGGGCTTGTGCTCCAGCCCCTTCACCATCTTCGTTGCCCTCCCCTGAACACATTCCAGTATCCTGACATCTTTCCCAAACTGGGGGGCCCAGAACTGTACACAATATTCAAGATGAGGCCTGACCAGTGCCGAGTACAGGGGGACGATACCTTCTCTGGTCCTGCTCACCACACTATTCCTGATGCAGGCCAGAATGCCATTGGCCTTCTTGGCCACCTGGGCACACTGCTGGCTCATGTTGAGCTTCCTGTCAACCAGCACTCCCAGGTCCTTTTCTGCCTGACTACTCTCCAGCCACTCTGTCCCCAGTCTGTAGCTCTGCATGGGATTGTTGTGTCCAAAATGAAGTACCCGACATTTGGACTTATTAAACATCATCCCATTAGAATCAGCCCATCTCTCCAGTCTGTCCAGGTCCCTCTGCAGGGCCATCCTACCCTCTAGCAGACCAACCCTTCCTCCCAGCTTGGTATCATCTGCAAACTTCATGATGATGGACTCAATCCCCTCATCCAGATCATCAATAAAGATATTAAACAAGACTGGACCAAACACCGATCCCTGGGGAACACCACTGGTGACCGGCCGCCAACTGGATGAGACACCATTGACCACCACTCTCTGGGCTCGGCCATCCAGCCATTTCCTAAGCCAGCACAGAGTGCTCCCATCTAAGCCACGGGCTGCCAACTTCCCTAGGCATCTACTGTGGGAGACAGTGTCAAAGGCCTTGCTAAAGTCCAGGTATACCACATCCACAGCCTTCCTCTCATCCACCAGGCGAGTCACATGGTCATAAAAGGAGAAGGGTGCACTCAATCCCCTTGTCCAGATCATCGATAAAGATATTGACCAGGAATGGAGCCAGCACTGAGTCCTGGGGAACACCACTCGTGACTGGTTGCCAACTGAATTTATCTCCATTCCCCAGTCCCGCCCTCCAGCCAGTTTTTCACCCAGCAGGGGGTACCCATGCTATGGAAAAGGCTGAGGTAGGGAACGCCTTCTCTGCCTCAGTCTGTACTTGCAAGACCTGTCTCCAGGAATCACACGCCCTGGAGACGGAGCAGGGAGGTCTGGCGCGAGGAAGACATATCTTTGGAGGGAAAGGATTCCATCAGGGAATACTTTAGCAAACCAGACATGCCTACATCCCTGGGTCCTGCTGAGCCACACCCACACGTGCTGAGGGCACTGGCTGATGTGGTGGCAAGGCCACTCTCGATAATCTTTCATCAATGTGGCAATTGAGAGATGTGTCTGAAGAGTGCAAAGGTTGTCCTCATCTGCTTGAAGGGAAAGAAGGAAAATCCAGGGAACTGCAGGATCGGCTGCAGTCAGCCGGGATGGATTCAGTCATCCCTGGGGGTTCTCAGCTTTCAACTCAATCTTGCTTCATAAAACCAATAACAAACAATATCAGGTTGAAGATTTTATTTTTAATTTTAAAACAACAAACCCCAAGCCATAACTTCTTCACCAGCAGCTTTTCCTGACTTTGCTATCTGTTGGCCGAGGGGCTGGATCCTTCCTGTGGGGTCCGGAGAGCTCAGGCTGATGAGCGGGTCTGGAATCGACTCGGTGGCTGGGAGAGGCGTCCATAGGTGGAGGGTGGTGTGTTCTCTGGGGAGGCAGCAGAGTCTTAGGGCGAGGGGCAAGGGTGACCCCCCTGCAGCTCCCAGGGCAGCTCTGTTGGCCCATGATGGGGCAGGCAGGCAGCACCCCTGCTTGGCAGCAGACAACCAGCGATGGGGCACTGCCCCCACCCTGAAGCAGGGGCGCTGTTGTCCAGGACCCTACACCACGCCCACCTCACCCTGTGGCAAACCCACCAACTCCGCTGTCCCCTTCCCACCCACGGGATCCTCCCACAAGCCTGCCCTAAATCGTGCCTTCCTTGCCATTGAGAACAGGCTGCCACCTCTTCTGTGAGCTCCGGTAGATGCGGCCATCCTTGCCCAACACCCATATTTGTTCATACTGAGAAGGAGAGAGTGGGCTGGCTGAAGCACAGGGACCAATCCAGTGTCCCTAAGCAATCCTACCATCGCTAGCCGTTCCTGGGGAAACGGGGCCACAGACACCTCCGACATGCTCAGCATCTCCCTCCCAGCCTCGCTCATACCCACCGTATCCCTACCTTTGTCATCCCTACCTGTCTCGGCCGCGGGGTACTGGGTGGCTTGGGCTGGAGGAACTTGCGGCACTGCAGCATGTTGGTGCTGTTGTATTGGTGCCCACCGCCCCACGGAATGCGGGGGAGCCTGTGATCGACATTCTGCTGCCTGTGGGATGGGGCACGAGAGCGCTCAGCGCTTGGCAATTGCATCACCCCATGTGCCAACCTACAGGCGGCAGCACCCCAAACCCCATGGGCGTGTACCTCGTGACAGCCTCCCTTGCCCTCGGGGAGGCGTCCCTGATCCCCTGCTGTCAGACAGGGCTGCGCAGGCAGATTGGCAGGATCGGATACCCCACCAGACGCCTGAGCCCCCACGTTGCACACAGCTGGGTATCACCAGCACCCATCTGCCCCATCCCACCCACGGTGCTGGGTGCTACTCACAGGCCAGGCCGCCTTGGGCTGATGTCCCGGTCACAGGACAAACAGGATAGACCACGCAGCGATTGTCTGAAGAGGGGAGAGAAAGGCTGGGTGAGCTTCTGAGGGGGTCATGGCCCATAGGCAGCAGCAGGGGACTGAGCACCTCCCGGTAGCCAAGGGGGAACTGTGGGACCCTGTTTTGTCCCCACCATCCAGCGAGCTCCTAACCCACTGGCTGCTTCCACAGTAGAGGGGCTATGAGAAGGGAGAGACATTGTTTGAGGGCTCCCACTGGGGAAAAAGGTTCACCTCATATGAAGTGCCAGAGAATCCATAGAGGGGAGCACCCAACCACCCCCAGTGCCACGGGAACTTCTCCCACCTGTCCCCAAAGCATCCCAGTCCCATGGGAACTAGGCATGCTGGCAAAAACAAAAGGAGGGGTTTCTTGTACCTCTTGCTGGAGAGGGCTGCCCCCAGCCTGGGAGAAAATGCTGGGCCTGGGGGATGCATCATTCCCACGGGGCTTAAAATGAGTTTGTCACAGCTCACAGCTGCCTCCAGGACCAGGACACGCTCGCCTCAGCCCCATCAGTAGCTCTGAAACCCTACTGCTGCCCATGGCTGTCCAGGGTGGTCAGGGACGTGGGGCAAAGGGTGCAGGAGCGCATGCCTGCAATCCAACTCCGCCCTTTCAACATTTCCTCAGCTCTAATTACACCCTAGCACCTTGCCAAGAGGGCAGGTCACAACGCAGGTCCATGAGGCACTGACTGTCATATCCTTGTCTGGGTGAACGAGCTGCTGTCCCCTGCCCTCACTTCAAAACCACAGTGCTGGTTTGGGAAGGCTCCATTGCCACAGGTGCTTCCACCTTGTGCCTCCTATAGTGTTGGGAAGCTGCTGCTGGCTCTGGTGAAAAGAGAGGGTACGGCTGCTCCCTCAGCATCCCCACGGTTTGTTGGCTAAAGTGCTCCCATGCCAGGGTACTGTGCAGGCATTGGCTGCAATGGCCAGAGGCAACGATCGGGTCAAGCGCTGTCCCCAAAGCCACCACTGTCCCCATTGCACTTACTTAACACCAGCGGCATCTCTAATGTCTGTGTGCATTGCCTTCTCTTGCAGCTCCTTCAGAATTCTCTTACAATGGTTCAGCTGCCTCTGTAGAGGCACCAGCTCCTCGCGGTCCAGCTGTGGATGGGTGAACACCTTCAGTCAGCCGCCTCGGGATAGGACGTGGTGGTGGCTGGCGTGGACAGCCAGGAGGGGGAACCATCAGGCTTCCAAGCTTTAAAGGTGCCAGTTTTGCTTGGTGGGGACAAGCGAGCTCTCACCTTGTAAATCAACACTTCGCTGAGCTTTTCCAATTCTTTTTCCAGGGCCGTCCTTTGGCCCTGCATCTCTTCCACCATCGCAGTCAGGTGCTCCATGGTGCTGTCAAGCTTGCTGCAGTCTGCTTTCTGGCAACAGAGAAAGGTACGATGGGCAGGGCCAGCTCATATCAGGAGGAGAGGGAGAAGTGGCTACATGGCCCCGCTCACCGCATCACCCCTTGGGCTTGGTCCCATCAGCCACAGGGACCCAGAGTAGACAGCGGGACATGGCTAAGGACCTACAGCCGGTCTGGATATCTTCCCTGCCCCTGGCTGGTTCTGCCACCGGGCATCCAAGGGACAAGGGGTGTTGTGTCACCCTGCCTGGGAGCCACTTTGCTGGCAGCAGGCCCCTCGAGGACGTACCACTTCCATTCCACGGATCAGGTCCTCCTTGTCGGCTTTATCCTTCCGCAGCCTCTCCACAGACCCGAACAGACCCTTCCAACACAGAAAGCAGCCCGTGATGCCACGGCAGGGCCCGAGCCTCCTCTGGCCAGGTGAGCACCAACCGCTACCCCATCACCCTCAAAAGCCTCCCGGAAAGGCATTTTGGATCAGGGTAGGGCTGCAAGCAGGTTGGCAGGGGAACAAATTCCTGGACCTCTGAATCTGCAGGGCTTTCAGCCAACTACCTTGATATCTTTCTGATTCTCGTGGCAACCAGTCTGGAGATTTTCTATGGCAGAGTTGATCTCCTTGTAGTTCCCCTGCAGCTGCACAATGGTGGTCTGGATCTGGTCCGTCTTCTCCTGTGGCAGGGAGGAAGATGGCAATGCAGTGTCGCGCCAGGGGGGTTTGCTGCCCCTTGGGAACAGACCCAGGTTTCTTGCCCAGTGCCCATGGGCTATCGGCGCCTGCAGGACATTTGCCCCAAGGCTTTCATTTCCTTCCAAGCTGCTGACGTGTACCAGGCAATTTGGGGGGCAGCGACGGTCTCCCCCACTTTACAGTGAGCCACAACCAGCCGAGGGCTCGACACACCCCTCCCAGGTCTCCCACAAGAGCCTCTGCCTTCCTGGCTAACTCGCTAACTTGTCTCAGATCTGCTTGTCCAAGAAGGTGGTCACCTGCTCTTGCATCTTCTCTTGGTGCTGCAGGAACTGTTCCAGCTGCGCATGGGTCTCCCTGCTGCTGGCAAACTGCACCTCCTGCTCCTTCCTCATGGTCTCCAATGCCTCCCTCAGCTCGACCAGCTGCAAGAATGGAGAAGGAATGGGCTCTGACATGGAACGAACGCAGCCATCAAGTGCAGGGGCCGTGGAGGCACAATGGCCCCATCTGGCCTGGGGACATGGCTGGGAACCCCGCTGGACCACGCCTCTCGGCAAGCAGGCAGTCATAAGGCTCCCCCAGAGCTCACCTGCGCCTGCTGCTTGGCTGCTGTGGCCTTGTTCTTTTGCTGCTCCTTCCTAAGCTGCTTCATTTTATACCTCATCTCCTGCAGTGCAGACCTGGAACGTGAGATGGGGGCATGGGCGGCTGAGCCTCCAAGGGGCTGCTGGGAGAGTGTGCTCCAAAAGCAGGACTCTGCCAGCCCTCCCGAGCTCCATTGCAGCGCTGCGGGGTAAGAAACCCTCTCCCATCATTTACCCAAGTTGCAGGTCTTGGATCTTCTTAAATTCCTCCTCCAGGCGGGCTTGTGTTGCCTTGATCTCTTTGATATGCTCGAGGAGAGCCTGGGAGAGAGCCATGTCCCCGGAGAGGGGGAGGTTGGGGTGAGCCCCAGGGGAGGGTCCCTGGGGTCCAGGACTTTCACCCCCACTGTAACCTGCACCGAGCCGGGGAGCAGCGCAAGGTCTGGCCCAGTCAGGCTGGCAGGGCAGCGCAGACAGTGCTAAACCATTCGTGCCATCTCCAACAGCCAGGAGGGGGCAGCAGCTCCCCAGAGACCCCCAGGCCTGCCCCGGCAGGGCCAGTGAACAATGTGAGTCAGCGGGGATGGATCCAGCCCTGCCTGCCTGCAAGAGCTGTGCTGAAGGTGCCTGGCTGCATCCATGCCATGGTGGTCTCGAGGTTGTGAGACCTTGGCTTGGTCACTGGCCTGATAGCCTGGGTACTGGGGCAGCCAAGCTGCATCCCTGCATCGCTGTCCCCAGCCTGGTGGATTCCCTAAGTGTCCCAGCCCCAGCAAGATCCAGCCCTGCAGTGCTGAACATTGCTCTTTCCTGGAACCCCAGCTTATTTCTTCCCTCTGGGGATGCTCTCCCTACCTGCCCTGTTTCCCTGGCACCGTGTGCTCCATGTGTGACAAATCCCCTTCACCCCTTCACTTTGCTCCCTGCCCCCTTTTTTCTCCCAGGGGTACCTGTGTGTGCTGGTCTCCAATGCGCTCCAGCATGGCCTGGAGCAGGTTACGCAGGGCGGTGGTATCGACAGACACAGCAGAGGAGAATACTTTGTCCATCAGTGGGGAGAGGCTGTCTGGGGCCATGGCAACCATCCTTCTCTTCCTCCTTCTTCTTCTTGTACAGACAGTGAGCAATCCGCACCCACTCCAAGCGAGACACACACACACACCAAGCGCCCCACGGATACTGAGTGACTCACAGAGTCTGAGTGACCCACAGAGAGTGAGTGACTCAGAGAGACTGAGTGTCCCTCGTGGCCCGAGTGCTGCACACACACCGAGTGTGTCCGAGACTCTGCGAGGCTCCTGGAAACTGAGTGCCCACAGGCAGTGTCACAGTGAGGGGGGGAACAAGGTTCATTGTGACATCACACACTGCCAGGCACTGCCAACAGAAGGCAGTGAAGCGTCTTAGGAGCATCCTCAGCCTCAGCTCCAGGACTTGACTGAACTGCAGGCTTAGGAGCTCCATCCAGGGTCCGGCCAACCCTATCAGTAAGCCCTCGGCACTGGCAGGAGAAGCTGTCAAAGCCCTGCAATGGCTCTTTGGCACAGCCGCACGGCAGCCCCTGTTGGGACTGGCAGTTTGCCAGCTGAGTGGTGCGACGAGCAAGGAGAACCATGCAATAGACTCAATATGAGTGGTAAAGCAAATTCTGGTTTATTGCGAAGCTCATTCACGACTACACCATAGCCCATGTCTACTTAAGTTCTGTCTAGTTCTCTAACCATCATTGGCTTGTCTAACAATCATTTCCCCTTACATACACTTGTCTTATAATCATTAGTTTGGCTCCAAAAGCCCTATAATCACTAACTTAACTCTAAAAGTTATACTATCATGCCCCTCTTCAAAGCTCTAAGGTTACATTAGCATGTTCCTCCTATTTACTCCTCCTACTTGCTCCTCCTACTTGCAGCTACTGTTATATGCTCGGGTCCGGGTCTCACTCTGGCCTGCTTCCTTAAGTTGTTTATCTGTTACAAGGTCTTCTTGACCTTATCTTGGGGATTTTCTCACTGCCTGCCTCCTTGTCAGCGTGATTCAGCAAAATCCTCAGTACTTTTTATCACAGCCCAGCTCAGTTGATTTTTGTCAGGGCCGATTCACAGAGCTCTTCCTTTGAGCCATGTCCACGCTCCTGCAACCATCCTCCAACAGACTGGCTCCTCAGGGCTGCCACACAGGATCCAGGGCACTTGAGACAAGGAGGGCTCACTGGGCAGAGTCACAGTGCTGGGGAAGGAAGGCGGGAATTACGTGTTATAGAATCATCGAATCACAGAATCGTCTATTTGGAAAAGACCTCTGAGATCATCAAGTCCAACCGTACCTGTCCCCTTACTAAATCCTGTCCCTAAAAAACTTGTCTACCTGTCTTTTAAATACATCCAGGGATGGAGACTCAACTTCATCCACAGGCACCCTCTACCAGTGCCTGACCACCCCTTCACTGAAGAAGGTTTTCCTGATGTCCAGTCTGAACCTTGCTTGGTGCAAACTTATGGCCATTTCCTTCTGTCCCATTACCTGTCACTTGGGAGGAGACCAACACCCACCTCACTGCAACTTCCTTTCAGGCAGTAGGCAATGATGAGGTCTACCCTCAGCCTTATCTTCTCCAGGCTAAACAAACCCAGGTCCTTCGGCCTCTCCTTGTAGGACTTGTTCTCCAGCCCTTTCACCAGCCTCATTACCCTTCTCAGGACCCTCCGTGTCCTTCTTGGAGTGAGGGGCCCAGAACTGAGCCCAGTACTCGAGGTGCAGCCTCACCAGTGCAGAGTGCAGGGGCACAATCCCTGCCCTGGTCCTGCTGGACTCGCTGTTTCTGATGCAGGCCAAGATGCCATTGGCAGTCTCAGCCAACTGCGCCACTGCTGGCTCACATTCAGCCGCTGTCAACCAACACCCCCAGGTCTCCTTCTCTTCCAGGCAGCTCTCCAGACACTCTTCCCAAAGCCTGTAACGCTGCACGGGGTGGTTGTGTGCCAGCTGCAGGACTCTGCACTTGGCCTCATTGAACCTCATCCCGTTGGTCTCAGCCCATGGATCCAGCCTGTCCAGATCCCTCTGTAGAGCCTCCCTTTGTTTGAGCACATCAACACTTCCACCCAATTTAGTGTCATCCCTAGACTTTCTAAGTATCACACAGAATCACAGTATCACAGCGTCATAAGGTTGGAAAGGACCTCTGAGATCATCAAGTCCAACCTATAACCCAACACTAACACCCACACTAACACCATCATCTAAACCATGGCACTCAGTGCCTCATCCAGTCTCCCCTTAAACACCTCCAGGGTCGGCAACTCCACCCCCTCCCTGGGCAGCGCATTCCAATGACCAATCACCCTTTCGGTGAAGAACGTTTTCCTCACATCAAGCCTAAACTTTCCCTGACGAAGCTTGAGTCCATGCCCTCCAGTTCTGTCACTGGTCACCCGAGAGAAGAGACCAACCCCTGCCTGACTACAACCTCCTTTTAGGTAGTTGTAGAGAGCAATGAGGTCTCCCCTGAGCCTCCTCTTCTTTAGACTAAACAGCCCAAACTCCCTCAGTCGCTCCTCATAGGGCTTGTGCTCCAGCCCCTTCACCATCTTCGTTGCCCTCCCCTGAACACATTCCAGTATCCTGATATCTTTCCCAAACTGGAGGGCCCAGAACTGGACACAATATTCAAGATGAGGCCTGACCAGTGCCGAGTACAGGGGGACGATACCTTCTCTGGTCCTGCTCACCACACTATTCCTGATGCAGGCCAGAATGCCATTGGCCTTCTTGGCCACCTGGGCACACTGCTGGCTCATGTTGAGCTTCCTGTCAACCAGCACTCCCAGGTCCTTTTCTGCCTGACTACTCTCCAGCCACTCTGTCCCCAGTCTGTAGCTCTGCATGGGATTGTTGTGTCCAAAATGAAGTACCCGACATTTGGACTTATTAAACATCATCCCATTAGAATCAGCCCATCTCTCCAGTCTGTCCAGGTCCCTCTGTAGGGCCACCCTACCCTCTAGGAGATCAACCCTTCCTCCCAGCTTGGTATCATCTGCAAACTTCATGATGATGGACTCAATCCCCTCATCCAGATCATCAATAAAGATATTAAACAGGACTGGACCAAACACCGATCCCTGGGGAACACCACTGGTGACCGGCCGCCAACTGGATGAGACACCATTGACCACCACTCTCTGGGCTCGGCCATCCAGCCATTTCCTAGGCCAGCACAGAGTGCTCCCATCTAAGCCACGGGCTGCCAACTTCCCTAAGCGTCTACTGTGGGAGACAGTGTCAAAGGCCTTGCTAAAGTCCAGGTATACCACATCCACAGCTGTCCTCTCATCCACCAGGCGAGTCACATGGTCATAAAAGGAGAAGGGTGCACTCAATCCCCTTGTCCAGATCATCGATAAAGATATTGACCAGGAATGGAGCCAGCACTGAATCCTGGGGAACACCACTCGTGACTGGTTGCCAACTGAATTTATCTCCATTCCCCAGTCCCGCCCTCCAGCCAGTTTTTCACCCAGCAGGGGGTACCCATGCTATGGAAAAGGCTGAGGTAGGGAACGCCTTCTCTGCCTCAGTCTGTACTTGCAAGACCTGCCTCCAGGAATCACACGCCCTGGAGACGGAGCAGGGAGGTCTGGCGCGAGGAAGACATATCTTTGGAGGGAAAGGATTCCATCAGGGAATACTTTAGCAAACCAGACATGCCTACATCCCTGGGTCCTGCTGAGCCACACCCACACGTGCTGAGGGCACTGGCTGATGTGGTGGCAAGGCCACTCTCGATAATCTTTCATCAATGTGGCAATTGAGAGATGTGTCTGAAGAGTGCAAAGGTTGCCCTCATCTGCTTGAAGGGAAAGAAGGAAAATCCAGGGAACTGCAGGATCGGCTGCAGTCAGCCGGGATGGATTCAGTCATCCCTGGGGGTTCTCAGCTTTCAACTCAATCTTGCTTCATAAAACCAATAACAAACAATATCAGGTTGAAGATTTTATTTTTAATTTTAAAACAACAAACCCCAAGCCATAACTTCTTCACCAGCAGCTTTTCCTGACTTTGCTATCTGTTGGCCGAGGGGCTGGATCCTTCCTGTGGGGTCCGGAGAGCTCAGGCTGATGAGCGGGTCTGGAATCGACTCGGTGGCTGGGAGAGGCGTCCATAGGTGGAGGGTGGTGTGTTCTCTGGGGAGGCAGCAGAGTCTTAGGGCGAGGGGCAAGGGTGACCCCCCTGCAGCTCCCAGGGCAGCTCTGTTGGCCCATGATGGGGCAGGCAGGCAGCACCCCTGCTTGGCAGCAGACAACCAGCGATGGGGCACTGCCCCCACCCTGAAGCAGGGGCGCTGTTGTCCAGGACCCTCCACCACGCCCACCTCACCCTGTGGCAAACCCACCAACTCCACTGTCCCCTTCCCACCCACGGGATCCTCCCACAAGCCTGCCCTAAATCGTGCCTTCCTTGCCATTGAGAACAGGCTGCCACCTCTTCTGTGAGCTCCGGTAGATGCGGCCATCCTTGCCCAACACCCATATTTGTTCATACTGAGAAGGAGAGAGTGGGCTGGCTGAAGCACAGGGACCAATCCAGTGTCCCTAAGCAATCCTACCATCGCTAGCCGTTCCTGGGGAAACGGGGCCACAGACACCTCCGGTATGCTCAGCATCCCCCTCCCAGCCTCGCTCATCCCCACCGTATCCCTACCTTTGTCATCCCTACCTGTCTCGGCCGCGGGGTACTGGGTGGCTTGGGCTGGAGGAACTTGCGGCACTGCAGCATGTTGGTGCTGTTGTATTGGTGCCCACCGCCCCACGGAATGCGGGGGAGCCTGTGATCGACATTCTGCTGCCTGTGGGATGGGGCACGAGAGCGCTCAGCGTTGGCAATTGCATCACCCCATGTGCCAACCTACAGGCGGCAGCACCCCAAACCCCATGGGCGTGTACCTCGTGACAGCCTCCCTTGCCCTCGGGGAGGCGTCCCTGATCCCCTGCTGTCAGACAGGGCTGCGCAGGCAGATTGGCAGGATCGGATACCCCACCAGACGCCTGAGCCCCCACGTTGCACACAGCTGGGTATCACCAGCACCCATCTGCCCCATCCCACCCACGGTGCTGGGTGCTACTCACAGGCCAGGCCGCCTTGGGCTGATGTCCCGGTCACAGGACAAGCAGGATAGACCACGCAGCGATTGTCTGAAGAGGGGAGAGAAAGGCTGGGTGAGCTTCTGAGGGGGTCATGGCCCATAGGCAGCAGCAGGGGACTGAGCACCTCCCGGTAGCCAAGGGGGAACTGTGGGACCCTGTTTTGTCCCCACCATCCAGCGAGCTCCTAACCCACTGGCTGCTTCCACAGTAGAGGGGCTATGAGAAGGGAGAGACATTGTTTGAGGGCTCCCACTGGGGAAAAAGGTTCACCTCATATGAAGTGCCAGAGAATCCATAGAGGGGAGCACCCAACCACCCCCAGTGCCACGGGAACTTCTCCCACCTGTCCCCAAAGCATCCCAGTCCCATGGGAACTAGGCATGCTGGCAAAAACAAAAGGAGGGGTTTCTTGTACCTCTTGCTGGGGAGGGCTGCCCCCAGCCTGGGAGAAAATGCTGGGCCTGGGGGATGCATCATTCCCACGGGGCTTAAAATGAGTTTGTCACAGCTCACAGCTGCCTCCAGGACCAGGACACGCTCGCCTCAGCCCCATCAGTAGCTCTGAAACCCTACTGCTGCCCATGGCTGTCCAGGGTGGTCAGGGACGTGGGGCAAAGGGTGCAGGAGCGCATGCCTGCAATCCAACTCCGCCCTTTCAACATTTCCTCAGCTCTAATTACACCCTAGCACCTTGCCAAGAGGGCAGGTCACAACGTAGGTCCATGAGGCACTGACTGTCATATCCTTGTCTGGGTGAACGAGCTGCTGTCCCCTGCCCTCACTTCAAAACCACAGTGCTGGTTTGGGAAGGCTCCATTGCCACAGGTGCCCCCACCTTGTGCCTCCTATAGTGTTGGGAAGCTGCTGCTGGCTCTGGTGAAAAGAGAGGGTACGGCTGCTCCCTCAGCATCCCCACGGTTTGTTGGTTAAAGTGCTCCCATGCCAGGGTACTGTGCAGGCATTGGCTGCGATGGCCAGAGGCAACGATCGGGTCAAGCGCTGTCCCCAAAGCCACCACTGTCCCCATTGCACTTACTTAACACCAGCGGGATCTCTAATGTCTGTGTGCGTTGCCTTCTCGTGCAGCTCCTTCAGAATTCTCTTACAATGGTTCAGCTGCCTCTGTAGAGGCACCAGCTCCTCGCGGTCCAGCTGTGGATGGGTGAACACCTTCAGTCAGCCGCCTCGGGATAGGACGTGGTGGTGGCTGGCGTGGACAGCCAGGAGGGGGAACCATCAGGCTTCCAAGCTTTAAAGGTGCCAGTTTTGCTTGGTGGGGACAAGCGAGCTCTCACCTTGTAAATCAACACTTCGCTGAGCTTTTCCAATTCTTTTTCCAGGGCCGTCCTTTGGCCCTGCATCTCTTCCACCATCGCAGTCAGGTGCTCCATGGTGCTGTCAAGCTTGCTGCAGTCTGCTTTCTGGCAACAGAGAAAGGTACGATGGGCAGGGCCAGCTCATATCAGGAGGAGAGGGAGAAGTGGCTACATGGCCCCGCTCACCGCATCACCCCTTGGGCTTGGTCCCATCAGCCACAGGGACCCAGAGTAGACAGCGGGACATGGCTAAGGACCTACAGCCGGTCTGGATATCTTCCCTGCCCCTGGCTGGTTCTGCCACCGGGCATCCAAGGGACAAGGGGTGTTGTGTCACCCTGCCTGGGAGCCACTTTGCTGGCAGCAGGCCCCTCGAGGACGTACCACTTCCATTCCACGGATCAGGTCCTCCTTGTCGGCTTTATCCTTCCGCAGCCTCTCCACAGACCCGAACAGACCCTTCCAACACAGAAAGCAGCCCGTGATGCCACGGCAGGGCCCGAGCCTCCTCTGGCCAGGTGAGCACCAACCGCTACCCCATCACCCTCAAAAGCCTCCCGGAAAGGCATTTTGGATCAGGGTAGGGCTGCAAGCAGGTTGGCAGGGGAACAAATTCCTGGACCTCTGAATCTGCAGGGCTTTCAGCCAACTACCTTGATATCTTTCTGATTCTCGTGGCAACCAGTCTGGAGATTTTCTATGGCAGAGTTGATCTCCTTGTAGTTCCCCTGCAGCTGCACAATGGTGGTCTGGATCTGGTCCGTCTTCTCCTGTGGCAGGGAGGAAGATGGCAATGCAGTGTCGCGCCAGGGGGGTTTGCTGCCCCTTGGGAACAGACCCAGGTTTCTTGCCCAGTGCCCATGGGCTATCGGCGCCTGCAGGACATTTGCCCCAAGGCTTTCATTTCCTTCCAAGCTGCTGACGTGTACCAGGCAATTTGGGGGGCAGCGACGGTCTCCCCCACTTTACAGTGAGCCACAACCAGCCGAGGGCTCGACACACCCCTCCCAGGTCTCCCACAAGAGCCTCTGCCTTCCTGGCTAACTCGCTAACTTGTCTCAGATCTGCTTGTCCAAGAAGGTGGTCACCTGCTCTTGCATCTTCTCTTGGTGCTGCAGGAACTGTTCCAGCTGCGCATGGGTCTCCCTGCTGCTGGCAAACTGCACCTCCTGCTCCTTCCTCATGGTCTCCAATGCCTCCCTCAGCTCGAGCAGCTGCAAGAATGGAGAAGGAATGGGCTCTGACATGGAACGAACGCAGCCATCAAGTGCAGGGGCCGTGGAGGCACAATGGCCCCATCTGGCCTGGGGACATGGCTGGGAACCCCGCTGGGCCACGCCTCTCGGCAAGCAGGCAGTCATAAGGCTCCCCCAGAGCTCACCTGCGCCTGCTGCTTGGCTGCTGTGGCCTTGTTCTTTTGCTGCTCCTTCCTAAGCTGCTTCATTTTATACCTCATCTCCTGCAGTGCAGACCTGGAACGTGAGATGGGGGCATGGGCGGCTGAGCCTCCAAGGGGCTGCTGGGAGAGTGTGCTCCAAAAGCAGGACTCTGCCAGCTCTCCCGAGCTCCCTTGCAGCGCTGCGGGGTAAGAAACCCTCTCCCATCATTTACCCAAGTTGCAGGTCTTGGATCTTCTTAAATTCCTCCTCCAGGCGGGCTTGTGTTGCCTTGATCTCTTTGATATGCTCGAGGAGAGCCTGGGAGAGAGCCATGTCCCCGGAGAGGGGGAGGTTGGGGTGAGCCCCAGGGGAGGGTCCCTGGGGTCCAGGACTTTCACCCCCACTGTAACCTGCACCGAGCCGGGGAGCAGCGCAAGGTCTGGCCCAGTCAGGCTGGCAGGGCAGCGCAGACAGTGCTAAACCATTCGTGCCATCTCCAACAGCCAGGAGGGGGCAGCAGCTCCCCAGAGACCCCCAGGCCTGCCCCGGCAGGGCCAGTGAACAATGTGAGTCAGCGGGGATGGATCCAGCCCTGCCTGCCTGCAAGAGCTGTGCTGAAGGTGCCTGGCTGCATCCATGCCATGGTGGTCTCGAGGTTGTGAGACCTTGGCTTGGTCACTGGCCTGATAGCCTGGGTACTGGGGCAGCCAAGCTGCATCCCTGCATCGCTGTCCCCAGCCTGGTGGATTCCCTAAGTGTCCCAGCCCCAGCAAGATCCAGCCCTGCAGTGCTGAACATTGCTCTTTCCTGGAACCCCAGCTTATTTCTTCCCTCTGGGGATGCTCTCCCTGCCTGCCCTGTTTCCCTGGCACCGTGTGCTCCATGTGTGACAAATCCCCTTCACCCCTTCACTTTGCTCCCTGCCCCCTTTTTTCTCCCAGGGGTACCTGTGTGTGCTGGTCTCCAATGCGCTCCAGCATGGCCTGGAGCAGGTTACGCAGGGCGGTGGTATCGACAGACACAGCAGAGGAGAATACTTTGTCCATCAGTGGGGAGAGGCTGTCTGGGGCCATGGCAACCATCCTTCTCTTCCTCCTTCTTCTTCTTGTACAGACAGTGAGCAATCCGCACCCACTCCAAGCGAGACACACACACACACCAAGCGCCCCACGGATACTGAGTGACTCACAGAGTCTGAGTGACCCACAGAGAGTGAGTGACTCAGAGAGACTGAGTGTCCCTCGTGGCCCGAGTGCTGCGCACACACCGAGTGTGTCCGAGACTCTGCGAGGCTCCTGGAAACTGAGTGCCCACAGGCAGTGTCACAGTGAGGGGGGGAACAAGGCTCATTGTGACATCACACACTGCCAGGCACTGCCAACAGAAGGCAGTGAAGCGTCTTAGGAGCATCCTCAGCCTCAGCTCCAGGACTTGACTGAACTGCAGGCTTAGGAGCTCCATCCAGGGTCCGGCCAACCCTATCAGTAAGCCCTCGGCACTGGCAGGAGAAGCTGTCAAAGCCCTGCAATGGCTCTTTGGCACAGCCGCACGGCAGCCCCTGTTGGGACTGGCAGTTTGCCAGCTGAGTGGTGCGACGAGCGAGGAGAACCATGCAATAGACTCAATATGAGTGGTAAAGCAAATTCTGGTTTATTGCGAAGCTCATTCACGACTACACCATAGCCCATGTCTACTTAAGTTCTGTCTAGTTCTCTAACCATCATTGGCTTGTCTAACAATCATTTCCCCTTACATACACTTGTCTTATAATCATTAGTTTGGCTCCAAAAGCCCTATAATCACTAACTTAACTCTAAAAGTTATACTATCATGCCCCTCTTCAAAGCTCTAAGGTTACATTAGCATGTTCCTCCTATTTACTCCTCCTACTTGCTCCTCCTACTTGCAGCTACTGCTATATGCTCGGGTCCGGGTCTCACTCTGGCCTGCTTCCTTAAGTTGTTTATCTGTTACAAGGTCTTCTTGACCTTATCTTGGGGATTTTCTCACTGCCTGCCTCCTTGTCAGCGTGACTCAGCAAAATCCTCAGTACTTTTTATCACAGCCCAGCTCAGTTGATTTTTGTCAGGGCCGATTCACAGAGCTCTTCCTTTGAGCCATGTCCACGCTCCTGCAACCATCCTCCAACAGACTGGCTCCTCAGGGCTGCCACACAGGATCCAGGGCACTTGAGAAAAGGAGGGCTCACTGGGCAGAGTCACAGTGCTGGGGAAGGAAGGCGGGAATTACGTGTTATAGAATCATCGAATCACAGAATCGTCTATTTGGAAAAGACCTCTGAGATCATCAAGTCCAACCGTACCTGTCCCCTTACTAAATCCTGTCCCTAAAAAACTTGTCTACCTGTCTTTTAAATACATCCAGGGATGGAGACTCAACTTCATCCACAGGCACCCTCTACCAGTGCCTGACCACCCCTTCACTGAAGAAGGTTTTCCTGATGTCCAGTCTGAACCTTGCTTGGTGCAAACTTATGGCCATTTCCTTCTGTCCCATTACCTGTCACTTGGGAGGAGACCAACACCCACCTCACTGCAACTTCCTTTCAGGCAGTAGGCAATGATGAGGTCTACCCTCAGCCTTATCTTCTCCAGGCTAAACAAACCCAGGTCCTTCGGCCTCTCCTTGTAGGACTTATACTCCAGCCCTTTCGCCAGCATCATTACCCTTCTCAGGACCCTCCGTGTCCTTCTTGGAGTGAGGGGCCCAGAACTGAGCCCAGTACTCGAGGTGCAGCCTCACCAGTGCAGAGTGCAGGGGCACAATCCCTGCCCTGGTCCTGCTGGACGCGCTGTTTCTGATGCAGGCCAAGATGCCATTGGCGGTCTCAGCCAACTGCGCCACTGCTGGCTCACATTCAGCCGCTGTCAACCAACACCCCCAAGTCTCCTCCTCTTCCAGGCAGCTCTCCAGACGCTCTTCCCAAAGCCTGTAACGCTGCACGGGGTGGTTGTGTGCCAGCTGCAGGACTCTACACTTGGCCTCATTGAACCTCATCCCGTTGGTCTCAGCCCATGGATCCAGCCTGTCCAGATCCCTCTGTAGAGCCTCCCTTTGTTTGAGCACATCAACACTTCCACCCAATTTAGTGTCATCCCTAGACTTTCTAAGTATCACACAGAATCACAGTATCACAGCGTCATAAGGTTGGAAAGGACCTCTGAGATCATCAAGTCCAACCTATAACCCAACACTAACACCCACACTAACACCATCATCTAAACCATGGCACTCAGTGCCTCATCCAGTCTCCCCTTAAACACCTCCAGGGTCGGCAACTCCACCCCCTCCCTGGGCAGCGCATTCCAATGACCAATCACCCTTTCGGTGAAGAACGTTTTCCTCACATCAAGCCTAAACTTTCCCTGACGAAGCTTGAGTCCATGCCCTCCAGTTCTGTCACTGGTCACCCGAGAGAAGAGACCAACCCCTGCCTGACTACAACCTCCTTTTAGGTAGTTGTAGAGAGCAATGAGGTCTCCCCTGAGCCTCCTCTTCTTTAGACTAAACAGCCCCAACTCCCTCAGTCGCTCCTCATAGGGCTTGTGCTCCAGCCCCTTCACCATCTTCGTTGCCCTCCCCTGAACACATTCCAGTATCCTGACATCTTTCCCAAACTGGAGGGCCCAGAACTGGACACAATATTCAAGATGAGGCCTGACCAGTGCCGAGTACAGGGGGACAATAAATTCTCTGGTCCTGCTCACCACACTATTCCTGATGCAGGCCAGAATGCCATTGGCCTTCTTGGCCACCTGGGCACACTGCTGGCTCATGTTGAGCTTCCTGTCAACCAGCACTCCCAGGTCCTTTTCTGCCTGACTACTCTCCAGCCACTCTGTCCCCAGTCTGTAGCTCTGCATGGGATTGTTGTGTCCAAAATGAAGTACCCGACATTTGGACTTATTAAACATCATCCCATTAGAATCAGCCCATCTCTCCAGTCTGTCCAGGTCCCTCTGCAGGGCCATCCTACCCTCTAGCAGACCAACCCTTCCTCCCAGCTTGGTATCATCTGCAAACTTCATGATGATGGACTCAATCCCCTCATCCAGATCATCAATAAAGATATTAAACAGGACTGGACCAAACACCGATCCCTGGGGAACACCACTGGTGACCGGCCGCCAACTGGATGAGACACCATTGACCACCACTCTCTGGGCTCGGCCATCCAGCCATTTCCTAAGCCAGCACAGAGTGCTCCCATCTAAGCCACGGGCTGCCAACTTCCCTAAGCGTCTACTGTGGGAGACAGTGTCAAAGGCCTTGCTAAAGTCCAGGTATACCACATCCACAGCTGTCCTCTCATCCACCAGGCGAGTCACATGGTCATAAAAGGAGAAGGGTGCACTCAATCCCCTTGTCCAGATCATCGATAAAGATATTGACCAGGAATGGAGCCAGCACTGAGTCCTGGAGAACACCACTCGTGACTGGTTGCCAACTGAATTTATCTCCATTCCCCAGTCCCGCCCTCCAGCCAGTTTTTCACCCAGCAGGGGGTACCCATGCTATGGAAAAGGCTGAGGTAGGGAACGCCTTCTCTGCCTCAGTCTGTACTTGCAAGACCTGCCTCCAGGAATCACACGCCCTGGAGACGGAGCAGGGAGGTCTGGCGCGAGGAAGACATATCTTTGGAGGGAAAGGATTCCATCAGGGAATACTTTAGCAAACCAGACATGCCTACATCCCTGGGTCCTGCTGAGCCACACCCACTCGTGCTGAGGGCACTGGCTGATGTGGTGGCAAGGCCACTCTCGATAATCTTTCATCAATGTGGCAATTGAGAGATGTGTCTGAAGAGTGCAAAGGTTGCCCTCATCTGCTTGAAGGGAAAGAAGGAAAATCCAGGGAACTGCAGGATCGGCTGCAGTCAGCCGGGATGGATTCAGTCATCCCTGGGGGTTCTCAGCTTTCAACTCAATCTTGCTTCATAAAACCAATAACAAACAATATCAGGTTGAAGATTTTATTTTTAATTTTAAAACAACAAACCCCAAGCCATAACTTCTTCACCAGCAGCTTTTCCTGACTTTGCTATCTGTTGGCCGAGGGGCTGGATCCTTCCTGTGGGGTCCGGAGAGCTCAGGCTGATGAGCGGGTCTGGAATCGACTCGGTGGCTGGGAGAGGCGTCCATAGGTGGAGGGTGGTGTGTTCTCTGGGGAGGCAGCAGAGTCTTAGGGCGAGGGGCAAGGGTGACCCCCCTGCAGCTCCCAGGGCAGCTCTGTTGGCCCATGATGGGGCAGGCAGGCAGCACCCCTGCTTGGCAGCAGACACCCAGCGATGGGGCACTGCCCCCACCCTGAAGCAGGGGCGCTGTTGTCCAGGACCCTACACCACGCCCACCTCACCCTGTGGCAAACCCACCAACTCCGCTGTCCCCTTCCCACCCACGGGATCCTCCCACAAGCCTGCCCTAAATCGTGCCTTCCTTGCCATTGAGAACAGGCTGCCACCTCTTCTGTGAGCTCCGGTAGATGCGGCCATCCTTGCCCAACACCCATATTTGTTCATACTGAGAAGGAGAGAGTGGGCTGGCTGAAGCACAGGGACCAATCCAGTGTCCCTAAGCAATCCTACCATCGCTAGCCGTTCCTGGGGAAACGGGGCCACAGACACCTCCGGTATGCTCAGCATCCCCCTCCCAGCCTCGCTCATCCCCACTGTATCCCTACCTTTGTCATCCCTACCTGTCTCGGCCGCGGGGTACTGGGTGGCTTGGGCTGGAGGAACTTGCGGCACTGCAGCATGTTGGTGCTGTTGTATTGGTGCCCACCGCCCCACGGAATGCGGGGGAGCCTGTGATCGACATTCTGCTGCCTGTGGGATGGGGCACGAGAGCGCTCAGCGCTTGGCAATTGCATCACCCCATGTGCCAACCTACAGGCGGCAGCACCCCAAACCCCATGGGCGTGTACCTCGTGACAGCCTCCCTTGCCCTCGGGGAGGCGTCCCTGATCCCCTGCTGTCAGACAGGGCTGCGCAGGCAGATTGGCAGGATCGGATACCCCACCAGACGCCTGAGCCCCCACATTGCACACAGCTGGGTATCACCAGCACCCATCTGCCCCATCCCACCCACAGTGCTGGGTGCTACTCACAGGCCAGGCCGCCTTGGGCTGATGTCCCGGTCACAGGACAAACAGGATAGACCACGCAGCGATTGTCTGAAGAGGGGAGAGAAAGGCTGGGTGAGCTTCTGAGGGGGTCATGGCCCATAGGCAGCAGCAGGGGACTGAGCACCTCCCGGTAGCCAAGGGGGAACTGTGGGACCCTGTTTTGTCCCCACCATCCAGCGAGCTCCTAACCCACTGGCTGCTTCCACAGTAGAGGGGCTATGAGAAGGGAGAGACATTGTTTGAGGGCTCCCACTGGGGAAAAAGGTTCACCTCATATGAAGTGCCAGAGAATCCATAGAGGGGAGCACCCAACCACCCCCAGTGCCACGGGAACTTCTCCCACCTGTCCCCAAAGCATCCCAGTCCCATGGGAACTAGGCATGCTGGCAAAAACAAAAGGAGGGGTTTCTTGTACCTCTTGCTGGGGAGGGCTGCCCCCAGCCTGGGAGAAAATGCTGGGCCTGGGGGATGCATCATTCCCACGGGGCTTAAAATGAGTTTGTCACAGCTCACAGCTGCCTCCAGGACCAGGACACGCTCGCCTCAGCCCCATCAGTAGCTCTGAAACCCTACTGCTGCCCATGGCTGTCCAGGGTGGTCAGGGACGTGGGGCAAAGGGTGCAGGAGCGCATGCCTGCAATCCAACTCCGCCCTTTCAACATTTCCTCAGCTCTAATTACACCCTAGCACCTTGCCAAGAGGGCAGGTCACAACGCAGGTCCATGAGGCACTGACTGTCATATCCTTGTCTGGGTGAACGAGCTGCTGTCCCCTGCCCTCACTTCAAAACCACAGTGCTGGTTTGGGAAGGCTCCATTGCCACAGGTGCCCCCACCTTGTGCCTCCTATAGTGTTGGGAAGCTGCTGCTGGCTCTGGTGAAAAGAGAGGGTACGGCTGCTCCCTCAGCATCCCCACGGTTTGTTGGCTAAAGTGCTCCCATGCCAGGGTACTGTGCAGGCATTGGCTGCAATGGCCAGAGGCAACGATCGGGTCAAGCGCTGTCCCCAAAGCCACCACTGTCCCCACTGCACTTACTTAACACCAGCGGCATCTCTAATGTCTGTGTGCATTGCCTTCTCTTGCAGCTCCTTCAGAATTCTCTTACAATGGTTCAGCTGCCTCTGTAGAGGCACCAGCTCCTCGTGGTCCAGCTGTGGATGGGTGAACACCTTCAGTCAGCCGCCTCGGGATAGGACGTGGTGGTGGCTGGCGTGGACAGCCAGGAGGGGGAACCATCAGGCTTCCAAGCTTTAAAGGTGCCAGTTTTGCTTGGTGGGGACAAGCGAGCTCTCACCTTGTAAATCAACACTTCGCTGAGCTTTTCCAATTCTTTTTCCAGGGCCGTCCTTTGGCCCTGCATCTCTTCCACCATCGCAGTCAGGTGCTCCATGGTGCTGTCAAGCTTGCTGCAGTCTGCTTTCTGGCAACAGAGAAAGGTACAATGGGCAGGGCCAGCTCATATCAGGAGGAGAGGGAGAAGTGGCTACATGGCCCCGCTCACCGCATCACCCCTTGGGCTTGGTCCCATCAGCCACAGGGACCCAGGGTAGACAGCGGGACATGGCTAAGGACCTACAGCCGGTCTGGATATCTTCCCTGCCCCTGGCTGGTTCTGCCACCGGGCATCCAAGGGACAAGGGGTGTTGTGTCACCCTGCCTGGGAGCCACTTTGCTGGCAGCAGGCCCCTCGAGGACGTACCACTTCCATTCCACGGATCAGGTCCTCCTTGTCGGCTTTATCCTTCCGCAGCCTCTCCACAGACCCGAACAGACCCTTCCAACACAGAAAGCAGCCCGTGATGCCACGGCAGGGCCCGAGCCTCCTCTGGCCAGGTGAGCACCAACCACTACCCCATCACCCTCAAAAGCCTCCCGGAAAGGCATTTTGGATCAGGGTAGGGCTGCAAGCAGGTTGGCAGGGGGACAAATTCCTGGACTTCTGAATCTGCAGGGCTTTCAGCCAACTACCTTGATATCTTTCTGATTCTCGTGGCAGCCAGTCTGGAGATTTTCTATGGCAGAGTTGATCTCCTTGTAGTTCCCCTGCAGCTGCACAATGGTGGTCTGGATCTGGTCCGTCTTCTCCTGTGGCAGGGAGGAAGATGGCAATGCAGTGTCGCGCCAGGGGGGTTTGCTGCCCCTTGGGAACAGACCCAGGTTTCTTGCCCAGTGCCCATGGGCTATCGGCGCCTGCAGGACATTTGCCCCAAGGCTTTCATTTCCTTCCAAGCTGCTGACGTGTACCAGGCAATTTGGGGGGCAGCGACGGTCTCCCCCACTTTACAGTGAGCCACAACCAGCCGAGGGCTCGACACACCCCTCCCAGGTCTCCCACAAGAGCCTCTGCCTTCCTGGCTAACTCGCTAACTTGTCTCAGATCTGCTTGTCCAAGAAGGTGGTCACCTGCTCTTGCATCTTCTCTTGGTGCTGCAGGAACTGTTCCAGCTGCGCATGGGTCTCCCTGCCACTGGCAAACTGCACCTCCTGCTCCTTCCTCATGGTCTCCAATGCCTCCCTCAGCTCGACCAGCTGCAAGAATGGAGAAGGAATGGGCTCTGACATGGAACGAACGCAGCCATCAAGTGCAGGGGCCGTGGAGGCACAATGGCCCCATCTGGCCTGGGGACATGGCTGGGAACCCCGCTGGGCCACGCCTCTCGGCAAGCAGGCAGTCATAAGGCTCCCCCAGAGCTCACCTGCGCCTGCTGCTTGGCTGCTGTGGCCTTGTTCTTTTGCTGCTCCTTCCTAAGCTGCTTCATTTTATACCTCATCTCCTGCAGTGCAGACCTGGAACGTGAGATGGGGGCATGGGCGGCTGAGCCTCCAAGGGGCTGCTGGGAGAGTGTGCTCCAAAAGCAGGACTCTGCCAGCCCTCCCGAGCTCCCTTGCAGCGCTGCGGGGTAAGAAACCCTCTCCCATCATTTACCCAAGTTGCAGGTCTTGGATCTTCTTAAATTCCTCCTCCAGGCGGTCTTGTGTTGCCTTGATCTCTTTGATATGCTCGAGGAGAGCCTGGGAGAGAGCCATGTCCCCGGAGAGGGGGAGGTTGGGGTGAGCCCCAGGGGAGGGTCCCTGGGGTCCAGGACTTTCACCCCCACTGTAACCTGCACCGAGCCGGGGAGCAGCGCAAGGTCTGGCCCAGTCAGGCTGGCAGGGCAGCGCAGACAGTGCTAAACCATTCGTGCCATCTCCAACAGCCAGGAGGGGGCAGCAGCTCCCCAGAGACCCCCAGGCCTGCCCCGGCAGGGCCAGTGAACAATGTGAGTCAGTGGGGATGGATCCAGCCCTGCCTGCCTGCAAGAGCTGTGCTGAGGGTGCCTGGCTGCATCCATGCCATGGTGGTCTCGAGGTTGTGAGACCTTGGCTTGGTCACTGGCCTGATAGCCTGGGTACTGGGGCAGCCAAGCTGCATCCCTGCATCGCTGTCCCCAGCCTGGTGGATTCCCTAAGTGTCCCAGCCCCAGCAAGATCCAGCCCTGCAGTGCTGAACATTGCTCTTTCCTGGAACCCCAGCTTATTTCTTCCCTCTGGGGATGCTCTCCCTGCCTGCCCTGTTTCCCTGGCACCGTGTGCTCCATGTGTGACAAATCCCCTTCACCCCTTCACTTTGCTCCCTGCCCCCTTTTTTCTCCCAGGGGTACCTGTGTGTGCTGGTCTCCAATGCGCTCCAGCATGGCCTGGAGCAGGTTACGCAGGGCGGTGGGATCGACAGACACAGCAGAGGAGAATACTTTGTCCATCAGTGGGGAGAGGCTGTCTGGGGCCATGGCAACCATCCTTCTCTTCCTCCTTCTTCTTCTTGTACAGACAGTGAGCAATCCGCACACACTCCAAGCGAGACACACACACACCAAGCGCCCCACGGATACCACGTGCCCCACGGACAATGAGTGTCCCACAGACACTTGACTACCACACACACACCAAGCGCCCCACGGATACTGAGTGACTCACAGAGTCTGAGTGACCCACAGAGAGTGAGTGACTCAGAGAGACTGAGTGTCCCTCGTGGCCCGAGTGCTGCACACACACCGAGTGTGTCCGAGACTCTGCGAGGCTCCTGGAAACTGAGTGCCCACAGGCAGTGTCACAGTGAGGGGGGGAACAAGGCTCATTGTGACATCACACACTGCCAGGCACTGCCAACAGAAGGCAGTGAAGCGTCTTAGGAGCATCCTCAGCCTCAGCTCCAGGACTTGACTGAACTGCAGGCTTAGGAGCTCCATCCAGGGTCCGGCCAACCCTATCAGTAAGCCCTCGGCACTGGCAGGAGAAGCTGTCAAAGCCCTGCAATGGCTCTTTGGCACAGCCGCACGGCAGCCCCTGTTGGGACTGGCAGTTTGCCAGCTGAGTGGTGCGACGAGCGAGGAGAACCATGCAATAGACTCAATATGAGTGGTAAAGCAAATTCTGGTTTATTGCGAAGCTCATTCACGACTACACCATAGCCCATGTCTACTTAAGTTCTGTCTAGTTCTCTAAACATCATTGGCTTGTCTAACAATCATTTCCCCTTACATACACTTGTCTTATAATCATTAGTTTGGCTCCAAAAGCCCTATAATCACTAACTTAACTCTAAAAGTTATACTATCATGCCCCTCTTCAAAGCTCTAAGGTTACATTAGCATGTTCCTCCTATTTACTCCTCCTACTTGCTCCTCCTACTTGCAGCTACTGTTATATGCTCGGGTCCGGGTCTCACTCTGGCCTGCTTCCTTAAGTTGTTTATCTGTTACAAGGTCTTCTTGACCTTATCTTGGGGATTTTCTCACTGCCTGCCTCCTTGTCAGCATGATTCAGCAAAATCCTCAGTACTTTTTATCACAGCCCAGCTCAGTTGATTTTTGTCAGGGCCGATTCACAGAGCTCTTCCTTTGAGTCATGTCCACGCTCCCGCAACCATTCTCCAACAGAGTGGCTCCTCAGGGCTGCCACACAGGATCCAGGGCACTTGAGACAAGGAGGGCTCACTGGGTAGAGTCACAGTGCTGGGGAAGGAAGGCGGGAATTAAGTGTTATAGAATCATCGAATCACAGAATCGTCTATTTGGAAAAGACCTCTGAGATCATCAAGTCCAACCGTACCTGTCCCCTTACTAAATCCTGTCCCTAAAAAACTTGTCTACCTGTCTTTTAAACACATCCAGGGATGGAGACTCAGCTTCATCCACGGGCACCCTCTACCAGTGCCTGACCACCCCTTCAGTGAAGAAGGTTTTCCTGATGTCCAGTCTGAACCTTGCTTGGTGCAAACTTATGGCCATTTCCTTCTGTCCCATAACCTGTCACTTGGGAGGAGACTAACACCCATCTCATTGCAACTTCCTTTCAGGCAGCTGTAGTCAATGATGAGGTCAACCCTCAGCCTTATCTTCTCCAGGCTAAACAAACCCAGGTCCTTCAGCCTCTCCTTGTAGGACTTGTTCTCCAGCCCCTTCACCAGCCTCATTGCCCTTCTCGGGACACACTCCAGCCCTTCCGTGTCCTTCTTGTATTGAGGGGCCCAGAACTGAGCCCAGTACTCGAGGTGCAGCCTTACCAGTGCCGAGTGCAGGGGCACAATCCCTGCCCTGGTCCTGCTGGACGCGCTGTTTCTAATGTAGGCCAAGATGCCTTTGGCAGTCTCACCCAACTGCGACACTGCTGGTTCACGTTCAGCTGCTGTCAACCAATATTCGATCACTTCATCCAGGTAATTAATAAAGATATTGAACAGGACTGGTCCTAGCACTAAACCCTGAGAAACACAATTTGTGACCCGCCTCCAACTGGATTTAACTGCATTCACCACCACCTTCTTGGCCCTGCCATCCTCCCTGTTTTTCACCCAGCAGAGGGTGTGCCTATCCAGGCCAATTGCAGCCAGTTTCTGAAGCAGAATGCTGTGAGAAACGGTGTCAAATTCTTTATAAAATTCGAGGTACACCACTTCCACAGTCCTTCCCATGTCCATTGACTGGGTATTCTTGTCATAAAAGGAGATCAGGTTGGTCTGGCAGGACCTGCCTTTCATAAATCCATGTTGGCTGTGTCTCATCACCTGGCTGCCCTGCATGTGCTGTGTGATAGCATTCAGTATGATCTGCTCCATGACCTTCGCTGGTACCGAGGTCAAGCTGACAGGCCTGTAATTTCCTGGATCCTCCCTTCGACCCTTCTTGTAAATAGGATTTACGTTTTCCAGTCTCCAGTCAAGCAGCACTTCCCCAGTCAGCCAGGGCTGTTGATAGATGAGGGAAAGGGGTTTGGCAAGGACCTCCGTCAGCTCCCTTAATATCCTTGGGTGTATCTCCTCAAGCCCCATAGACTTGTGGATGTTTAATTGTCCAAGCAGGTCTCTAACCAAGTCTTCTTGGAACATTGAGGGATGGTCTTCATAGTCTTCTGGCTCAGGAGGTTTGGAGCCCAGAGAACATCTTAACTTCCTATTAAAGACCGAAGCAAATAAAGTGTTAAATACCTCTGCCTTGTCATCATCCTTTGTTACAACTACTCCCCTTGTATCCAGTAGAGGAGGGAGATTGTCCTTGGTTCTCCTGTTGCTGTTAATATACTTGAAGAAACATTTCTTATTGTCTTTCACCGAACTGGTCAGTTGAAGTTCCAGTTGCCTACATGATCTCACCTGCTGCATAAAGTCCTCCTGGGAAGCCTGTCCCCTCTTACGAAGCTCATATATTTTCCTCTTTTTCCTCAGACCAACTCAGAGCTCTCTGTTAATCCAAGCTGGTCTTTTCCCTGCCTACTCATTTTATGGCACACAGGGATGTCCTGCTCTTGTGCCGCCAGAATTTCCTTCTTGTCGAGCATCCAGTCCTCTTGGGCTTCTTTGTCATTTAGAACTGTCTCCCACTGGACTTTATCAAGCAGTCTTCTAAACAGTTTGAAGTCTGCTGTCTGGAAATCCAAGGTGGCGGTTCTGCTGACCCCCTTCCTTACTCCTCCAAGAACTGAGAATTCTATCATCTCGTGATCACTGAGCCATTAGGGTTTTTTCCTATACAATTTCATATTCTCCTCTTGATTAAAGTCAATTAATTGCAGAAGGCTGTGGTGATATTCTTGTGGGAGATATAACCCCAACAGACATCTTAATTTTTCCTTTAAACTAAAATAAGAGGTTTTAGGGAGGTGGATGTTGATCTCTTCTGCCTAGGAACAAGTGATAGGACGGGAGGAAACGGCCTCAAGTTGCACCAGGGGGGGTTCAGATTGGATATTAGGAAATATTACTCCAGGGAACTGGATGTCAAGCACTGGAACAGGCTGCCCAGGGCAGTGGTGGAATGCCCATCCTTGGAAGAGTTTTGGAGATGTGTAGATGTGGTGCTTAGGGGCACACTGATGGCCTCTGCTTTCTTCCAGGACCTGCTTGGCTGGGGTTTGGCTGCAGCAGGGGGAGCAGGAGGCAGTTGCAGCTCCCCTGGCCCTTCGGCTGATCCCCTGGTGTGAGTGGTGACACTGAGTGGGTCCCTCCTGCTGCAGCACCTCCTGTATTTCAGGGTGCAGGAGACGGAGGTGAGGGGCTGGCAGCACTGCCCCACTCCCACCCCTGTGCTCGCCACCCTCCCCCACAGCCCCCCAGGCATCCGCGTTTGGGACCCCATCTCGGCTGCCCTCTCCACCCACCAGATGCCCACTGATGCCTCCTGCGCAAGCTTATGTTAAGGGGGAGCGAATTTGGGCCCCATTTTGGGGCAATCTGGGGACTGAGCCCTGTATTTGTGGTAGGTGTGGGGGGCCAGATCCCCCATTTTTTTGATGGGTTTGGGGCCAAGACACCATTTTTGGGGGGGAGATTGGGACCTGATCTCCCATTTTGGGTGCCAGATCTCCTGGTTTTAGTGTGTTTTGAGGCCAGATCCCTATTTTTTTAAGGGTTTTTCAAGCCAGACTCACAGTTTTGGGGGTAATAACGGGGGATTTGGGAACAGATTGTCCATTTTTGGTGCCCGGCCCCCATTTTAAGGGGAATTATGGGGCCAGATTCATTATTTTGGGGGGCTTTGGAGCCAGACTCACTGTTTTTGGGGGGCAGATGCTCCATTTTGGTGGAGTTTGGGGTCAGATTTCTTATATTCCAGGACTTTTTGGGTCAGATCCACTATTTTGCAGTGTTTAGGGCCAGACTCAACATTTTTGAGACCAGATACTCCAGTTTGGGTGGGGTTGGGGGCCAGATCCCCTATTCTTGGGACGGTTTAGGGCTTATTGTAGTTTCAGGTCTTTCAGAGAATTTTTCTCCCTTTGCCAACACGGGGACTGGTGGAGACTGGGCAGCCCGGTGGGGCCATGAGTTCTCGTGGGGCAGCGTCACTGGTAACACCCAGGGCAGAGGGGGTGGCTTCCAGGGCAGGCACTGCCTCTCACTGTGCGTGGGACGGAGAAAAGCCCCCCGTTTGCATGGGCAGCTGAAAAAGCTCCGTCTCCATGCACACTGTCCCATTTTTCTTCAGAGGGTGAGAGAGAGAGGATCAGTTGGGAAGGAGCCAGCTGGATTTTTCTGTGGACTTTCTGGGCTTTCTCCTGTTTTTCACTGGGTGGCAGTAGGTGGCAGTGTTAGCACAGGAATTATTTTTTTCACTGCTTAAAGCACCTCACGGTTTCCTTAGTTGTCATCTGATTTTCTCAGTGGAAGAATTTTAGATTACACTATCACAAAAGTATGTGTTCTCTACAAGAGTGTGTCTTTCCCACCAAAGCTGCAAAATCTTAAGTTTCAAATGCAATTACATGCCACTAAAATGCTTGTGAAAATGTTAAACCACGCTTGATTTAAAAAAAAAACAAAAGCCCAGACGAATATATTGAAATGTCCTTCAGTTGCATTATGCTTGGTAAATGGTAGAATTTGTAATTGGACTACGGTTTCTGACACAATTTACTACGTAACACAAGAAGTTATCAATATATCCCAATAGGATATCTCAAAGCAAGCACGCTAATTTTGTTGCTGACTTAATGTCAATGATTTACATCTGAGGTCCATTTAGGCCCCTTAGACATGGGATGGCTTCAGTGTGCGTGGCCATGACATGGACCTGCAAGCCCTGCAGGGCAGTGAAGGAGAGGGCAAGGGATAGAGGAGAGGGTGAAGGACGGGTAAGTCATGGCCAGACTGGCCTGGGAATCTGCTCCAGGCTTCCTGACCAACCCTCTCCTCCCCCTTGCCCTGGCTTGGTTCTGCTTTGGTTGTCGTTTTCTTTCTTTTCTACTTAAGCTTGTTGTGCATGCCTTGGCTGGTTTAACCTTTAACTTACCTAGTTATTGAACCAAGGAAGCTGGTAGCAGCTGAGGAAGGCAATATTTCTACTTTGTTAATTGCCATTTACTGAGAAGCAAATAGAAACTGGTACAAGGCTGGGCAAAATACACAGATGGAGCCTACACTGGTGTTGAATGCACCAGGGCCTCAGCAACTCCTGGTGTCCCCTGCCCTGCTGTGCAACCAGCTTCACTCCTTGGTGATAAACGCATGTCAAAAACACCCTTGAGAGTGGGGTAGTGCAATGCAAGTACCACTGGCCTGACCTTCTGGCCTGGAGCTTCTTGTTCCCTGCTGCAGGTGCTACTGAGAGGGAGGGACGTGGAGACCATCAGCCACAGGGAATTTCCTGCACAACCCTATGACACGACTGCAAGGAGCACGGACAAAGGTGCATTTCAAAAGTCTAATGCTGCAACACTGCCAGGAGACGGTGCTGGCCCTGTGGCGATACTGTGAGCTGGCACTGAGCACCAACCATGGTGGGTGGAAAACGCCGCCTGGCAGCTCCTATGCAAACTGGAGAAGCTGGGGTTCACAATGAAGAGAAAAGTATATAAATGAAAGGTAACCTAATTTAAAATGATCCAGTCATAGGTTTTGACCCTGAAGACACTTGGGCCTGCCTTGACTCTTTGGCTTACAGTAATGGTCTACTGGTATTATGTATAACCAGCATGTCAGAGCAACAGTGTTCTGTACTTGAGATCCTAGTTGGATGACCCTGCTCTGAAGTGTAGTCCCTCTTGTGTAAGTGTACAGTTCCTCCGCAGTCCTGGGAATTTTTTTTTGCCTGATTTTAAGAGCACAGCCCCCCAAAGTCCATGAATTTGCACACGCAGTACTTCGTGCTGGTCCAGTTTCTCTTTGGTTATACTCTGCTGTACGACTGTGCAGTTGTGCACATCACAGATGAGCTCATTCCGACAGTCTTCACATTCTGTAAGTTGTTCCCTCAGTCCTTTATGATCTTTCCTGGTCCTGCCAGCTGACATGTCAGCTCAGGCTCTGTCTCCTGGTTTTACTGTTTCTCTCCAGCCAATCAGTATTACATGGAGCAACACTTGCCCTGGGGAATTTGAATGAAATTAACCCCAACACTGAAAAGATTGTATGCATTTGCCAGAGATCTACACTTGAGCAGCTGAATCCTGTCTTCATTTACTCCTGCAGCCAGTCCTGCTTTTTTTAACTGGTATAAGACTTTTAACCAGTATAAAACTTTTTAACTGGTATAAAAATTATTTTTTATCCCACTGACTATGGTTGTACAATGGCACCAAGGCACCCTGCTTGTGTCAGCAATTTTCTCATTTTTCAGGGAGCAGAATTTGTGGCTTCTGAAAATACAGGTCTTTTGATGCGCTGAGCTTGCCAGCACTCTGTTTATGTCCTCCTTGTTGCCAGACTAGGATAGAAAATACAAGTGAAGCTGCTAAACACAGACAAAGGCTCACTGTGCCCTGTCCTCCTTTTCCACTGAACAAACTTTGGAAAAACTGTGAGAGGTAGTGACCTAATATTAAAATTCATCAATAATTAAAGGCAGCCATTGAAATGAACAAGAACTTACCTGTGCATTGCAGCACACATTTTTCCATGGAAAAAAAAATTAAAAAGGATAAAAAAAAGGAAAAGAGCAAATAGAGTTTCAGTGTTGTGAAGAAAGCTAGAGAGAGGAAGGCAAAATGTCTGTTGAATAAATCAACTAAATTTATATACGTTGTTTGTGCTTTATTTACAGTGTTCAACTTTTTAAGCAATAAGCTTAATTGTAAGCAATAAGCAATAAGCAATAAGCTTAGTTATGCAAAAGTGTGTACTAACAAAAAATAAATTCTGTATTATTTATTATTGTGCATTTATTATATATTTATTATATATTATTTTTATTAGATAAAAATATTATTAAATTGTCAGTGGTTATGGATGCTTTAAGGGAGCTATTACAATGCAGAACCAGAGTAAAACATCAACTAATCAATGCCTCTTAAGCTGCAAATATGTAATGTTTACAGCAAACCTTTTTTCCTGGGGATTTGTACTTCAGTAATTGCATGGTGAAATTTAGCAAAAGCTTTCACTATCAGATAAACTCAAGCCAAATTTACGAACAGAAATATGCACTAGTCAAGGTTATATCTTTTAAAAAAAAAGATGCAATCAGATGTAAACGTCTATGAAATATGTTTGACTTCAAAATCCGATTGAGCCAAAGCTCAGTGAAGTCAAAAGCAATTAGGTGCCTGGTCCAGAGGGCACCCAGCACCACTGATAAATTTCTGTGTCTCAGCTCAAATCCAACCACACCAGCATTTCTATGCAGGTACAGATTAGGGGGGCTTTGGTTAATGTACATTTAAGATTAAAATTTGACAATTTAAAAATACATATATATCTGTTGGCAATGAAAAAAAGCAAGAGAAGGATGCTAAAAGCTTGAAATCTCAGTGTAATCAAGATACAGCCTGGAGTGAATGGATAAGAGAGCATGATGGGTGCTTGCCTTGGAGATGTGCTTGATGTGCTTTGATGCTGCCTGATTACTACTGCAATTCATGAAACATCATCCCTTCCCTGAGCCCCTGTTTCACCTGAACTATCCACCTGCAATTCCTATTGGTTCAAGTGCTTTTTTTTTCAGTTAGGAGGAAGAACATGGCACCCAGGCCACAGCAGCTGTTGATTTCCATCCTTTTTGCTGCTAGGGTAAACCTGTATTTATAAAGCATTTGCAAAAACCTTCCTACAGACTCGCACAGCAATTCTGCCAGCAGTTGGTTGCTGTTAACAGGCTGTCAGCACAGCCTCAACAGTTCACCCTGCTGAGGACCAAAACGTCTTAATCTAACTCATGTCCTTGGCTGTAACATGAGGGTACATAAGAGGAATGTGATGAGTGTGATGTTCTGGTCCAAACAGCCGATCAAATGTCTCTTCTTATGTTAAAATAGAAGAATTAGATTTTTTTTTTAATTACCTAAATAATGACACTTCAATTAATGATTATATTAGATTTAGTTAGACAGTGCCCTGTTTGTTGGAGATTTCTTTGCCTGTGGAGCAGTTTCATCTAAGTCTCATCAGTTCCTCGCTAGTAACGGAGCAGAGGACTAGTACAAAAGGTTCCTTTGGTATAAAAGTTTACATACTCCTGAATGAGTTTTAGTGCAAGAGTAAGAGTTATTCTGTAAGTTTGAAATCCATAGAAAGTTGAAAGGCTTTCACATGGATCACCTCCATAAAAGCAGTATTAGCTTCCTCTGTCACCACTGAAAAGGCACAGGTTTCTCTAGAGAACCGCTGCAAGGTGTCACCTTGCGGCAGCTGGGGAGGGACAAGATCTTATGCAGAGTCACTGTCGGTCCTGTTGTTGGTAACTTGTCATGAACAGCCATCTAAGGCAGAGCATATGTGGAGAAACAAAGCATATTTGCTAGTACCTGTTTTCTGAATCTTTGCTGACTGCCAAATATTTTTCAGTGGGTACAGGGAAGACCGTGTCACAGAGAGGTGCTGCTTCCTTGCTGTCATCCATCCATCACATAAATCAGGTGATTTTTAAATGTTTAATCACCAAAGTATCAAAGCTTTTCTCTGCCCAGTCATGCCCTCCACTTATAGCCCCAAAATGATGAGAATCACAGATCAAGGTTTGTGTGGGGTTAGAAGTGGATGGACAAACTCCGAGTCAAGCCTCCTCCATAATGACAGACTGATAAATCTGTTTTCCACTACAATGCAAAGAGGGAAAAAACCCAAAGAAATTACCTAATATAGTCATTGAGATGTATGGTGTGACAGAAAAGTGTTCCTAAAAATGCACATAAAATGTAAATCCATCTTTCCTTTAAGTGCCTGGGCAATAGTTGACTTCTGTGACTCACTTAAGAGAAATTCCAAGGGAAAAAGGTTAGGTTTTCTCTGGGATGAAAAGAAAAAGAGTAAATGATATAAACGGTGATTGTAAAGAAAACCTCCGCCTAATATCCTCTGTCTGCACTTTACAAAAAGCAAACACAGCCAGCAAAACTTCAAGAGCTGCAATAAATTCCCTGCCTTTGAGCAGAGAAGAGTACACCCTCCCACAAACAGAGCTTGGCTTTGAAGATCAGCCCGGTAGCGCTGATCCTTTTCAAAACAGAGGAGTGCATCTGGATTTTTTAATTGGTAGCTTTCTCCTTACTCCAATCAGATGTTGGTCCGATATGCAGTAATCTACAATGGAGTCACAGCCAAAAAATCTTCCTCAACTGGCTGCAGGGAGAAACAGCCAGAGTGGAAAAAAGTGTGTGGATGGCCTACGTGCAGCTGAGTTCAAATGCACAAGATTTGTTTATGGAAGCTTATGTTCAGCTGCACCATCAGCTGTCTCGATTACAGTCCTAGAGCATAAAGGGAATAAACCACTGGAATTATGTTTAAGAGCTAGAGAATTGCTGGAGAGTGTGCAAAGAAGGGCAACAAAGCCAATGAAAGGTCTGGTGCACAAGTCTTATGAGGAGCAGCTGATGGAGTTGGGGTTGTTTAGTCTGGAGGAAAGGAGGCTCGTTGTCCTCTGCAACTACCCAAAAGGAGGTTGTAGTGAAGTGGGTGTTGGTCTTTTCTCCCAAGTAACAAGTGATAGAAAATGGCCTCAAGTTGTCCCAGTGGAGGTTTAGATTGAATAGTAGTAAATTTTTTTTCACCGAAAGGGTTCTCAGGCACTGGCAGAGGCTGCCCAGGGCAGTGGTTGAGTTGCCATCCCTGGAGGCATTTAAAAGACGGGCAGATGTGGCACTTAGGGATGGTTTATTGGTGGACATGGCAGTGTTGGGTTAACGGTTGGACTTGATGGTCTTAAAGATCTTTTCCAACCTGAATAATTCTATGATTCATGATAATTCAACAGAACAAATGCACACTGGTATCCATAAAGCTGGGCTCCTCACAAACAGCACAAAGAAGATGTGAAGAGCAGGATTAAATGGCCTGCTCTTATTAAAACAAGAAGAATCTTCATCATGTCTGATACTGATTTGGAAAAGGACACAATAAGGTACTAAGAAGATAAAGACACCACAATTGAGATTTTGCAGAAGCCTGGCTTCAATGCTGTGTATTTCTTGAATTTCTGTGATTCCGAGAATTAAATATATATGGACCTGCAGAGCTTTTATACTGAGACCAGGCTAGTACAGTACTAATACTACTCTGGGTAGTTTGCATGAGCATATTTTGAAGTGAAGAAGAAACATCTTGAAAATGAGGATACATGAAAGGGAAATAACTTAAAAATGAGTAGGATATTTTTTGCTTTTAATTTATATCATTTCTATCTGGTTAGAAACAATTCAGTAGCTTAACACAAATGATTACGTAGCCTTTTCAAGCAGAATAACAAGAGCAGTAGTATTGATTTTTTTTTCCTGACTCAGATGTACAAATCCCACTCTGGGAACCTGAACTTAAGAATATGTAATACCAGTATTCCTCACTACATGTGAGAAGCATTACAGCTGAGACAGAGTGAGTTCTATACACCTTATTTCAACAGACTAGCAGTCAGAAAGCAAGCACAATGCGACAGCCACATTAATAAGATTTTCCTGTAAGTAAGGGTTTTCCGGGGTTATAATTTGCTAGGTGGCTGCCCGCTACAGTCAGATATAGGGGCTATAAGGAATTCCTTATTTCTTTCTGGCTACATCAAAGAACATCGTTAATGTGTAAATATCTCAAAGCCATGAAAATCCTTACACTGGCACAGAGATACAAAAAAATGGGGACTTGTGTCTACCCCTTCTCTTTGCTATGACAACAGTATGGTTTTTACCTGGCCATCTACTAGGAATGTCCTGTGAATGTCTGTGCCTACCAAGCTTCCCTCCTCCTTTAGGAGGTACCCTGGAATAGAGGCTGCCTGCACAGTTTATCTGAGGACACTGTTAGGTTGATTATTGTGATTCTACTCTTCTAAAGCTTATAAAAGTGATTTTAGCTTCAGATTTATATAGTAATGATGGAGTCAAGAAAGACTGAGTAAGAGGGAGGAGCAGAAGAAGACAGTGACCCAGGCTCATCAGCATGTGATGCTCAAGTTATGTGCAATTCTGACCACTTTCTTAATTCTACTTGGGATTTTATGAACAGCCATTCACAGTACTGAAGCACTACTGGGCTACCTGTGACCATTTGTTCCTCGCTATATTCTTCCCCCTTCTGAAGGATATTGCTGCTTTCTTCGAAGGCATAAAGGAAGTATGTTTAGTGTCTTTAAACAGGAAGAAATTTCATTTCATCACCTTCCCTAATGCAGAATTAATCTGTATGTTGCCTTAAACAGCACAGGCTTTGGATTATCTGGAACTGAAGCAGCCAGATCACCTCTGAAACTATTCTCCTAGAGCCCAGACTGTAGGAGCAAGATGTACTGCCAATGTCAGGTTTTGCCAACATTGACAAGTCATCAGAATTATCTTAGCTAGAGATATCATCTTCCTGATGATCTGAACTAAAGAAGCACAAGGTGAGATTTCTCTGAGAAATTGTTTCAAAGATTCGTAGTAGCCATCCTTCTGAAGTCAGAAGTGTTGAGTGTTGGGCTAAAAAATAATTAAATCTCCAAATATTTTGAAATAAGCCATCTTGAGTATCTATTGGAAGTCCTCAATTTATTCCAGTCATTTCCTCAACAGCAGATAGATGAGTTGTCTTGAATGCAGAGTAGATAAATTTTATCAAAACTATGCTGCTATTCAGAGCTTATGTCCTCTGTGCACCCTCCCATGTAAGCTGGGAACAGCTGAGTGCCCAGCTTTAAAGAAAGATGTGTGCTTTTGCTCGCTGGTCTAAGAAGAACAACTGAGAAGCATCCAAACTGACTGCATTTCACTTTCATAGCATGCAGTCCGAAACACACTGCTTCAGTAACTCCTTTTAGTGTTCAAGGTCTGAACCTGTCCCGCTCTCACAGACACCCAGCCACAGAGTTAGTGGTTAAGTACAATGCTGTGGGTTAACAGCTGTGATCCCTGCTCTGCAGAGAAAGTTTTCTAGTAGTACCTGGAGCCCTTCATTCAGTTCTGGAGTCCTCAGCACAGGAAGGACATGGATGTGTTAGAGCGAGTCCAGAGAACGCCACAAAGATGAGACACCTGGAGCACCTCCAATATGAGGACAGGCTGAGAGAGTTGGGGTTGTTCAGCCTGGAGAAGAGAAGGCTCCAGGGAGACCTTATGGCTGCCTACAGGAAAGCTGGGGAGGGGCTCTTGATTGGGGAGTGCAGGGATAGGACAAGGGGGAACAGTTTTAAACTGAAAGAGGGGAGATTGAGATTAGAAATTAGGAAAAAAATTTTTACTGTGAGGATGGTGAGGCACTGGTGCAGGTTGCCCGGAGAAGTTGTAAAAGTCCCGTCCCTGGAAGTGTTCAAGGTCCGGTTAGATGAGTCTTGCACATGGTAAGGGGTTTGTAACTGGGGTTAGTTTGTAACTGGATCTTTAAGGTCCCTTCCAATACGAACCATTCTAAGACCCTATGATCTGAATGTAGCCTCCCTTCATATCCCTTTTTACCAAATAAAACTATATGCACATGCAATGCAATATAGAGAATAGGCTGTGAAAAAAAAAAAAAAGCTAAAGGCAATTTTTAGTTCCTAAATGCTTCTAAACTTCAAAGCACATTCTCCTACTGATTCAGTCATGTTATTTCTTGCTTTCTTTCTCATGTCAGGGACACTGCTCACAACCTCAGCCTTCCTGGTAACTGTATTTGACTGTTCATTTAAAGATAGTATATTTACTTTTCATGCCTTGTTTTTATTGGCTGCCACCTCTTTTTTTCCCTGTAAAATGTTCTGGCAAGAGGCAAAATAGTTAGGTATTGCAAAGCCATATGATATTCTGACCAACCAGAGAGGCACTAAATTAAGTAAGATCTGGGGCTCTCAGTTTTTCTGACCTTTCCTGTGGTTGCCCTTTTCACACAACACCTGATGAAAAGTGGAACTTGGAAGGCTTTGTGCAAGGGGACTTCAACAGCAGCAAAAAATTATGGCCAGCCCATCTCCTTCCTTTCTTTCTCAAATCCAGCACTCCAGCAATGCTGCCAGAAATTGTTTTGGAGCCATCTGGGATTCCTCATTTAGACCACAGAGGAAGTAAGAAGTAAGACTAATTTAGTGCCAATTTTGTTATAAATCCAACTGGATTAGTAAAGAGACATACCTGTCAAAATTAGGTTGTGTCAGACAGCAGTTTCTGTTTACCTTTATACAAGTTAGCTGGAGAAAATGAGCTCATTGGGGACAGGCAGAGCAATCATAAAACTCCCAGAGCCCGGGCAAGAAAAAGAAACCTCAACCAAAACCATTCCAGTAACAGAGAGTATGAAATCTGATGTTTTTCCGTAGGGGAATACTTGTGGGACATGCTTCTCTGCTCCAGTGGTTTTGCCAAATTTGCACTCAAGGGGTCTCCACCAGACTTCTGAAACCACAAAAAAATTAGGCCTTAAGGTAACTACTGTAAAACACACACTGACCTCCGCTCCTCTATAGATCATACACATGTTACACACTTTAGTATGTTTAATACCACAAGCTTATTTCAGAGGGACTTTTTTTATAGGATGATGGTTTGTTGGCATAGATAGACACAAACATTCATGAAGACTTCCAGTCAATTTCACATACACATTTTCCCATTAGTTCCTATTAATCCCACAGTAAATGTTTAGAATTATCTTTCTTTCAGCCAGTTCTCTTGAATGTGAGTTCCTTTTCCTTTATATTCTTTTCTGTGTCCCTAAACTATAAAAAAAATCCTATAACAAAATCAAGACTTTGAATTAATCACTCTCAGGTGACCAGTGACAGAACTAGAGGGCATGGACTCAAGCTTTGTCAGGGAAAGTTTAGGCTTCATGTTAGGAAAAAGTTCTTCACTGAAAGGGTGATTGGCCATTGGAATGGGCTGCCCAGGGAGATGGTGGAGTCGCCGACCCTAGAGGTGTTTAAGGGGAGACTGGATGAGGCACTGAGTGCCATGGTTTAGATGATGGTTGGTGTTAGTGTTGGTGTTGGTGTTAGTGTTGGGTTATAGGTTGGACTTGATGATCTCAGAGGTTCTTTCCAACCTTATGATACTGTGATACTGTGATTGTGATTAATTGTCTGTTTCAACACATTTCATTTGAGGCACTGGGAAGCATTTTACAGTTTATAGGCTGATGGGACTGAAATCTTTACAAGATCAACCCTGATCAGCAGGGTTTACAAGATACACTTGGCAGGATTTAATTTGGAGGTTTTTTTTGTGCCTGTATAATTCACATAAAAATGAATGCAATGAAAGCAAAAAACAAGGATCAGACCTTTGTGTCCAGCAGAAGCACTGACTGAGGTCTAAAGTATTTGGTTCAAGGCCAGATCGGCAGGATTTATTCTCTTATGATGTTCACTGACTTCTGCAGTGCAGGGCAGGACCTCGAGGCTGGAGAAATCTTGTCGCAGATTCCACAGGATGAACCACAGACAAAACCTTAGCATGGCTTTTCATGGGCACTTATGTCTTGCTGCTCCACCTCCATTAAGAAATGTAATTCTCCTTGTAATTTCAAAGCCATTCATTCAATCTTTTGAGTAATTATGGGATGACAGCTGATTATACCTTGGAAATGCTTGCTAACACTATTAATCTTTTGCTCATATGGGCTGTTTATAGCTGTAATTATAAATGAGTGAAAGAAACAAAGTCACGTCTGATTGGGTGGTTTGGAAAGAGGCTCTGACTATAGCCCAAAGGATTCACCCAGTGCTCAGTAGTGAAAGTTGTGGAGCACCCACTGAAATCAGCGGGCTCTCAGCATCCCCAAGGAGTGCTCAGCACGGCTCAGCCATGGGCTGGATTGCATCCACAGTGACATGACTGGGGCAGCAACTCAAAGAAATCTTCTTATTGAAGCCGAAGATAAATTAAAGGGAGGGAATCAAAGAGAAACTATTTTCTGACAGTGAGAGTAGAATTTCAGTAACATTTAGCCCAATTCCTTGGAAAGAAATTGTCTATGGAAAATTTCTTGAGGGAAGTACTTAACAGACTCTTACTAAAGACTCACACATACCTACTAAGTGAGGCAATGTGATGCACATTTTAATGCCATATTATTGTGAGATGGACCTTTACATTAATAGATATGTTTTTGCAAAAGAAATACATTTTTTTTTAAAGTCTAGTTTCAATCTAGTGCTTTATTGGTTTGTTGACAAATTAAAACAGCCAGGAGCATCTAAAAAAAATATATCTGAAGAACACTTTTTTCCAATGACCGAAAAGGGATTTTTAAAGTTTCTATTACTTTCAAATGTTAATATCTCTTAGTATTGCTCTTAATAACAAATGTCTATTTTCAGCTATCACTGACTCGTGTAAAATACTGATATGTGTTGAATTTATAATTCTTCATAACAAATGGCTGCTGTTGAAAATAGATAGGGAATGACTGACTTTTCCTTGGACAAAATAGACTTTTGGCTGTCCTATGTAAAATTTATTATCTGTTAGAAAACTTGTCATCATCTTCATTGAGATGAGGATCCTTGCATAATGATTTTTTTTTTTTATTCTTGGAATACTGTTGCTGGTGAATTGTTGACAATTCTTTCTGTCCCATGGCTTTCCACAGACCAATCTTGTTAATTTCTTTTTTTATTACTGTACAATGAACAATTTAAGTGTTGTAAGATTAGGGAAGGAAGTTCACTTGACCAAGACTGCTCCATTTTATCATATGTGGAAAAGGTATTCTACTGGGGCTCCAGAATGAAAGAAGAGATTTTGAGTCTTAAATGCAAGGTAAGATCAGTTCAAGGACAGGCAAAGCACAGCAGGAGTACAGACTGTAGTTTTTTTTAAAGACAGTGAAACAGAGAGTACTTAAATGATGTGAAAAAGGTCTCTTGTAAGAAGCTTCTGTAGTTTAGAAGGCGCCCTTCTATAACACCACCTACCTCCTTGTGGCTTCAGTGACAGGCTAGTGATGCAACGAACTCTGTTTCCATTCCACGTGGCATCAGCTAAATGCCTTTTGGTGGTTTGGGGAAGATGGATGTTGCCAACCACACGATGATTTCTTACAGGCAATTAGGAAAGAGACAGGGAAACTGCCTGCAGTTGCTCCCTTTCTCGTTGTGCTCACTGTTGCTGGAGTGTTAGAAAAAGACAAGTTCTTGGGCTCCCATGTTCAGAGCTCCACAACTAACGGTAATGATCTCACTCCTCCATGCTTACTTAACCAAACAGAGGAAAATGAAAAAGAAGGCTTGATAAAGTCAAAAGTCAAAGGAGCAGATAGTGACAACAGCAAAATTGTGGAACTGTTTCTTGGGACGTTTGTAGGAGTGGTTTCTGCAGTTAACCTCTGTAGCGTAACAGGCATGCTTGGACATTACACACTGCCTATGTTATTCTTTAAAATTATTTTCATTTGAGGGTAAATTCCCACTTAGGAGGTCAGAGATTTCAGTGTTGAGTACGCTACAGCAGTAATACAGTACTGAAGCAGCTTGCAACAGCATCAGGAGAGCTGAAAACCCTGCTAACCACCAGCTGCCAGTTCAGGCCTTGAAGCTGGTATTTCCAGACAAAAGTAGCATTTCTAACTCAAGTTTCTGTGGCGGCAGGGCAAGACAGAGCCCTTGGGCAGTGCACAGCTGGCGGAGCTCAGTTCTGAAGTTTCACAAGCATTTTCCCTTGCAGCGGCCAATGTCCGAGTGAAGCCTCTGGGGATAGGAGATGCTTGGCCACATCTGTCACTTTGGAAGCAGTGTTTTGGGTAACTTTCAGCTCTGTTTTCTCTCCAGCACCAAAGCTTCAGTTTTCCTAAGAACAGTCAAAAATGAAATTAGCCTTCAAGAGAGGAAGGAAAATGACAAGGAAATGTAAAAGTTTCTAGTCAGAGTCTGGGCTTGCACTTTAAGGTATGAGCTGTGACATATGACAGTTCTCTCAACCCGTTTTTCTCATACATTAAAAATCTGTCTTTGACAGCTATTTCCTTTAGTTTCATTATTGCATATTAACAGCCTTCTTTCACTAATTATTTTTATTCTTCCCTGCTACATGTTTACATGTACTTTTTGATAATCAAATGTCTCATAGGATTTGTCTTGGATGCTTTCTCTTCTTTGCACCTGTTGTTTTCCACTCAACAGTACTGGTTCAGGACCTATGCTTTAGTCTTTAGTGGAACTAGTTGCTTATGACAGAGGTGAGGCGGTGATTTCTCAGAGCTCTGTGTATTTACGTGACACTCAGCTGCTGATTTTACTGTCAATTCTCAGGGCTGAAGTTCTGTCTACTTCCCATCCTGTCCGTGGGAGCAGTGACATCATCTTCCATGGCATTCTGAAATGATGCCCAACGGTCCTGTCTTTTTCCCTTAAGACATTATTCAAGAAATCTTCCTTTAATGGCTGATGGTATTGTGTCCTACATGCCTCTGATCTGAGCTGAGGTTTGATCTGTTGGCAAACTCTTTTGAAATGCTTGTTTACATGTTTTCTACCTTAAAACTGTAGCTGTGCATTAGTAACTATTTTTTCCATCTTCATTTTTCATATGTTCAGTTTCTTTAACTTATTTAAAAAAAACCCCTCAAGATAGAAGTACTTGCAGTACCAGCCCAGTAATGCATTGCTTGATTTCAGCTAATGCAGTCTAGGTACCCACGTAACTGATCGGCAGTAGTAGTGTTGGTTCTTGGAAGAGCGAGCAGAGGCTGTTCATGGATGTGTGCATAAATGTGGTTGTACTGTGTTCAAAAGATGTTTGTTCTCTGGTGAGTCCCTGCGTGTCTGACAGAGGTGGTAGGAGAAAGTAGGTCATGAGTAATTGCCCAAGAAATGGAGAGCCTTTTTGGTTTCTCCTGTAGTTAGCAACTGCAGCTTCATCATTACAAGATTATATTTTCAGTATTTCCCAACTGCTGTTTTCATGGGCCTTCTCTGTTGTAGGAGCTCCTTCAGACTGAGGACACAGTCTTTTTATTTGCTTTGCTCTACCTCCCTCCCTGCTGCATATGTTGCCTGGCACAGGAAGAATGAGCTCTCTCAATTAACCGTAAAAGCATCTGGGAACATAATGCAGGCTCTGATTTCTGCTCTGAGTTCCAAACAAAAGCATGCTGTTCTTACAGTTGTAGTAGCCAAAGTCAAGTTTTCCCCTCTTTCCCCACTTTTTTCCCTTTCCTCTGTGGCTCCAAAAAAGCACATCTGTTAGGCCCATAGAGACAATTAGGATAAAATATGAGGTGTCTACTTGATGATTATACAGGTGGACCTCAAATACACGAATCCTGCTTTCGGCACTAATTTTTGGTTTGGATTATGCATTTGATCCTCAAATAATATTTCCAAGGTGTAAATCCACATTGATTCCAACAGGCTGCCATCTGCTTTTATAATTTTACGTGACTTTTAAACACTTAATCTACTGTTTACCATATTTTTTGAATATACCTTGTATTGTAATGAGAAAAAGAGTGGAGGTGGGCCAGTACACCTCCTTCATCATCACCATGCTTGCCTTCACTACTTTGGTGATTTGTTGGGTGTTTCTTTAATGGTAAAAGTGTGATAGTGTTGTATGTTGAGGAGGCGAACAAATGGTTTCTTTATGGAAACCTGAAGGCTATGATGGTGGGTTTGACAGGTTGCTGTTCACAAGTGGGTTGGATGTCCTGATATCAACAGTGACAGCCCCGCATGTGAATGGGGCAGGTTGTCCTTGTCATCCCATGGAGTAACGGCTTCAGTTCCTCCCACATTAAACGATGCTCCCTCCCTGAGAGAGTTGGGGTTGCCCAGCCTGGAGAAGAGATGGCTCGGGGGAGACCTTAGAGCAGCCTGCCAGTACTGAAAGGGGCTGCAGGAAAGCTGGGGAGGGGCTCTTGGTCAGGGAGTGCAGGGACAGGACGAGGGGGAATGGTTTTCAGCTGAAAGAGGGGGGACTGAGATGAGATCTTAGGGAGAAATGTCTTGGTGTGGAGGGTGGGGAGGCCCCGGGCCGGGCTGCCCGGGGAAGTGGTGGCTGCCCCAGGCTGGATGGGGCTTGGAGCCCTCTGATCCAGTGGGAGGTGTCCCTGCCCATGGCAGAGGGATGGGAGTGGATGGGCGCTGAGGTCCCTTCCCAGACAAACCCTTCTGCGATTCCATGATTTCAGCCTCATCAGCGCGCTCCCCGCACACGCCCGCAGCCAGCGCAGCCCCGGCACAGCGCTCGAAGGCGGCGGCGGCGGCGGCGGGCGCGTTCCCGGGAGCGGGGTCGGCGCCGCGCGGGGCCGCGCACCTACGGGCGGTGGCTGAGGCGGGGCTTGGCAGCCCGCGCCGCCCCGCGCCGCCCCGCCCCGCGCCGCCCCGCGCCGCCCCGCCCCGCGGCGGCTGCAGTAGCGGCCGCGAGCAGCGCGTGCTTTGCCGCGCGGGGGTCCCTGGCGCCGCGCACGGCACCGGCGTTTCCCTTCGCTTCCCCCGGCCGCTCCTGGCGCGCGGGGGCAGATGGCGAGGAGCGGTGCCCGGCGCCTCCTCGCGCCGCTCCTGCTGGCGCTGGCGCTGCGGGCGGCGGCGGAGCGGGGCCCCGCTCCCGGGGCCGCAGGTGAGCGTGGGGCGGGCGGGGGGGGTGCGGCTTTGTGCCTCGGTACCGCCGCCAGGAGGGGAGAGCCCTCTGGCCGCGGGCGTGGAGGCTGCGAACCGCCGCCTCGCCGCGTCGTTTGCGGTTTGTTCCCGTCCCCTTCCCCTGCCCCGCGCTTCTCTGGGCGCCCCCGCGGCCCCGGCGGTGCGGTGAGCACCGCCGCTGTACTCCCGGCGGCTCCGCTCGGCTGGAGCGCTTTAACCCGCTAAGGGGCTCATAGATGCGTGGTCGCCCTGAACGTGAGAAAAAGATTCCTTAGTGGGAACTGAGTCTCCCCTTGCGTCCCCCGAGAGAGCGCGCTGGTGACAAGGCTGGGAAATTGACAGCATCAGCCGCTTCTTCCCCAAACTGTAGCGACTCCTCATGAACCTTCCTACTCCAGGCAGAAGTCAGCTGGAGATTGCGGTGCCCCTTTGTGTCCCGCAGAGCCTGGCCTGCTTTTAGCTCGTGGTATTCTATCTTCCACATGTAAAATAAAAGAATGTATACAGGAAATGCACCTCAGAGAGAGGTCTCCAAGCGCTTGTCTGTCCAACTGTGAGCTAAAACATACTGCTCGCTGTGTTACTGAGTCTGTACTTCTGACTTCTATTCTAGGCATACAAAGGTATTTCATCCCACTAGATTATTACCACGTGAAATCCAAAATAGTTTCATTTCTTGGCTTGTTTACTTGAGGGTGTAATCAAGTTATTTTTAACATCTAGCTTAATTTTCTTCTGATGAGCAGCAGGAAGCTCTGTGCTAGACAAGCAAGTTTTTTCAGCAAGTTCTAATTTTGGTAGAAAAACTGCTGATTTGGTTGCTAACTAGTCTTTTTAAAAAAGGTGTTGATTAATACCAGACTCTATTCAATGAGCTTCTCATTTCCAGTTTTCTTAATGCTTTGCTGCTATTTTCAGGCATTCAGAAGATTTCTCTGACAGCTGTGGTGTGCCCTATAGTTTGCAGTCTGTCAGAGGTGTGTGAGTGTTACCGTTCAGCCCTTGCTTTTCCTCAGAGGTGCTGCCTATAGGGGCATGGGTTGCGTAAAAAGTTGAGCTCCTGTGCCTATGCTCAGGGCAGTGAGTTTGCAAGTCAGGCTCCTTTGGAAATCAGTTATTGCAGTCATAGTTACGTAGTTATGTTCTCAAACATATCCCTTCAAATAATGTGGTGGGGGTTGGGTTTTGTTTGGGTTTTGCTTTTTTTTTAAAAAAAAATATGTATAGCATGTAATATTTTTCCTTTAATCCTGCTGGTGATTAGAGATGTAAAAAGCAGAGTGCTTAGTCCCGACAGCACTGTATGATTCAGCAAACCAAAAATAGACTGTTATGTTTATATAAATAATAAAAGTGGTTCTACGCAAATTACGATTACAATGCTAGGAAGGACTGTTGCATTTATATATGAGTGTTCACACAGGAAGACCTTAATTCTCATTAGTTTTAACATGAGCAGCCTGAATTGTAGAAGGCTCTGCTGAGTTTAAACCACTCCCTGAGCAACTACGTGACCCCAGACACTGCCTGCTGTGTTACTTGTTTTTATTACAGTTTTAACCCTTAAATGTTTTCCCTGAGACTGTGCTGTATTACTGTGCCTCCAGTTCTAGAAATCTGTTTTTTCATTTCTAGTCTCTTGATACTTTGTACAACTTGGATGTAAAGCAGCAAAGATGCAATTTCCCTGTAGGATTTTAAAGCAACCTATTAGCATTGCTTGTTTCAGAAATAAGCTGTAATGAGAGTGTCTGACTACTGCATCTTTGTTTCTTAGTAAGCCTTCACTGCTTTACTCAGAAAGTCTTGGAGAAGTTACAACAGGAGAGCTGCCTGTTGCACAGCAGCGGCTGCTTGAGCAATGAGCAATCAGCACGGCCCCGTGGCCAACTATGCTTGCAGAAATCTCTCCGATGCTCCTTTGCCACAGCTTTGTGTTTCAAGGAATCACAGAGAAGGGTGTTGTTGAGCTCTAAAACACTCGATTCGTGTATGGTAAAGGTACAAAAGTTTCTGTGTTAAGAGAGTGGCATTACAATATTTCCGTTACCGTGTGTTTTCTGTTTGCATGTTCTTGTCCTGTAATGCAGTTCCAGGATGCGCAGGGAGTGAGTGGAGAAGACGTTTGTCATTGTGCTAGGAGCAGACACTGCTCTTGGCAACAGACGTAAATGATATTCCCACTTGAAATGTTTTATTAATCAGCTCTTTGCAGGGGAAATGGCTTCACCAGTTTGAGTCTCTTCCGTAGCGTGGCTGTGGGGGTTTGGCCAGCTGCAAATGCAGCCGTGCTGAGGCGTGGGGACAACAGGTTGCAAGGGCAGCAAATGGGCAGGTTTTGAGGTGAGCCCTGTGGTTCGTTGCTGTCTGTATGTGCGCCTGAAATGTGAGGAGTGGGAGGATGGTTTGGGAGGGGTTTGTTGCCGAGAGGGCACTGCAGCATGGGTGGCTTTCCAGGGCCAGCTGAGCTGGGAGGTGTGGGCAGCCCAACAGGCTGTGTCTTTCCTCCACCCCAGTGCCCATCAAATGCTGGTTGCAAGTGCTTCAAGCAGTAATTGCTGCCTGGTCTGGTATGCCAGGACTCACTTGAAGATACAGCGTATACTGTTACTATTTCTGTTGACTATTTGGGCTCAGTCAGAGTGGTCACTGTGAGTGGTGGTGAGTGATCAGTCGGCCTTTCCCTCTGAGGCACCTGTGGTCTGCAAACAAGGGAATTCGGTCATTCAACCATCTCGACATACTTCTTAGAAGTACTGAAAGACTTGGCCTGCTGAAGGGAGGGGATACCATAAGTGCAGCACTCTGTGTCTGGCTCTGTCTCTCTCTCTGCCCAAGTTTTCTGTTTCTTGCTTCTCTGCTGATGATGCTTTTGTACCGTCTCGTCACTACAGTATCTAAACCTGCTACATAAACCTGTGCTGGGGAAAGCCCACCTCTCGGTCTCCTGGGAGTTTTGTACCCTTTTTGTGAGGACTGTACACCTGTACACTGCACCCACCTCATACAAGTGAAGGGTAAAGGCAGAGAGTGACTTACCCGGGGCCCAACCCTGCAGTACACAGCCTTTGGGTTTTCCATGTCCCAAGGGCACCATCATCCCAACTGTCTTGGAAATATTTAAGAATGCGTGTAGTGTCAGTGTGCACTACTTCAAGTGGGTAATGATCACTCCCATAGATACCTTCAGGTTCCAGCTTTGAAATAAATGGTGAATAACAGATAAAACAGTGTGTAGTGTTGAGGAGAAATGTTTGAACATTAGTTAAAAATAGGCAAACATGGCTGTGAAGTGCAAATCAGCATGGTTGTTCTTCTGTCATGTGTTTGTCCTTTGAAAATACCAGAAAGGTCTTGTGTGAAACGTGTCCCGGTCAAGGATCTGAACGAACAGACTATTTTTCAGTTTTCTTTGCATTGGTGGCATATTCTAGAGAGTCATAATTTGTGTCCGAGTTCTTGGCTTTTTCTCTCACTGCTGCTTGCTTAAGGAAAAGTGACTCAGTCTCTTCATGGGGAAGTGTTTAGTTTGTCTGTTGAATAGCACAATTACATTTTCCAATCAAAAGGAGTATCTTTCCATTTGTATAAAGCTGCTAGTCTGAAATGCAAATTACTTGATATGCTGCTCAAAAGAATTCCCTTGTCATGAAGAGTTATAAAGGCATTTTTGTTTTAATTTATATCAGTCTTTTATAGTTTTTGGAGGACTGGTTACAAGGTAAAGAAGTTTGAAAGTAAGGAATACTTTTTCCCCTCTTAATTTGAACATAGTGTGGTTCTCTTCAGCACAAAACACAACTTGACCAAACAGAATAGTAGCAGGAATGTGTCTGTATGTGTGGGAATGTTGTAGCTCTAGAAAATAAACAACACTTAATCATGAAGGAATATGTGCTTGCCAGCATAGGCTGACATTACAAGTAGCTTTAGGTGGTTTAATGGCGCTGCTTCTGGAGTATTTCCTTAAGGTGAACTCAGTTTTCAAAATATGGGTTGTACTGGTCATGAGGAGTCTAAATATGTAAACTCACTGCCTCATCCCAGGTATCTTTTTGTTTTTTACAGGAGCTAGAATTCCTTTTGCAATTTGTCATAGAAAGAAAAACATACAAATGAAAACCAAACAAATGACAAGTCCACTGAAGAAATAGTGTGAATTCTTTATTTGATGATCAATCCGGCTTCTTCATATTCTCAGTGTGTGCAGGCCTGTGTGCCTTTTTTTGTATAATATTTGAATAATACTGGTTCCAACTGATCACTGAGACTTCAGAAACTTAGGTTCCTACTAATTGTTGAAATATTTAAGTATTGACAAATTGTGCAGTTGACATATTTGATCATTTCATCCTGTTTCTGCTTGAACCAAAATTAAAGGTATTGTGGTTTACTGTATTATTTCTTTTAAAATGAATGACTATTTTTGCACTGGAGTACAGTGTAATTACAGACCAATTGCCTAATAATTTAAGGCCAAACAGTAGAACTCTGCCTTAGCTTAAAACATTGTATTCAAATTTATAGGACAATTCTGAACAAACCTCCTTTATTTTAGTGATTATCTCACCAGCTCTTATGGTCTGCCCTTTCAAAGTATTCCAGGGTTCCCTCTTGGACAAGTTGCAAATCTGTTGATCAACTGTGCATTTTCCTGGAATATAGACACGGGGAGGAGGGGAAAAAGTGGGGGGTGGCAGTCCTTTTTAATGGTAGCACTGATTCTGGCAATGTAGCTGCAAGTATATTTTTAAATCTGACAGATGCAGTATTTGTAATTAATGCAAATAAACTATAAGAAAAAAGGACAAAAACTAATGAAAAATTTTGGTATTTAAGTACCATTTCTTTGAGAATTGATTCTGTACTTGTGCATCTAAGTGTTAATGTATTGATTGAGCCCATTTGGGGTCTTGCTGAAATCGACTGTGCAGAAAATAGTATCTGGTAGAATTGCTTTTGTAAATTTTTTTACTTTTTTTTTTGAAAAAAAATAAAAATGAATTGTTTTCCTTTACTTTTGTAGTTCACATGGAACTTTAATACAGCAAAGTCTTTCCTTAGGCTATCTCTTTAATCAGTTTACTATTTCTGTTTTACATCACTGTAAAGCAATTGTACATGTGTTAGCTCAGAACCAGGCCCATAAACTTAGTAACTGAGATTGCTGGGTTTAATGTTTGGTGTTAAAAACAGGTTTAAATATATATCATAAATGATATGTCATGATGTCTTATGTCAGAAGCAGGACAGATGTTTTTGGTGCTGTTTCACAATCTGAAGGACTGAATTGGGCAGGGCAGTACATGTATCTCACAATTGTGGAGTTTCAAGTTGCTTGTTCACATATTAAAGGAGATTTTTGAAAATTATGGGTTCTTTCTCTTCCCAGGATTGCATGGCCTGTGTTTCTGTTTGGAGATTTTTACATGTCCGGTATCTGGACACAGGACCAGTTGTGATGCTGTAGGGCAGCTTTTTCTGAGTAATCAGAGTGGTAGCATCCACTGACAACTTGAACAACAGTGCAGGCATGATGGACAGTTACGCATTTTCTGCAGTTCCAGATCCAGTTTCTACTTTTGTAAGTGAAGATTAGTCTAAGGAGAGAAACTTATTGCAGATTTTAACTGCTGAGTTTCATTGATGGATTGATCAGCTGTTGGTAAAGCCTGATGCTGTGTGTTACCACTTGTGTTTAAACAGCTGGATTTGCTAAACAACAGCTTAAGAAGAAGCCTGCTCTCCTTTAGATACATATTTATGAGACAGAGAAGGCAAGGCTATGAAAAGTCAGAAGCTGAGTAAACTTTCTCACTTAGACAGCTGATACTATTTGTGTTCTGATCTCAGCTGCACAGCCCAGATGGCAGTTTATAGGAGGGCCATCCAATCTGGGTGTTCAGGCAAGACCCAGTTTGTGCCATGTCTCCAGCCGCTCCCCCTCTCAAGAAGATTTTTGTGGTTTGATTGCTATCTGGGCACTAATAAACAGCTGTAGCCTGATCTGCTCCCTGCTTGGCAGGAAGTTAGGCAGCTCTTGTTGGAATTGGTTTGTGCATGGCAATGATGTCATTTACAAAGAGTTGATTTTGGGTTTTTTTTTCTTATCTGGGAACTAAGGGAAGTGCCTTATCTTTGCTTTACTACAGAGTAAATGGTTCAGTAAGCAGGATCTCATCCAAGTCCACTGAAGCTGATGGAAAGTCTCTTGACTACTGGCTGCTTTTATCTGGTTTTGTTCAGCTAATAAAGTGAGGAAATCTTGCATTAGAGTAAGCGTGGGCCTGAGCTCTGGCCAGCCCTGCACCTGGGACTGACGTGGGTGATTGGCGAGTGCACATACAGGTCTTAATGATCTCTTGTTGCCTATATAATTAATAACACTAAATTAAAAGAAAGTAAATTATGAGCTGAGCCAGAATTGACTTTCAAATATTTTCTGAAATCAGTTGTAAATTAATACAGGGATTAACTGCTAATCTTTGTCTGAAAGTGGGTGCATTTATATATGTATATAGAGAAAAATAGTTACAGATTTACTGTCTGTGTATAGTGGGTTTTTATTCATTTTTTTTAGAACTGTCTCTATTCAGCTGTTGATGATTTCCAAGTAAACCTTTTAGATGCTGTTTTTGTGTAGCATAAAATATGATGTGATAAAAGACAGATACTAAGCAGCAGCTCAGCAGGGTTGCTGTTTATCAGTATGTGTGGAAGAGGGAAATGCCTGTTCACATCCCTGTAGACCATGAGTTAAAGTGCAAGAGAATTTTTTTCGCATGAGAAGTCTTTGGTATTTTCTTAACAAATTTTAGATTCTGTAATGCACAGTTACTACAACGCTTTTTACATTTTCAGAAGTGTATTCAAATTGCAGGTGGCATTTAACAATAATGGGACTCTTGAGTGAGAAGTCTCTTTCTAAGTCTTGGAAAATGTCAGTGTGGATTCAGTTAGTAGAAAAGAAGAAGGAAAAAGAGTTAGTGTCCTGTCCAGGCTGTGTGTGCTAGCAAGTGCTACTCTAGCATAGATTTTATATAACACTCTTTTTTAATATAAAGACACATTTCTGTTAACCTGTCTTCTTTGTTCTGTTAGAACACATGGGAAGAGGGAGAACCCTGTAACAAGCAACGTTTGCTGTGGTTGAGGAAGTTGCAAGAGTACTAGCTCTTCAAAAGTAACTGAAACTGGAAAGTTACGTTTTCGCTGTTTCTTTCCCTAGATGTCTTCTGAAGACTTCCTGCCTTTACTGGTTTCTGATTTCATTTGATGACTTGGGACAGTGTTGGGAGTTTTGATATCAATAGCTTTTGGTCTGTAAATTCAACAAGGTCTACAGATAACCTGGAGGAGCACAGAAAGAATTATCCACAGACAGCCCATGCATTGAGAGGTCCCTGATAACCATAAATACCAGTCATGGTCAAAATCCATTTGCAACAGTTTAAAGGCAGCAGTATATTTTTTCCTGCAGGTTGAACCCTTTTGAGGATCAGGTGGTAGCAGAGATGATACCTGTGTACCTACATTAGTTCTGCAATAATTACGCTTATACCATCAAAAGACAGGCTTCAGTTTACTTTGCTTCAGTTTAATTATGTCTGATTTAAAGCAGAGAAGGTACAAGCCTGCTAATAACTGTTCAAGGGTAATCTTGCACTTTTTTGGAAATTACAGGAATAGTGTGTTGTGCTGCTCTTTGTGTTTTGCCAGAAGACGTGTGTGTATTGAAGTGTAGTGGTTAACAGAGGTGTGCTATAGAAGAAAACAGATCTAACTTTCAGAAGAGGTCTGTATAGGAGGGTTGGTATCTTCAAATTCTGACCTTGAGGATTTATCTGAAGCATTGATTCTTAGAAATTCACCTCTCCCATAGTAGAATGTGGATCAATATAGGAAATCAGTATGTACTATGTGTTTGGCAACCCATAACTGTTCTTACCTTGCGATCTGTTCAGTCTAATTTCATCTTTTATTTTAAATCTTATAATTTTCCAGTCTTTCACGACTTTTTCAGGCATATTTTGTCTCCTTTCCAAAGATGTTTTATAACAGCAATCCAGCCATGCTATTAAATGGCACAGTATCCAATCTTAAAAGGCAATTATGGCTATGGTTAATGGGACTTTGAAACCAGTCTGCCTCTCTGGGAAGCAGTAAGCTGTGGGATGTGTGGAGGTGTGCAGTGAGTGTTCTGTGAAGAGCAGAAGCTGACTGTATAAAATAAAGATCAGATTAAAAAAATCCCAGAACTTCCAACTATGAAGTATGTTGTTTGTGTGCCAGTCATCTTTCCCTCTCCTGGAGTGTAATGCACATCTCTTTCCTGAGGAAAGAAGATGACAATGTTTGCTATTGTAGCACATTGTTGTGTTCCTGAAGAATCCTGGGGGAAAATAAACAGCTGTTGGATGTCGCAGTCTTTTCCCTCTTTATGCCAAAAGTTTTATTTGACCAGAAGTTCTTCGGTTTGCTTACTCCTTTCCTTGACCATATAAACATCATATTAACTGACATTTTGTACATATATATGTTTAAAGTTTGCATTTTTCACATTGTGTACTTAAGATCTACTTGATTTGCTGCTAGACTACATTAACCAAATATAGGTATGTAGGTATAACTTATAATCGTGGTTACTTTGCCTGTGGTGGGTTTCTCCTATTTCCAGCTGTTTGACATATTTTCAGAGTTTGTGGATTTTCTAAAATTGCTTTTCACGTAGAATCTTAAGTTTAGGCTATAACTCCTACTTATAGGGGAAGAAAATGAATTTTCCTTTTGAGGCATCTAATATTGCCTTTTTGGGGTACAAGTGGAAGATTGTGTTGTGTTAAAAGATTTTGAAAGTGCTCTTTGATATTTCAGCTTTTCAGTTGGCTTAACAGTTCTCGGGGTTTTGAACATAGAATCTGAGTCTGTATAATTAGGGAAGGGAAGTTGCTGTTGGCACCATTGTTGACTCTCTAGCTATCTGTGGAGTATCATCATGCCTGAGAAGCATATGGAAGAATTGTTTTTAGTAAAGTAATCAAAACATGGGAGGAGAGTTGATCATCACGAATGTAATGACTCCATACAGTATTGTGTAGCCCAATGATCCATTTCTGATTTTTGAATGCTTTCTTTACTATCGTGAGCTTAGCCCTCATGCTGCATTCTCTTTAAAAGCTCTTTCACAGTTTTGCAATTAATTGGGAACTCAGACCATTATGTCATTAAGTTTTATGGAGGAAGCAGCAGTTGAGCCTGTAAATGAGGTTTTCCGATAGGCTTTATATTAGCCATTTTTTTGGATCTCAGTAAGTTTCATTTTGTTCAGAAGGTATTGTAGAATATTTTGCCTTTTCCACGTATCTTCCTGAGATAGAACTCATCTGTTAGAGAAATTAGAGGAGGCTACTTGTGTAGTGACACTACGTTCCTAAAAATTTTTAAAGTTGTGTTCTTCCAAAATTTACCATTTTTATCATGAAGTTATGAGAAACTCTAGGTCTTGAATCCCAGTTGTGGATCATGCTTCACATACTGTAAGCTGATCTGCATGCAGCTCAACCTGCACTATTATCCTTTTATTTTCTAACTCAAACATGTTGTTTCTGACTAGGACTGCTATAAAAGTCTCAGAACATGGGTTTTGTTGATGCAGTATGTGCCTTAGGTCAGATGCATAGGGAAGGAAAACAGAATTTCTTGAGGACAGTTCCTCTAGTTTCACCTTCTTGTTCCACTGGCTGAGTACAGAAGTTGGAAAAGTGGCATGGCCGAGTCAGGACGCATAAACTTGAGATGATTATATATGGGATAGGTTGCCTGCTTTGGAAGTCAACAAGCATACTGGAAACTTTAATCCAAACCCAGATAAGCTTCCTTCCTTTTTATTTTCTTTCTTTAGCATTTAATCTGTAGAGACAATAGCAGAAATGCAGTCAGAAGTCTGCTGTTAGCTGGGGCTGTTTGCTGTCACTCTGACAGCTACTTCTCAGTTCAGCTTACTTTTAAACATTCATCTTTAATGTGCTCTTGTAGTGTGATGGGAGAAGTCCAGGCTAAAAACACTTTTTCATTTGTGTTGTCCTTCACTGTGTCTCTCCAGTGATGGAGGAGCATTCTTGGATGTGGTATAAAGGCAAGCTAAATTCAGTCTGGGGGTTCATCGTTGTGTTTTGTTTGTTGGGCAGGTTTTTTTGTGACTTTTTTCTTTTATGGGAAACTGTACCCTGCTGGTCTCCCACATCTCCAGAGATGCAGGAGACATAATGACAGGCACAATTACATAGCTTAATTAATCGGCCTAGATGAATCCGTATGCCTCTTCCGGGTATACATCTCATCCATCTTCCAGATATCTGCCTAGCCTATACCTTATATTAATCATGCAGGTCACTGCCAAAGTTACTACCTGACCTTTGTTTGACAGTGTGGTGTTTTTTTGTTTGGTTTTTTTTATTAAACCCATGGAGATAGTCTTAGTATGCTTCCAGTTCCCAAACTTTTCCTATGTTTTTTAGCAATTTGTTATTTGCTTGCTGGAAACCTTTGGTGAATTATTTTGTAAAGGTCCCTCTCTACTCATTTAAGGGAGAAGCTGATGGTTAGTTGTAACTCTGTTGAGCAGTTCTGGGTGGGACACAGTGCACTGTGTTTTATGCAGACACTTGAACATGAATAAAACCATATTCTGGGAAGGATATATCGATATATATACAAGCCTCTCATTTTAAAAATAGGTTTTAATGGAATAATGTAATACCGTGCACAGTTGTCCTTTGATCTTTACAGCTCAATCCTGCTCCAGACAAGTCCATGGGAGCTGAATCCAGGGACTAAGTGTCAGCTTCTGTGTAGCTGTGTATCCTCAGTTTTGGGTGCTCTGAGGTTGTACTAATGCCCGCAGCCCCTGGTTGAAATTATGTAGTAATCTCTGTCAGTGTTCATTCAAGATAAATAAGAACCATGTGGGTGTGTGAGGAATGACTGAAGTTCTTTGTGTACTTCTTTGCCAAAGTACAAGGAGAGAAGTCATTGCTTCTCGAAGCAGTCCTGCCATGGCAATTCCTGGCTGAGGTCTTGCCAGGCAATTCACTGAAGACAGAGGCTCTGGTTTAAGTTTGTTCTGGAAATATAAATATTTATGATGCAGACAGATTCAATCAAAGGATTGAGTAAGAGTGTGATGTTTTGATAAACCTTCATTGGATTTCCTAATGCATTGCATGTGCTCTGTATGCAGTGTTGTCTTTCACAACTTGGGTGCTAAAGGGTTTCCTAATTTGCATGTAAAAATGAATTCTCTTTGTCACTGGATATACTTTTCTTGGTCAAAAGCATGCTCTCTTAGGCTTGTTTTCAAAACAGAACAGCTGTTTTGTGAATGTAACTGTCAGAAAGCTGTCTGGAATAATTGCACTCCAGTCACTTCAGCACCCTCATACCTGGCAGGAAGCACTTTAGAATTTTATTTAATGCCTTCCTGTTGAACTTCGGTATAGAGCTTGCATTTCCTTTTTTGCACAGCCTGGCTTTACTTGTGGAAATAAATGCCAAGCTTAGTAATCCCCTGCAACTGCCTGCCAGGATGCCTCTGGCAGGCCGTGTGCCAGGGGAGCCCAGCCCTGCCGGGCAGACTGAACCCTCTGCGGTGTCCCAGCACCCTGCAAGTGTGGAGGGCTGAGACCGCCTGCTGTGCTCTTGGCTTAGTGTGTGTTTGCATTTTGAGGATGCTGTTACTGTGTGTTTGGGAAATACTCCTGAGAGTGTGTATTCATCCCCTCGTGTGAGGGGGATTGTCAGACTTAAGAAACTGGATAGCTCCGGTCTATATATGAGACCGTAGAGCAGAGCTCCTTAGGGCAGAGACCTGGGTAGTGGGCAGGGCAGGTGTGTGTGCCAAAGTGGAAGGTGAAGCAGGAACAGTGTTGCTGTGGCTAGAATCCATCGTGGGGGGGTTGTGAAGGCTGAGAATTTTGTGGCTTACTTGGTGGGGAGTACCAGACCACAGTGGTGACTTGGGGCCTGAGTAATTGCAGGCAGCTTTCTGCTGCTACTCCTACGCCTTCATTGCACAGCTGGAACCCTGGAGCCAGTGTAACAATGCTGCTGGGGACTCTGGGGCCAGTCACTCAACCTCTGACATTCCTGTGTGACTCAGCCTGCAGTAAGGGCTATGTTGCTGCACTGAACCTCTGCACCACCACTGCTCTTAGTGGTACCAAACCTGCTCTGCACAGCAGAGAGGCTGTGGGTGGCTGCAGCTAAAATAGATGTAGCTGAGCACATCCTGAAATGGAAACTGCACTTGAGTAAACCTACTCCCTTGGGATCTGTGTTGTGCTTGCACGTTTACACTCTTGAGAGTTCATGAAAGTCCCTTTGGATTTGAGTTACTGGTCAGAAATGGGGCAGGTGTTCTAAGGGTTCGTTATACCTAAATATAGCAAACAAGGAATACGTTTTTGAAAGTGAATGAAGTTAAAAGGTTAAAAATAAATTGACAGAGGTCTTTGGTGGTCAGAAGCATTCTCTTCACTCCTTTCTACAGGAAGAAACAAATGCCTCTCATGCTATGCTTAGTGGAACTCCGCCAGTAAAACTGGTAGAAGTTGTCATTTGCATCTAAATAAAGTCATGGGAGCCTACAAGAATTACACTAATGGTTTTGTCGTGTTTTACTAGCTGCAGGAGGGTGGTGCTTTTTTCGTCATTTGGTTAATAATGCCCTCTATAATAGGAGAAGGAAACTGTCATTTAATGCACTTTTGCATTGTTTCTCCTTATGCACTAAAGGCTCGATAAAAGCATGTTTCTCTGCTCTTTGAGACACAGAATACTCCTAAAAAAACCCTACAAAACAAATGCAAACAAATCCCCACCCCACAAAGAAAACAAGAGAACCTCAACAAAGTCTAAATAGTTTATAAAGAACTCTGATTGTAAATGAACTCTAAATGCTATAAATAAATACATAATAATACATAAATACTGCAGGCACCTAAAATTCTGTGGTGCAGCAGAGATGTAGAAAATAAGGCCTTTTAAACCTCTTCACCTGTAACTTTAAAAAAATTGACCTTTGCTAAGTATGCTGAAAAGAAAACTTTTCCAATGTGACTAATAACTTCGTAAAAATAGCTTCCCGTTTGTTCTGTGTCTGTTCACAAACCTGACTCAGAAGAACTGCACTGGAGTACAACATTGACTGTGAGTGTAATACAGATTCTCTTGCAGTTTCACGTCAATATAAATGCATTTTTTGTCTGCTCAATTTTCTCCATTTTATATAGCTTGTATTGAAATCCCTTATGATTTGGCATGTTATTCTCTTCCCTCCTGTTCAGCAAAACTCAAGTGACACACCAGACTCCATAGTGAATCTTGAAATACATAAGCAGCGCGTAGGTGGAATTACAGTGGACTCCACTAAGAGTGAGAATATCCCATGAAGAACAGTAGTTTGTTTTTTGCTTGTGAAACTGTCCTTGTATGTTGATTTAATGCTTTGTTTTGACTTGGTGACTATGGGAGGAATCTGATATAGTTCACGTTTTGTCACTTACATCATGTTGTCACATACAGATTTTTGAAATCCTTGCTGTTGATGTTCCTCAGGAAGGGATAGGTGTGAAATATGTCTACTCCAAACCGAATTCCACTTTTGTAGTCAGTGCTTGACTGATCACCTAGGAAACTTTCAATATTGGATTCACTTGGCTTGATGATGCAGTCTGGTATGATCAGATTTTTCCAGTTCCTTCTGATTTGAAAATGCAGTGCTTAAACTAAAAATTAATCATAACTTAATCTGTTCTATGGAGAAAAATTCTATCCTTTGTCTTCAGTTCTGTTTTAGTCGTAGTCTAAGATATCATGTTCTTTATTCATTCTGTGGTGACTTCTGTAGTATTAATTTAGATTCTTTAGAATAAACAATTTTGAAAGTATTGAAGCATTGTTATTGGTGAGTCACTGTGTCTGTGAATATATTGCACTGGAATCCTCTGAGGACGTCTTCCTGCCCGTTTGAGATGTACTTATGGGATTTTCTTCTGATTCTTGCCTATAAGAATCAGAAGGTGTTTTCTTACTTAAGTGAGAAAAATATGGAGCAGTTCATCTTTAAAGCTGTTTTCCCAACATTTTTAGGTGTTCAAGTTGAGTTGATTGAAGCATTTAAAGTATTTTCAGTTTCTTCTTTGCTGTGTATTGTGTTGCAGCAGTATCAGTACAGTCCAATAGAGCCAGCAGCGAAAGAAAGCTGGAAAATTATGCATGGTGGGGAGGGCAGGTGGAGATGTTGTCTGTAGTTGAAAGAATTTGGACTATGTAGGAGCCCTGCTCAAAGCAAGGAAGACTGCGTTGTTTTGGGTTTTTTTAGAGTAGGTACTGGGACATGGTTCTATCACTGCTTAAAGGTTGAATCGGCTCAAGGAGGTAAGAGCAAAGTCACAAGGTGGATGGAGTGTTTTGGAATGTAAAGAAACCCTATCCAAGTCAAGAAAACCCATAAACTGAAACTGGTAGAAAAAGCAGGGAAAGCATTGTATATGCTTGTCTTATCCTTGTTCTTCGTCACGTACACTGGTTACAGCTGCTGCTGAAGATGCAGCAGCCAGACCAGTGTCTGGCTTGGTAGGTGTGTTCTTGGCAGTGAGCTGTTGACTAGTGCTGAATCAATGTCTTATTTCAGTGGAAAAAGTATCAGTGGCTCCTGAGACCAGTCTCCATAGTTTGCCTGCTGTGGCTATTTTAGACAGACTTGAATTTCATTAGAACATCAGTTTTTTATGTTACTCTGCAGACTATGTCTGTGTTTCTACAGGTATTTTTGCTTGACTGAGCAGAGGTACACTTGAAGTACCCTGATACTTGGGTGCGGAGCGTCGCATGAGTAACTAACAAGGTGCGTTTCTTCTGCAAAGTGGGAAGCAGATCATCGTCTTGTGTGTTAATTTTACTGGTGTCAAATAAAACAAAATTGCAAGCCGTGATTGATTTGAATACACTCAGGATGACATTTTGGGTGTCTGAGGGCTGCTAAGTTCGTGGTGACAGGCAAGGCTGAAGGGTTAATAGGAATGTTTTTCATGGCAGCCACTTCTAGCATTACTGTGCTGGTAAAGATAAACCCAGAGGATATTTTTTGGGAAAGTGAAGCAACAATAGACACCGTTTCTGGAACACTCATTAGAGGTGATTTAATTTTATTTTCTTGTAAGGATTGATCTCATGGGCTCTGTTCAGAGGATAGCTGTTGCTTGAATGCAGACCAAATTGGGGAACTGCAGTGTGCTCTGGGATCCAGGATGGTCTGATTATATACTTGATGTTGGATAGGGGCGAGATCTTTCTCTTAGCATTGAATTACGTACCTTGATCATGCAGCAAATTGCATAGGGTGCTGAATGTTGTTCAGTAGTTTAATTGGGAAGCTGTTCAGTGGGAACTCATGGTCTCCTTTGAACTATGTCAAAAGCCTTGGGATATAAAAAGGAAATTTGTTTGCCCAGTCATTTGCCTGCATGCAGTAAGAGGGAAAATGAGCAGTGCTGTGATTTACAGAGGCTCTGAATGAAAAAACACAACCTTACTCTTGTCTCTGCTCAGGGACTGAAAAGCAATAAATGCTTCCTGTTGGGGGGCTGGTTTCTATGGCTGTATTTTTGCCCTGTTTGCATGAAGAATATGAACCACTTGCTTCCAGAGGAGTTCATGAGGTTGGGTGAAATTCTCTGATACCATCCAGTAGTGTGATAAAAGGTAACAGGATTATTACCTGAGAATGGAAAATTAGTAAGTTATTTCTGTTTTGAAGATTTCTTCCTGTCCAGTGGTCAGACTAGCTTTATTTTCATGTATTGAGCTACTTGTTCACAGAGTAGACAGATTTGCTTCCTCTTCCTGAGGATAATTTTAAATACACTACCCTTGTCCATAGCTGTTCTTGTTTTATAATGTCTCACACCTGTAGTATTAGGATGCATTTGAGTAATAAAGCTCCCTGATCTAGTGCTGTTCATTGCATTTTTTTGTTGAAAACCATGACCTGAAAGCATATTAATACATGTTCCTTCTTTTTCTCCTTCAGATAAACTACTAGTTTTTACTGTAGCAACTAAAGAAACCGATGGCTTTCACCGTTTCATGCGAACAGCAAGATACTTCAACTACACAGTAAAGGTATGTTTGCCTACCAGATATTCATACAATACAGCCTTTGAGACAGAAACAGTGCAATAGCAACTGAAGTTGCATTAGCCTCTTTGAACGCCAGCGCAAAGCGAAACAACTGCCGAGCTTGGAGATGGGTAGGGCACTTGCAGGTAGCCCTGCTGCTGCCCCTGTTCCTTACATGCTGGTCCCCCTCTGAATGACCACGGGAGGGTGCTTCTTCTGTTGCTTGCTGTGTGATCCACATCTTCAGTCAACTTAGGAGTTCTGTCATGATTTATCGTATAGCCTTGCTGTTCAGTGCAACTGATTTTGTTTGCATGAATATTTCTGGAAGCTGCACTGCACTCAGAGGGCTTTGAATGTGTCCTTCCTCCTTAAACAAAGCTGAATCCCTGCTGAAGCTTTCACTGTGTTTTCCCGAAACCTGTAATGCTCTGAGAGGACAAAATATTTGTCATTCTTTGCCAGTCTTTTCTGCCATGCTTCATGTCTCAGAATGTCATGAACTGAAGGTGGCCTCTGTGTAACCTTGGGTAAAAGCGAAGGCACTAACCTTCTAAACTTTCCCCACAGATTTCTTCTGCAATAGAAAATCAAGGAATTCAGATGATGATACTAAATTTTTCTGCTAACTTGCTACAGCATCTGCACTATAAATAGGAAATTATTTGGGTCCTCTGAAGTTTGGCTTCTACCACTGAACTTGGCCGCATGAGAGAACCTTTGCTAATATGATTATGCTGTACTAAAGCACCCAAGAAGCCTGAGCTCTGCATATATTTATTAACTTTGCAGATTTTTCCAGAACGTCATGCAGTGTAGTTCTTCCAGGTTTTGTAAGTTCCAAAACCCACAAAAAGTTCAAGGGTTTTTTCTTTTTCTGAGATGTAATTTGCAGTAGTGCTTGGCTAGGCGGGAGTTTTGTTTAGCTGATTTTTAGCAGCCAGCTTCATATTGAGGAACCTATCCTTTTCTTGTACAAAATTGCTCTGGAGGGATTTCAGAAAAGTTGGAGCCTGCAATTTGTATTATTTTAGTAATACTCTGTCACTTACACTTCCTGTTCCTAAAATGGTTATATTGGCTTTTAAAAGTTTCATTCAGAATATTTTTCTAACAGAAATTTTGAAACGATGTTTAGCTTTTTTCTTTTTCTGTTTTCTTTTTGTCTGAAGGAGACGTATTTGAATAAATGGTGGTAGCAGGCAATTTCTCTATTCTTATTTGGTGAAAAGATGTTTTCGCAGTGATGTCGTGCTGAATGCTGCTTCAGACACGGAAAACTTATGATGCTGGAAATACTGACTTGCTATGCTTTAATGTGTTGCTTCTGCTTTAACATCTGTTTTCAATAAGGATCTACTTTAAAAATCCTTCTGGTTTTGGGTACTAGCAAAAGGGCTTTTTTTCTTATTCCAGGTACTTGGAAAAGGTGAAGAGTGGAAAGGTGGTGAGTTACCTAACTCTATTGGTGGAGGGCAGAAAGTCCGACTGCTGAAAGAAGGCATAGAAAGCTATGCTGATCAAGAGGACTTGGTTATATTGTTTGTTGAATGGTGAGCAAACCTGGCTTGGTGCCTTTACATTATAGTGTGGGTAGGCATGCAAAAGGAACTGGTGTGACGTGCTGAAAGTTGCATGCTGCTTTCCCTCCTCGCTGTTTATTTGAGAGAGTTTGCTTCCATTTTTCTCCATTCATAAAAATAGGAGATTGATCTTGGATCAATTGTTACATTTTTAATGGTTTTACAGATGTGAGAGTTGTTCACGGTTCTGTACCCTCGAGGGGGTAAAAAAGTGTTATTGGGAGCTGACAGGCTTTTAGGCAAGCATTCGTCCTCTCCTACTTCAGCTGTGTTGAGAGCAAGTTTGTGTTGTGGCCTTGGGCTGGGAATGTGGGACGCAGTGGGGAGCAAAAGCTGTTCCAGAAATAAAAGCGGCCAGGAGGGACCAGAGCATGATCTTGTTTCGCGAAGTAACAGTGATGTGGAGAAATCTGGAAAATGGGCCCTGAGAAAGCGCTTAACAGGAGAACTTTTATGTGTTAAAGAACTGAAACAAGAGACTTGGTGCCAGATATACCCTGTCTGTGCGGTGGAAGGATGGCGAGATAATGCTGCTGCAGTTGCCAGATTATAGCTCATAGCACAGTTACACTCGAATGTGCTCACTGGAGGCTGGATAGGTTTCTGCCTGTCACAAAAAATAGGGAGCTCAGACGTGTTCATATCCCACTTTTTCCATTGCTTCCCTCTGCTTTTTTTTTCTCTCCTCCTCTTCTTTTCTCCTGTAACAAGAACAGCTAGGAATCCAGTTCACAGCAGCCGCCAGGCTCTTCCTCTCCAGCATTAACCAGAGCGAGGTCACAGCTCTAAAAGAATCACGATGTGGCTGAACAGTCTGGTTAAATAGATGAGATACAGACCTGAATTGCTGGTTACTAGTGAGCGCTCTCTCACTGTTTTTTTGAGCTCTTAACCCGCAATAACAAGTCCTCGTCATTACAAATACTGCCTGTTCAATTCTAGAGGACCCAAGCCACCACTGCTGTTTCCCTCTGTTGCTGCGTGTGTAGCTGGGGTGCTTTGCTGCTGCAAAAGGAAAGGAGGAATTATAGCCCTAAGCATCTGTCATCTGGAGCTTCAGGAAATGGGATTGGAGCTGTGCAAACTTGCTGTTGCTGTGGTGTTTCTTCTTGGTTTTGGGTTTTTTCCCCCCCTCTTTGTTTTCTACTTAATCAGAAGGATTTATGAAGAATAAATATGAGTATCCAAACTTTTCTAGCTTGCTAAAGCAGCCTGCTTTTTCCTCAATACATCCACTCTTTTTCTCCCCTATCAAATTTTGAAGCCCTATTTAAAGTCAGTCATGTGCATCACCCATAATAACAATATAAATTGTCAGGGATAGTCCTGGGACCTGTTTTGTGATGGTCTTGGTGTAGATGTGAGGTGGATCCTCCCTCAGGGTAGGAGTTGAATTCTGGATAGGTTGAACATAATCTGACATAGTAGGAAAGCAGGGAAAATTATGGATTTATAGTTTTTAGTTTATCTTTAGAGGTTTTCCTGTTGCCTAGAGAGACAGGACCCTCATAAAGGAGCTGATGGGGAGACTGGCAGGGAGGGGTGGAAGACTGGTGGATATCCTGCCTGGGAGGAGGCGTGGTGCAGCTGACAAAACAGAAGGCCATGAAAAAATTAGTGGGAAGCGTTAGGTCTGTGCTGGATTCATACTTCTGCATAATCCATTGCCCTGTACAGTTTACAATAATTGCTAGTGCAGTTCAGCAGCTCTGTGCTGTGCTTTATATTGCAAACTGTGCTGTATTAAGTAACATATCCCTTTCACAAGCAGAGCCTGTGGCTAGCCCAGCATGTTGCTCAATTTTGGCTTTCTTTTCCAGAATGACAATCTTTGGAAGCAATGTTCCAGGGATGTTTGGTTCCTTCCTGCAGCTGTAAGTCATTGCAGCAGCAGCACTAACCTGATCAAAGAGGAGAAGCACAGCCTGCCACAAGTTATTAAGTTAAAGCCTCAGACAAATCTCTGGTTTTGTCTATCTTCAACTTGTCTCCTATTTCTTGCTTGTTCTTCAGCCTTATTCTGGCTTAGAATTGGGCTTCATCAATTAAATGGAAAAGGAAGGAAGAATATTTCTGTATATTTGGGCAGAAAAAGACAGTTTTTGCAAAACTGGAGAAGCTCCAAAATGTGCAATATTTTTTTCATAGATCCTTCTGCCAAATTTACAGAAAAATGAAACAGTTTTCAGAAACCCACTTACTTTGTAGAGCCTACGTAACACACTTCCTCTCCAGGGTTCATACTCTGCTCTGCAGTGGAAATCATCTCTTCTCCATTTGTAAGCCAGCTGTTGTTCGATTTTCTTAGGCCAGTTGCATGAAATCCACTTTGAAGAAAGGATGTTTTAAATTATTTCAGAATTGTAATAAAGTTCTAGAAGTCAGTAATGGTTGGTCTGCTGGCACTATTGCTGAGTAACACATTGCAGTGCAAAAGGTTCTGTGTTCTACAGGTGAGGATACTGCTGTCCTCCGTTGCTCAGCTAAAACACTTTGCAAGAACAAAGTCTTGGGCAAAGTGATACTTTTTGATTTTTGGTAGCTGTACCATTCCTTTGTCTTATACCAGGGCTGATGGGTTTCAGTTACTATGACAGATAATGCAGGTATATTCTTACTGCAGTGCAGATGAGGAAGCTGTGATGCAGAGATGCCTCCAGTAAATCCAAATATTCTGCTTCTTTAGCCAGAGACTAATCTGTGGCATGATGCCAATATTACTGCGTCATGGTTTCATGCTCTGTAAAATGAACCTTGAAATGGTTTGCACATTAATGCTTTTGTATGTAGATTTCACATACAAAGGAACCCTATACTTTTAATAGTGTATTCATCTGTTTTGAGCGTTTGAGTTTGCTTTTTTTTTTAATTATTCCATCAGAGGCATGGACTTAGACAGGATTCAACAAGAAGAAACCACTAGGCCTGTGATACTGCATTCTTACTTGTCCTTTGCCAAACCCATACATGTTTCTCTTTGGGAGTAGTGATAGTTTTCAGCTGTGGGTAACTGCTGTTTTTTCGAGATTGAGCCCTCCACATTTAGGTTGTCTTATTCAATAAGAGTTGGCAGTCAAATCTGATGAATACATAAAGGCAGGTGAAGTTTTTCGTAAAAATATTGTGAAGTTTAGAGCTTTCTAAAGCCTACAGCACATTAAAGAGGGTGAGGAGGAAATCTGTGTGTCAGGATGCAACACAACTTAAGATTATGTGCAAATAGGCTTTATTGATAAATTTCTAAGCACATTCTGGTTAAAACTTTTCAGAAGAAAGTCAGTGCTGTTGTCTTTTGGAACAAGATCATCTGGAGTTTTCCAGTGAAAGTCACCTAACTCATCTTTCAGTCCTACTCTATTTCATCTGCTAACTTTTGATTTGTTGTTGTTAATAATCACACGGTTCTCTAAAGAAAAATATTATTTTTTACTCAAAATACTGGAATGTGTTCAGAGGAGGGCAACAGAGATGGTGAAGGGGCTGGAGCACAAGCCCTACGAGGAGCGACTGAGGGAGTTGGGGCTGTTTAGTCTAAAGAAGAGGAGGCTCAGGGGAGACCTCATTGCTCTCTACAACTACCTAAAAGGAGGTTGTAGTCAGGCAGGGGTTGGTCTCTGCTCTCAGGTGACCAGTGACAGAACTAGAGGGCATGGACTCAAGCTTCATCAGGGAAAGTTTAGACTTGATGTTAGGAAAAAGTTCTTCACTGAAAAGTTGATTGGTCATTGGAATGGGCTGCCCAGGGAGGTGGTGGAGTCGCCGACCCTGGAGGTGTTTAAGGGGAGACTGGATGAGGCACTGAGTGCCATGGTTTAGGTGATGGGTTGGTGTTAGTGTTGGTGTTAGTGTTGGGTTATAGGTTGGACTTGATGATCTCAGAGGTCCTTTCCAACCTTATGATACTGTGATACATAAAATGTGAAAATCAGTTTCAGTTAGACAAGATCTGAATGAAAAAATGTCCAAAATATGGAAGACTGAAAAAAACAAAAGGTAAATAGAAAAGGAAACTATGCTGGATAAATAGTATTGATTGAAGTTTTTATGTGGAAAGGTATGGGATTTTTGCTTTGTGGTAAAACATGATATAATGAGTCATTTATCAGAATAAAAGAGATGTCTGTATGATTTTTAAAATTTGAAATTGTCCAACCGCTTGTTGTTTTGGAGTCAGAAGCATAAAAATTAAACTAGTCTAATGGATATATTTTCTTTTTTCTTCAGCTACGATGTTATCTTTGCTGGTGGGCCTGAAGAACTGCTAAAGAAATTCCAGGAAACTAAACATAAAGTAGTATTTGCTGCAGATGGACTAATTTGGCCAGATAAAAGGCTAGTTGACAAGTATCCTGTTGTCCGGAGTGGAAAACGATTCCTGAACTCAGGAGGCAAGTGTGATTCTTGAACACATGAAGCACTTGAACTTGAGCACGACTCACTTCTGTTCTCTGTTTTATGTGTTCGTAGGTGGAACTGTTCCTGCATTCCCCAAGTATAAAATTTGGATTTGTTGTCCTCCTCTTCCCCCTCCCTCCCCATTTGAATAGCTCCTCTTCTGTGCTCAAGAATAGTTTTTATTTGAACTACATAGTAGTTGTTTACAATAATTTGTAAAAAGCAGGTAAATAAGGTTAACAGCCTTGCAAGCAGCTATGCCTTGCAGTGAAATGCTATGCAGGGATGACCTAGTTGCCACTGATTTAATCAACTTCAGAAACAATCTAGTGTGCAAGCCCAGTCAAAGCAGTACGTGCTGCTGATAGGCACGGAATTTCCTGACTTGGCTACCTTGTCCTCGAAGATCTCTGCATACAGAGTAGATCTGCTGATAGCTCTGCCTGGCCCGTCAGCATGGCTTAGGCAGTTCATTTCAAGAGAAGCGTGAATTACTCCTGTTTATCTAAATGGTGTGTTAATTCTGATGTCCTCATTTAAATGCCAGCTTTGGTAATAATTATGCAGTTGATAAATACACACACTGACACCGCTACAGCGCACAGGATGTCACTTCTCCTAGGTACATGGTGGTGGGCACCCTGTAGCTCTGGGAGTGTTACCATTCCTTTCTCTGCCTTCTTTACCTCAGCTATCTGCCCTTTCTTCTTTTGTTTTGACTTAAACTTTAATGTGTATTGGTTTTGAGTTGATTTCTCTTTATAGTTCTGGCAGTGTTAGATTCAGGCTTCTCTGCCAGCAAGAAGTGATTGATCAACATGAAACCTTTTCCACTGACGGTGTCATGTTTTGGAGTTCTCAAGACTGTCCGAAACATATCTGTTTTCCTATTTTTTCACTTAAAATAGCATTAGGATAAAAATAACTCTTAATTATGAACTCTTTAAAGCAGAACTGGTACATGTCACAGGAAGAAAAAACTGGATTTTGAGCCAAGTTGTGTGGATTTCATGCTTTTCCTTTGCTGGCACCAAACAGTAAGAATGAAGTCCCTGACTGGTGGACAGCATTGGCAGAGTAGTGCTTTATACGGAAATAACTTATGTGTGTGTTATATTACAGGATTTATTGGTTATGCTTCATACATAAATCGTATTGTGCAGCAATGGAATCTGCAGGATAATGATGATGACCAGCTGTTTTACACCAAAATCTATGTTGACCCCTTGGCAAGGGTAGGTAGTGACTGGCTTTCTCATTTTTTTTCTGCTTGAAATAACATGCTGCTCCTCATAAAACATCAGGAGATAAAAACAAAAGCAATGATGTCTATTTATTCCTGAGTACCATGTTGACATTCGTATTTGTTCTCCGGAGGTTCCTACTGTCAGAGTGATGAACAGGCTTCTAAAGGGTCATGACTTGATTTATTATTTCAGACTGTCTGCAGATCCAGGCAGGTTGTGCTTTGTTGTTAGAAATAATAGCTTGGAGGTATATGATTGGACACATTCATCTCGGTGAGAGTCCCATGTATTTGGCAGTTTGACAGCTCGAGAATGTGGCATTTTTCCATGGTGTCGCTGAACTACTTACTGATCCAGTGTTTTATATTTTGGCTTGCTGCCATTTCAGATCTTGCCTGCAGCTGCCTCTCACTTTTCAGCTTTTTGTGCAGATATGTTCAATAAAGCATCATAAATTTTTGGTGAAGACCTCTCCATGCCCTTGCTTAACAAAGTTCTTTGCTGAGTAGCAGCATTAAAGCATGATAGATTGGTCAGAGACGTGGCCCTGACACTGGAAAAAAGAGGGCTAGGGAAAGTTAAAAATGTATTGATGCAAGAAGACTTCTAGAAGCTGATATTGCAGAATTTCAAGGTATATTTTGAGCATTTGTATGCTTAAGGCAGATGTGAAGTTTCTGAAATATATGTGTGTTTGTCTATTAAGTTATGCCTGAAATGTTAGGCATATTTAGATAGAGGTACAGGAATAGAACAGGATAGTTCGATTGGAAGAGATCTACAGCGATTGAGTCCAACTGCCTGACCGGTATGAGACTGACAAAAGTTAAAGCAAGTTATTAAGGGCATTGTCCAAATGCCTCTTCAACACTAAGACATCAAACACCTCTCTAGGAAACCTGCTCTATGTTTGACCACTCGGTCAGTAAAGAAATGCTTCCTGATGCTGAATCTAAATCTCCCCTGGTTCAACGCTGAACTGTTCCCATGCATCCTATCATTGGATCCCTGGGAGATGAGTTCGACACCTCCCACTCCACTTTCCCTCCTCAGGAAGCTGTAGAGACCAGTTTCTTTGGAAGTTTCTTTGGAGAGTTATGATGTTTATCCTTCAAGTTTAGATAAAGTTTTTGCATATATAAAACTGATTGCTATAATGCTGCAGAACTCAAGAGTTTAGAAAATTTACAGTATGAAATTAAGAATTATAGGTAATATAATATGAAATGTGTATATGTAGAGTAGCTTTACCTAATTACTTGCTGCCACTGCAGTATAACTGTGATGTTACCATAAAAACACTGGCTTTTTGGAATGCCTCAAAGTCTTTGCTACTTTTCTTTCAGGAACGCATTAACATTACTTTGGATCACAAATGTACAATTTTCCAGACCCTAAATGGAGCTGTTGGTAAGTATATGATTTGCATACTGTGTGTTTTATTAACTGTTACTGACACTTTTTTTCCTTAACCATGAATATCATTCCCTAAACATGCATGTTTCTAAGAAGTATTTGGATGGGTAAACCTGTTTACCAAATTATTTACAGGTCTTTTGATTTTAATATTAATGGATTTCTCCCATTGATAGTATATTTGATTTTAAATAGAAAAAAATAGTTTTCAATAAATGAAGTTAACAATAAATACAAAGTTAAGAGCCCTTTTTCCATCTGTATTTCACAAATTTAGTTACAGAAGTAAGATTGGTAATAAAAATTGTATTTTAGATGTTCTTAAACTAATTGTGTATAATGAAATGGAGTATGGAATAATGTGTATATTTCCTTTATTTTATTGTCATTAATTTAAAATGAAAACCAGAACCTGTATAAACTTCCTTTCTTACCTGTAACATCCAGATATGGAAGAACTTTTTATAGTCAGATCATATCTGAAATATCTGTCATTCCTCCATAAACAGCATTTGCACAAAATCAGTTTTTATTTTTAAGACAGATTTTATTAAAATACTGAAGGTTGCTGATGGCAAACTTTGTAGTTTAATGTAACCTTATTTAGCATAAAGAACTTACAGTTCAAGTTCTAGTTAAAAAGATAAGTTCCCAAATAACATTGGCAATGATGGCAACAGCGAGGTATATTGTATCGACAACAAAGTAAAGAACTCTGAAATTTTAGCTCTTATTTATAAACTGTTATTACCGGATGATCTTTATTGATTTTCAGATGAAGTCCTTTTGAAATTTGAAGAAGGAAAAGTAAGAGCAAGGAATTCGCTGTACGACACGTTACCGATCACGGTTCATGGAAATGGTCCAACGAAAGTGAGTGACTTTTTATTTCTGTGCAAAGACGGCAATTTTCATACAGGTAAAACCAATGGTGGAAGAGTCTAGCACACTGCGACTGCTCGTTTCCAATTAATGTTAATAAGAGTTGCAAGGATAAAAAGCTCATTCTAATAACTCTCACCATTGTGTTATTCTGCTATCACTGTAACTTGATATTGCTGCTGAAACAACTCCTACTGCTCCCAAATTTGCTGTAGTATGGAATATTAGAAGTGAGTAAGTTTGTGTTAATTTGTTCACTGTCATTAAACAATTCTTGAAAGTAGTGAAGAACAGCTGTCTGGTTATTCAATGTTAATCAGAGAATGGGTTTTAAGGAAGAAAAATTTCTAACCAAAAGTCACAGGCTGGATTACAAAACAGTACCCACCACTGTCCCTGTGTTGGTTTCCATGCACATACATGAACAAATATATTGTGTATAGGCAAAAATATATATGTGTGAATATACACACTTGTGTTGTTGCATCTTCAGTGCATTGATCACTACCTGCAGAGTTACCCCTGGCTCGTGAGCTTTGGGCTTGTGATAGAGCACTGCCTGCTCTGTGAAACAGCTGTTGTGGCAGCTTTTGTTGGTGTGTAAGTATTCAGTGGTCCTGAGGACCTGGAACAGTTTCTTTGGGAGAAATGACTATGTTTTGGTCATGTGACAGTTGCATTTTTTTCGTTACATGGCAAAGAATATGTATCACTTCTAATAGCCTCTGGTTGAAGGATTGAGCATGGGTACTTTCTAAGTTCTTCTGAATACAGTTTTCTGACTGTAGCTCCTTATTTTCAGAAAAATGACCCCCCAAGAGAATGAAATAAAGCTTCAAACTCATTAATATGCCAGTGACTACTTTAGTTTTTGCACAGTATCCCATCTTTGGAATTAGTGAATATAATGATGCCTTTATCTGTGTGGCTGGTAATTACTCAGTAGTGCAAAAATAGATGACCAATTTCTTCCACGCTGCTACATTTATTTTTGTGTCAATTAAATCCTGAAATTGTCTATAATCACTGACTTTGCTGGCACTTTGTCAATGAACAGAAAAGTACTGTGTTTTAGAATTGGGCAATCAGTTTATGTTGGAAGGCCTTACATTAATCCACAAGTTATGCTTCATTAAACAAAACTCAAATCTTTAAATTTACTGATGTAGTTTTAAAAACAAAGAGGAAACTTGCTGTATATCACTTTGTCAATGTGATTAGATTCTTCTATTTTAAACATAGAAAAGGCAATAATCAAAGGGGATTTGAAAAAGTTTTTGCTAGTTAGTAAACAAACTTATCATGAAAGTAATTCACAGAACTAACTCCAAATAGTAAAAGTGTTTTGTTTATAAGAACCTTCCATTTTGAATTTATTCTCTTCAGTTTGCAAATTAATAAATTATATTGGTCAGAGACATTTTATTTGTTTTTTTTGTAAAATATTCATTTTTTCTTTTTTTTTTTTTTAGACTTTATCATACATTTCTTAAATTCAAGCTATTTGGTTGGTAGTTTATATGGAATGATTTTCAAAATACATAAACAAATGACTGAGATATGCTAAAATGCAGGTTTAGTATTGGACTGGAATATGTTTTCTGTGCAAAATTATATTCTATCCTTCCAGGTTTTGATGAAGGCAGTAGAGCAGGAATGACTAGCAGCCTTCTTTCAGGCAGGATTTGTGCAGTATGAGAGATCCCTTAACCATTGGAAGTGACAGTAGAGAAGTGCGAAGTTCTCACAAGCTTCCAAGGGTATCCAACATTACAGGGCAGCTCAGCAACAGAAAAAGTACATGTTTTGTTCAGTGTCATTCCAAATGTGTTAAGAAGCTACTTTAGAACCTGTCCCACTGGCTGTTTCTGAATCTTGGAATAGATTGTCAAAAATACATAATCTGGGCAGCTGTCTTCTATGTTTTCTATGCGGTTTTTATGGTTGCTCTTTGTGTTTTGTGTAATGTGTTGATTGTTCTCAGATTTGGGAAAAGAATTGAATTGTAATAATATTATTTTTTTACTTGAAGTCACGCCTGGCAGCCTTTGAGAGCTTGGAAGTCATACAGAGATTTAATTGATAGTTGTTAGTTTAACTGAAACAGTAAGTGTAAATGCTAGGAGGATACCATCTCTGGTTTGTAAATAAAAAGAAGAAAAAACTTTTACCAGCTATTTTTGCGTGTTTGTGGTGGGTTTTTGTCTTAAAAGAAAAGACAAGCCTTTAAGTATAAGGGATTCAATTAGTAAGCTCAAATTCATTAAGAGGTACAAATCACCATTTGCATGCATGTTTCATTAATCTAAGTTGTTCATTTATTTACCAGATTCACTTGAATTATTTGGGAAACTATGTCCCCAATGCTTGGACACGGGAAACTGGTTGCAATATTTGTGATTTAGACTTACGAGACCTGTCAACAGTAACGGTAAGAATACTTTTCAAAAGAGCAAACCTCATTTGAATGTATTTGATAGGTGTATAGTGATTTCTGAGGCAATACAGCTTCAGTATGCAATATTATGTTGTGCAGACACCTCAGGATATTTTTTCTGGTATATGAAACTAAAGCTGGAAGTATAAATATATTTAGAAATGTTTTTGTACATGCATTTTAATATAGGTTTCCTAGTATGACTGAAGATGATCCCATCCCCAAAAGCCCTCTGTTCCCCAAGGGTGAACGAATCATTTTTGAAACATACTAATTCAAGAGAATAATTTAAATTTTTAGGAGACAGAAGAACTCTTTAGATACGTCATGTTTCTGGCTCCAGACCTACAAAAAAATCCTTGAATATGCATCAGTTTAATAATTTCAGTTACAAATAGAGGTCAACAGTTAACTAGCATGGTTACATTTACTGTTTTTGAAGGATAGCAGTAGTCAAAACTGCTGTACCTTGTAAGGGATGATAGATGTCTGTATTGTGTATGGAAATGTGTAGAATTAATCTGATGTAACTGAGGTTGGCTATCAGTTCAGTCTTGAAGTCTTGTAGAACAGACACGTACATTTGTTTTTGTGTGTCACATTTGGGAATTTACTTTGGCTCTTCGGCTCCAAGCGTGATGTCCTTAGAGTCTTTACAAATATTTTGGCTTGTATTCAGTAAACTTCAGGAAGAGTAAATACTAAGATCTACCATATGGAAATGTAAGTCTTGTACTCAAAAGAACATTATGATTATTCGTAACAGGCTGTTTCTAGCAGCTGTTTCATGTCTGTTTTTTATTGGAACCTTGAATGAGAACATGTCTTAGAGAGTCACATTGAGGATAGTGTGAAAGAAGTGAGTTGTTACCTTTCTAGTGAAAGACCAAGAGAACTAATTTCTGAACAATAAGCAGCTTATAGACCGAAATATAAATGAAAAAAGTTATTGTAGTAACTTTCAGGTTCTTTTTTATATCTCTTTTTTTAAATTTTAGTTTTACTTTGACACACAATATTCAAATAGTGTTCTACTGAAAAGTGTTTGCACTCTTAACGTAAAACTTACCTGAGGAAAAAAGTTTTTCCTGCTGATGTTGGCAATTAAAACCTGGTTAGGGTGGAGTTAAATCTTAAAGCCAATAATGGGGAGTACTATTGTTTATGTACATCTACTTGGAACGGGTCTTCCTTACTGTAATTCACTCTTTAGACTTTATGCCTCACTCACTCTGCCAGCAGAAATAACAAGATTTTTCTTTGGCCTCAGTGGAAGTGTTTACTTCAGGCATTTCTGAGTACAAGCAATATTTCATTTTCTGAATGCGCTCTCTGTTCTGGCCTGACTGGTTGCTACTTTGCAAGAAATCTTCAGTGAAAGAGATCAAGACCAACTCTGTGCCTCTAATCATTCTTCCCACATAGTTTTATTTAACTTTCTAAGTTGATGCAGTCGTACCTTCTGAACAGTTTTGCTTGTTCTTCTCATAAGCAAGTAGAGAATCAGATTTGTTAATACCAGCTGTGTTTTGAGCTTGGGGTTCCTTTAAATCAGGCCCTTAATCACCCTAAAACTCTTTCTTAAATCCCAGAGTTTCTTACTGGTATGGAGACTTCCAGGTGCAATTGAAAAGGATAACTTTGCTCATCCTCTCACTTCACTGGTGCCTCTCGTGGCAAGGGTTGCTAGACTTTCTCTCAGTATGACTACACAGAGCATTATACTGTATTTCTTACAAAAATTGTCATATGCTCACCTACTGGTTGTGAAAAAGTAAACTCCAAAGGGTGTGTGACCTCAGTGAAAATGAGAAAATCTGTCAGAGAAAATTTATTATGCCAGTGCAGACTGGGTATTCCCAAAGTATTTTTGCTGAAGCATACTTGGGAAGAACCAAAACTTCAGGCTTGGTATATTTAAAATGCTGAGAATTAAAATTGTTCATTCCAACCTAGATTCAGATTATACAGTGACAACTTTTATCGTATGGTGAACCATGATCTACATAAATGAATTATGTGCTTCACAGAGTTGCAGTTTGCAAGAGTCTTTATTCTTGATTTTTTAAACACTGTTTGGCTTTGATCACATTCCTGAAACATTGGAGCCAAGCGGTTCGCACTTTGGTGTATTGAAGGAGTATTCCTGATTGTCCCTATAACCTTTGCAGATCCATTCTGAACCTGCTTTTCTTTGTACTGGACAACAAGAGGAAAATGCTTTAGAATTAGAGAAATATGCAAAATAAATTATGGCAGAAGTTGTATTATTGATAGCACATGTGTGTGGCCAGCTTCGCAAGCCCAGAGGCCTGTGCTGCTTTCCTGATGGCTCACCCTCAGTGGAACCAGGGGCTGCCTCACCAGCCTCGCCGGAGCAGCTGCCAGAGAATATCACAGCTGCTTTTTTCAAGGCACCTCAGTATACTCGTTTTCATCAGCTGTTTTGAAGTTAGTAGGGTGTCTACATGAGCACGTATGAGGTGCGCCGAAGAAGCTGTGAATAGGAGGTAGTGAGTGTAAGCACTTGTGCCTGGTGTTTCAGATCTGGTACACTTTTCAGTATGCTTCTGGATTTCTAAAGTATTCAGTGGCACTGAAATCTCAGCATGTGCTGATGGTTTATCCAGATTCTGTTCAAGTGGATGTTGGCTTGCTTAACAAAAGCTAACTTGCAGCCTTTTATACTTGTATGAGGTTTCTCTCCAAACCTTGTAGTGGGTTAGACGTTTATATTAACTGTCTGTTTTAGACGTGGAAGGAATTTTTGTTTAATCATTGTATTTTTTGTGTAGGAGTCAGCTTTTGAAGGTTACATTTTTGTCTCACATAATGGAATAATGTATTCTAAGAACACACAAAAGTGCTAGCTTGGTTTGTTTTCGTGGTCATGATCTCTGTATCAAGCACGTACAAACCAGGAATTAATACCACTGTTCAGAAGATATGAATTCACATTAAAATAAGGTGGATAAAACTTCAGTACCCTTGGATGCAAAGGGAGAAGCTCTGGTTAGTTCGTCAATGTCTTGATATGATCAGTGAGTAGGGAAGGAATGCAGATCCCAGTTGTAATGGTCAGGGGAAATAGTGCATATAAGTGTGTGGAAGGGCATTGCAGTCTCTGGCTTAAAGTACAGATGGGTAAAATATTTTATTGTGTTTATTCTTTAACTACTTTTTAAAACACAGACCTTACTTATATATTCTTGAGAATTTATCATACATGCTACTTTCAGGAAATTAATTTCTCATGCAGTTCTAGGTGTATTTCCTTGAATATTTTTTTGCCATTTTAATAATTTTTTTAAAGTAAACATTTAAAAAAATAGTACATTACTTTCTGTTTGCAGTTTCTGTTACTGGAATTCAAAGAATTTTCTAGCAATATTAAATGCATTATCTTTGCTTATTTAGTGAAGTCAGTGAAAATAAAAGGGGGCATAGTGCTTTTGAGCTGGTTGATTTTGATTGTTTGAAAGCCATGTGGCCTATGTTGCTACAATATGACATTAGTTGCTTTTTAGTATAACTTTCCTTAGAGAGAACGCAAGTCTCATTGGTTGTGTTAAAATATCATTATTTTTTTTTAGGAATATCCAAGAGTCAAAATTGGTGTTTTCATTGAACAACCCACTCCTTTCCTACCTAAATTTCTAGACAGACTGTTGACGCTGGACTATCCAAAGGAAGCACTCAGTATCTTCATTCATAACAACGTAAGTGTGATGTTACTATTGTGCAAGGCTTCAATTTTGAAAGTTATGGTATTGATGAAAAATGTATGAGGAAGCATATGGATTCTATATAGGTACATAGTGAAACTGAGCAGGAAGAGTTAATCTTTCAGAATTTAGTATGCAGAAGTGGAAAAAATACACAAATTAATGAAATTGTGGCATTGCTTACTGAGGTCTGTTTAAATAAACTTAGATACTCTTTCAGTAATGAAAAAAGCTCATATTTTACAGTGCATGCTTCTATAGGTAGTACTGATTGACATAAAACAATAGAGTAAGAACAGAGTAATTCCAGTTTGAAGGGACCTGTGATGATCATCAGGCCAACGGCCTGACCATTTCAAGACAGACCAGAAGTTAAAGCAAATTATTAATAACTATTATTCAATAGTTGACACTGAATTTCCTTTTAATCTTGTTGATACCCCAGCACATTTGTTTGTCTTGATGCTCCTGCTGGGTGCCATGGGAAAGACTGGTGTGTCCAGGTATATTTTGAATGGCAGTACAGATAAGTTGCTTTTTTGAATGTGTTTTTAATGCTTTTTGCTAATTACCCAGTGATCTGCTGATACTTCACCAGTGACTTCAGTATTACTGTTTTCATGAGTGAGGTAACAGATGTGTGTAAGTCTTTTGAAAAAAAACTGGGTCGGAAGAGGTGTGTGAGGAAGACATAATTCTGCCCTTTTTCACTCAGTGTGCGCTACTGTTGATATCGCAGCACAACAGGCCTGAGTAATAGAGTTTGTCTTTAAAGTCTTAAGTGTTTTATTTGGTTTTTTTTAATAAGAGGATGTTGAAGATATAAATGTGATATGCACATAGAAATTGTGGGTTATACTAGGTTACTTCAGCCAGTAGTAGTGTGGTATTCAAAATTAATATAAAAGGCTCAAACTTTTTTATCATTTTTACCATGCAATGTTTTAATTATGCCAATGTCAACCATAATATGCAAAAGCTACGTAAGAGGGCACTGGGTTGGAAGCATTGCAGGTAGATAAACTCACTTTAATTAGAGGTAGAGTATAGAAACAATCACATTTTAAAGAATTTTAAGAAACCTGTGGGTACAAGTGGCTCCCTGACTGAGGATATTCTAGAGTTGCATAAGACTCCTGTGTGCCACTGAGATTGTAGGATGGGGTTTGAAGTTCATAAAATAAATATCCTGAAAAGAAATTGCATAAGCAGATCATGAATCTTGTGTCATTGGTCTGGAGGTACAGCTTTGATTTATGTTGCTAGTGTGTTGGGTTCTTTTGCTAAAATTTTGGACAAAAGGGCTTCATTTTAATGAAAGATACACGGGAGTATCTTCCAATGCTGTTTACCATCTGTTTGTTTAGAATAGATTACAGTCTGTTCTTGGACACTATCTTTATGATTTCACGACAGCTTGTACTTTTTGTTCATTAAAACCAATGTTTACGTGATTACAGGAGGTTTACCATGAAAAGCACATCAAGAAATTCTGGGAAAAAGCCAAGAACATTATTAGAAACATAAAAATTGTTGGACCTGAAGAAAATCTGAGTCAAGCAGATGCTCGGAACATGGGGATGTAAGTTCCAGTTTATAAATCTGTTATAGTGATGCGTATGCTAACATTTTTTTCATGTTTTATGTGTATTATTTTGCATCTTAAACACTAACAACTTTACATATTAAGATACGAAAGTGGGAGCTTTTGTGGTTGAACAAGATCTATGTATAAGATATGAACTGTTGAGTATTTTATGGTTTGTGACTGTTGGTCACTGTGAAAACATCTCTCTGGTTTGGACTACTTTGATAGTCTGTCATCTTGTAATGAAAGCATAGATAGTAGCGGGCTGCAAAGAAATAAGAGGTGTCAGCTTATTTTTGCATTGTGGTTATCTCAAACATTGGTATATATTAAAACATGATGAGCTGTAATGCGATAACGTGATAAACATTGAAGTATATATTTTTAAAAAAGAATGTTATTGAAATAAATAACAATGTAACAATGCAACAAACATTAAAGTTTGTGCATAAAATTAAATGTAGTAATTTTTTTTTTAAAAAGGGAAAGTGGAAACAGGTGCAAACGTAAATAGAAATTCTAATTGCATTGACTCTTCTAAAATGGGTTTATTTTTTTTTTATCCAAGACCCCTTCAAGCTAACTTATCACAGAGTGATTTTGCAGAATGTGTCTCTCGCATTAGATATGCATTTAACAATTGCACTTTTGTCACTTTGTTGTCCTAATTGCTCCTCCTCTATGTTTGTGGAGGGGTTTTGTTTGATTGGTTTTTTTGGTAACATGGTGTTACATTTATTTAAAAATATGGTTAAAACTTGACCTGGGTATGCAGGTGACAGAGTAATATTTCTTCCTGTGGTTCAAAGAGGCAGGAATGCTCGAGCAGAAGTTTCTGCTTCCAGGAAAACAAAAATGGACTTGCAAAGGCAACTGACTTTCTCTTATCCTGTGTCTTGCTTTTTTCCTTTCATCCTTACTAGGGAATCCAGATCTTTAACTTCTAAACTTGGCACTTGCCAGACCTAAATGAGAACCTTGTATCCCTTGCCAGACCTGGCTGCACCGGCGAGTACCCCAGAGCTGCTTGTGGTGGTGGAATCCTGCTGGTCAGGATTCACACCAGATGTGTCCCTTAAGAAAGCTTCATCCTGTCATAATTCTGCCACTCTCTCTTCTCTCAAATCTTAGGGCAGAGAAATAATTTTCAAAAGGCTCTTTTGTTTTGTATCCAGAGGTTGAGCCTAGTGTAGGCTGTTCATGACATGAACTGAAAAAAATGAAGTAATCCTGAATCTCTGTGGTGTTCTTGGAATTTGAATGGCTTCTGGTTGTGCTGAAGCCACTGGGAAAACTGATAGTTGGCTCAGGTCAACCCCTCAGCTGGCTTCCAATGTGATAACCATTTCTTTCTGACTAATACTGCAATGGGAATAACTTCACAAAAATGAATCTTAAACCTGTTTAATGGTTTGATTTACAGAGATTGATACATTCACTCTTCTGATTAATTTTCTCCTGACTGTTATTGACTGATAATTTTGTTCCATCTGCCTCAAACATTGGCTTTCTCTCTTTTTCTGGATTAGCTGATTTTTAGTAATTCTCTCTGTTAATTTTCAGTATATTTAGAAGTAATTTGGTCTCCTAAACTTGCACATTTCACACAAAACAAATTTATTTATCTAGAGCAGCAAAACAGGCTTCTGTTAATACAGAAAGAAAGAGCTTAAGAGTTAAAGGTCTGGTTGTTTTCAGCAGAATACTTTTGAGTATATAATGCAGTTGGGCCCGTTTTCTCCTTAGCTGCTCTTTTCCCTTTTTGGCTTAGTTAATAGTGGTGATATATCATAATTAGATTCTCAGTAAATGAGACACCCTTATGTTGAAATAAATGTGAAAATTTTTTTTTTTTAATTTCACCCATGCAGCAAACCTGTCTGCTTTTCTCATTCACATAATAAAGAATAATTGAAGCATTTACTTTCTTAGCCCTCTCCTGTGCTTAGGAAACTTGGATAGGTGTTGAAAAGGACTCAAAATTTTGCAATCAGCAAAAATTTGTTACAATTCAGCAATACTGGCGATCAGGACTACACACAGAGTTTTCCTTATTGTGGGCTTAAATGGAATAAAAAGAGAGGAAAAAAAATAGAATAAAGAGAAGAAAAGTTTAACTGCATGTTATCTGAGTATTTTCTGTACATGTGCATCAGCTGAAACCATAAAATAACATTTCCATGTTGTATTTTGTTTTGGTTTTTATCCTTTGTCTAAAAGGAATATACTAGGGTTCTTAAAGTTGGTTCTTTTTTTCTTTAAGAAAAAACTCCTTTGTGGTTTTGCCTTGTTTGGAGATGAGATTTCAGCCAGCTGTTACAGAATTTGTTATGACAGAAAATCTGAAATAATAGTATGAGATATGTTCAAGCAATAACAGAAAGTGGGAAAATACAGGAATTTGTCTAATGTACTTCTCTGAAGTTTTACTTATAAAAAAAGTTATTCTCCGTATTCTTTTATCCCCGAATACTTAGAGTTTCTCTGTTAGGGGTTGGTTTTTTTTTTTTATTCCTAGCTCAAAAATATTAGTAATAGAACTAGCTAGGATTTTTCCTGAACTCTTTCAAAAATGTGATTTACCTCAACTTTTAATAGGAATGTGCATATTTTAAGGAAAATTTATACTGAAAGCTTTTGGAAGTTTCCAGAAGAATGTTAGAGAGATCAGAATGCGTTAGTTTATTTTTGGATTTTAAACTGAGTTTGGGGTTTCCTGTGTGCTTCTTGAAAGTCAGATGATATTGAGTCACTGCCTCAGGACTCCCACTTGGTGTCGATAAGTGTCATGGGTGCAGGAGGACGCCCTTTCAGAACTGTGAGCAGGGCAAGTAGCTTGGCTGTGGTCAGAGGAATAGTAGAGGTTAAATGTGTGTCTTCTAGAAGTCAAGGGATTTCTGTTGGAGACTTGTGTTTTCTGAAGCTGCTTCTGAACACTTCAGCAGTTTTGGGTTCCAGACTTGGAGGAAGAATGTTTTGAACTTTGAGTGTTACAGAAGGAGAATGACTTTCCCACCCATATCTGATTTCAGGTGCTTCCAGCTGTGGTGGCTGTGGTAAATATACTTGAGACCGAGAGGCAAAACTAAACATTTGCGCTTTATCTGTTTTGTGGCCACGTCTTTGTTTTTAGTGGTGGGTGATAAGAGTTTCTTTATGCTGTTGTGGCTCTTTGGAGAGTTCCAACGCATAATCCGAAATGGCAGGCGCTGTCTCTGGCCTTTCAGTGGGTGTTGCAGACTTGTGTCTGGGGGCGTTTTCCTTTAGAGATCTGTCAAATGATGTAATTGCTCTCCCTGTGAGCTCATAGTCCACATTTTGGAATTATATTTCCAAACTGTGAGAGGTATAAAATTGATAAATTGATTAGTTGCAAATTCAAACTATGTCTAAAAAAACCCAACAACCCCTGAGTGACTCAGTGGTGAAGAACTTGTCTTACTGCTCTAAATAACTAGCCCTGTGGAATATTTCAGTGGAAATTTTGATGAAGAGCAGAGCAGTGACACTTTCCCCTTTCAGATGAGGTCAGTGTTCTATGCGGGCATGCACTTTGCATACAAAGTTCAACATCGCTCTGATTGCAAAATACGTTAAACAGATCTGTTGAGATTCACTTAACTCTTCCAACCAAAAATTGTGGCCTTCAGAATTTTTATTAATTGCTACACTTGAAATGGCTTTAAGTTTTGTACAAAAATATAGCTTTCTTTTCAAAATTTGATCTTAGATTATGAGCAACTGGAGTGTAAAACAAGTAGGATAAAGGTTTTAGCCATCAAATTTAGATTAGGAAGTTGATTTCTATGAATATGAATATTGCCAGAAAGCACTTTCCACTTCTTCCCTACTCTTAGCCAGAAATCTGGGATTTCTACATCTGGAGAGATTAGCATATGCTCTGAGAAGGTAACACTTTAAAGCATGACAATATCCAGGATTGTTTTTGTTTCCTTAGGAAAGCTAATTTGCAATATTGAAAGCCTAAAGAGAAGATGCATTGATATCTTAGTATCATTTTGGCAGAAACTTTTACAACCCTTATACAACTCTTCTTTAGATCTGAAACGTGACATATTTTGTGGAGATATACAGAAAGAAATATGAGAAAAAATGAGTTAAATTATGGTCAAACTAGTAGCCTTGATTTCTGGCCTTTTTATTAATGTATGTGCACACACAAAATAATTATTTTATAAATATAATATAAATGAGTATATTTATTGTTCTTGGTTATAGATGTTGGAGATAGTTTTCACCTTGATTTGTACTACACTTGAATTTCCGGACTACATAAGGAAATAATTCTTTCAGAGTTCTCAATACATCATTGCATGATTAAGTGTGACCTAGACCAAAACTTTTGGTATTTTAAAAATTTTGGCTCAAATAGTCTTCAGTGTTCAGGTCTGAAGAGGAAGGCTTGCTTACATTTATGGAAAAAAAAAAAAATAAAAGCTCCTGTGTTTCCACCAAAGCCCTCTGAGCAGAGGAAAGTTTGAACAAAAACACACAAAAGGTGCTGCTAAGTAGTAATCGTTCCGGGAGAGAGACTGACTGCTGTCTGGAGTGCTGTGTTAGGTGATGGAGAGGAGGAGTGGGCAGGAAGCTGTGCTAGCAGTTGTCTTTGCAGAAAACAGTCACAAACAATTAAATCAAGTGGTGCTTGAACTAAACCAGAGACGTTTTAAAGGAAGAAAGTAAAATAATTTTGTTGTTTCAAGCTGTTAGAATGGAATTAATGCTAATTCTGTCGATAATAGTGGGAAAATAGACAAAAATTAATATCACTCACATGATAGGAAACTACTCTTTTAGTATGACATGATGGAACAATTTCTCTTTCTCTAAAAGTATATTTGATTTACTCTAATCTCCTACTATTCTTTTAGCAAAGGAAAGCTGAATTCCCTATACTGAATCTTGGCCTCGCAAGTATACCTTGCTAAAAATATGCAGTGTATCTTATTTTGATATGTATATTAGAATGTGCCTTTTACTTGGTGGAAGCTTTCTCTTGAAGGTGTGGTAATCTTGCAATTTTGACCTCAGAACTCATAGAAATAGCGAATGGGACAGATTCAATTCCTCTTTCCAATTTCCTCTGCAATTGTTTTATATTTCTCTTTACCAACCATATTATTCTTGTAGGTCACAAAAAACATAAGAAAAAGTCTTTAAATGTATATTTCTTTATACTTTTCGTCTTACACTTTCCAAAAGGTTTCAGTTACTATTCAGATGAGCAAATCACATCTGTAGCATCTTCGGCCAAAGACAGTACTGAATAAGCTCAAACTTCACTGTTAAATGACTGTACTGATATCCAGCTCTATAAATTAGTGGTGTGATTCTCCCCTCTCTCTGCCTCTGCTTTTCTTTAGGATAGTACATAGTTGCTCTTACAGAACTTGGTAAAGGTTAAATATCTTAGTTTATTAAAAATATAAAGCATCTAATCCATGGTTTAAACTCTTCTTTTAGTTTATCGCTCTACTGTAATCTAAAGACACTTTATATACTATATTATACTACACTGCAGAAGGCTCTTAATGCACTGTATGATTAGAGCATTGTTGAGATTGGTTGTGGTTTGGTTTTTTTAAGATTTTTTTTGTTGTCAGTCAGTCTTTTCTGGACACGTGCAAGTTAACTGTACCTTTTTGTCTTTTTAGGGACCTTTGTCGCCAGGATAAAGCCTGTGAATATTACTTCAGCATAGATGCAGATGTTGTGCTGACGAACATGAAAACTTTAAGAATACTGATAGAACAGAACAGGTCTAGTATATCTCTTTACAGAATTTCCTCTAACTTGAAGGGATTCCGTGGAGTCCATCCAGAGAAAATAAGATTCTGTCTGTTTTTGCAGAGTTGGATCCTCTTTGCTTATCTGTGATATTTGATTGTCATAGTTCATAATGAGCTCACAGGCAAATAATTCACAAAGCATTTTCTTCTTATCGAACAGCAATTTCTGATGTGAATTTCAAATGCTTTTAAGTTCCTCTTAAGAAAATGGTGTGATGTAAGTAGGTTTTATGAAATGAATCAAGATTTCATGGATTAATGATCTCAAAGTTGGTCACACACAAAATGTCAAAAAAACGGAAGCACAAACAACAGCAAAAACCCCAAACAAAACCAAACAAAAACTCTCTAGAGTTTACCGCTCGTGTATTGCAGCATTATTACTTTTCTATTGCATATGTGATATCTGAGATGAAGCAGCTGTAATGACCAGCTTCTTCTCCTTGTGTTATTGTGATTTCTTAAGTTATGCAAAGCTTTCAGCAGACTGGGCCCACTATGAATGCTGTGCATTTCCTTCCTGCCAATTCGTAGCTTCCCCTGTTAATTAGGTAGATGGTGGTTACTTCTTCGTAACAAATTTGGGAATCTTAGGTGTATCAAAGAAAAATAAATTGTCAATGTCTGTTTTGACCTACTAGTGGGAAGAGATGGAGCTTAAGTAAAGACGTGTCTACCAGCCCTTTGAGTTATATTCCTTGAAATATTTCCTGTCAGAAGAAAGAGGCTAAAAGCCAGGTATCCTAGGTGGAAGAAACAGAAGCTTTGTGGAATGTATTTACCAGTAGGCACCTAAAGTGCCGTTTAATTCTTTTTATTCTGCTCAACTTAGATTTCCCCTTTTGATGCTATTAAATTTTGGGTGAGCTAATTTTCAGTCTGGAATAACATTTTGATACCTGAAGTTTCACTGTGTTCTTTGACTTTGTGGTGCTTCTTGTCATTGTGCTATGGGCAGTATGAAAATCAAGCCACCTCTGATTTAGAGAAGTCTTCGCTTCTGTTACGTTGATGCTGTTTCTGGGTAGTCGATGCTTAGATGCTATTTCTTCTAGCTTAAGTTCAGAATAGGTGTTCTGAGATTTGATAGTCAATGTTTTAACTACACTATATTCCAAACTGGGGAAAACTGATATTTTTTGATGTGTAGCCTATGTAGAAAAGTTCATATTTTCTTATTCAATATATCACTTCACAGAAAGATAATTGCTCCGCTTGTAACTCGTCATGGGAAGCTTTGGTCCAATTTCTGGGGTGCGTTGAGCCCAGATGGCTATTATGCTCGATCAGAAGATTATATTGATATTGTCCAAGGGAACAGAGTGTAAGTAACTGTAAGCTAATTTTGAAAGTCAAGGCACCTAATATGTTTATTTGCAACATATCCTTACATTTTTGCTTAATCTTGTATTATTCCTGAAGAGCTTAAGTTATTTATATTGTTTAGCTCTTTCTATTTTGTAAAAATGCTTTTGTTTTCTTGTTTGTTTTTTCCCATTTTCACAGCTTGAATAAAAAAGCAAAATGCTTAATGTGGTGGAGCTGGTCTTAGAAATGAACATACTCGTTACTAGAGTCTGTCTGGTGGTGTCTGGGTGCTCTCAGCAGTGCATAATACAGAAAATGGCAACACAAACAAATAGCAAACACCAAACTGTATGTCAGGAACCTTACTCAAAAGAAATGATTGTTGCATTCATGAAATAACTTCATCTCTTTGGGGCAAAAGTTTAATCGACTGAACAGATATAATTTCTTCATGTGTTCTTTCCTCTTCATTATGTCAGATGTGTCTCAGGAGCTCCTGAGAAATACTGTTGTCACATAGCCTTTTGGGTTTGTCCTTCCTCTAAATGAATGTGATGTAAGTTGTTCTAAGCTTGGCTTTCCTGTGCGGCGATGCCTTTTCATGGCCCTCGAAGAACCAAGAGGTTTGAAACAGACTGACTGCTTGAGTAGGACTGGCTCATTTTCAGTTACACGAAAAGATGTTCTGGTAGCGCTGGGAAGGAAGAAATATACAGAGTGAGCGTTGTGACAGCAATGCTATTTTGTTGTGACAGCAATGCTATTTTGTTGATATTAGCCAAACTCGCATAAATACGTGGCCTGCTCTGGTCAGTGAGTATCTGTGTGAGGAGGTCAGACCAGTTGTGTGAAGCCTTAGTCTTAAAACTAATGAAGAATATGTTTCAGAGTTACTTTCTCCATCTGGCAGTGTAGAATAATATTTTAAGACAGTTTGACTGATTGCCTTAACTATGGAAACATGACGTTTGTAGCTAAAACTCTTTAGAGAATGTGACCTTTCTATTTTTTATAACAGTACTTTGTGAAACTTGAATTACTGCCTACGCCTGTGTTTGAGATGTCCACGATTTCCAGCTGTAGTTTTTCAAATGTCTTGGGAACCTTTCGGCTTCATTTCCTTGAAACTTCCTTAGTATTGTCAGCAAATATAGAGAGGTTGACTTCGAAGAATTTGGCAACAAATTAATTTTCGTGGCTTTAAACTATTTGTATTTGTTTTTTTCACAGAGGAGTATGGAATATTCCTTATATGGCTAATATATACTTAATTGAGGGGCAAACTCTCAGATCAGAGATGAAAGAAAAGAACTACTTTATGCGTGATAAGCTGGATCCTGATATGGCACTCTGCAGGAATGCCAGGGAAATGGTAAGGTGTATCTATAACAGCTTGCTTTTAAACACGCACAGACTTCTTTGTGTCCTGCTACACTTGACTGCTTCACTTGATTGATCTTGGATAATGTATTTTTACTTATGATTTACAGTACTGGCCAATTTTTGTGACATAGAACACTTCAGGTGCACTTCTTTAAATTGTTGAAAACAGAGGTTTTTGAAAGGCTGGTGCACTGACTGCATGATGATTTTCAGTTCAATTCGCTGAAAAATCCCTTTGAGGTTCAAATACCTTCCTTGTTGGCGCAACTTCAACAGGATGAAGAAGGGCTCACCTTCTCTGGAAGTATGACTTCAAATTTATTGATGCATTTAGAGCATCTCTATTACGTGCATTTTTATACAGCGTGAAACTTCCAGCACGCTAAGTTGGAATATTTTGCAGTTTTACCTTTAAATAGTTATGATGGGCAGTGTTGATGCATAAAGCCTAAGTGATTTATGAAATGGTAGGAATATTCTTAGGTAGCATGAATTAGTTACTAATTTTTCCAGATGGATAAAAACTGTATCAGAAATTTGTTACTTGCATAAAGCTGTAAGTAATGAGAGAAAACTTATTTGTATTGTAAAATGATGAATACGTAAACCCACACTTCTACTGATATTTACACTAGTTTCAGCACAGAAACAAATAAGGCCTAAACCAGACCTATTTCCAGACACTATAGCATTGAAAAAATAGTTTTGCTGAATTGAACAAGAAAAGTTGGCAAGTATTATTTTTTTTATTCCCTTATAACAAGGCATGATCTCCTTTGTTTGTACTGATCTTCAGAACATCCCGTCCAATTCTGTTGTATTCAGACCTTCCCAGCATCAGTTATTGCAAACCTGTGCTTCCCTTGCACTCATTAAACTAATCTGACTGGCTCATCAGAAAATGGCTTTCTCTTTTCTCCTTTCTCAGCCTGTGCTATAAGATGGTCTGGTACGTGCTTGTTTTTGTATTGCAGCAGATAAGAAGGGGCTGGTGGAAGCAGCTTTGACATGTGTATTATGAGCTTTGCTTGGAGACTGCATGTTGTCTGTAAAGGCATATCAGCTTTTGATCAGAGGCTGCTGTTTTCATAATTTAACTGTGGAAACCTAACAGTATTCGGAAAAAGAGAAAGAGATTATGTATCAGAAAACTGATGTGATGATTCTCCTTCATTTTAGACTTTACAAAGGGAAAAAGACTCCCCTTCTTCGGAAACATTCCATATGCTCAGACCCCCAAAGGTGTTGCTTTTTTTTTTTTATTCGTTAGTTATTATTTCATGCAGTATTATTCTACCACAGGAAGATACTTTTCCTCTGTCCACTTACTCTGAAGAAATACTGCTCTGACTTTCACTTCAGTCTTCTAAGGTTCAAGTTTTTGCCAGGGACAAGTGGCATTTGACTACTTTGAAGCGTCTTGGAGAGGCTCATTGTTTCCTCAGGGAGGTTTCTCAGTGCTTCAGAGGTCAAGGTGTGCTGAAGCTGTGCTTCCATAGCTGGAATTGTTTCTGCAGTCCTAGGAAGAGCTAAAGCTTAAAGTACTGGCAGGTCAGCCGAGCCCCCTTGGTGACTGCACAGGGCAGCTGTGAAATTGGTGTCATTTTAAGCTGTTTTTCTTGACCCAGACCCTCCTTATACTCCCTGCTGCAGCTGTTTTATGGTTTGGTAAATGCCCAAAACTGGGCATGTATTTAACATAATAATTATCTTTCTAACAGTTTAACTCTTTTTCAGACAGAAACATACAGAAATACCAAAATAACTAAATAAGAATGTCTTCATGTGCTGCAAATCTGAAAGTCACAAACACTTCTGGAATGAGGTTTTAGTCTGAAAAACAGTAAACTAAGAAAAAAAACCCCACCAAATGTGAATTTCTTGCAAAAGAATTCTTTTCTGCTGTTTCTAATCAAGAGAGTTTTGTTATATCTTCTGTTAATAGCTTGGTAATAAAGCTGTGTCTTGCCACATTTGGTATATTGCACACGTTTTGCTGTGTTTGCTGTGGTGAACATATATCACAGTGCTCACCTGTTTCGTACCCTGATCTGAGTATTCTTTTATGCTGTATTTGCCAATATATTTTTATTTCAGGCCAATTCAGCAGAAGAATCACGTAGTGGATGCTCTGAAATAAGTTTCTTGTTCTGAATTCCGTTAGCCCTTTTATTGTTAGTTTATTCTTTCAGATTTTGATTGGAAACTAAACCCTAGATGTTGGTTTTCACATAGGAATATTTTCAGTTTGAGAACAGGTGCTTCCAGTGTGTCAGCTTAGGTTTTCTGGAAAACAAGTCAACCAACCTCTTCTCTTTTTTTTTTTTTTTCCCTTTCTGTAACTGTGTAAAAGTTCACGTTTTGGACATTATATGTTTTGGTTTAATATGTTTAGAAAATAAATGCAAGTAAATGCTTGTGAACAAGAAATTATGAACTCTAGTTGGTGATTAGAATCAACCATTCGAAAATGAAAGATGTTAAATGAACAGGGTGTTTATACAATGTATGTACATGTGTGTGATGTATATTATGAAAGTGCAGGCATAAACAGACTTCTTTAAAACATAATTTTTGCTAAAATGGACAGTTTTGCTAACAACATATTTTTTTCTACTTGGTATAGGGTGTCTTCATGTACATTACCAACAGACATGAATTTGGAAGACTTATTTCTACAGCCAATTACAATACCTCCCACTACAACAATGACCTCTGGCAGATATTTGAAAATCCTGTGGTATGCATCTAATTATTGATGAAACAGTTATTTAAAAAACAGTAAAGTTTTTTATTTTAAAGGGCTTGGCATTTAAAGACTTTACGTGGCGAACATTTGTTTATTATGCACTAAATATTAGTTGTATACTAAAAGGTGTTCTCTACCACCTGTTAAGGAAATGACAATATATCATATCAACAAGCCAACTGAGGACCAGAGTAAGGAGTTGGAGAAATGGCCCTGATGACAGGTTTCATGATTTTTGACATGATGAGAACCAGTTCATTTATATGCACTAGCAATTCTTTAATTGTTCCCAGTGCTTTCAGGAGAATAAATGAATAGAATATAATTTTTTTTTTGTCATTTATAAATTCATTTGTTTGTTTTTAATCTTTTAAACCCATGTTTTTTTAGGACTGGAAGGAAACCTATATAAATCCCAACTACTCCAAGATTTTCACTGATAATATAGTAGAGCAGGTGGGTATAAGTAGTTTTCTTAAAATTTGTGTTGACATACAGTAACTGTTTCCATGCAAATACTGTTTTGATCTGTGGCTGAACAGCTTTTTTGATGGTTTGATTAGAACTGAATTATTGCCATTTTGAAAACTAGATGAGAGGAGTCAAAAAATAATGACTAGATTGCTCAGAAGAATATCCAGAATACAGATATATTTAGCTTATTTATTGGAACTAGCTAGTACCACTGGCAGAAGGCATAATGAAACTTCTGTAGCACACTGTTGTGTTTTCTGGTGTCTAGTAAAGGCAGCCTTCCTGACTCTTTCCTTGGGGTGTGCCTTTCGCTGTGGGTTTCCTGACAATCATGAAACCAAGGTGAAGCTTTTTGCTGGGTGTGAGGACCTGGATAGAGCACTTGTAAGATGATAATTGTACCAATGTTGGATGATCAGTTCTGTGGCTATTAGGGACAGTCATTTAATGAACTTTGCTTCCTTAAGAAGCTGGGATAAATTGTTCTTATAGTTAAAACAATGTTAATTGTTAAAACTGTTTTTCTTCATAGCTTGTAATGTAGAAGATCAGAGTTGTTGTTTAGAGCAACCAAGGCACAAGAATATATGTGTACACTGATGCGGTGGTTAATGCTGGATCATAGCTTACAAGGGAGCTTGTAGTCTTTGCTTCGTTCTGTGAGAATGTGCTGGTGGATCAAGTCAAACGATATTTAATGTGTCTGAATTATAGCTCAGATGAAAGGAGCTGATATTCTTTAGTGACCAAGAAAAGTGAAGATGTCCTTTTTTAGCAGTTGAAAATGAAAGATAGCTGTCAAAGCTTAACTCCACTGAGAAGATATATATGTTGTTTTTGAACTGAGTTGGTTTTGTTTTGTTTTGGTTTTCCCTTTTGTAGCCATGTCCAGATGTGTTTTGGTTTCCCATATTTTCTGACACTGCCTGTGATGAATTGGTAGAAGAAATGGAACATTTTGGACAGTGGTCTGGTGGAAAACACCAAGTAAGTGTCAGCCTGTATAAACATGTCCTTAACGAGTGAGTACTTGTATAATAAGTCACACTGTACTACAGCAAACAAACATTCCAGCAATTGCCAATGACCCGAGACATCTCCTTTGTGGTATAAAATGCTTCGTCCTAACACGTATCTTGTTGTTCAGTAGATTTAGAGATATTCCTCAATTAACCTTGAACCAACAAATTTAAATACTGACAGTTGCAGTTGCTGTAGTAGTTATCTAGCACTTATCCAAGACTGATATAGGACATCTGTTGATAACTGTTAAGAAAAGGTGTACTCATTTATCTCTTAAGTGCTAATTTGTCAGACTTGTCCCCCAAGGAGTTACTCACAAGTGTTATGAGCTCTTGTGTTTGTGTTTGCAGAAAGTTCAAGGTGTGCAGTAACTGCTGCTAAAATCGGAGGAATGTTTGTCGTGTTCATAAATGTGATTGATACCTTGGAAACCAGATAAATTACAGTCATTATTTTACTGTATGGAGGAGCCTCCAGAAAGGCTTTTAACATACTTTTATCTTCGAATTATTTCAACATTTCTTACCATGTCAAGTTGAGGCCTGTACTGTCTTCATCTGGTATACCTTCAGTTGCATCTACATCTCAACAAGCCATTACCCAGGAAAGCACTTGTCTACAGGCAACACATCTAAATATTACCTCCTTTTAAAAATTTCCAATTTTTACTCACTCGATAGCTCAGCATTTTTTTTGCACAGCAGATAGCTATGAAATTACTGTATAGCAAGCTCACATGTGCCCACTAAAGCATTGCTTTGTTTCAGGTTTGTGATTGTGCAGATTTCACATAAATATTTGTAAATGTGCCAGAAGCATCCCATGTCCATATTTCAAGGCTAATTATGGTGTTTTCATTAGGACAGCCGTATTTCTGGAGGCTATGAAAATGTCCCAACTGATGATATTCATATGAAGCAGATTGGACTGGATAATGAATGGCTGCATTTCATAAGAGAGTTCATTGCCCCAGTGACGCTAAAAGTGTTTGCTGGCTATTATACCAAGGTAAGGTTTAAAACCTTTGCAGATAATTACTGCCTGGCATGATTAATTCTAAGCGTTTGTTGAATATACTATATTTGGTTTGGTTGGGAAGTTTATACATGATGTAGCTGTATTTATAAGTAAATGTTGCTTACTGAGCTTTAGACAAAAAAATAAAATCCCCTATACGCAGTTTGGAAGTTAATGTGTTGAAGCCTGACTCTGTATTTTGTTTCAGGGGTATGCTTTGTTGAATTTTGTTGTAAAATACAGCCCGGACAGACAACGATCGCTCAGACCTCATCATGATTCCTCTACCTTCACAATTAACATTGCTCTCAACAAAGTAGGAGAGGACTTTCAAGTAAGTTGACAACCTGCTGACGTAAAAAAAGTTGTCCTTTGAATGCCTAAAGTTGTTTCCAAACTAGAACCCAAATGGATACACTTAAAGACCACTTTGAAAAGGATGAGATGTGCATCAGAAATTAAGATATATTATTGCTTTGTATTCTTTGACAAGTACTAAATTTGCACGATTGCAGGATCCAGAACTGTTGACATGGTCAGGATGAATTGGGCAAAATGGTTTCAGATGGTGTGGCAGAAGGGGTTTAAAGAAAACATTTGGAGATGTTGGGCATTTTCCTTTTAACACTTCTGAAATGTTTAATTTCTGTACAGCAAAAACCGTTTTTTTCAAAATACTTTAAATAGTCCCAAGTTGACTCAAAATGCCTTCTTATCTTTACAACTTCTTAATGACTCTCTTTTAGATTGGCCACAGAATTAAACTTTTTAACTGTTGTTCCTGGGATTTTTTCAGAGAATTTTTTTTTCTGCTCTGGTATTCATTCAGATAAAACAGTCTCTGGAGTAGGGAGATAGGCAGGGCAGTGGCAGTAATAGCCAGCTTTTGCTGGGTGAGAAACTTAACCTATTTTGTTTATAAACCTTTATACTTCACAGTCCTACTTAACACCCATAAATAATGTTTGTCAAACTTACTACTTTAGAAAATACACCTTCAGTTTGAAAGCAACAGATAGGTTAGCATTTAAGATTTGTTTAAATGCTATCCTGGATAGGGATACAGTCCTGGAACAAAGCCTGTGAATGCGAATTGCTTCTCTGGGGTATTATCTACAGTAAAGTTATTGAAGAGCTGTTTGTCAGAATTGCTGCTTGAATCAGTTGTTATCCAAGGAATGCTAAAAAAAGCAAGGGGAAATCTTTGATTGCAAATGCATGTCTGTTATGCATTGCTCTGAAGATGGTGTCATTTAAACAACCTTGTTATTAAGGGTAGCAAAAAAAAAAAAGAAAAATTATTGCTAACAACCTGTGAATAATAGCAAAATATTTTGTTATGGATAAATAAAAAGGAACTTTCTCTAGTAAAACATAAGGTAAATATTTGGTGCTTTGTTTTGTTTGTTTGTTTTTTACTACAGGGAGGTGGATGTAAATTTCTTAGGTACAACTGCTCCATTGAGTCTCCCAGGAAAGGATGGAGTTTCATGCACCCAGGAAGACTTACCCATTTACATGAAGGACTTCCTATATTAAATGGCACAAGATACATTGCAGTATCGTTTATTGATCCTTAATTTTATTTTTTTTTTGACCTCTTCAACAGCAATGTTTGATTCTTTACGTAAACATTTATTTATAGATTTCTTCTGGAAGATGTTGATAAAATAAGTTACTGTTCTTAGACAGCAAAGTTACTTTGAGGAAAAAGAATGAAAAAAAGAAAATGTTCTGAAATTGTTAAATGTTTGTCAATGTCTGCTCTGAGCCTTGAGTCACAAAGTAAATGTGTCCTGCTAGTTTTTCCATTCTGTCTTAAAGAGTAGGTAAGGAGGGAAAATGGAAAAGCGTTTTATAATGTATCCCTTTCTTGGTTGGGGAAAAAAAACAATCAATCCTAGATACAAAAATTTATTGTGGTGTTCATTCAGTAAAGTGATGCGGCTGAAGTTTTTGTGCTGTGAGTATTTGGTACCAACCAACTAAAAATGACAGTATAAAACCAAAATAAGGTGAATATTATATACAGTTTTTGGGGATAAGCAGTATTTCCAGACACTGGTATATACTGAAGAGAAAACACCTAATAACCTGTTTTCTTTATTAATCTTCAATACTGAAATGTACACCTTTAGAAGAAAAACAAATTAGTTGTGGGGATGGAGCAAGGATTAAATGATTTAGCTAAGAAAAAATGGCTTATTTTTTGTCTTGAGAATTCATCCTTTTGAAAATTTAATTTTCTTCACCAAGTGACCTTCATGTAAAATGAATTATTTTTCTAAATATATTCTAATTGCACCCAATTGATACTGGAAGTTTGATGTTTGTTTTCAGATCGCTGGTAAATTTTAGCAATAGGATATTTTTTAAGGAAAATTTTCTATGCTTGCTTAAAATTACTTGAATTTTGTATCAGGAAAATGAAACGGTGGCAGTCTCACTTTTAAAGATAAGGGTCTCAACTTGCCATTTATTTTAAAGAAATTGGTTTAAAATATTCCTACTGTATCTACTGTTTGTAATTTAAAGAAACTTGAAGCTGAGTGTCTCAAAGTCTACCGTGCCAAATGCACAATGTGTTGGAAAAACTTGTGAAAAATAAAGGATAATTTAAAATTAATTAAATTTAGGTTAATTAATTAATGTAACAGCTTTCTCTTGGGCTATTTATTTGTGTGTTCACCTTGTTCTTGCAGAAATTGTATTTATTGATGAATATTTTGAAAGGAACTGTAGCTTGGAGGTTTCTTTAAGTGTCAGTTTTTGGCTTATTTACTCTATTGCTATTGAAATTATTTCTTAAGTGAGTTGGTGCCGAAGTACCAAACCTTGCATTACAGTTTCAGAATGACCCCAGCAGAATGGATGTTTCTTGTTTTCTGTACCAACCTTCATTTTTTATATACAGGCTTTTTTGATGATCTAAACGATAGTTCACTTTTTACTTGCTAATATTTACAGAAACTTTATATCACATTTCCTAAGCAGAAGCCTTATTTGGAGCTGAAAGGATTACAAGAGGCGTTCAAAGCTTATTCTTTTGCCAAAAGTAAGTGTGTCTGCTTATTTCCCTGTTCTGCTGTCTTGAGGAACGTGTTGTCACCATAAAGTTATACTGAAGCAAATATATCAAAATGTGATATCATCAATAACGTACTAAAATGAGCTGGCTTGAAAAGCAATGGCTTTTCACAGGCAGTTCTTTTCTTTTAGTTTCTTTTAATTTCTCTGTTAGCCTCTCTCCATTTCAGGCTGATATTTGGACAGTGGTGTCATTTGATTTTGTTTCCAGACAGGGAGTGCTCCATGTCTTAGTGCATATGTGTCTGTGTGTAGCCTGTGCTTAGGCAAACTCTAGGGAGCAGAACATCTCCAGGCCTTCAGATGAAAGCAACCTTTGTTAATGACCTTCTCCTGAGCATTTGCCTGTGGTATCTTAGGCTAAGTCAGAACAAAATAATATTTTTACCACTGGATTAGTTACAGGCAGTTTACTGTTATGAGGAGCTTTCTTGGAAAAACACAGGAAAATACAATCCTATAGCACACAGGGGAAGTTCTCTTGCAGAATTTTTTTTTCCCATAACTTGTATTTTATGTATTTTATAATTCTCAGTCACGTCTTTTTTTATGTATATTTGTTTCCCTCAGCCAATATATAGGGCTTTACTTACTGTTAAATTTCTCTCGTTATTTCTGTTATTATGTTATTTCTGTTAGTGCAATTATTAATTCAGTGTGTCATGGAGTGATGGGTAGTGCTAACTTTTACTCTGCTGCATGTGTGTTGGAAGGAAGAACATGCTTACGATCTTCACATTATTGAGATTGTCTCGTGTTTTTTCTTCTCATGAAATATTGGCCAAACAACTACCTTTCAGGTGGATGGCAACATGCGTTGAAGTGTCCTCATTAACTTCTTAGAAACTGATAGATAACAGGAAAAAGTTTGTTCTTAACAGTTCACCTGGATTAGTTCTGAAAGCTTTGCTGTACTGTTCCGTTAGCATGTGAGTACAGGAGCTTACACAGGCTACACAGGATGGTCACTGTTAGGAAACTGTCTTTAATTTTCAGTACCGACACTTAAAGACACTTGTGACTCTTCATAAAGCTTGTTTTTGAGCGTGGAAGATACGTGTATCAGGAGCAAAGCAGCAACCTTGATTCTACCCGTGTATGAGAAACCCTGGGAGTACAGGAACATCAAGGTGCTCTCCAAAGGGTGAGACATTTGTAAAGAGTTTGTTCTGCTTTCATCTCACTTTGTATTTCACTGTGAAGTGTTTGAAGAGGCTGTGGTGTGGGTAAGAGATGAGAGAGTGGTATAGGGGCAAGAAAACTTCTGAATATTTTTAACCAAAAGGAGACTGGATATAGCTTGGTTTTATTTCTTATTCATGAACTTTTCCAACTCTGGTACTCCTGAAAAATGTTCAGGGCATTTGGTAGTATTTTATACATTTAATTATCTTTAACATCAATTTGCAACAAGTAATTCCAATATGTATTTGTCACTTCATATTTTTCTCCTGAGGATTACTGTTCAACGCTTACTGTGAGTTAATAGGAGTAAAACTATGACAAGCCCAAAAAGAACGTAAATTTTCAGTGAGGCAATAATGAAATCCATTTAGTTTTGCCGTTTTCTTTTGTAGTGGCCCACATCTACTGTAGTCATGGCATAAATGTTCATTCATTGCAGGGCTTTCACAACAGCTTCTCTTTTGCAGCATGTAAGAACTAAGGAGATAAAGACATTCAAAAGATAAGTGAAAGTCTAGAAAAGACCCGTATAATTTTTTCCTCCCATGTGCATGTATTGGTTTAGCTTTTGTTTTTCCTCTTGAAAAAAAATTGTTCAGATTTTTGTTTTCAGATACCGCAACGAGCTTTTTAAAGAATATGTGCATTTCAGTGTGCTTCGATTTATTTCTGGTGTAGTTTTATGTGGACTTAGTTCTGAAAGAAGTATTTTTTGAATCTTCACGTCCCTGCATCCTCACTTTCCTGCAAGGCAAAGTAGACTGCTCTGCTAATTTTGTGAATGAAAAGGCAATCAGTATCTGTCTCAGCAGCCCCCTCTGACTAAGGTGTCAGATAAATGACTTGACTGTTCTTTTTAATTATGAGGGGTTTTTTTTCCATAGCAGAGCATGAATTGGAGAGCAGAGCCTTTATAAAATGCATTTGTAGAATTGATATTGGTAGCTGAGATTTGAACTACTAGAGTTAACTGTAGAGTTACAGGAATAAGTAATTAATTTATGACTGCCAGGAGGTCCCAGTTCTTCTGTTTCTTCCCTCAAGCTGCTGCCAAGAAAGGTATTCTCTGACAGAAATACATTTGCAGCCCACACTAAAACTGAAATGAGAGTTCATGGTGCAGGGTTTTGTTGTACCCAGGTGGTGGAAGTGTCACTTCGAATGGCTTTCCAACAGGGTGTCCCAAAAACTTTCTGTATCTTAATATAAAAAGTTGTTCTGTGTCTAATGAAGCAGATAGTCTTGCTCAACGGTACTGAAGAACTTTGTTCTTGTGTACAAATCAAACGTTAAACACAATTGGAAAGAGGTGCTCTTATCTTCAATGAAACATTTTGTTACTTGTATTCTTTCCTTTCCTCCCCCCCTTTCTGTAATTATCTTGCTATTTGCCATGGCTTTTAAGGTTTGTATAAATGCATCCCAGTTACAGGATGACAACTGTCTTTAAGTGCATTTCAGGGCTGAGGGGAGAGCAGACTGAGGAGGGGATGGGCCACAGCTCAGGAAAGTTCAAAATTCATAACACAGCATTGCTTCCTTCCATACCACAGAGCCACGCGGTGTGTTCCTGCGGCACGTGGGTCCTAAGGTAGCAGGAGGAGATCTAGAAGCGGTTGATAGCCAGGTGTGATGCTGAGATTGCGAAATGTAAAGGTGATCATAATTTTCTTTTTCTCTTGATAATTTATTGCTTTTGGAAAACTAGTTTTCTGGATTGAGCATCACTTCTGCGTTTAAAGAAACACCCCTCAGGATTATTTTGGACAAGAACCCAGTGTAAGATCAGCTGTCTGATAAGAGCGTACTCCACTTCAGGTATTTAATAGAGTAAGGTAGCAGTTCCAAAGTAGGATGTCAGCCAGCAGGGTTACAGCCTTTATTGGCATCAGCGTGACTTCAGAGGCAGCAAAGCAGAGAGGCTGGCCAGTGGGGAGCACTGGCTGTGCTGCAGGCAGTGCTCTGGGGCCATTCCAGGCCAGCTGGGCAGCTGAAAAACTGTTTTCTTGACGAGGCTCGCATGTGTTTTAGGTCCTGATGGTGGTTCCCTTTGCGCTTGCCTGCTCCCCTTACTGATGGTTTATAGTTGTCCAGTGCCTATAAGTGCCTGAATTGGCAAAGGAGATGCATAGAAATACATTTATTCAGAATCTGGTCTTTTGGTTTGCAACCAGATTTGATCTGTTTCCAGTGATTTTGTTTAGCTGCAGCTGGAGTTGCTCAGCTACAAACAGCACTGCACCATTTTGTTTCTGCACTGTTTTGGGAGCAGAGAGAGGACGAAGGCAGCAGAGCAAAGCTGCTGCCTTACTGCATCTACAGTAGAGATGGCATAAAAATGTTACATTTTTACAATTTCAGGTGGAATAACAGTTCACATGAGTGATGCTTTAAGCCTGTGAGATAGTTTACAATACTTAACACATTAAGACATCAGGATCTGCACTTCAAAGTGAGCTTGATTAACTCTTCAGGCTTTACCTTTCTCAGACTTGGGTTGCTAATCTCACAATGTACAGTCACCCACTGGTGGTGTTGGAATCGGAAGTTTGCAGCTCTACTTTTTTCCACTTTGATTTTAGAGTGGTAATTTTCGGTTTTAAATTAAAGCTTCTTCTTCCAAACATAAAGTGAATTATTTTCTCCATATAGTGTAGCAGCAGGACTACCACAATAACTGCTCAGGCCTTTGTTCCTTGAGGTAGCTTGGTGATCGATAAAAAACGTTATTCTTCTGCAACGGGAAAGTGTGTCCAATTATTGTTATTGAGTTATTGGTCTTTCACCATTCTCCTGTGGCAGCAGCGAGGTTGGAGAGATGAAGCTGGTGAGGGCACCTGAGAGAGGAAGCTGTATCCTGCTTCAGTCGCTAGTCGCATTCAGCACATGGATTACAGAGAAATTTGGATTTTGCTGCTATATTTGGATGCAACCTAGTTGCCCCCAGGATGTGTATAAAGAGAAAACAGAGTGTGCTTTGTAAGGATGAACTCCTCTGGTGTATTAGCTCCTGAATTCTAACAAGTCTCTGATGAGGATTTTGGGGGGTTAACTTGTTTTTTCCCCAGAAGCTTCTGACTTGGGCATGTTGGTAATTGAAGGTGTTTCTGTAAGAAGTGGTGATTCTTTAATATCAAGTCCCAAAAGCACGAGGCCATTGCAGCTTTTTAAAGTAAGGTTCTCCAGCTTGAAGTAACCACAGTGCATGAGAAGTTAAGGGAGAAAGTATTGAGTATGAGGCATTGAAAAGCTAGTTTTAATCTTTGGACTTACTGAGAGAGTATAAGAGATGAGCAAATGCACAATGCAACAGTGAGCTTCTGGCACAGTCAAATTTAAAGACTCATCATCTCTGAATCACTTTTGCAAACTGATTCACCAGGGAGCTATTTCAAACATTTGGTCATTGTTTGAAATGCATACAGTGTAAAGTAGACAGGTCCTGGTATATGAAATAATGTTTTACCTTCAGAATTCCAGATCTGACTGTCTCAGACTTGTCTTTACCCTGCCATCATTAGTTGTAGAGTGAAGGTCTTGAAAGTGTTACTTGCGAAAAGACGAAGCTGGGTTCTTGTGCTTCGTTCACGTGCATGACAGCATTTTGGCCATACAAGGTGTGAACTCCTTTGTTCCCATAGATTCCTTCCCTGTAGCCACATCATTCAGGCGTTCATGCACGTGTTGCTCTCCATCCAAACTGTGCCCCCTTTGTGTCTCATGTGTTTGCCAGATGTCAGCATTCCAGACAAAAAAAAGAAGCACGGGTGGCCGATGGCTTTTGCATAAATAGAGGCAGGAGCAAGGAAGGCAGAGAGAACGGATTGTGTTGTTGAAGGGTGTATTTCAAACTGCTGCTTCTGTGGTAAAGAAAGATGCCTTGGGATCAGAACTAGGGAGCTCTTGTGTATCAAGGGCATGACTGAGATCTACTCTGTAGAAAAGCATGGATGATCTTTCCTGATTTAAACTTCTTTCTTAGTTCACGCAGGCAGTGGGATGAGATGGCTATGGAGGGCCACTGGGGAGGTGGCAGTTTCTCAGATCCCACAGGCAAGCCTTTCGTCCCAACCTGTGGCATTGCTGGTGGCTGTTGGAGCATGTGATCGGTGCTTTCTTTCACTTTTGTGATGTGTATTTGATAAAGGCTTTTCAGTTTTCATCTCGTTATCCATCAGTGTGTGTTTGTGTGTAAAACACAAACCCACACTTGGTCTTTCCTATAGCCTGGCTGTACCTTGTCTTTGTTCTACAGAGAGGATTTTTTTTGTTTCTTAGGCTTGAAAAAAGTGTTTCCGTTATTCTAGGAATGGTATGGGAAATGCTGTGCATTTTTCATAATTCTGTAGACATAATCTATCTGAAGCTGGTTAACACAGATGTGAAAGGCTGAATGGAGATACCAGTATGTTTCCAAAATAGCTGTGCAGGTGTTCTTGAAATGGTCTTTTAGCAAATAAATGTACTTGTTCTTGGCAAGTTTTTCCCATTCTTATTTACTTCAAATCTGAAGGGAGCAAAGGCACATTATAAATCTATAGCACCAATAATGCTGGGATTCAGAAGCTCATGAAAAACCAAAAATAAATTGAAATTATATGGCAGAGGGGAAGAGAACTTTGAAACCATTAAGACAACAAAACTACTCCCTACATGGAGTATTTTATGACCTGTACCCTGAGGAGGCACTTGGAGTGTTGTTAAAATACTGCAGCTTGAAGACCTGTTTTTATTTTTTATACAAATTTAGCTTTCTATAAAACACTACTAAAATAAAGAATTGGAAAAGCTTCTATATAAAGAATTTCCTGTTGACAAACTATAGGAGGTCTGCAGTAAGCAAAGTTTATCCTTATTCTTACTCTTTTTGCTGCAAATGCCCTTAGTTTTGTTATTTCTCTAGATAATGCACAAATATGCGCAAAGTTTCTTTAAATATGCATGAAGTAAAGCTGCAGCTTTTTGCTAACGTAAAGGAATTGGTCGCATAAGGCTGAAAAATATTTCTGCACTTCACAAAGAAACCTTAGAGAAGTGTACCCTTTGCATTTATTGTAAGTAACTCATACCTAAATACTGCTACTGTGTAGTTACTTTCATTTTATAAATGTAGGTTTATGTGTCTTTCCCATATGTGAAAGTACTGCTTCTGCTCTTCTGGTTTTGATGCGTTTATCTTCAAGCTGAAGATTTTACATGCAGCGTGCTGTGTTGTAGTGCTACTTTACTTCAAAGACAAGCCAAGGAACCCATTTTGGACTGAATGTCTTCCACAGAATATTTGCTCATTGTAAAAACTCAGAGCAAACTTTACTGGATTTTTATCTTTTCTGATTCAAATATCTCAGAAGAGATTAGTGTTTTCATGTTAATCATGTTTTCCTTTCACTAACAAAGCTTGTAGATACAAAACAAACCTACTGAAGGAAACTGGTTTGGGATTCAGTTTTGCTTTTCAAAAGAAAAGAAATACTGTTTGGGTTTTTTTACAGCACAGCCAACTTATTTTATAAAAAGTAAAGTTATAAATCTTCATGTGTAGGAAATGAGTTTAAAAAAAATGCAGAGTGGTGGAATTGAGCAAGCTTGTGACAACATTGCGTATCAAGGTCCACCACTCATGAGAAAAATAGCATTAAGGGTAGAGTCTTTTTTCAATCCAGTTGCCAAGCCAGAATGTACTGTGAAATATATTGATCATGTCAGAAGTTACCAGATCCTCTGCTGTTTTTTATTTACTGCTCTAAGGGACTGAAGGCTGAACAAACATCTCTCCTGTCATTTTTTCACACCTGGTCGGCTGAAACACTTGAGGATTGTTCATAAGGCAACTCCTAGGTTCTCCCCACCCCCAACTTAAGTTTACTCTGAATGTTTCCTTGTCATCAGCTTTTATATAACTTTGATTCATTCTTTTCTAACTTTACTGTGCTGCCTTCTGTATGTGTTGCTTGGTGGAATATCTCATGATACAAGCAGAGTGTTAAGACACGGCTTTTCACTGTACTCCATGCCAATGTCTTTCTTGAATCCAATATTTTCCTAAATGCCAGTGGTCTACTGGTAAAGCTATTAGAGATGCCTGCAATCCTTCTTTGTCACTTTATTAAACATTTCATTTCTCCTCTCGGATTCCTGGAAATTGGTTGTAGTTATAGAGCTTCTTTCTGTGTTCCCACCTGGCTTTATTTCAGCATGTTGGTATAAAATGTAGATTGATAAAGAGAGTATTCATCCTTTTCAGCTGGTTTTCCAAGCTCCGGAGTTTTGAATTATGAATGTGGGTATTTTTGTAATAGAGCCGTGTGGGAAAGGAGCAAACACTCCGACACCACAGGGAGGGTCACTGGCAAAATAAATGCTGCTTAAATGTGAAGCATAGTTTCCTCATGGTATGCTTCTCCAGGCTCAAGTTCCTGTTTGTCTCCATTCCTCCTTCAGTTCAGAAATGTTTTGAATGTTTTGAAACCAATTACCACAGAAAACTTCCTTTTTAGGTTCATGGCTGTATATAGACTTGCTTGGATACTGAAGTAATGGTTTTGCAAAGTGTCAATCTTGTACTTATTTATCGCTCAGAAAATTGTTTGAAGAATCACTCTAACTCTTTGAACTGAGCTGCTGTCCTCTGCAAGTTGGAGCGCATTACACTTTGGTTAAATCGTAACACATGACTCTCAAAGAAAGCCTGCTGCAATATTTAAAGGTGCTTTCTGTGCTGATTTTCTTCAGGAGATGAGGTAGAAGACTAGTAAAAATCTCAAATTCACTAAACTTAAAACAAGAAAAAATATTTAGAACTTAGGAGTGAGTTTTGGGTAGTTCCACAATAACCTTCTTTATATCTGCTGAACTTCTGGTCATTTATTCTACTGACTTGGGTATGTATTGAGTAAATATACCACAACAGTATACCTTAATTTGTTTGGTGGTTATTTAACAGCTGTTTGCAAGAATAATCTTAAAAACTCTGTTAAATAAAAAGGAATAACAGTAATTTTAACACAAAATATCACTCTGTTGAGCAATAAAATAGTGAGCTGTGCTTTAGCACTGTGCCTGCAAGCTGCTGAATTTCTGCATATCCGACTTAAGCTTCTTCTTGCTAATTATCTGCATCAATTTGATTTCATATGTCTGTTCTATAAATTTTCTTCTGTAATTTGGTGGGGATGTCAAAGTATTTAGCCTAGTTAATAAAATTATGAGCAGACACAGTGGAAAGAAAATACGCTATGCTTTATGTATATGCTTTTCCGCCAGTGCATGGATGTTGGAGACAAAACAGTGCCTTTATACTGCCTGCCATCTTGTGGCCAGAATCGAATTTTACAGATGCTTAAGACAGGGCGGTGTCTGGATAATAGAAATTAGGATAGATGTAATAGCTTCAAAAATACTTAAATATAATACTTAAGATACAGCTTTAATATTCAAGTTTAGTAACGTGTTCACATTTACACAGTGTGGATTTGTACGTCTGCACCTGAAAAGCCATGAAAAATACTTGCATTACTCACATTTTTAGGTAGTAGTTGCAATTGATAACCTGAGAGAGGATGAAGTAGCGTCTGGTAATAAAGCAGTACTCGTACAGCTGCTCATCTAACTGTGGCCAAGTTATTTCCTAAGTAGATGGGAAAGTTGAGGCTCAGAAAAACTGATTTGTTCATACCGTTTGGCAGCAGATCTGGGAAGAGACTGCAGAGCCTCATTTTGCAGCCTTGGCTCTGACCTCCAGCTGAGTGACGCAGTAGCCAGGCGCGCGCCCGCGATTCGCCCCCTTGTCCTGGCAGCCGCTTGAGTCTGGGGGTGGCAGGATGGGACAGGAGAGGCTACGAGGAGGGGCGTTCATCAGATACCAGACAGGGTGCTCTGCCAGCTCGGCACAGAGCAGAAAGCAAGGCAATCCTTTCCCAACAAGCTGATGTCTAGTGTGGGAGCTCTTCCCTAGGCCTATTTGGTGCCTTTCTGGAAGTGTCTTCTGGTGTGAAGCCAAAAGCTCCCGGACAAGGATCCAACAGCAATACCAGCCAAGGCAGTGCTGTGGGAGCACCTCGTTCCCCGTCCCTCGTCTTGCCCGCAGGGAGCCATCCACCTCCCTACATACACTCCACCCAGTCCCTTCTGCACCTGGCACTTAGGCACTCCCGTGATATTCTAATGAAATGTTATTTCTGGCTCTTATGCTGTTGTTTGAATGTTAGTACATGAGGAGCTGTGTTAATACACGGTGAAGCAAATAACCTGTTTATGGTTTTGCTAGATGTGGATTGGATGTGCCGTTCTGGTATTGTGTGTGTGACTGGTGTCAGGTACCTGGAGAGGTGGGACCCCTTTTCCCAAGCAGTTTGCTGATTATTTGGATGTGAGAAAATAATCGTTACCACCCAGAATTCAAAGTAAAATTTCGTCTTCTTTCTTTGAAATTACTTGCTGTTCCAAAGATTGAAGCCCTGATTCCATTTTTTGGTATTTTATATGTTTTGATATTGCCAGTCCTTCACGAAATGCTGTCAAGTGACCACTGAAATAGGTATTTGGCTGTACCTTGTCCAAGCTAGTTAAAAAAAAAAGACGACTGTAAAATTAAAACTATTAAAAACATATTTGCAGAGAACCATTCCTTGAAGTCTTTGAAGAATAAGAGGCAGATGAATAGAGGTATTTTTATCAGCTCTAATTTAGTGGGTTTGACTTCTCATTTTAGTCAAGTAGGAAAAAGTTGAATGGAAACTGTGTATCCTTTAGTGAGTGCATTAACTGGTTGTGTGGTTTGTAAGTTGCAGAGGAAAAGACAAAATGTAAAAATTGCTTACATTTTGCACTTCAAAACTGTGAAATGCTTGGGTTGTTATGTTTTACAAACCTTCATTGTTAAGAATTCTGTGTACCTTAATGGCTCTGTACTAGACCTTAAGCTGTTAAATCCCACCTTGGCACCGGGCTGCTGAGGCACATGTCCTGGGCTAGCTGTTCCCTGTCCCTCTGCTTCGGGATTCCTGCTGGCCTCAGAGAAAGAGGCCAGTTTCAGGGTTTTTTTTGATTTGACATTTGAATTTACAGGAGAAATATAAGAGAACAGAGCTGTAGAACTGTTTTCCTATTAGAGATTATTAACTCTCTCTTATGTGTGAGCTGAGAATTTACATTTTTAAACCACAAGGAGCCTTTTCATGCTGCTGAATTTTCCTTTCTAGATGTGGTGAGTGGGACTAGCGTTTTTTAAATATTAACTGGAAAATAAATTTCTAAACTAGCCTTAAAGACTAATCCAGCAAAAAATCTTACCTGGACGTTACTTAAGGTTCTGCTCCTTCTAAATGCACTAAACCCCAAAGAATTATGAAGTGTTAAGAGCCTTCTTTCCGGTAAGAATGAAAAATGTAGCAAATATCTGTATAATTACCCAGAGCCTTCTGTGGTTGTTTGCACTGAGTAAGGTTAAAGCATACTTGTAGAGTTAAAGAGAACAGCTTTCTTTAAAAAGAAAGCAGGCTGCTGGGAGTGTTAAGGTACATTGAGTTGCTTTTGTGCCACGTGTCAACATTGTTTCACAAATACCACAGGGCTGTCCTCCCCAGTGTCCTTCTGGTTGCCCTGGTTATCCTGTGGCACTCTTCAGCCACAGCTGAGCTGTCAGCTGGGTAAATCATGCTGTGTTTATCTTAAGAGGTCATTCTTGGCCAGGAATGAATACAGGTCCGACAGTCCACATACTTTTGAAAGTACGAAGCAGTTGTGGAGAGACCAGGCTTTCATCACACCCGTGGAATGCTCAGAGATGCAGAGCGGGCTTGGTGTCTGTGTGGGGCTGCTGGGCAGTTGCTGGGAGACCCGTTTGTTTTTCATGGTTCTGCTTTCCCTCCATAGCTGTCCCTGGTGGAGGAGTGAAGGAGGAGACATGGGTGCAAAGGGTTGTGCTAGGACTGCTACGCATGCTGCCAGAGCATCTGCTTCCTGTATCACCCGTTTAGCTGTGTTGGAATTGGGTGACATAGCCAGGAAGCAACAAATTTCTGTTGCTGTTTTTAGGCCTGACTGACATTTATAGCATCAGGCACAGGAGCTACCCCTCCGGTCTGAGTGCATGAAGCCTCTAAATCAAGAGCTGTACAGCTGCTAATAAAGCAGTTGCTTACTCATCAGAACTCACCTCCTCACAATTTCTTCACATCTCTGGTCAGGTTTCATTTCCTAGGTGTATGGAAACTATATATCCATCAAGGAAGACATTTATTTGTCCTTAATAGCACCTATGTGTGGCATATTTTATTTGAATTGTCATTTTGATGAAGGCACTTTCAGAAATGGCTTTTTAACTGGAAGACTAAAGCTAAAGCTGAAGTGATTCGGAGGAAGAATAAAGCCCATGAAATTTGCTTTGAGCAGGGCTGGAAAGAGGCACTAATTTGTCCCTTGGTCCATTATACAGTTTGACAGTGGTTCAAAAGTGCTTTCATCTACACAACCAGTTCTTGTAAAAGCAGTTGATACGGACAACAGGTTTTGCTGTGTCCTCACTCTCTGTGAGGTGTGCTGGCTCCTGAGAGCCATGTGCCAAAGCTTGTCGCCAGGGACAGAGACCACGAGCCCTGTCTGCAGCCGGGCCGTGGACTTCCCACCCTGATGGGAGCCTCAGCCTCCTGCAGAGAGGTGCTGGGAGCTGGGAAATGGGAACCAAGGAATGGGTGCTCTTGGAAATGTGTGCTTTTTTTTTTTTTTTATAAGGCATGACAAATCAGCATTTTACTGCTTCTCACTTTCAACCCTGTAGAAATTAATGGAAGCCACTGGAAACTTTTACTGCATCTCTGTCCATCTCTTGACTGAAAGTCTGCCCTGAAAGGGTGCACGTGTAAGAACTGGCCAGGGAATAAGCAGCAATGTTTCTGTTGAAGTTAAATCTGCTGCAGAACCGTGAAAAGTTACCTTTTCAGGAAGTGCACAAGTTTACTTTAAAAATGTCCCTCTGCTTCAGCTTTTCTTTGCCAGCCAGTCTTTGGAATTCATTTAAAATCAGTATGTCAGCAGCCACCATAGCCTAAGCAATAATGTGAAAGTTTCCAGTGGCTTCCATTAATTTGATTCCTTGCATTATCCTGATGCTTAATCAACAGATTGATTGTGGCAAGAAAAATTTCTGAAATTTGACTTTGCCAGCCAGTGGTAATTTCTGATACAAGCTTGGTGGTGGTGGTTAAGGGAAAATGGGGGCTCTCACAGGATTTATTGGACAGATGTATATGAATTTTGATTATGCTATTTATTTTGCAGATCTCAACTGACTGCGTGCTAATTAACAGTCTTTTAGATACTCCGGAGTTGCTTTTCTAGCAGGTTTCTTCTTTCCTCATTCGCTAGCCACATATGTAACTTCTCCCCTAGACTTTTATTCTCCACAGATGCTCTGTTGATGATCTTTGGACGTAGCCAGGGAAAAGCCCCTTGTAATTAATTTTTTTTTTCCTCTTTGGCAGTGAAGCATTTGACCACGTCTCCATGTTCTCTTCATACCCAGATTGCTTCCAGATGTTTTCTTGGTGTTTTTTTCTTATTTGCATTTGAATTGTTGCTTCTTTATTAGTACTCTGGTTTTGAGAAGAAAGCTTTTGACTTGGGAGCAACTAGATGTGAGCCCAAGCCACAATTGTCTGACCTCAGCTTCCGCAGTTTGAGGTTATGTTTGGATTTCAGATGTTGGTTTGGTCTGTATCAACAGTCATACTCAGCCACAAAGAATTTCTGAATTCTGAGGTGGATTTTACCAATGATTCAAGACTACACAGCTTATTGCTTCATGTTAACCTCATGTAGAATCAAATTCTATTGCTAAAGATTTAACCCTCTTTTTTGTTTGGAACAATCTTCTGGGCAACTTGCATCTTCAATAAAAATAAATGACCCAGAAATATAAGCTTGATATGATTTTGCTCCAGAGTGCCATAAATATCATTCCAGGAAGGAGGACAGTCTTACTATGTAGGCTGGAACCTACATAGACCATGTTTCGCTGAGATTTACAGTTCCAGTGACCCTGGCACAGATCTGAGCTGTGCTACTCGGATAAGAGGAGTTGCGGCTCAGTTTCTGCCTGCGGCTGCCTCAGATACCTTTTCCTTCCCTTAAAACTGCAGGTCTTGGAAGGAGCCTTGGGGAAATCAACCCTGCTGGAGTGACAGGTGTGACAGCAATGTGTGTCATTCCCTAGGGGCTTTGGTGCAGGAGAATTGGCCCCTCACTCTATCCTTAGGGAAGAGAAGACGAATGGCAGACCACCCTAACTGCTGCTATCCCCAGATCAATTCAGTCACAGTTCAGAATTCAAATGGGTCCCTAATTCAGTCTGTTAGAGAAATAGGGACCTACAACCCCCAAGTAACAAAAACGTGGGAAATGTCATGAGTGACAGGCACTTAACTGTGTTATAATGAGGCTGTTGTGGACAAATCCATCCCAGCCTAGGCAAGAAAGAGAAAGTAAAACTTATTTATGCCTGACGGTCCTCAAGACTGAAGACCCCCTTGTTGGACACCCATGCTCTCAGGGAACAAAGGATGAAAAAAATTCTGCCATTCAAACCTGCTAAGAAAAACAGAATAGTTTTTTGTTCCAGTAAACTTCATGTGTCACTTCTCTTCCATGAGATAGAAAACAGACATATTGTAAACTCTGGCTAATTTGGCAATATACAGATGTTTATTCCTGTGGCTGATCTGGAGCAGAATTTACCAGAAGTAGTCCAGAAGTAATTGAATCTGGAAAACAATGTTGCATTTAAATGATTCATAGGAACTTTGCTCCTTTGTGCTTCCCCTTTCTCAGCTGGAAAGGAGTGAGCCATGCCCAGGTTTCTCTTGATAATGCTGAAGTCAAGAAGAATCAACAGCTCTCCCTTTTTTTGGCCCACAGGAGGGCAACATTGAGATGCAGCTGCAACTGCAGGCATGTCCAAAGCAGGTGTACGGTTTACTATTTTAAGAATTAATGAATTGAAACAAATTAGCTAATTTAAAGATATTGGATACTGGCTGTTTAGCGGTGTATCGGTTTGCATCTGCTCTGATTTTGCGTTTGGTTGTATTTGTGGTTAATCTGTAATTGTCCTAAATTGCTTTATCATCTGTGGCCAACAAGAATGTTTTGTGAGAATAAAGCAAAGTTGTTTGGAATATGATAGCTCTGTGTTTTTCTCATCACTCTTGTCTTCCTAAACTGTATTGCAATAGTTGAGTGTGTTGAGGAAAATGTACTATTAGGATTATGATTTTGAATTGTGGAGTTACTGAAGAGTAAGTGAATGTTAAGGACTTATGTTACAAGAATAACAGGATGAGCATGGTGCTGATGATTTGAAGTTCAGTTATTTGGGCAACGTATCCATCACAAGTTAGCCCTGAACCTGGCTACATTTTGGCAGCTAAGACTCTGCAGTTGGACTCCCAGATTCCACCCCCAGGGGAAGGGGAGAGGAAATAAGAGGAAAGAGGCTTGCGGATTGGAAACTAAAGCTACAGCTTTAATGAAATTATGATAATAGTAGTAATGATGATTAAAATAATCAGAAAGTAATGAATATATGTACAAATATCTGAGCTGGCACCCCCACCCCACCCCTCGGTGGCTGTTGTCACCACAACTGCTGTGGAGCAGACACAGGGGAATGGCTCCACGGCCAGGAGGGATCTGAGCTCAGGCACTGGATTCAAGGACGCACGGATCCGGGATCAGGAGCAATCAGACAAATGAGGTCCTCACTGGATGTCGGCCGTCGCAGAAGAGAGAGACCCTGATGATGTCTCAATTTTATACTGAGTGCAACATATATGGGATGGAATCCTCTGTTGGTCAGTTTGGGGTCACCTGTCCTGTCCGCCCCTCCCTGCAGGTGCGGCCGTTCTTCGCCAGCTCAAGGGTGGCCTTGGTTACCAGAGGAATAAGAACAAATATTGGCCCTTCTTGCATCCCAGTGTCCCGTGTTATCACTGCTAGAGAGAAGCTGTCTGAAAAACATGCAGTTGGTTTTCAGAAAATGCTGTTACTTTTGACCAAGGCCAAGCCAGAGTCAGGAGACTGACCCAAATTAACTCACACGGTAACAGTATCAGATATAGTGTTTCATGCGGGTTGTTTTTGGTAGTCATAATAGTACAGCAAATGTAGCTGCACTAAGAGCTCCTGTTTTGTGATAACCTGCAGTCTCCATAAGTTCTGACTGGAGCCTGCAGCTAGATGCTCTGGGAGGTGGAGAAACCTGACTCTGGAAAGGCTGAGAAATTCAGGTAGATATACCAGCTCCTCAGGGGCTGAGAAGCCAGATAAGAGGGAATCTGGCACTTATGCTTTCTGAGATTCTGCACGCATGATGTTTTCAGGTTGCTTTCAGTTACTAAAATAAAATACTTCTTCCTCTGTACAGGTAGTGGAACATACTAGAAATAGAAAGCAGGAGCAAAGGCACATCAGGGCACGAAGGGGAGCAGGTATTTGGTACCTTTGCCTTTGTTACTGCACAGGGCTGAGCAGGCTCAGAGCTGGAGCACAGCAGAGCAATCCAAGGAGAACATGCAGTGCCCTCCATGCCTCAAAGCTCTGGGCTAACCAAGTGGGCTAGGAGCACTGAGCGTCATGCTGATGCATGCAAGGATGTAGAGACCTTCAGGAAGGCAAGATGAGGAGGCTGCTTCAGGCACGGAACCCATGTGCTGTGGCCTCAGGCTGGACAAAGAAGGCAGGGCTGAGATGTTTTGCTTTTTATGTTATGAGCATAGAGAGACATCTTTCATATTATTGCCACAAGCCCTTTGTGTAGATGAAGTGGGGAAAAGTAACAAAGAATAAATGGCTAAAGACTTCTTAAGGAGATGCCTAAAGTAGTGCAATGTAGAGGGGCTTCCTCTATGGTCTAGTGTCCATTTCCATTAGAGGATGCTGAACGCCAGGTGATGGGCAAGCTGGTGGTTGGAGGTAAGGAAGGGAGAGAGGGCCAGTGACTGCAACAGGGACATCAAAAACCTTTCTTCAAACTTCTCCTCAGCTGTGTCCCTTTGGATGGCAAAGCTGTTTCTACCAGGCAAGTTACCGGTGTTACTGAACTTTCACAGCCTTTTCTGCAAGGAAGGTGCAGACCTAGGTGGAGGTCTTGGTGTACCAGGCCCAAAGAGTATTGGTGTTACTAACCAGAAATTATCTGGAGGGATGAACAAGGCAAAACTATTTAGTAAAAATGGTGGCTATTATTAGACTAACTGATCACAGTCGGGTTGAGGGAGCTTTCAGGTTTTATGCACATAGTCCATGGATGGTGCTGTGGATGGCACAGTGAAGAAATACTTCAGGCACTTCATGTTTTCATAGAGATGTGTTGCCATCTCAAACAAAAGTTAGTTTGGAAGCTTCTTTTTTTTTTTTTTCCCCAGCCTTATAAGCTAAAAGCATTTTTGAAAGTGAAAACCAGAAACTGCAACAAGGCATGGAGTTTGTGCCAAGTTCTATGGTTCTGCAAGTGGAGAATACTTGAAATCCCTTTTTAATGTTCAAAGCTGGAAAGAACGAGCTACACATACACCACAACTTCTTTTATTTTGTTTTATTTCTAGGGGCTCCTGAAGTATATTGGCATATACTAAACAGCTTTGACAGGACATTATAGATGATGGATTAGAGCGTGAAGGACACCTTCTAGTATTTCATTAGAAAAGTAATTGTTTGGATGTATATCACTTCTAGTTTAGCCAGAGGCATATAGTTTCATAGAGCCAGTAAGATTAACTCTCTTGTGGCTTGATGTTTTGGGAAACTGGAAATCTTTCAAAGATTCCAAAACATCACGAAGGAAAAAGAGAAAATTCTGTCTGGAAGTGAGCTGACCTTCAAACCTACTCATTGTTGGACTCTATAACAACAGTTTTGTTTATCTGGTGCTGTCCTAGCCTTGCCAGTAAGAATGTGCAGATCTTCAAATGCATTTACTCTACACATTATCAACAAAGGGTAAGTACAGATACTGAGGGATAAATCGGAATGGTCTATTTCAGAGTGATAAAGGTACATAGTGCTTTTATGCTAACTTTAGTCATGCTAATAAAATAATTTAAAAGAAAACAAACCCAGATGGTTAGGAGAGAAAGTTTGTTAAAAGTAACTCTAGCTTCTACATATCCATTTGACTGATTTTTGGTGGCGTATGTTGAAGGGTATCAGAGGGATTACCTAACTCATATTTTACCTTTTCCTACTGTTGTGTCAAAATCCAATGGGAGCAAGATGTTCCGTGCATCTTTACAGGAAAATGATTACCCCATAAGGACAGGAGCAGTCAGGTCCATCAAATACAAAAGGAGAAGGAGGTGGTGATGTGTCAAAAGAAGCCCACGTTGCTGAACACACAGAAATATGCAGTTGAGGTCATGCTATGGGTGAGGAGGAGGAGGGGTCTGGGTTGTGCAATAAATTCCCTGTCTATAGGAGTCTCTGCAGCAGAGGAAGCCACTAATGCTCAGCCAGCTGCATCTGCCGAGTGCTCACACAATGGGTGAAGCAGCCTCAGGCCTGCTGGTGTTCTCCCTTTCACTCCTAAGTTTACAGCTAGAAGCCAGCCTACAAGAGTAGGCAAGGCCTTTCAGATGAACACAGTCTGCTCTGACCTGCCTCAAACTGAGGCTGTACAAGTCTGCTCAATTTCTCTCTCCATCTAAAAATTCCCTTCTGATGCCATCTCTAATCCCCATTCTCCAACCCCTTTTTATTCCCCTTGGAGCACTCTGTGACTGCCTTCTAACAATGAGTAGTTTCACAGGCTATTCCTGGTGTCAGGGCTTTCCCCCACCCTCTTGCTGTGCTGCACTGCTCTGTCAGCACCAGATCAGCCTTTGCTGCTGAGGAGTTGCACAAACTGTGTGTGAGATGGGGTGAGGAACGTCTCAAAGGCATCGCTGCTGCTATGATAAATGCCTGTGAAGCTGGAATGTTAATTTCTCATTGACAGTTGGTTTATAGCAAGTGGGATGATGTAGTAAGGAAAGAAGTTATTCATAAAAACAAGTTCATCAAACCAAAACCCCTTTTCTTCCCCTTTGTCTCCAAAGAACATGAAGTATTAGGACTTGATCCAGCTGTAGCCCAAGTTTCTTCATGGAAAAGTATCAAATGACGAAACCTAGAGGAAAATCTGAAACTGTGGGAGGAGACTGGCCAGAGCATTATTAGAGGGGTTACTATCGTTTCAACATAAACAGGGAGGACTTCTGTTCCTTACTCCATATTCTTGAGAAATCAAAAGTTTTGGATAGCTTTTTTTTTTTTTTTTTTTAAATATTGAACAGCAGTGACAACTTCTTGGACAAAGCCGCACACGTCTAATTTAGCAGTCAGGATGGTATCCGGTCCAGTAGTTTACAGCTAGCAAGCACTTCTGTGTACTGTCTGGCTTGGTTTAATTTTTTTTTTCAATTGAAAAATAATGCATTTGGAAGTGAAGCAGTGTTTTTGTGTGAGTGTTTGTGTATAAACTTACTGATTTAATTTAGTTCCTTGGCCTCTGGGCCGCCAGTGTGTATACCAGGACTAGGCTATGATTCTCTGCTCTTGAGGCTGTCGGGAATGACTAAGGATGTGGCAGAAATCCACAGAGCTGTGGTTATTGTCTTACAGCACAGCAGGGCTGCAGGAGCCTCAGGATGACAGCTTGATTGGTTGGAGGCTGCACATCATGGCCGTACAGAGCCTTGTGGCAGCAGCCAGGCTGAGCAGCAGAGCTGGTGCAGCTAAAAGCACAGACCCTACTGAAACCCAAGGGAAATCACCAATGGTGAGACTGGCCTTCCTCAGCTGTGTCTTGTGTCTTCCCAACACCCAGCTGTGCTTCACAAACCACTGAGCCTGCTCCTTGGGTGGGTCTGATGACAGGGTGTGTGGCAGAAACAAGTGACGCTCTGAGCCAACGGAGATCTACAGCCCCGTGTTCGCGTGGATCTGCTAACGGAGGTCGTGAGTACTGCAGAGAAACAAGTGTGTTCGTGCAGGCTCTGCACCACACACGTGCTGTTAGGTGGCTTTTAGATCCAGGCTGGCTTGTGTCCTGCACTCCAGGGCACAGGCAGAGCAAACTGAGTTGGCTCTGGGTATCACATGTAGATAAAAGACAAAACTCTGTATCGAAGTGAGAAAAGGGTGGGGAGTTCTCAGGTGGGTACAAATACCCAAGTTTTCCTGAAATGACTGACTGTCTCGCTCCTACAAACTTTCTGCTGTGGGATTTTGGCACTTGGCATGCTATGATGTGTTGAAGTCCAGGATTTCTAAAATCTTTAATAGCACTAAGCAATTGAAATCCAAAGCTGTGGATTATCAGTGTAAAGGAAGTACTGTACATCTTTATAGAGTTCTGAGTTTTCATTCCCTTCTGCAATAGCAGAGATTTCTTTAAGCAGAGGAAGAGGTGTTCATTTTAGGTAGTTTATGTAGTGTGTCAAAAGAGCAGAGGAGGATGTCTGGATAGGGACATGATTAATGAGTGGGTGGAGAAGAACTGTTACTCTGGTTTTTAATATAACATGCAGCAGAAACCAGAGACGGATGTTTTCATTACATTTTCTGTCTTCTAAAGATGGTAAATTAAAGGTGGTCTCATATAGCAAGGTGCTTTTCAAAAAAAACGAAGGGAGCAGCACTGAAATTGATGTATTAGTCATTCCTCCCCTTGTTCTCTGAAGAATGAAAATGCAGCATAGTGGATTATGGAACTCTCTTATTGTGTAATTTGTCATGAAAACTGTGCTCTCTTTCTCCACCATCTTTGTTAATAATTGATACCTATTGTAAGATCTAAACACTTAGCATTTGTGTGGTGACAGAGAAGAAAACCTCCAATACAGAGCCATAGATAATAAAACAACCTTGGCCTATGCTGTTTCTACTGATATTTTGAGCAGAAATGTAACTTCTGAAGAAAAAAAATAATTTAGGAAAACACTTTAGAGTGAACAGTCAGGGAAACAGTGAACAGTTCATCTGGAAACAATAAACTACAATGAGCACATGATGTTCCTATTTTGGGGAAGGAGCAGTATAGATGGCCCTATATATTCCCTTTACTTTATTAGTTCAAAATAATCTACATTGCTAAGGGAGAAACCAATGATTTTTCAATAATACTATAAAGGAGAGGACTTAATTACTATTTCAATAATTTCAGATTATCTAAGTTTTCGTTAGGATTTGTGATCTAATTTCCAGAAGCAATTCTCTGTCCAGCAACTACAGATAAATCTGTGCTCTCAGTTGTCAAACTGGAGTCAGGAATCATCAGATCCAGCAATAAATACCCTAACACTGTCTTGAAGAGCAGAGCCTCAGAGACGGTCTTTGTGTTTCTGTGGATACTCCTCTAACCATTGGGAGCAGTGACCCAAAATCAATTCTTGACTGCAGGATCAAATATTTGGTGCCAAATACCTTTATTGAATAAGGGATCCATAAAACTGAGCTGTAGTATCCTTTTTTTGGGTAGACACAACTAAAACAACTAACCCACAAACCCAGCATCCATGAAAACTTGGTAACGGCCAGATGCTGCTGGTTTGAACCCTGTTTTCTTAAGAAATCTGTAAATAGGAGCATCAAACTTTAGAAAGCTGTGCTAGAATTTTTGTTGTTTGAAAAACTACTCTTTGAGATAGTCCATGAATTAAGAATTTCTCTTTCAATTCTTCCTAAAAAGAAATTCTACCAAATGTCAGCAGCGGTGGAAACTATGAGCTGGGTGCATGCACAGAATGAGCAATACCAGCGCTGGCAAAGATGCTCAGCTGTGTTTTGAAAGGGCCAGGTCCAAGAGCAGAAGACAAGTTCAACAACACAGCTAATATAATATTTTCCAGAGTCTGCTGTGAATGCTGATGACTTTCACACCTTAAGACATATTCCATCAAGCTGTAGAAAGAACAAAAATGTCAGCATATCCAGCTCTGTTTGGGCATGGCTGTTTTGCATTTTTTTTACGTCGCAGCTATCATAGTTTAAGCGAGGCGTTCTGGCTTTCATAACAATGGAATAGTTTCCAGCAAACACTTTAGAAGCTCCTAGAAAGAGCAAGCAAAGTGGATAGATTGCTAGCAGTCTAAATGCGTACTAGAAGAATTTAATTTACAATTCTAATGACAAATATTTGAATGTATGCAAAAAAATCTAATTCGTTATAGTGTAAGATGACAAAAAATGCTACATATTAGTTTTAGTTAGTGACAGGAACCTCGTAATTATTTCAGCATATACAAATTATTTCAGCATATACTTAAGAAGGAACTGCTAATCCTGGTTCTTTATTTAAAGTAAACAAGGGATGAACATCCATCTCCCAAAGTTTAAGAACTAACAATTTTTTGTCCTGTGCATTTTGTTGGTCTTCATATACTCACTGAGTTCTTTCTCTGCTTGCTATCTTCTCTGCAGATTTTTATGGCATACATTTTGTAAAAAATAGGCTTTCAATAACCTCGCTGTAGTAAAATCATGATAGCACTACTCTTCCGTTAGCAATTTATCCACCTACTTCTTAGGCCCCTAAAAATTAAATGCAGAAACCTGACCCATTAAGAATAGTTACATAGCTCAATCCATTATTTCTTTTACAATAGGATGCCAGGCCTTTTCCTGTGTATGTAGTACAAATATTAAAATATTAAATGTGCTTTTGAGGGAGCTTTGCAAGTCGCGGGTGAGTGGTTTTACTACTCACCGTGATTTCATAATTATTCCTTTTTCAGGTTTAGACAATGTGTGCCTACGTATGTAATCACAGTGAAAATTTTAAAAAAAGGAAATCCCAGGAGTGCAGAAGCCTTCACACCAGGGCATACTTGGAAAATGGCCAATTTAGGAGAGGTAAGTCACAGACTTGTTTGTTGTACTTGTAGGCTTAATTCACTACAAAACGTAATAAACTGTTGGATCGAATTTGGAGTTAGATGCAATAGCATTGATTAGAAAGCAAACTAAATTCAGTACTAAAAAAACCCAATGAACAAATCAACCCAGAAGCATATTTCTGCTGCCAGTTCTTTTTTTTCCAGATTAAGTACATTAAGACATACTTAAAGATTTTTCACATCTTTTTGGAGCAAACACAGTCCTTGTGGTAGCACAAAACACGAGCAAGACATGAGCACTTCCTGTGTCTGGATACCATTTCACAGCACTGGGAGACAGGTAAGATCCAGGAGACCCTCAGTGCTCTTCAGTGAAACTCCTTGTGGCGAGAACAGGGAAATCAGGCACACAGACTTCCACACCTGCACATATAGATTGGACGACATGATTAAGCCAAAATTTTGAAAAGTTTTGATTTAATATCAAATTTGCTCCTCCCGCACAAAACCTCTCCCCTCATCTGAAAATACTATTTTGGCTGAACAGAATGTGTCAGCAGGTAAACGTGGACTGTCAATTGAGATTTTAATTATTCTGAGTATAACCCACAACATTTCGGATAAAAGGATTTTTAAACAGAGAAAGAAATATTTTTGTGTGATATTATGGACAATTAAAGGCACATATCTGATGTTGCGGGCCTGTTTTATGACTTGCTCTGTAGTTCTGCACATATGTATGTATATTTGTGTATTGAAGATTCTATGTAAAAATAAAATAGAAACCTCTCCCACTAAAAGAACAGTTTGAGGAGGTGAGGGTTGGGTGTAAGGTAAGTATAGCAATCTTGCCATACCCCAGAAGGGAGGGCTTTCCTAACTTTCAACGATTTGTGCGTGTTTTATTATTCCCTGCTGCAGTCTTTGGTGAAGGGAAGATAAATAGCTTCAGATACTAAAGAGAATATTCAGATACCTTTCTCAGTCTGCTTGCCTAATGACATTCAGCATTCCTGACTTTGGGATAAAGTTTAGTAGGCTCTTTAATGTCACTAATTAGAATAATATCCATGTTTGAGACGTGAAATTTAAAATGTTTTACTGAATCATGTAGTGCTTCCATGTGCTCTGGAGGTCGACAGACATTTTGCAAATCTTGATTACTTAGTCCAAGTATAACCACATTAGCATTCAGAAGGAACATTTGAATCCTCATGCGTTGTTTGATCAGGCTAAGTATTCATCCCACTTTCATTAAGACTTCACTGATCCTGGAGTAAAATCATTAAACATTCATAAATGACCATTGCTTTTTCTCTTCCTCAAGAATGTTCTGACACATTTTATGCAATTATTTGTCTCAAGTATCTTCCTGAACTTTTAACCCTCTTTACATTCTCTTATGCCTGCTTATATTAAGTCCAAAAATCTTCATATCAAAGCATTTTTAAAAGCTAATATACCATTCATTTGAGTTGAGTGAAAGTGAAATTATGAAATTATGAAAAAGTGCCCTGTCATGGAAGGCCTCATTGGTAAGTAACTACACAGGTGGTTTCCTTTGAGGAATCATTCCTCTCAGTTCTTTAATACCCAGGTTAAAATGTCTTTGAGTCTAGGCTCATCTTTTAGAATGTTGTTTCTGAAAGTGGTAGCTGAAAAATGTTGTCTTCGAATGTAAAGTCTGGTATCATTTACATCTCCTGCTTGCACATCTCAACTCAGTGGTATGAAGATAGATAGTTTAACCCACCAGAGAATTTATTTTATTTCTCTTTTTAACCTGTTTTCCTAAACACACAAGGTTTATGGGTTTTTTTGGCACCCTTCTAAACTGATCCCTCAATTGTTTCTCATTATTTGTATGTTGTCTCGTGTGAGACAGAGAGGGGCATTTCCAGGGCTCCCAGATGAGCATCATTGCACCAAGCCCACATCCAGCCCCAGGCTCTGCCACAGCTGCCAGACACCATCTTCTCTTCCCAAGGACAACACCCAAAACACTAGAAACCAAGGTTGTCCCTGTCGTGATCACAGACAAGTCTGAGCACGTGTCAGTCTGTCACAGCCTTTGGGGGTTGTTTGGTGCTGTACAGAGGACTGGTAGGTGTGGAGAAATGCTGACAGTCCTATGAGACCCATAGGCAGTGCCTTACCTTGTCTCCTGTGCTTTGTGCTCTTGTTCTCTAACTCCAAGTTGGAGATGGAAGGGCTCAAAAGAAAGCGATGTAAACCATGACACTCAGTTTCTGCAATATTTTAATGTTGAAATACTTACAAAGCAATTCAAATTGGTAGATATGCAATGCTGGGAGCGTAACCAGACTTTTTCTCTCATTTGTTCTAAGTGCTAAAATTCCATTTTGGAATTCTGTATAAAATGGTCTTAAATATCCAGGTTTTTTTATTTGACGTAGTAGATAAAGTTTTGCTTCAACCAGATTGTGACAGTTGAAATCAGTAGGTGGTTGGGAAGAATGTAAGTTTCCAAATACCCAATTAAAGGAAGAGGAGACAGGGATTTACATGGCCATATGAAGGATGGGATGTAGCAAAGTGTAAATCAAGAAGGAGTTAGGGAGCGCCAGGTGGAGGAAGGAATTTGGCAAAGCTGTACTTTAGAACTAACTGTGTAGATAATGGTTTCTTTTCTTTTGTTGAGGAGGGGAGGTCATCTTATGGTTAATCAGGGTAAAAGAATGAAGGCACAGGAAAAATGGAGGGGGGTCAAACGTTCACTACTGAGGAAGTCTGCCTGCCTTCCTTCTGCAGCCCCCCAGAAGACCCTCCAGGGCATGGTGTGCATGTATGGGTGAAGTGGGGGGGAGTAGCGAATGTAAATGAATTATGAGAACCCAGCTGAACTTGTATAAATACCCTAAATAAATGTATGTGAGCCGGGCCAAACCGTGTGCATAGAGGAGTATCCATCCCCTTATGCACCGAGCACTGTAAATAAATTTCTTTGCTTCTAAGACCTTGTCCTCTCTAAAATTATAACTGTGAGCTGGGTTTTCTCACATTTGAACATCCTTATTTACTGTGTTTAAGTATTTCAGATGTGTGCTTATTACAATTAAAACTGATGATAAATACCTATTGGCTTCAAGAGTGGGGATTGATCAAAATACTTCATTATTCATTACTGGAAAAACACCTGCACAGGATTTCAGGTTATCAGATTTGTTTGCATATGATGCTTTGGTTTAACTTTAGTGTAAATTGAAGCCTAAATAGGATTTTGATAGAAAACAGGAAGGATATATCTACATTGGAGAAGGAAGATGTAAAGTTATATTCTCTTATAAAGCCTAGATTAGCTTCATTTAAGGTAGAGTATAAATCTTTTTATATTAATGGTTTCTAAAGCTTAAGGAAAACAGTTTTGTTAGTTCATTTTCTTAGAGATTCTTCCCTACCCCCTCTTGTTCTACTGCTTGATTTAGTTAGAGAACTAAAGCATTAGTGACATTGGCAATACCAGGAAACAAAGTTTTAGTCATTAAGAAGGGTGGCTTGTCTTTTAAACATCTTTTTCCATCAGAAATCAAGAATGGAATGATTTCCTATGTGCCTGTGCATTTAGAGCACAAGAGTTGTAGTTGTAGTAGTCATCCTTGATGCTGAAAACTGAAAAAAATGAATATTCTCTTTCCAACTCTTTAAAGAGAAAAAAATCCTACAAAACCCCACATAATCTTTTTTTTAAAAAAATCCTTTACAGCCATTAAGGTTATGAAACAATTTTTTTTTAGTGGCTAACTTGGTTTTACATATTAAGGACTTCTCTGGGAATAAAAAAATTTCCTCCTGCTCATCTGATTATGTGGCTTACAGTCACGTGTAATCCAAATGCAGTCAGTCCTAACCAAGTAAATGAGTAAAAAGGTCCTAATTTCTATTTCAGTATGAAAAATAAAGTACATCTTCCCTGGCAAAACAAAGAGATCTAAGTATTGAAGTATTCAGCCCTCAAGAGGTCTTCATCTTATCTCATGTTGCTGCATTAGTGTTTAAGGGTTGTTTTGTTTTCAGTCTAGTTTAAGAGCAGACCTTGATTTATGTCTGTGTCCCTCATTTGACATGGAGGTATTTTTTCCTAGGAAAATCACTTTCCAGTTTTTATATTAAGAACAGTGATACCATTTGAGTACCAGGCAGAAATACTAGGTGGAAATACTGTTATTCTCAGGTATAATGAAGTTTCATTTTCACATTCTGTATTTGTAAACCTGTCCCAGAGGGGGCAGGCCAAGAACAAGAGCCATTTGTGCCAGAACAGTGGTTGTTCGGAGCAGCGCGTGCAGAGCTTGAGCCTTGAAGCTATCTGTAATGCAGATACTGGGACAGAAGATGACTCTGAGCAGGCTGTGGAAGGCCCACTGGATCATGATGAACTATTTACCTAATGTATTAGATTTGTGGAAAGACAACAGCATGGACGTCCTGTAATTCTGGGGTGGTTTTTTTTTGTTATATTGACAGATGCAGTCACTCTCCTCGGATGATGTTCTACATATTTTTCCAGGAAGTTCCATACATACTTTTTATATTGAGACTGTCTACAAGTGACTGTGGTGAGATAGAACAAATTACCCTTAGTTTAAGGTCTTTGCTCTTATTGCATTCCTTGTGTGGGACTTCTCAGATAGCTAATCCTTGCCTGGACAGGGTCCTGTCCTCTGGAGGGACATCAGTTCATATCCTAAAAGAAGTTCAGCGTTGCAGTTTAAGTAAACCCATTAAGTGCAAAACTCTACTTTACTGATGTGGCTGTAGTGGTGGTGCTAGCACATGTGATGTGTTTGTAAACAACCCTGCAGTGGTCAGTAACCCTTGCTATCATAACATTGCCTGGTTACTATCCCATGATAATCTAGTTTTCTTATCCCCCACCTCCTTATTTCTGTGGCATCAGAATGGCCTTCTGTCCGGTGCCAATACCGCCACTAAAAATATCAGCAAGAGCAAAATTTGTTGATCAGCATTTACCAATTTTGGAGAGTGGTTCTTCCTTCCTGAAGGGAGGAGGGTTGTTTCTGCTACATGTGCTAAAACATCCCCTCTGTCTATGCCTTGAAGAAATTTATGTGCAAATCTAAAATATTTTAAGTCTATACACATGTGTAATGTTTCTATGGCACAGTTGTTCCAGATGCAATAGGTGAGTGTGGCAGTTTGATTTCAGGAATGACCACTGCAGCTTACTGTCATGTGTACCCTTCTGGGAGGTGAGGGCATGGCAGCAGTGCAGTCATTGCTGATGATTCCATTTATTTTCCTATCATTTCATGGAGCCTCTATGCCACCTGCAGTTCTTGATTGCACGAGTAGTGGGAGGCACCTGACTGCCATCATCCTTTAACTATTCAACTCAAACAAACATTTCATGAATTACTTTTTTTTTTTTAACAAAATTTGTTTTAGAAATTTGCAAGAAACCCCAAGTTTTGGGCCTAAATATCTTACAGATTTGATTATTATACTTACTGAAGTGCATCATTATTGTTGAAGCTAATACTAGCATTGCAGAAGCTTCTAGATGACTTCAGTAAATCGGGTGGATGGAAACTGGGGGCAGAATTAAGTGCTCAGTTTATGTCCATTGGCCTGCAAGCATAACTACATACCTCCAATGCACTTAAGGGACTAACAATAATAGCTTGCCAAATATACTATAATTCTTTGTGACTTAGCAGATCACTTAGGGCCCTTGCGCTTATGTTTTCCTGCCATTGCACATTACATTTTTAAGTGATCCTACCTTTCTGTGTGAGCTTTGTGTTGTTTGTATTCATTTTTTTAAAAAAAGCCTTGGTTACAGACCAGCAGTGATAAGCAACTCAGTCCTCAAATTTTTCACAGCTGGAACTTTTTATTATGATAGAGATAAGAGTAGGGAGGGAGTAAAAGACAGATGACCATTTTTTTATTTCTTGCAAATCAAAACCCAGTATCTATGCCACAAAATTTATTTAATTAGCCCAATCTTAAGAAGATAGCTTTAAATATTCATTTGCATTACCTAGGGATCACCTAAATCAAACTGATTGAAAACTGCTCATAAATTGCAAATGTACATTGATCCTTTCTGCCCACACTTGCTTTTAAGTGGAATTCACATACATAAAATCTTCTTTCTCTTAAAGGAAAATCCATTTGTTGGAACAACTCCAGTCAAAACATTGAAAGCAGATGCCATTTGCAAACAGATGAGGATAACAAGTCAATTTATTTTCAGGAAAAATACAAACAATCTTGGTTGGTACATCACTATTACTGTGCTCCTAATTTAATGTTCTCACAAATTCAGCTGTCTCCCTGTTACAGAAGTAGTGACCAGAATTTTAACATTGAGATAAGCAGAATATGTAATTGTAGTCCTGCTTCCAAATTAATCAATGATTATGCTTAGTATTCTCTGAGAAGGAGTATTAAGACTAAAAAAAGCCCTATTCCATAAAACTGGATCTTGAGGTTTCCTGAAGGAGTACAATATCTACTCTGAATACCCTTGTTAGACACATTACCTGCTGAGATTGATCACCTCTGAATTGTGGCTTGCAGCTGTGGTAGGACTCGCTAAGATGCCATAGAAAAGGAGTGGACCTGATCAGAGAAAAGTCTTCTCTGGTTTTATTTCCTGTGGAAGAAAGAAGAAGGGCAAAGCTCATAAGGATACCAGAGAAACAGCTACTTGGTAAGTGAGTTGCAACACTGGCCCTTTGTGTAAGAGCCAGACCTCAGCAGATGACACAGGAATGTCCTGGGGTCCCAAGGCTGGAGGACTTAGCTCTGGGATAGCTGCCACAAGAAAAGGAAATTCCAACCCACTGGGGAATTGCTGGCATGAACAACAGCAGTGTGGGCCATGAATTTCTTCCTTAGCACAAATTTCCTTTTTTCTATTAGACTACAGTAAAGCTCCAAGCACTTTGAATACTTTGAACTCCCTCACTGCCAGAAAAAAATACAAGGAGTAGTTCATTATGAGTGTGAAAGAGGCCAATCCTGTGTATAATAATAATATAAGAACAAGATTTCTAAGCAATATAATAATGGGGTCATTCAAATATTTCCAGTTCTTTCTTGTTTGTTTATTCCAGGTAACCATTCCTGCTTTGTCATTCTTGCTGTATATGGAAGATTAGTTCCTGGTGTATTTTTTATTTGATTTTCCTACTTGTTTTAATCATTTGGAGATATAATGGCTTAGAGAAATTAGGCAAAAATCCCATAAACCACCATCAAGAGGTACATGGTGTTCAGAGCAGGACCTGCCCTTCATAAACTCAGGGAAGCAGTCAGGTAAACTTTATAGAGGAAAGTGCAAAAGGAAATGTTAATGAGCTTCAATAAATTATTAAAGATGTTTTGGTACAACATCCAAGATATTGATATCAGACCTGTGTAGCATTGCTGAAAGACAATCACTGTATATCCCACGATCCTCTGAAATACGTGATGACACTTTTTCCCCTAAGTGCTATAAGCACTTCATTTAGTTGTTTTTTATCGGGTCTTTCTACCAATAGGAGAAGTAGTAGATAGATTTCTAACCACTGTATCATATTTTAATTACACATTTTCTCAATTCTCGGTAAATATTTTATATTAATCAATATTAAAATATTAAAATAAAAATATACACTCAGTAAAGTGTTCCTGATTTTCATAATCAGAATTTAACAAAATGTTTAAAAAAATAATAAAAATTTTGCCTTAATAAAAAAAAGCTGTATAGGCTAGTAAAAAAGAAAAATACCCAGCGAGTTCAGTTAATGGACTAGTATTTATGATTTTTTTGCAGGTATAATTAATCAAGACAATCCATATAATAAGGTTTTTATTAGCCTTTTATGATGACAATATTATTCTCCATTGCTGGCATAACCCTAACTGCTATTCACAGAAGTAGTAACAGGTTGCAGGAACACCCATGCACCATAATGTATGTGTTATTTAAGCATATTCCTGTTCAGAGGCTGATAAAAACTTTTAAAAGCAGTCTACTAAAGCATAAATCCTATCAGAAAAGCGGTTTTGAGAGAGATGCAGAGAATGTATTGAAAATAAAAAATTCTAAAGGACTACTAGTGTTAAAAACAGATGTGATGGGCCCTGATGAAATAATTCTCTACTGCTGTTGTGTTGACTAGCTGCACAGGTTGTGTTCCTGGTCTCTTGAACAGATGGTCTACTCTTCTCTTGAAAACTCCAAAGTTACTAGATGACAGAGGTTTTTAATTCTGGGGTCCTTTATAAAAGTAATCCTGTTTTAGATTTATTTCTTGATCAAGGTTCACATATTTTTACTGCAGATTAATATTTATCCAGAGTTTAAATCCCTTTCACTTTATTTCTGGAATGATTTGCAGACTCCATCTCCAACTTTTGCTGCATTGTATTGGTCTGGCTGCCAGCTCCGAGTGTTTTGTTTTATTTTCTGTCTGGTGACTGCTACACCCATCTGCCTGTGTGACTGAAAAGAAGGTAACATTGAGCAAGTTTCAACTACAATAAGCATCTTCCAGAAGAGCTTTGTTCTTTCAGTCTTTCTGCATTTGTTTTCTTGGGTAAGAAACAAATGGTTGTTCCAATTACTATCATAAGAACTGCTAAGTAAATATGAATAGTTGCATGAACCAATGTTATGACTATGACCAGTCTTAGTATGATACAATGAAGTGGTCAAATGACAAAATACACAGCTCATTCCCAACTGTATTTTTTTTATCACATAGTTTTGCCCGGCAAACAGGGTGGATCATGCATATATTTAAGTATGTTTAAATATTTCCTGGCAGTGGGATACAGGACTGTAACAACTATCAATGCTGCAAACTCCACTGAACATTTTATGAACTCAGAATTTATGTTGCTGTTTAGTTTTGTTTTGCTTTTCTGCCATGTGTTTTCTTAGAAAGGCCTTGAGCTGACAATATATCAAGTGAGTCCTAAGTTAACAACTTTACTGCCTTATTTTATGTTTCTAAAAATTATGTTGGAGAATTTAGTACCTGTGAAACTTTAGTAGCTTTAGGGCTAAATTGAGCACAAGGATTTATAGCAGCACAGCTAGCAGGAACCATGGCAGATGGATGAACAAGCAGCAACTCCATTTGCTCAAAAGGAGCTGCATAAGTTAAACCTGAGTGGGAAAACTCAATTTCTGGTAAACAGAGACATACCAGGCACCAGTTCCATAGGGGCTGCAGGGCTCATTGAACCTCTTTTCCACCTGCTCCCACATGGGGAAGGATGCCTGGTCTCTTTCTCACGGATGTAACTCGGAAAACTCACTTTCTGGCATAGAGACCTCAACTGTCTCAAGAGAGTGTAACCAGTGTCTCTCTCCAAATTGCTGTATAACCTGAGCAGTCTGACTTCAAGCCACACAGATTCCTTACATATCACCTGCATGTTGGCTGGCGGCACCATTGCTTCTCTGGTCACGTTTGTCTCAATCATGCAATTGAAATGAGTGGCAGATATGTGTATTCCCATGTAACAGGATAATTCCATCACGTTATTTGTGTGTCTGAAAACATCCAGACTTCACAGACCAGTCATAATGAAATGTTAATTCTTCTCCTTTCAGTTTTATTTTTTGTAGTTGATGTTCCTTGCTCGTTATCTATGTGAAGGTGTAGCACACTGGATACTGAAACAACGGCTCAGTCATTTAGATTGACCCTGGGTGTCTATTCACATGTGCTTGAAGGAGCTGTGTTAATACACTTCTTGCTGAGCAAGGAATGGGATGTAAATTCCCTGACCTGCCATATAGGAAAATGGCTTGCACAAAGTTTTTTTCTTTCTCCGTCAAATATTTCAATAAAGTTAGGTCTCTGCTTGCTCTTTTATCTGATTTAGTACCCTCTTGCCCAGAAAAAGGCAAAGAATATATCTTTCTTGCATAGCTTTTATTTTGTTTTGAACTAGCCTCTTAGCGTCCTCCCTGGGTTCGATTTTTAACTCAGATAAACCATTTGAAGAGACAGATCTGAAGAAAAATTCCTATGAGTGAAAGCTGACCTCATAGCCTGTGGAGTCCTTAAGGGAAATCTTGATCTTCATATTCCACAGAATTACCATCTTCCTTGCTCTACTGTCCTGCAAGTGCTTTTCTCAGAGAGGGAGGAATTGCAGAAGTTGTATGTTTTCTCATGTATATTTTCACAGAAAGAGATGACATGCCTCTGCTGCATTCTTTTCCACTTTGTTACCATCTTACAAACTTTTCCTAAGAATCTGTAAATCTTTATTAGTTAACTTGAAATGCCTGTTCTGCAGCAGAGGATCTGTCTGCTCTTGTTATCTGTAAGTAATTATGTTCTAGTTTCCAAAGCATTCATCTTTTTTTTTTGTAAGAAGAGAAGCTCAGGGAATAGACACACCCATTTGTTAAATTTACAGTGGCTTTAGTGTGCTCTTTTGCATCACCGCTACTCTCTGTTCTTTGCCGTAAGGAAGGAATTTCAATTGTAGAAAAGTTACCGATTCTGTCCAAATATGGGAAGTTCCTTCCTACAGCTTCTGCCAGGCCAATCAGAAGTTCAGGTATACATGCACACTTCAATATCTGAGACAAAGAAATGTTCCTGAGGACATTAATGGTAAAGTAATTTATCTTGCCTGAGTATGTGATCTTTAACGCAAGTCACATTTACTTGACCTCACAGAGTACCAAGGGCTTCCCAAATGCAGGTAGCACGGGGCTTGAAAACTGTCCTTGTATGTCTAAATATTGAGAAGTTAAGGATTTTTCCATGGCCAGTACCCCAAAATTTTCATCTTCTCTCAAATATTTTTATTTGCTCTGTCAATCTATGTTGTTATCTCTTAACATTAGGAAATTTAGACATCTATAGGACTGCTTTACAATATTGCTTCAGTTTCTATGTAGTTTTGGCACATAAGTGAGACTCTGGAGGGACGAGCTGGCTTAGAAATTAGCTCAAGGCTGTAGCAAGAACATAAATATTTTTCAGTATAGCTGTTCCTTCCTTCAACTTGATTGTGCAATGTGGATTTATAGTGCTAAACCACCACTATCAATACCCTGTGGAGGAGGGCCATGGATCTGCCTGCTACAGGATTGATCAAATTAGCTGTCTGATAAATAGTAGGCAGTTAGATTGCCAATATTCTAAAGTAATGCTCAGGGAACAAAATAAACTATCTGTAGATAAAACTATATCCTTTATTTCATAATAATAAATAACAACATGTTTGTATTGAATATCAACACTTCTGGCAGTAAGGTCTTGTACATAAATTGTTCTCTGACATGTAAAGAGCACTGTCTAAGAAAAATTAAAAACACCCTTGATGCTGGAATATACTTTTTTCCCCTACTGAGTGTCACTGTTTCATGACAAGAGGGCTGGTTGAGCTGCTGAAGTTGGTGTAACCCAGCTGGCACTGGAACGACTGCATTGGGTTTCTTCGTGTTCTCTGTTAGGTAGCCGTTGGAGATCACTCACATGTTTTCTTCTGGGTAATTAATTTTCTTCAGACTTTCACTCAGGGCTCCTCAGAGGCTTTGCTTGTTGACACTTGGCTTTGTTGCTTCTGAGGGATTGACAACACAAGTCTAACCCAGAGCTATGTTGCTGGTGCAGCCTCTACTCCGTTGAATCTGTTCGACATGGGTGGCCTCTGCATGCCTTGGGTGGTTGTAGGGCCCTTCTTAAGGAGACACTTCCTTAAGGTAGAGACAGGAGCCCTGTGCTACAAGGTTTCCTTCATCCCACGAGGGAGAGACATGCTCCCGAAATGGAGGCCTCATCCCTTCTCCTATGGTGCCTCCCGGAACTTGGCTTGCTCCAGTCCTGGGGGTTCAATTGCTCAATTGATCAGTCAATGCCTGTGTAATTTTAAACTCTGGCTGCAAAAAGTCTTCTTTCTTAATCTATATTTAGACCAGGGAATAGTGCCACATTTCTTATGGAAACAATCCTCCTGAATGACAATAAATGGTCCCTATAAAGTCAGCCTTCCTAACTTGTAAAGTGTATCACGAAGGAGTGGAAGGAGAAATGTTTTCAGCAATCGTCTTCTCAATTCCTTCAGAGGAGAAACAAGTTTGTGGTTAACGTACACACAATCCTGACCCCTGTGATTCTGGCATTTACTGGCTTTATTCCAATGAGAGAACAACAGATGTACATGTAGCAACTCCTCTTATGGAAATGTCATCTCCTTCACCCTCCATTTATAAAAAGCAGATTGTGAAGTAGTGTGGTGGAACATACTACTATATGTTAGTGTTGGGTTATAGGTTGGACTTGATGATCTCAGAGGTCCTTTCCAACCTTGTGATACTGTATGTGATACTGTGTGTGTGATACCACCACAAATGAAGATCTTTGATGAAATCACATGGATAGGTTTGTTCAAACTGTACACTACAGAACTTGCCTGCTCCTCAAATGGAAATGAAGGAAATCCGATGTCTCTTCTGGGCTGATGTGTGTCATATTATTTATTTAAACAGGTCAATAGGTCTTGGGATCTCTTGCACAGCTTAATTCATACTGGAAATAGAAAATAGAAGACAGATAATTAAACAGTTGAATAGTAAACCCCCAATTTTTTTCATTTTCCCCCCCTCCATGAGGTGTAGTTGGGAGTGAACATCTCTACTGGGAGCTGATGACTGTAACTGAAGTGTAAATAGTTTGCCTTGGTAATGCTAAGTTCCTTCTAGAACTATTTAACAGTTCAGCCTGAAGCCACTGTCCTATCGGGAGAACTAATCGACAAAGATATCTCTCATGCATGCACATTTATTATTAAAATTACTGTTGCTGTCCTGTTTTCTACAGATCCTATCAGAAGTAAAAGAGTGTAATTTTACTTCAGGAAAATTCATGAATTCTTTTTCCCCCTCAGCTTACAGCTGAACAGGCTGTGAAGCTTCCTGGGGATTTGGGATAGAGTAGCTAATGCAACCTGCTCAAGATGGGTAAGAGTCTTAAACTAATTTTCATAGAATCATAGAATGGTTTGAGGAAGAAGGAACTTTAAGATCATCCAGTCCGTCCCCCTGCCATGGGCAGGGACACCTCCCACTGGACCAGGGGGCTCAAAGCCCCATCCAGCCTGGCCTGGGACACCTCCGGGGATGGGGCATCCACCACTTCTCTGGGCAACCTGGGTCAGGGCCTTCCCACCCTTACAGTAAAAGAAATCTTATAGAGAGGCATGCCTAAAAGTTACTTGAGACTAAATTTAAGACAGAACAGATTCTTACGAAACTTGATTCAACTTGTACTACAAATTAGCAACACAAGTGGGTTTTTTGGTGAAAAAAAATGCAACAAAATATTCAGAAAAAATATAAAAGTTTTTAAATAATGATCGAAGTGTTATCGTATCACAACTGAGCAATTAATACATACTCTTGATGAAGTACAAACAGTGGGTTAAGTTCTGTAAGCAACCATGGGAAACACACCACTGGATTTTAACATTAGTGGAAATGAAATAGTTGATATGAACATAATCATAGACGTACTTAATTGCCTTTCTTAAGTGTCCTTGCTACTTATTTATTTAAGGTACATTATTTTTTTCTTTGTCAATAATATGTAGAATGGCCCAGCACCAAAAACTTACCTGTGTATTTCATTCTGCTTTTGATTGGTAAATTTTTGGAAGCGTCAGGAAGAAATAGCTCCTTACCAGTCCTTGTGACTTCAGTTTATAGAACTTTCCTATTTTTGCTTTTATTTTTTGAAGATGACAGATATGAAATGTGGGTCACTTGGACAAATGTGTTTTATTCAAATCAGAGAAAATTAAAAGGCAGTTTTATAATACTATCTTGACGTGTTTCTTAAGTCTCCAAGCTGCTTTGTTAGCAACGTAGTTTCTCATCAGATAGATGAACATCAAACCCACAAAAGCAAGTCAGTCTGAGCTTCTGCCCAGTAATGAACTGAATGGTTGGAAAGTAAGTTATTTCAGGCTAATAAAAGATATTAGGAATGTGAGACGTGATATCCCTGTATTTATTTTTTTTTGTAAAACCTTCTCAGTCAAAAGGCTTTGACCTAAAGTTACATTCTAAAAACAATCTATAATCACTGAATCCTTAAGTGAAGGTGAATTCAAGTAGTATCACTTATGACTTGGCTCTATATTCAGGATGTGAACTGTAGGTAAGAGGAACAAACTGCAGTATAAGAGAGGAAAGAAATGGATGTGACATTGAAAAACAGAACATTTGAAGAGGTTTTCTTTTAAAGAAAGAGTAAAATAAAGGAAAAGATAATTCAATGAAACTACAATTTTGTGGCAGTAAATCCTTATGACAGAAAGAAATTCCATACACAGAAGCGGAAAAAATTCTGCGCTGCCCAGAGAATACCATAATGAATGCAATGCAATAGCACCTATCAAACACCTGGAGGGAGGGCTGGGGCTAGGCCAGCCAAGGGTGCTGTGTAACCCGTATGGACCCACCAAGCCCCTGAGTCACAGCAATCCTGTGACTTCTTTAAGTCCAGAAACAGTAAGAGAGGGAAAAAGGTGGAGAACAGAAAACATGTGCAGATCCAATCACAAGCTAAACAACGTAACCAAACCCAGTTCAGACTTCCCAAAGGGCAGGAGCGGTGGGGAGTGCTGTTGTGGACAAATGCTCTACTGTAACTCTGAGCTTCAGCATCACTGGTGCATGTCTCAGCAAACTGGCTGCTACCAATATTATCAAATGTATTTCTGTACAGACAAGGAAGGACAAAAAATAGATTTCTAATTCCTTGTTAGATGTCCATAGCCAGGATATTCCTATCCATAATAATAAAGTAATAATTTAGAAAAGCGAGTCTTATGCATCTCTTCATATAAACACTGTCTCTGAGGTTATAGCTAAGCATGAGAACATTTTAGTGTAGCACCTGCAGCAGCCTGCCCAACACTGCCTTAGCCGAAAGACAAGGGTGGTCTCCAGGCACCAACCATAGTCGTGCGGGCAAGGCAGCTGACACTGCACTTGTAGCTATACTTATAGGGGTTTGGAAATGTATAATGCTGTATTAGTAGAGTAAAGCCTCTAAAATAAGTAGCTTAAAATCTTTGCTAATGAAAATCTGCAGTTAAGATCCTATTTTTTTTTCCATTTTCCAAATCCATCTGCAGCTTTGAGTGCAATCCAATACTCATTGACTTAAAAGCAAAAATGTGGCTGGAGAATGCCACCTCCGCTGACAGCCCTGAACCAGTCCCAGAGGCTGCCAGACAAGGGGCGAGTCCAAAACTGAACAGGGGCTTCCCTGACCGGTCTAATGTTCCCATTGTATTCACCTAAGCCTCCTGCACAACACAACTAACAGTACAGAGTAAGCAGGCACTGTGCATCAAGCTCTGGCATGGGATGAGGTGTCCAGAGTTTTTCCGGAATTGGAACATTTTTTCACTTTTTAAGCTGTTTTGATTTTGTTGCAGAACCACAGCCTTGGATTTTAGCTTTTCACAGTAGCAGAAGTTGTATAGTTGTTGGCGGGAAAAAGACTAATCAGATTTGTTGTGTTTTCACTCTTCTGCTTAGTGAGAGTGGAGATGAGCCTCCAAGCAAAACGACATACAGCCTCAAAGGACCTTTGGGCTGGGCACTTGAGCTTCACTCCATAAGCATCTCTTTGCCAGCACGTCTGATCTAGAAACAGCAAACCTGAACATGACAGCTGAGGAAAATGAGAGAAGGAAGTACTAATGACTGCCATTCACTTTTAGACTCCCCACTACCTGGGAGAACTGAAAAACAAGTTTTGACTAGAGGAATGTTAATGCATTTGTGGATTTCTGTCTTCTGCAGCCCCAAGGTTGCCCACCCTGGGAGCAGAATGGGGTGCAGGATGGCTGTGCTGGCACTCTGCCACTTGTCTGCTTTGTCTTACATTGGGAAGGTGTCTGTGCAGTTTATTAAGTTTAAAACTGCTCAGCTCTGCAGAGAAAAACAGAGCAGCCTCAGGAGGGCCAGCATGTGCTTGGAGACTGTCAGTGCAGGGAGAAGTCACTATGCGTGGGGGAGTGACTGCGGAGTGGTCCTGAGGATGGGGTTGAGCCTCTTCGCTGTGAATATCGGCAAGGCTCTGGTTAAACCTCTTTAATTAAAATGTCATTATGTCCTTATATTGTACGTAGAGAGACAGTGACAGGGAGGAAACCTGACTTAAAACATTTCAGGGAGACACCACCACAGCTGTCAGTGAGATGAGACCTGCAGCAGGGCACTGTTTAGCCTCTGCACTCAAGTCCCTAGGTAACATGTCAGCAGGCCAAAATAAGCCTGTTTAATGAGTTCTAGAGGGGAATTGTGCCTCTTGCAGCTCCTCATTAGTGAACTGACTGCACTACAAATAGGCAAAACCTGTCAACGTTGTGCAGTCAGATATTGCTGCTGGGTCTGTTGCTGATTTTACAAAGATCAGCTGTTCTGGGTTAAGCAGTTGCATATGGGAACTTGTTGGGAACTTCCTTGAACTAAGCCCTAAAGTAAGTTACATCTTCATAGGAAAATGTTTAAAAATAAAACCATATGAAGAAGCATGCAGAAATTAGGGCTGGAAGTGGAAAGACAGAACTGTTTATTTTGCTATAACTCAGTGTCTTTATCTAATAAATAAAAAGCAGGAAGAAAAAGTACTAAAAATGAAGTTTCAGAGGTGAAAAAATGGATATTATGCCATATTTAACATCAAAGATTTTATTTATTTTTCTTTTTTCCTCCTCTTCCTGGGCAACAGAACATAACTTTTATTTCCTTCATTTCTGTTTCTGCAGTTGTGAGAAATCGCTATGACAGGGACAGACAGTGGAGTTGTCATCACACCCCCGTGGCCATGAGTATTAAGTTTTCACTGGTACGAGTAGATCCTTTGAGTGGACTAAACTCCAGCAAGGAAAAAATGGGTTGTTTTCAGTCCAAGTATAATCATAACTTTGAGCATAAGAAAAGAATTTTATAGAAATATAACTCTTGAGCAGCTGCACTGTCAGTAAACTCCAGTAGGAGAGGAGCTTTGATATGAGGCCCCTGGTAGAGTATGTGAATTGTATATGAAAGACATGAATTCACACAGTTTGATCTCACACTGGTGCTAAGAGGGCAGGGAGTGCCTCTTGTTGAGCCTTTCATTTGGAAATGCAGTTATAGTTTACAAGGGGTTGATAGAAGCTTCTCAGGAATTATTTTTTTGTTCATGGAAAATTGTTAATTTTGTGGTAGCAGATGAAGTGGGGAAGAAATTACTTCTGCTGGGTAGGCCAAGACTCTACTTTCCTGTAGTCTGATTTCCCAGCTTTCACATCTCATGTACATCAGCTCACAATATCAAGAATTAATTGCTAGCCACTTTGAGCCTATAGTCTATTCCAGTGCAATTTGCCTCAAAATCTGGATTGGAATTTTTTTCACAAGCAGCAAGGGTGAAGAAAAACATTTTGAGAAACTTCAGCAGGATGCCTAACACTGTCATTTCCGTAGAAGTGTACGACCTCAGATGTTTTTATTGGTAGGAGGAAATATTTTTTGTGGGTTTTAAAATGACGTTGCTGTTCCTCCCACGTAGTATATGCAAAGAAAATGTCAAGAAAGCTATATTTATATGCATATGTGTAAACTGGTGTACACGATTTAATTGACAGATGTCTGAAATTGATACATTAATTGATAGCTAAAAGTTGTCCGTTGCCTGATAAGATCTGCATACCTTAGTGGTCCATGTTTTCACTCCTCTCTTCTAATTATAATGAAGGCTGTCCTTCGGAGATCTACAGCTTTGCCTGGTGCAGAAGAAGGTGATGGCAGGACATGAGAGCCAACGGATGCGAGTGGTTCAGCTGCCTGGCTGGGATGCCCCAGGTTTCCACAGGTGTTCTTAGCAGCCCCAAGAGACTCCCACGGAATACAGGCTGGAAACCAAGGTTGTGCCTTTCTCATGGAAACACTGTAGCTTCCAACAGTAGGGAACACGTCATACACAGAGCCTTTCCTGAAAAAGGTGAATGTACCTTAATTTCATATTTCTAAACATGAAAATTTTAATCCCCCATTCATTAGCGTATTATGATTTTATGTTATTTGGACTTTACAGCTGTTGTACTCTGCATGATATCTTGGACTTACTTAATACATAAAGATTCAGCTGTTGATGTAGGAATACCAGCTTCAGGCCCTGCCTAACATAGACAGTTATGTCATTTAATACCACTGATGATATTACCAGGATTTTATAAACAATCTAATTCAAATTATTTTTAAATTGTCCCACAGGAAAGTCCAAACCTATCTTTAATTCTCCTGTTCTCTGCTCCTCCTGTCACCAGGGCAGGTTTAGACTAGACACGAGAAAGAATTTTTTCACTGAGAGAGCGGTCAGGGATTGGAACAGATTGCCCAGGGAGGTGGTGGAGTCTCCATCCCTGGCAGTGTTTAAAAAACGGGTAGATGAGTTTCTTACGGATATGGTTTAGTAGGGAGACAGGCATGGTTGGACTTGATCTCAGAGGTCTCTTCTAATCTTAGGATTCTATGATTCTAAAATATTTACTCATCAGAATATAACATCTTAAACAGGAGGAATTTCAGATTATAAATCTAATGCTTTTGTAAACAAGGAATATCTGTCATCTCAGTCCAGTAAGGAGTTAAATTTCTAATTAATATTTTTGTGTTTTCTAAAGCCTTTTGCAAAAGATGAAAAGAATTACTGGCTTCACATTTATAACAGAAATGAGAGGTACAAGCTGCATTTTAGAAGCTGATGTTACATTACATTTTTTTGTATACTCATAAATAATATTTTCTAACATATTTAGTCCTTTTGCTGAAAAAATACCCAGTCTACAGTTATTGATATAAACAGTAGAAGGACATATTTGCCCCCCTCAGTGACTTAATACAAGGCATAAAAATTGTTATTTAAAAAAACCATAGTATATATTTTATGTCTGACAGAATGGACTCAGCATTTAAGTGCCAAGTGACTTAAGCCAAAAACTTGTCAGCTGCAAATGTATTCCTAGTTCTTTATACCTGCAAAAGCCTGAATGCAAACAGAGGGGCAAGATTTGAGGTTTGCAAATTCAGTGAGAAGTGAGACATTTGTAAACTTAGGCACCAAAATTAGTCTCTTTTTTACTGAAAATAGTGTTTGCTCTCTCCAGCATTTGCTTACAGCTCCTGGGTGTTGGCTAAGGATACACATACTATCCTTGTGTGACCTGTCAAGGATTATGCTGGACCTTACCAGTGTCCTCTATCCAGTAAAGATGTCCATTCAAAAGCTTCCCTTTGCTACCAAGAGTTACCAGAATAACTCCTTAGAAAAATAACTCTTTAGCAAAATATCAGAGTTGTGAAGACTTAAATTCTTCTCACTGTACCTGATGTGACTGCTTGCTTCTTGCTAAAACACACACAGTTAAATATGATATTATGTTTGTATATTTTCTTTAAACATTCACAAGAACACCTGACATTCTCCTTAACAAATTTGTTCTTCATGGCTCTGGTAATATGCTGTGGTAGATACTAAAGTACAAGACACAAATACTTAAAAACAAGGTTTTCAAGAACAGGCCAGTAAAAAATTCAGAAGCTGAGATACAGCTCAAGGCATCCGAACAAAGAACAAAGCGGTATAGAAGGAAGGCTGTATGAAATCTGTGAAATTCTGACAGAGAAAGAGGGCTGTGATTTGCTTTTTTTCCTATGTCCTTAAAAAGACTTTTCCCTTCTGATTCTACAGCCCATGTCCCAACACTACATTATTTATTGTGCTGTACCTGAGGCAATGGGACACCCACCTTGTCTGAGGCCTCTGAATATTGCTCAGAACATAGTCTTAACAGCTGGGCTTCAGTGCCAGTGCTGGTATTCACTTTCTGTGAGCCTGAGTAAGGAATTTAAATGTATCTTAATCTAAGTTCAGCATGCTATCAACTGATTAATATTATCTTTATTGGCGTCACAGAGAGCTTTTTGCACTTTCTTTTTAATGCAAACCATGAACAGAAATATTGTCATATTTATACTAAAGAGAAAGACATAAGGATTCTCCTACTCTTTTACTTAATAGCTCATTAATAATTTTTCCTGCTCATACAGCAAAAAGCAGCAAAGACTATCCATTTCACACTCAGCTTTTTCACATATATGTGAGTCTTCTACAGTTCTACTTAATGATTCATATTCAATTTTTGTTATTTGAAGTCTGGTCTGCCAAGTTCTTTTTTTTTTCTTAGCTCTTTGCCTCCAATCTCCTGACCTGTATCTCAACATGTATTTTTTTTCTGCACCATTGAGTGCACTGGACACAGTACCCAGTGGACCAGCTTTTACGCAAATATCCTTATTCCCTCCTAGCCCTTTTTTGGCATTATGCCATGGTGTTACTATGAATATTATGAAAGGTTAATCATGTATGACAACACAGGTATCGAGTAGAAATGTTGACTAGCCTATTGTTTGCTTGTTTATACATTAATTATAAATAACATGGGTTCTTTTTCCATAACAGTTATGTTTCACTACTGTCTGGTCAGCGTTGCAGAGATAGCCAAGAGAAAAAGCCTTTTACAGGGCTGTGGATTTCTTATGAGAGGTTTTAGGTTGTCATGCACTCTGAAGTCTTCAAGGTGTCATGACAGAGAGCTTGCTCATCCTTTAGAGATCCAGGGACAGTGATGATAACAGATTTTGAAACTCACTTAACAATTTTTTGTGCTCCAAAGCAACTTGGAAGACAACCAGTGCTTGCCCAGGGTACTGAGTGCCACTGGGCTCTGCTGGCAGTCAGGCCAGGTCGGAGGATGCAGTCTGTGTGCATTGGAAGAAAACATCACAAATACTTTGTTCAGGTACAGTTAAATTAATGGTTTTGAACCTGATCAGATCTAGGGACATAAAGACAGATTAGCTTAATGATGGGTTTAATGACACAATACCAAGGTGATAGGGAGTCCATTGTTCAAAAGAAGTAGTCTAGGAGAAGATTGTAAATAAGCTGGGATAAAAATCTAGTTGTGAAGCAAGAAGTATCCTGAACTTTCACTATGACATTGGACATTGGTGCCTGAAGCAAAGATGGAGTCCAGAAAGGGCAAAAACTGCTGCCTGATGATTTCTGTACAGGTTACATAGATTCAATACCTGCAGCAGTTTCTGACCCATAATAGAGAAAACAGATTCTTAAGAAGAAATCTTGGATGATCGAGATTATTGAGTCAAGACTTCAAGAGAAGAAGATGTAGGCTTAGAGAAAAACGGATGAAACAATAAACAAACAGTGGTATGTAACATACAAAGCAGGCACAGTAATTAAAATCATGTGGCAAATTGATCTGAAGGATATTTCTGTCATGGAGCAGCTCAGTCAGCCAGCTTTTTGGAAGGTTTGCCCAGCATAAATTTTATGTCTCACTGGAGCAGGTGTTGCCAAGGGCTGTGAGATGCTTGCAAAGTTACTTGTTCAGCACGAAAGAGGCAGGAGCCTGCTCTGCTGAGACAGAGTGCTCTTCAGGTAGTCCATGAGTGGCTAAAGACAGAGTGATTCAAATGAACCCAAGGGGAGCCTGGCAGTGGAACCACCCTGGGTGCTCACTCTGATATGTGACCAAATGTGTGTGCATGATGCTGGGGATACAGAGAGGGAGCTGCAACCCTGATAGTCCTCATCCTGGCCCAGATTCAAGTGCCTGGGGAAGCAGTGCACATTTGCAGGCTTAGTGTGCTCTGGCCAAATACCACAGTACGATACTCTGAAAGGAAATTCTGCTCAAGAGAGGCAACTTAATTGATTAATTAGTTGGAAGCTGGTTAATTGATTGGAATTTTTTTCAATAATTTGCAAGTAAGTAATACAGTGACATTGTCATTATTTTTTAGTCTAATTTTGATGTAATTTTTGCACTAAAAAATCCCTTTCTACACAGGAATGTTATAAAAAGCAGCAGGATATCTACACTACTTACCCTTCATTTACATTTGTTTTGGTTCACTCCTTCCACTGGTAAACTGCCAATTCCTTCTAGGCTTAGCTAGCCCAGAACTGCAAACATTTCAAAATAAGCCTAAAAGAGCCTGCTTTGTGTTTACGTTGTTACCAAATAGATTAAACAATACTCTTTCAGCCAAAGGTCTGTGCTTCTTCTTTGTCACAGCTCTTATCTACTTTTCCACCTTGTTTTCTATTTCTTTAAGAGAAGCACTTTTCTTTGTTAGAAGACTTTCCTGGTTCTTCTAATTCTTCTAATTAATTATTATCATGTTGTTCTTCAGTAGATCCCTTATCTATTAAAACACTATATAGAGTCTTGGACTTTCTTACTGTGTTTGTTGAGGTATTTAACAAGCAGAATGAATTTATTAGAAGCATAATGCCACTGAAATTGCTACAAATATACTATTCTCACCTTGTGAGGTTTGTCTTACCACTCCAAGTCTGAAACATTCTAGAACAGTGCTGAGCTATATGAGTTTGGTTTTTTATTCGTGTTTTTGGAACTTTATAATCTGAGAGTACTCTGAGCTGTCATAGAAGCAGGATGACAAGAAGAATGGAATGACAAAATGATTTGGCAAACAACTTACAGAAATCAAAACAGGAAAGCAATAACAACAACCAAAAGAGCCTGTACTGTGTGCATTACACTTGAAAAAAAAAGCTTTTCTTGGCATTCCAGATTCAATATACACCTCAGAGACGCTTGCTGCAATAAATCTTACATCTGCCTGGATATACCTGCTATGGTGCCTCCTTTCCAAATCTGTTATTTCCTTATAATGTCTTTATTTTGAAATCTAAATTGTTTTAAAACAAGTGGTTTAATGACTGAATCAAGGGAAGATGCATACTTAGCTATCTAAATAACTTGGCAGTGTTTGTTTAAAAAGCAGTTGACAAGACACATTTTCCTTTAAAAAAGTACTTTGTTGGTCTAAACAGTTGGTACATACATTAAATTTTAACAGCTTTCATATTGATGTCTCAAAAGGCAGCAAAACATATTTTTAAAGTATATATTTTTATTAGACTTTGAGCTAAACGTCATCCTTTCCTTTGTTTACACATTTAAAGCACCAACAGTATATTTTCACACTACTTGAAAAAGTAGGGCTGGGAATGGTAGTCAGTGATAGCCTTTAACCACTGTCAGTGTCATATGAACAGCATTACAAGGAGTGATATTGAAGAAGGTGTGGCTTTGCAAGCTGAGGCTACAGCGGAATAGTAGCCCATGGTGGCTCTGGGTGATGCAGGGATTACAGAATACCTTAAAATTATTTTCTCCTTCTTCCTTTCACTCAACGTACTGTCATATACAAAGACCAGGATTTGCCTTCAGAGGACAGGATTGTGGCTCTGTTTTCCTTATAGAGAATATGTTTCTTCTTTATTTGAAAATACACAAGACATGGCACACTGGCTCACCCATCTCTAACCCATGACAGTTACTGTGACTCACAAGCTACAGAGGATGTGCTATAGCACTTCAGCAAAAAATGCTCTTACTCTTGTCAATGGTGCTGCACCCGTGCATGAGAAGTTACTCAGTGCTGTCAGGCAACTGTCTCCACTGTGTCCTGTGGGAGGAGAGGGGACAGGGTGTTTAATCTCTGCTCCAAGAGCTTATTTAAGGTTGGGCTACATCACACCCAAAATGATGAGGAAGGAACCAAAACAAAACCTTGGCAGCCAGGGAATATTCTATCAATCTGCAGACTAGTCCCAGTTCCTTTAACATATGATCAATTTAGCAGCAGTTCTTTTAAACATTTAAAAGCTTTGCTTTTTTATTGGAAAATGGAAATAAGCAAGATGTCCTGTAGATTTCGTTTTCCTGATTTTGCCACTGTTTATTTAGGTGACAGTGGAGATTTTTGTCTCTCCCAAGCACATTTCTGGAGGAGCCTATTTCTTCCCTCTTGGTTTGTCTCGTCTATTCAAACTTTAAAGTACTGGGAGACCAACTGCCTGCTATTGCATAGCGACAGCTTTGCCCAAAGGAGTTTCTAATGTCATTGCAGCCCTTTGACCTTAAGATACAGTGTTAGCTATAGTATTTCTCTGTAATGTAAGAAATTAGCTGACCTTGAGTGTGAACATCTGTTAGAGAGTCCCCAGAAGGCATTTATAACTGCTTTAGTATTATGTATCAAATATTTACGTTTCGATTTTTGTGGCACATTTAACTGTCTGAGGATTATTCACAAGACAAAACAAGGAAGCACATTTCTCCATTCTCAAATTAAATGATTCTCACTTTGAGAGTTAAACTTTTGGGAAAAAATTAGAACTAAATTTTAAATCGTATTTTTGTAAGCCTTCAGCAGGCCACTTCTGTCCAATTTCTAAAAGAGAATTTATTTTTATAATTTAAAAGTAAAGGAAAAAACAATTCTTTAAGAACAAATATTAGGCAGCCTAAGCTGTAAACATTACCATGAGATCTGTGCGATGCATCAAAACTTTCTCTGTGTCAGCCATTTGCCCCGTTCCTTTTACTGAATTCACAAATTCTAAGATACTCTGCAATATAAAGTCCAGGATTTTCTCTAGTTTTTTAAAGACTCATGTACAATCAGGGAGACTGACGTAAACCAGCACTGTGATGGACTATAGTACTACGACAGTGTAACGACAGGAAGAGGTGAGAGTTTGCTGCAGCAAAAGGGGAAACTGATAGGCAAAATAACATCAAGTTAACAATGAAGAGTCTGAAAATTCATCATCCACCAAATGATTAATGTTATGTTTTGAAACATGAGTATTTGTTGGCTACACTCATACTCTATCTAGCTCTCTTTTAACACATTTTGCAAGTTATTAGCACGTGAGTTACAGAGACTTCCAGATAGGGAGGGGGCTGTTTGTTAATGGTGTGCCAGCAGGACTGTTTAATGAAAAAAAGCCCACCTTTTAATTTTTCTCTTGAAGTATGTAAGAATTAATGGACTGGTAAAGATTTTATTGGAACTTTAATGAAATTCCCTATAAAAAAAAAAGTTTTCGGTGAACTAAGACCCAGAGACTAAGGGCTGAAATAGCTGTTGTCTCCATTCAGGATAAGAACACTTTGGCGCTTTTTTGATAGCTTTTTGATGATAGCTTTCTTTTTGTTAACAAACAAAAAGAAAGAAGAATTTTAAGGATATGGAGGATCAACCAGAGAAGATGGAACTCTTGTCTGGAGAATGAGAAAGTAGAAGTCAGGGTGAAAAAAGAAAAAAGGTAAGAAATAAGGATCTGCTAGGCATTTATGTTCAACTTGTCTGTGATAATTCCTGCAGAAAATCCCAGGAGCAATCCTTCAGGAGACCAATACAATTCCTTATTTCAAACTGCTTCATTTTTTGTAAGGTGCTGTGTCACTTTTATTTATTAAATTATGCTTTTTCTGGTTATGCAGTAAATACTGCTCCCTCTATATCCTACAGCATATGCTGGAGTAGTGGAAGCTGCTTCCAGATAGTGTAATTTTTCCTTTGAAAACTTTCAGTTCATGATGCATGAAATGCTTTTTGAGAGAAGAAGTGTGTCTGTAACACAAGATGGGGGGGGGGGGGGGGGGGGGGGGCGGACGGGCGTGTCAATGCAGATACAGTGCTAAAGAGCAGGGAAAAAGCATGTTTCTGGCTACTATAATCATATTAGTACCTAATAAGTGTAGCATCACTTGGTTTTGCATTGAAATAGAAGTTTGCAGGAGCAGTTTTCAAATTTGATGTCCAGTAAAAACTTATTGGCTGGTTCAGGTTTCAGGAAAAAATTATTGAAGCCGTATTACACAATCCAATCTGTGATCAGTCCCTTAAATAAGGAATCTGATTTACAAATGAGCATAAGTGTGAAAAAAATATGATTTGCATATAAATGCCTGGTTTGAAATCTGTGGTAGTTGATGAAAGTCTTCATTTTCACTGTGGCATAACTCTGGAAATCAAAGAATGTTTTTAAGAGACTCTTGTTGGTTGCATTGGGATTTCAAAGCTTCCCACACAGTGAAAGAGACATCAAAAGGGCTAAGCTAGGTAAGAATCTAACCATCAAGCTAAAACTGTGGTGACTTTCTTCCAAACCAAGAAGTAGTTATTGCCAAAGGTTTATAATGTCTAGAGCAAAGGTTTAAAATAAATCCAAAAATCATATACTTAGGTCTTTGTAAACAACTGCAAATTTCTTCTGTCTGAAGCCTGTTTTCCTAGAATATGGAAGTGAACTGCTGCATTCCAGCTCTGCTCTACTGGCTGATACTTAAACTTGTGCTTGTTTAATCAACACATTTATACTGCAAACCAACGGCTCCTCTAAATGATATAATTGGTATTGAAAATATGTATAGTATATTAAAAAACAAAATTAAATACTTGCTCCCATATTTACTTCCTGAGAGTAGTTGTGCCCTTTGAGAGATGAAGCGCATCAAGTGAACACGAGGACTGGATATCTCACCGAAGCAATGTTTACCATCACCATAAAATGTTAGCATTAGGCTCCAATATGTTACTATAAAGTACAAAAATGACGTTATTAACATTATAATATATTAATGTTCTATTAAAATAGTATTTTTGGAGTTTTAGGGTCCTCATTTTGATATAAACTGAAATAACATTTGAAATCATGGGTTCGATATAACTGCATGCAGTTTACCATTTGGATACAGACTTTTGACTCTTCCATACAAGGACAGAGAACAGATGCTGTGTGACCTCCCTCTAGGAGTAGTTAGTGCTAACGATATCAAACTAAGTGAGATTTGCAGCAGAACACACGTAAAGGTACGTCAGAGTATGTTTTACTTTTGCAGAAGGAACAAATAATTTGCAGTCGAAGAAAGCCACACAACATGTTTTTGAAAGTGGGTTAAATGTCCTTTTTATATTCACAAAAATATCCAAATGGCAAAATAAATTAAATGCAGTGTGTGTGATGACTTTTAACACATGAATGAGGTCATATGAATAGGTATTTTGGAGAAAAACATGTGTAACATCCTAAGTTGAACAGAAGGATGACAGTTGCAAGGTGAAATGCATTTCTACACAGATATTTCTTTGATACTTATAAAAAAGCCATTTTGACACCTTATTTAAAAGAAAAGATTCCACTCTATGAAAAAAAGCAGTATTAAGTGGAAAATGTTTTAAAGTGCACCCTTGACTTTTCTGTTGAAGCAATGATTTCAACAGATGTTTAAAGTTTTGTCATGTGTTCCTTTCATTTCCATCGCCCAAAGGCAGCTGAGGAACCATGCCACAGTTCAACTTCCTTTGAAGCCAATATGAGTTCCATTGACATCAAGAGATTTGGGACCACAACCAGAATTTCATTCCAATATGAACTATGTTTATACCTCATTGGTTTTAGATCTATCCGTGATTTTTTTTCCAATGCCAATCACAGAACTCAAACTATAGAGCAGACTTCTCTGCTCAAAACTCACTTCTCCCAGTCAGGTATTTCCATTTCTTCTTGGCTTGCTAGTGTTTTCTGAGATGCATTCAGACACTGCCCTCCTCAGGAAAATGCCAGACTCAGCCAGGAGTGCTGTGATACAAGTGATAGAAATGGGGCAGTGTGCAGTTAGTGTTGGATGCACCCAGTCTTGGAAAAACGAGCTAGGCTTCTTTGATCAATAACTTTTGTGAGTGGAAAATAGTGAAACTGAAAACATCTCTATCTTCTGCGAGATTTCCAAATGTAGAATTAGTGTATAGCAGAATAGTTATAACAATTTTTTTTTCCAGTAAAACAGTGGACCACAATACTATTAGGAGAACTTATATCCCGTGAGTTACTGCACTAGAGCTCACTGGTCTCTGTGTCGTGAGAGACCATAATGGAAATCCTCCTTCTCCCACTATGAAGAGGAGGAAATATCTTTTGTTATTGCTGTTGTGCAGTAGGACTAGAAATAGGTCAGCACAGGTTTGCATATGCCGTTTCCATTTTTCTAGAGATTTCCTGATATAAGAATTTTTTCCTCCTCAATTTACAAGAGTAACAACAAAACCCCTCTGGATTTTAGTCTTAGTCTAAAAAGTCTAAAACCATAAATACAATGAAAATGTAGAATTGTTTTCTCAAGTCTGTTGAACACCTAGAAAAAATATCTTTCAAAATTAATGTTTTCGTGTGAGTCCCACTGTTACTGTGAATAAGCAGTTTCTTAACCAATCTTCTGTTTGATATTTTATGAAAACTGATGGGAAAATTCTGCCATCTTTCTGTCTTTCATTTTTTTTTTATTTTTTGCCTTTTTTAAAGCACAAATTTGAAGAATTGCAGTTAGAGAGACAAAAGGAATAACACTTGTGAAGATATTTTCTTGATATATATTTTTTGTAATTGAAAATTCATAAAAAGGGAGCCAGTGGGGAAAAATGTTTAAACCATTTCTTTCCAGGAGAAAAAGCATGAAAAGTATCAGAAGGGGAAAAAGAAGAGAGCCTGAAAACAATTGTGTTTTTTTTTTTAATTATTATTATTATTATTTAAACTTGTTGGGGTTTTCTTGAGGTTCTTCTTTCTTATGTTGGTATATGTTCCTGATTTTTTATTTCACTTCACAAAAAAAGTAAAAAACAAACAAAAGAAAAAACAACAAAAAAACTGTGAAAAATTAAAAGAACAAACCTTACTATAGAAAATTTCCATATTTATTTTCTTATTCTTCAAAATGTGGGAAAAAAATGAGTGCAATATATGGTCATAAAATTTTGACATTACTTATGAACATTTTCTCCACTGATGGCAACGTAATGCTCCAGAAAGGGGAATAAAGTTCTTGGGTTCTGCACAATTCCTCATTTTTAAAATGCTGTGCTGCTGTTCCTGCCTCCTCAGGCAATCAAGAAAGGGTGAAAATCTGACAGCTTGTTTAACACTGTTAGCACAGCCAAATCTTACAGAAGAAGGCAAATCCCAGCACAAATTCAAGTTCAGACAAATACACACAACTGCAAAATGGGTGACAGTGGCAACATTTTGGGACCAAGATTTCCTCTTGTGTACTGTCCAGTGAAGTATTGTCCCCTTATTTTTAATGACAATTCAGCCTTTGTCACTGTATTTTTCTACCTTCTGTAGCTTTGGTCAAGACCTGGGTTCTACACAAAATACTGTAAAGGCACTCTTGTGAACATTCCTTTGATATTTCTTCAACTATAAGAAAGAATTACCAAATTGATTCTTCTATAATGCTTGAAACCTTCTTGAAAATGCCCTGGCACATATAGGAATATTTATTTTGTTCTAGGTAACGTGTAGAGCTATTTACATTATACTGCATGTCCATTTTGCTGTAATCTCTGCAGGTGGATTTCTATTTTCCACTGTATGTCTGAGTAACTAGTTACTAGAAGACAGTTATTTTGGGAACACAGGCAGAAGTGATCTACAGTGCCCATAAAAACAGGCTAGGAGGAAAACTGCCTTACTTACAGGTATTGATATTTCATTGCACACTTCAGCTCTTATTGCTAAATCGCTTGTAAAAATAAAATGTTTTAGTTAAGGTGGCAAGGACTAGAAATGCCGTATATATTGCAGACAGCAGTCCGAGACAAGTAGCAATTCACTGCTCAATTACAACCCTAGAGTCCACAAGATGTAGGTCTTACACACCCCAGATAACGTTCCTGTCTGTCTGGAGTATGGGTATCTGTGAATAGTGACTGCCACAGGAAGCAGATAACAACAACAAAAAACATTAGGGATGTGAGGATCAGATACCCTGAAATGGAAGTGAACGTGGTATTTCTTAGTGAGAGGTTCCTATTGCCAGAGGGAAAATTAACAACCCTTAAGCACTTAACTATTGCCAATATTGCATTGAATTCCCTGGTTGTGTTATGCTCTCCATTGAATTTCATTACTGCTAATAGATATGGAACAGAACTAAAATAGTTCTTGCCTGGGCAAAAGTCTTAATTTTCAGTATACCTTAAGAGTACAGTTAAGTATATGCATTTAGTTGATCTGGATGGCACTGATGTTGCTATGCTTTGTGCAGGATTGGTTTACTTTGGAGAAGAAAAGGCTCTGGGGGGACTTCATAGCAGCCTTCCAGTACTGAAAGGGGCTCCAGAAGAGCGGAGGAGGGACTTTTTACAAGGGCCTGGAGTGAAAGGACAAGGGGGAACGGGTTTAAATTGTAAGGGGTGAGATTTAGATTAGACATTAGGAAGAGAGTGGGTAGGCCCTGGCCCAGGTTGCCCAGGGAAGCTGTGGCTGCCCCATCCCTGGAGGTGTTCAAGGCCAGGTTGGATGGGGCTTTCAGCCCCCTGATCCAGTGGGAGGAGGTTGGAGCTGGATGGGCTTTAAGGTCCTTTCCAACCCAAACCATTCCATGATTCTATGATTTTCTGTGAGCACAATGTTTGTGCATGTACAACGGCCACTACCGGTTCTACCACCTGGGCAGTACAAATAAATAAGAATTTGTCTACAGCAAAATTTTTGTAGTAACATATCTGGCTGTGACAACAAGAGCACTGAAAGAATAATTTTCTTGAAGTTTCAGAGAGTTTTCTACTTCAGGTTTTAACTGTGACATTTTAGAGGTTCAGAAAAACTGCAGGACAACGTTTTGTAGTTTTCATATGTGTTTTGTTGTGGTTTTGGTTTTGGAATAGTTACTCTGAATAACACAAAGTATTGTTCACTAAAGCTGTACGTGACTGTTAGAGCCCTACAAGGAGACCTGGATTTCTGCCATAATTGCATCACTTCTCGGTAAGCCTTCTATATAAACATCTCACTGTTTGGTAAAGCATTTATTTAGATCTTCTGTATTCTTTGCCTGTGTGCTACTTGCGTGATGGAACATATTTCCTGAACAAAGCAAACTACAGTGTCATTGAAATGGCTAAATTCCATGGAAAAGGTTCCCACATAACAGACTTAGAACAACCACAAAATGCCAAGAAAAAATTGCAGAAAAGTAGTACCTTTTCTATTCCAGAATAAATCCTACTGTGCTAAGGAAAGAAGGTGAAAAGTCAGAGATTCATTCTGTACTCCAATAAACTTCTGTCTGAATGTTAAACTCCATTCCACAAATCTATTGCTCTGCTAAAAAAAAAGAAGTGTTCTCCTCTGCAGTAATATTGTTGAGTTAAACAAACTAATTGGAAATAGACGTTTTAGGCTTGATATTAGAAAAAAAATTTCACTGAAAGAGTGATTGGCCAATGGAATGCACTGCCCAGGGAGGTGGTGGAGTCATCGTTCCTGGAGGTGTTTAAAAACTGATTGGATGAGGCACTTAGTGCCATGGTTTAAATGATGAGTGGGTGCTACTGTTGGGTCATAGGTTGGACTGGATGATATCAGAGATCTTTTCCAACCTTGTGATACTGTGGTACTTTGATAGACAGTCTGGGGTAGGCAAACTCAGTTATCTGTGTTTGCTCAGGCACAATCCTCATAAAGAATGGCACAGACTAAGACAAGAGCATTTCCAAGCACTCCCTGTTCTTTCTCTCTGAGTGTGTTTGAGCCGTTTTGTAAAACCCTACCACTCTAACAATGAATGCTGATAGAGATGCATGAGAACAAAAAAAAAATCTCCTAAAATCCTCTTAAAGGAAAAATATTAGGAAACCTTGCATGTATTAAATTACATTTACACGGTATTAGAACAGTAATCATGTAAGTAAATGGCATTTTTATTTTTCAGGTAGATACTCTTTCCATATTCAGCCACATAGGACGTGCTGGTTTCTTTCTTATTGTTTGAAAAATACATACTACACATTGACAAAGATATGCCATGTTGAACAATTGTTCAATTTCACTTTTTCATACCAAGGGATGAACTCAAGACAGAATTATATTTTACAATATATTGCGCTTTTTTTTTTTTTTTTTTTTAAGAAAAAGTTACATAACTTGGACCTCTGAATTGTGGAAGTGAATGAAGTCATGTGGGACTTCATATAACTTAACATCTTTGATTTTCTGTACAGGTCCCACCTAGTATAACTACTACAGAATCTGTCTGAAGTCATGCACAGGCTATCAAAGTGAATAATTTGAAAAGTAGAAGTTGCCGGTAAGACTTTGCTTTTCCAAAGCAATTTAACAAAAAATTCCCCTTTCCATGATTAGTCTCTTTTTTTTATGAAGTAAAGTAACACAGCCTCATGCTGTTGCAGAGTAACCAGTCAGTTATGTTCTAAGGTTATTGCAACTGGGGTATATATCCAATATTTGCATGGTTTACTTTCTAAGAACAAGTCACTAAAATATTTTTAACCATACTTCAGATGTGACCTTAGGATTAACCTCTGATTAGTTTACTGACATCTGTAATTTAACTTTGCGTTATATGTTATTGAATTTGTTTAAATTCCAGCAGAAAGAGCTAGTTAAAATTTGAGGCTATTGAAAGATCCACAGCTTAATTTTGCCTCTAATCATTTTCTGATGTGTACATTTTCCAGCAACTGGAAAGTATTGCATATAGTAAGTCTGCATAGACATAATTAAAGATATAGCAATTGAGGATGCAGCAGTTGAGCAACTCCCCCTCCCCCAGCATCCCTGCACCATGGCAGACCCAAAGGACACGGTCGCAGATGGAAGGCTGAGCAGCTGTGCACACTCTTGCAGGTTGATATTGCTACAACTTCTGCTGGAGAAACGGGACCCACAATTGCTTTGGATACCTCTTCAACCACATCTAAGTTTATAAACTCAGATACTTTGGGGATGATGGTATGGTTTGTGTGTGAAACCTGAAGGTCTGGAGTAAGCAAAATGTAGAATTCTCTTCTCTGTCCTTAAAATGTATGAAATTCTCTAATGTTTAAAAAGTGGAAGCGATCCAGTTGGGGTAGTGAGGGAGGGACTCGAAGAGGACAGAAGACCTGAATGCTGCAGCTGAAGAGAAGGAGAGCTCAGAGACTGCCCTGAAGGCAAGTGAAGATGTACTGCCTCTGCTGCTCTTTTCAGGAGATATGAATCCAACTTTGTGGCACCTCCTGCTGTCCTCCAGCTGCTTTCCTCCACCTTCCTCGTGGGTCATGCTGGAGAGACAACCCCATTAAAAGTAATACAATTTTTTATACATATTTTGTTTGTCATCAACTCACATCTGTGACCAGATCAGCACTGGCATGGCACAAGGAACAGTGAGCAGGACCAATGGGCAGACGATGCCATTGATAACGTAACAGGTCTAGATCAGCCTAAAACAGTAATGAAGCTTCATCCTATGAATGTCTGCACCCATCTCAGAAGAAACTGTTAATGCAAAGACTCCTGAGGCATGTGGGCTTCAACAAGGCAAAGCTATTTTTTTTGCAAATGCAGAGGAAAATAAATGAATAACAGAAAAGTTACCTATCACTGGTAACAGCATGGGTGTCAAAGACCAAAGGAAGGTAGAGAATAACTTGGTAAGAGCCAATGCAGACCCTGATTTATTAGACAGAAAATGTTCTTTGGCAACCTGCAATAAAGTGAAGAAGAAATTTTCTAGGCTGGGATTTAATTTTAAACCAATTTGTTCAATTCTGAGCTTCGTGTAGGAACATCAGAAGGGAAATACTACTTGAAGGGGCCCAATTTTCTATATGAATTGCATCTAATAGAAAATTCAGGATTTTTATGAGTCCTTATGTGTTTGCATCTTTCCCCTGTCAAATTTTATTTTAATTATTTGTCACTCTCAATAAACTGGTCCTTGTGTATTTGCAAAAGGTATATGCAGCACATTTCACTGCACAGATTTCTTCCAAGGTAGCTGATGAGAAAAACTAACTTACTAGAAATCTAATCTTATTGTGAAATATATTACTATAAAGGTGTATTTTGACAGGTTTTCTCAAGCTGAGTAAAGAATAATTAAAAAGAATAGCAATTAATCTATCTTAGGGAAAGCTTCATCTTCAGAGAAATCAAAAAGATGCACGTGGAGCAAAATAATATTAAAGGCAAGCTGTTCAGTACAATTGTTTTAATGTTCCTTTGCCTTCCTAGACAGAGTTATGGTTTTGAGGAACACACTAGGAATATTTAAGAAAGATAAATATAGAGGATATAAGATGGAACAAAACCAATATTGCAATTTAGGATTAGAAAAGTGAAACACTGAAAAATATAAAAATGAAAACAAGCCTGATCAAATTAGGCTTAGTTACTTTATTTATAGAAGTCTGAATGTTACAATTTTTACTGAAGAGAATTTTCTGAGGTGTGTTGGTGAAAGCATTAAAAATGACCAAAGCTTCTAATATGCTGTCTCCAGCAATGACCCAAAGTAGATGTCTAGGACATACCAAACATGAAATTAGAAACTACCTCAGTCAGAGTAATTTTTCTTCTACTTTTCCCCTGTTCTTAATAGTTCTTAACGTTTACCTTTATTTTTCTACTCCCTGAGCTGATGTTCTCATGGATTGTGTATTATGCTGCAAAACGCATTCTTCAGTAATTCAGAGCCCAGTATGTTATATGTGAAGTTATGATTTGTCTTTCTGTTGTCTATATCATTTCACGTTTACTTTGAGGTGGGTGACTGGTCATTGAGATGGCAGATAAAATTCAACAAAGAGCTTTTTCTGTATATCTTTATTGAAGTTTCAATTTCTAATCCTGCTCTCTGTTTTCAGCTCTTTAATCCATCCCTTTTGGTGAGGGAGATTTTGAGAGCCTTTTGGACAGCCAAATAGATTAAACCAAGTGGATCACCTTTGTCACAACACTTTTTACCTCCTTCAAAGACTCTCATCTATATTCCAGTTTACTTATTTAAATTTTTCTTGTAATTTCTAATGTTTTTTAAGGTATATACATGAGATTTACTGCCTTGCAATTCTGTGGCTTTCCTATGACACCCATTTGTCATACTTTCTGTCTTTCAGCCCTCAAGTACCAAGGTGCCTTTGAGCTAGAAGTCATATACCAGAGAGAAGTCAATTATTGCATCACAAAGTAACTTCAGAATGGCTGTGGATGGTCTGACAAATCTGCCTCTTGCATAGACTACCGTCTGGTCCATAACTGTTTCTATTGATGCTTATGTTGATATGTTCTGAACTATCCTTAAATATCTCATATCTATGGTACTCTGGAGTTTCACAACCTGACTCCATGTACAGGCAGTGGACATAGCAAACTCCATAGTTGCTGGGATGTTTTCACTTCCTTTTGTGAGTAGAATGTGAACAGAACCGTGGTGTGAAGCAGAAAGACCCTCTCATGCTCTTGAGGGGAAGTCTGGCCTCTGGAATTTTTGCTGCTAATTTCAATGGACACAAGTTGCCAAATTCCAGAAGTTACTTTTTCAATCACTTTTACAGATTGAGGAAGAGCAAAGTGTTCTTTCCATTTCTCATTCTGCTCATTGAGAAAAAAATTTCCTCCACCTACAAGCAAAAATATTGAGGAAAGTCTAGTACTGGAAATCCAGACTTTTACATTCAAGAATGTGGACTCTTCTCCAAAGAAATTCTGGAATTGTTGATAAGAAGAAGAATAATCTCCATCTGCCTTACTTGAGTAACAGAGAGAACATAGGAGATCTGCCAGAACATGTCGCTTTAACTCCTTTAATCAAGCAAACTCGTGGGTACATCTTAAACACAGAATGGTTTACCTAGGACTTGGAAAATATTCAGAATGCTACCACCTACATCTGCACTGGCTGCATGAAATATTACAAAGTATCCTTGCTAATAAAACGTATTTTTCAGCAGCAATGAGCTATTTCAGTAATGTCACACAATTAACTTTAAGGAGAAAGGAACAACTGCAATTTTTTTTCAGTTAAAAAAAAATCCTCAGAAGAGTAAAAGGGGAATTAGAATTTCTGCTGGAGCATGAGTCAGATATTATAGTGACAGCAAAAGAGCTTGCATGACTGAGACATGGACTGATGGCATGCACTGCTTGGTAAACCAGGTGAAAGTTGGAATTACAAGGATTTATCTGAAGCCAAAGCACTTGGAGAACTACCATAGATCTATCTCTGTTGGTGTAGAAGGGTACATCTGTATTAAATCCCTCACTTGATGTGCTTTTCCTTAGCTTAAGCAGATTCTAAACAGACAAAGTTAAAAAGGGCAATATTGCCGGAGTGGTAAATACTGCTGGGATCTTTATCATCATGAGATACTTTAACTCCTTAAATTGAGACTGGAGAATAGGTATTGCAAATAAGGCTCAGTCACTCCAGGCTGTGACAGGTGAAAGATGACTTCAACATTTCCAAAGAAAAAGGTGCTGCTCATTCAGCCATGAATCTCAGTGAAGGGATTATTTTCAAACTGATGACTGCAGAAGTAATGTAAATTGAGAGCTCACACCTTGATTTAGTTTAAATATTACCAACAAATAATAAGCCTCTGTTTCAAAATGGCAAGCTTGTAGAAAGTAAGAGAAACAGTTAATAAAATCAGGTGGGATGGAGAAGTTAGGTTATTTTTGAAATAAAGGCAAAAGCTGTCTGAAATCTATATCACAGTAAAATGTGAAAATTAGTAATTGAGAGATAATTGAACAAATAACCAACTCCAGTAGGACAACAAAATGCAAGCAGAACAACTTGCATAGACTGGAAAAAAAAAATTATTTGCAACAATGGTTAAATCTTGGATATTTAGGCAGAGAAAGGCAGATCTATGGAGAAATAAGTGAGGAAGTGAAACTTGCAAAGGAAATTGAGACTACAATAAAAACCTTGAACAGCTGAATGAAAGAGAACCACAGAAGACGGGAGATTTAAGGCAATGCAGAGAGCCTTGACAGGGTGTAAGTATGTTACATTTTCAGTAGGAATATGAATGTAGTTTATGGACATGAAGAAAGGCTTGTTAATAAGAGAATGTATGACCTAGAAAGTTAGACAGCAGAGCTGGCAGTCAAAAACAAGGACCTCAATGCACTCATACTGAAGGCCTCACTATTCCACACCCACAGTGCTGAGAAATCTGGCACGTAACGTTGCAAGGTTATAAAAAGGCATTTAATAATTCTTTCAGATGTGGGTGTAAGGGGGAGATGCTACCTCATAGCTATGAATAAAAAATACAGCAGTGACAGTGAAGAATGGAAGAAGACTGGGAAATGGGCAGAGGGGAAGTTTAAAGGATCACTGCCCCAGCCAGGGGACTGGTTCCCAAAAGGGAATGGAGACAGTAACTGAAGATCTAGAAGGAAGAGGCCTTGAAAAGCAGCACTGAGAAAGCCAGAGCAATCCACTGCTGGTTTTAAATTCATGTGTGATAACTGTATGTTATTTTAAATAACGCTTTCATCTGAGGCTGTGCTGGAGCCAGAGGTTTAGAAAAGGAGGGGGACCTGAGTGCAGGTGCTGCGTGGTGAGTAAAGTGGAAGGTGGTTCAGTTTGAGATGCGTTTTACTGCAGTTGTTAGCTGTCTCACCTGCAGTGCCAGGAGCTGTATCCAGTGACCAGGCAGACCTTTGCTTTTGAGCAGGTTTTTCAGTTGTGTCTCAGGTCAGAAGACTGTCCTAGCCTGGAGTGTGAGCTCTCGTTTCCCACATTTTAAAGAACTGCAGCCATTCCCACACTACGCCTTACCTCACATGGACCAAATGGTCACAGATATTTAGGTGTTGATGGGCAGCAGATAGCATGGCGTCTAAGTAATGAGGGAAGTTTAGTGCCTAATCTCATCATATGAGATCTAATCTCATCACCAACTAAGGTAGAGTGCTAATATTTATACCTGGTTATGGTATAAGGCATTCTTTTTGGAATAGAGAGACATTTATCTGTTGCATTTGTCTATTTGATATGGACATCGCCTTGCCAAGCAAATATGTACAAGTGACAGCAGCAAGCTTAGCAATTATTTTCACTCTAATCTGTGGATTTTGATCTACGTGACATTCCTCATTCTGTGGTCATCAGAACCCAACCATTTTTATCAGCACTTCAAGTGCAACAATATATCGCCAAGGCTGGAGAAAAATGGGGATATAAAAGTAATATGTGCGACAAGTAGAGGTGTTTACATATAGATAGCGTGTTTAGCTTGATAAATAATTCTTCTTGTAGTTGGATATTTTCTTAAATATCTGCTATCAAGAAAACACCCAGGAGGTGCCAAAGTTCCATTTCTGTTTTCTAGATACAACAAAATGGACTGAATTTATAAATGCCATTTGTATGCTACTTGTTTACAGACATTAAATTCTGAAAATTGTGAAGAAACATGGTAAACGAGAGATTATTTCATTTTAATATAGAAGTGACAGTTCCGTGACCTTTCTTTGTCATTTCTCATATGATCTTACCAAGCAACATGAGTGAAAATGACATTTGAAACCAGAGGAGTCCATCATGGTGAATGTAGCAACAGTTTGTTGTTTTTTGTGTTTTTTGTTTTTTTTTCCAGACATGTGTCTTGAGAAAAGGAAAATCTGAAGTAAAAAAATTGCAAATACATCATAAAATTGAGTAAAATTTTATAACAGATTTTACTGTACTTGTTCACCCTGCCAAAAAAAAAAATAAATTAGTTTTGATTTTTCTTTTTTTTGCATTTCTATGATTATCTTAATTTAAAATAGGAAAATACCTATAAATATGAATACACAGTGTTAACACGATAACAAAAGCTAGATTCCTAAATTTACCATTGCATTTTTGCATATTTTTTTTTCTCAATACACGTTACTATTATTACAGAATAGGAAAAAAAAAGACAACACCAAATATCACATAGAACATATACAAGCATTTGAAGATTGATTTGAAGTACAGTGTTGGGGCATGGTGTGCAAACTACATGTGTAGGATATACCAGCTACGCTGTTTGTTTGATTCCGTGTCAGTCGGGGTCTGGTGCCGTACTGGTAGCTGTGATGATCCAGCCAAAGCCTAGGAGGGAGTTCATGCTTGATCGGCACCTGACCCCAAGTTCTGCCAAGCTTTAGGGATGTGACACTGCAAGCAAGTCAAAAGAGTTTTACTGTCTTTGCCCATGGGTAGCTCTGGGCCAGCAGAGAATTGCGTGGTGCACAGAAAGCAAATACAGAGTGAGCAGTACCCCTGCTGGGCAGCAAGGAACACGATGCTTGGTCCTTTGTGCTCACGCTTCTTTGGAGTGAGGGTTCCCCCTCTTCCTAATATAACAAAAAGTTAAAAAAAATCATCAGGCCCTATAATCTTTTTTTTAATGTGTAGTCTTTCTCTTATGGGTAGTTATTTTATTTGGCAGATCTGGGATTCTGTGATTCTGTGATTCTATGAAGATGGGAGACCAGTGGCAAGTTGGGACCCGTGTTACATCTTTATTGCAGACACAGACAGTGGGATTGAGGGCACCCTGGGCGAGTTTGCTGATGACGCCAAGCTGTGTAGTGCAGGTGAAGTGCTGGAGGGAAAGGATGGCATCCAGAGGGACCTGGACAGGGAGGTGGGCCTGGGCTAACCTCATGAAGTTAATCAAGGCCAAGTGTAAGGTCCTGAAACTGGGTTGGAGCAATCCCAAGTACAAATAGACACTGGGCAGAAAATGGAATGAGAGCAGCCCTAAAGAGAAGGACTTGGGGAGGCTGGTGGATGAGAAGCTCAACATGAACCAACAATGTGCACTTGCAGCCAGGAAACCAACCATGTCCTGGGCTGTATCAAACACAGTGGGACCAGCAGGGAGACGGAGGGGATTCTGCCCCTCTGCTCCACTCTGGGGAGTCCTCACCTGAAGTACTGTGTTCAGTTCCAGAGTCCTCAGCACAGGAAGGACATGGATGTGTTAGAGAGAGTCCAAAGGAGGCCATGAAGATAATGAGATGACTGGAACACATTCAAGGACAGGCTGAGAAAGTTGGGCCTTTTTAGCCTAGAGAAGAGAAGGCCCTGGGGACTTATTATGGCAGCCTCCCAGTACTAAAAGGGGCTCCAGCAAAGCTGGGGAGGGGCTCTTGATCAGGGAGTGCAGGGCTAGGAAGAGGGGGAATAGTTTTCAGTTCAAAGAGCGGGGAATGAAATGAGATTTTAGGAAGAAATATTTTCCTGTGAGGGTGGGGAGGCTGGGGCACAGGTTGCCCAGGGAAGTGGTGGCTGCGCCATCCCTGGAGACGTTGAAAGCCAGGCTGGATGGGGCTTGGAGCCCCCTGATCCAGTGGGAGGTGTCCCTGACAGGGGAGTTGGAAATAGATGATCTTCCAACCCAAACTCATTCTATGATTCTATGATTTTTTCCTTCTTTTTTTTTCCCTTTTTTCTTCTCAAACTCTGAAAGACTTTGACCCCATAGTGGCTGCAGGCCTTTCCAATTTATACAAAGAGCCAAGGCTAGGCTGAAGAATATTGTAACTGAGAGCTGTGATTAATCTATCTATCTATCTATCTATCTATCTATCTATCTATCTATCTATCTATCTATCTATCTATCTATCTATCTCTACTTTTATCTCTATCTATATATCTGTATCTGTATTTATCTTTAAATACATACATAGATATAGATACATATGTTTGCATGTTACGTACACATAGATATATATGAATACGTAAATGAGCACTTGTAAACATACATATAAGAAACCTAGAAAAAAACATTTACCTTCTGGCTTTCTTTCCTGGATATTAGACTGATCTGATTACATTCTGATTTATATTCTGCCAAAATCAGTAGTACTGCAATTAATTATCTTCAGCCAGTGTTAGTTTTGGGCACTTTTCTGCTTTGTACTGTTGATGATCTGGTTTATTCCATTTTAAAGATGAAATATATGTCCTTTTGGTCTGCAATAGGATCCACAAAGAATATCCCTTTCTGTAGCAGGAACATTTTTACAAAGCTGAAGGAGACTTTGTATTTTTCCCCTTTTCCATAAAAAAAAAATTGACTATCTTTTCTAGAGAGACTTAGGGGAAGGGAAAAAGAAAATTTTCCCTATTAATTTTTAATAACCTATTTATTAGCCATATACAAAGAAGCGTATTTGTCTCTTTATTTATGCACCTTCCATGAGCCTCTATGGTTGTTACAATTTGGAATGGCATTCTTGGGGTGTAGCATTTGGATGAACCTCAGAACAACTGTTTGGATCAGTCACTGCAGTAAATTATTAGCGAGGGATAGAGGAGCAACATGACTGTCCCTCATGCCAGAACTCTCTCTGGCATCATTTACATGGGAAGGAGAGAGGTCACAGGATGTGAAGAACTGCAGGGAGCTTCTAAGGCCCCTCGGGGCCCAGCTCCACCTCCCATGCTGGCACACTCACATGCCCCAACAGAAGAGAGGGAAGTAGGGGCAGGAAGGGTCAGCAGACCAGAGCAGTATTTTTCCAGTGGGCAAATCCCTTCACTGCCTTTGCAGTGGTTCCCATCCTCTCAGTGCAACAAAGTACTACAACCCAGTGGAAAAACTGCTAAATGTCTTTCTTTTTTTTTTAATAATACTGTATGGGCTCTTTTTCTCAATTTCCAATTAAGGACTATTTGAGGTACCTATTTTAACTGATTATGGCCAGCTAGTCCAGGCTACAGATGCAAATGATTTTAGCAGCCTTCCCAAGCTAAACCTTATTTTTCACAGCTCATTAATTTTGGTGAAGTCTGCTGCAGGCTAAAATTTTACAAGATTCTAACTGTAAAATGTTTTCTTTAAAAGTAGATAAGTAAAAATGGTTGGCAAGTTCAACATTATATAAAAATATATAGTTTATTAGCATTAGACACTACTTATTTACAGGGACTGAACACTTCTGACTGGAAAAAAAGGTGGCAAACAATTACCTTTACCTTTGAGCTCAGTTTTGCTTACATTTATTGTAGCTTTGCGTGAAGTGGTATTCTTCAATGCATTCAAAATAGACTAACATTATTTTGTAAAGAACTTCAATAATAATGCCTTTTTCAAAGATAAAAGATGAACACTTTTAGGCAGCTTTCAAAACCAAATTTCAAGCAGAGAATATTCCTAGCAGCCAGAAAGCAGTCCTCTCCTTCACTCCCTCCCAGAGCTGTGTGAGAAGAGAATAAGAGGAACATTTGGCAAGCTTTCCCTATTCCTTTGCTGGCTCACTGGAAGCAGCAGTCAGACAAGGGCGTTCACAGCCTCACGGAAATCCTTCACAGCGACAGAGCTGCTGCCTGCCCCAGAGAGCAGCAGACCCCTACCCTGTCCGCTCCTCCCTGGGTGGTGCAGGGAGAGCAGAGCCCAGCCAGGGAAATGCCCTGCGGTGTGCCCAGAGCTGTTGCTTGCTGACGGCACCCCCGTCGCAGCTACCAGCGGAACAAGGTCAAATGTTCAGTCTCAAAGTCAGAAATAATTCCCCAGTCTGGGGGGCTGTGTGACCTTTGTCTGGTTCTCACTCAAAGCAGAAAAAAATCACTTTCTAGTCATGCATCAACAATTAAAACGAAGACTCAGTGGTGCAAAACAACTCTTAAAACATCATTGGGTGTCCAGTAGGACCCTGCTCATATACGATCACTACTGTGAATGCAGGTTACCGGATCACTTAATGCAAAGGATGTGTTCTCCCATTACCTTTCCAACCACCTGCAAATGTTCAATTGCAACATGTTACTCCTCAAATAGCTCTGGCCCTCCCGACACACCACGTTTGTGGGGGAGGGAAAGGCAAGTGTGTATTCAATTGTGCTTAGATTATTTAGGGCAATCCACACGGCTGGAAGGACGCTAGGGCTACTGGAAAAAGTAGTTTTGTTTTGTTTTGTTTCTGCCACTACAATTTTGCTTTCCATTTTTCAGGTAGTGACAGAGCTTGTACTTATATTTACTGCCAAAATATAATAGTAGTTGGATTTTTTAATACTTCCTTTCAAATAATGACTTGAGTTTTATCTTTTTGGAGAGACTAAGAAACTAACTGCCTCACTTAAAGAAATGAGGATAGTTATTTTCGTACAATAAGGATAATGTTTCTACTGTCAGGTCAGTTTGAAAAAAAGGTTTGAGAAAAACATTGCCAGAGAATCCAAATCCAAGTCAATACTTGTCTCATCAAAATCAAATTAGTTTGTAAAACTATTTCATGGAAACTGAATTTATTGACGCAGAGATGGAAGAACATATCTAAAAGTAAAGATTTTAAAATTTTTTAGATTTTTTTTCTAGGCTTTTTTACTTATGAACTATCTTTATCTTTTATGCTACATTGTATATTATATGATTGAAACTGCTTGAAAGACAGTAAAATGGTTTCAATATGTATAAGGGGTTTCTTTCCATTTGTCATCAGAAATATAACAGTTTGAGAACTGTTTTCTCATGAGGCAGTATTTGCATCCTCTGAGATGCAGTAACATAACACCTGCTAATTAGTAAACAGCGGGAGTTTTAAGTAGCCAGTGAGGGTGACTGGTCCGAAAGACCTTTGTTTTTTTAAAAGCCAGCTGTAATGCCATTTCTAATTTTGCTAGTGACTGGCAGTCACCATTTCTCTTGGATTTCAATAAGTATGATCTGTACAATGATTTTTTTTAGCATTTTAGCTTTCATTCTTTCTCTCGTCTAGGAATTCTGTGCTTTGTTACGCCCTGACAGTAATGTTTGAGATTTAGTTTTCTCCCTTTCCCTTTTTAAAGATGACCTTGCCGGTGAAGATGTTTTGAAAGGTCCCTCAGCTCCATTTAAAATCCAGACCTTTAAATGTGGTCTTAAATAGTTGAAAATGTTCTCATAAATTCCAAGCTACATATTTTCTATATTGTTTCTTTATGGTTCATTTAGTGTGACATTATATAAAAAATTTAAAAAGGCATTTCCTTCTCAATCACTTTTGAGTGAAGTGTCTGGAAAAAAAAAATATCACTCTTGCAACTTTCTGCTTGAGCAATTAATTAGCACACTGCTTATTAAGTGCTGCCTTAGCTTTTGATTCACTGGCACTAGCACACTTCTGTAGTGATGGATGTGCTGGAAAGGCTTAGATAGATGGGCTGAAATGTATTTACATGTCAAAGTAAAATGAGATATGACATTCACTTTCAAAATGATCTTTATGGGATAATACTTTATAGAAGTGATGATGCTGTGCTGGATACTGCAGCTTCATAAGTAAATACGAATAATGTTCCATGGCTTTTATTAGCCTTTGTCAGTGTAACCTTTAACATAAAATCAAGACAAATTGAGTGCAGTACTTTAAGATGAGAGGGATATTATTGTAGGTATCATAATAACAAACCAAGAATGGATGTAGGCAGCTAGGAATAAAATTATAAAGGTTTTCTGAACATTAGAGTCTGCTATGAGGGAAAGCCACATGAAGGAGCTACTGGAAATGAGACCTCTTGAGATGGATTGGAATTTAACAAATCTGGTTTTATTTTGACAGGTTTTGATGTTGACCAACAACTTCCTACACGACTTGTATGTAACAATCTGTAGTGTAGAAAACTTTTTGTGTAATGGGAATTAGGAACCAAGAACAAAAAGGAGAACATGGAGGGAAGTACATGGAGCTACAATAGCACTGCTCACCATCCACTTCCTTGTCCTGGAGATATACCAGGCCTTAGGACACTTCCAGATGTCCAGTAGCACTGCCACAGCTAATGCAGTGTGGTTGCAGGACTTCTGGTTACCATGAGCGTGCCCACCTGCACAAGCTCATCAGAAAAGTGGCCATGGTGAGCTGAGCACCATGTGTACTACAACAGCACTGGTTCCCCACCGCAGTCCAAGAGCAGCACTGCAGACACAAAACAGGGTGCAAAGCTTACCCAAGAAGATGGCTGAGTGACATGCTGAGCTCTGGGGTGTCAGCGTCTGCAGTAACCTGCTTTGAAGATCTATGTGCCATGATGGTGCTTGAGGTGGCCTTTGGCATCTGAGGCTCTGGATATGGCTTTAAATCTGATAGGAGATCAAAGGAAAAGAGGTGCTCAGATGGCACTGTAAAGAAAGGGCTAGAAAAGTATCTCAGAGATGAAAAGCAGCCCAAGAACAACAGAGAAATCATAACTCGTTACTGTCCTTGCTTGCGTTGGCCAACAGGAGCTATAACAGCAGCAAAGAGTAAGGCTTATGCAGCATCTGTTTTTTGGCCATAATGAATGGGCTTTGGAAACAGCGCTATTGCTGGTCTGAAAAGCCGTCATGAAAAGCCACCCTTCTGCAGCTTCACATGGAGGAACAAGACTGAGGGACTACCCGGCTCAGCCTGGGCAATCCCAGCCTGTGCTCTCTGCTGTGTCTCTGGAACAGAGCTGCTCCCGCAGGGCGGCTCCTGCAAACCCAAACAGGGTTAAGAAATACAAACAACATGAGCAAGGCTGTGACTAGATGTCTCGGAGAACTATCAAGCATTTAGATCGTGCTCCATGAGAGCTAAACAGTGAAAAAGCAATTTCATTCCGTAGCAAGGTTTTGAAACACCTGGACATTTCCATGTGTCAAGGCCCAGTCTCACTAACTTTCCTTCTGCAAATTCCTCCTGGTTTTGGTTCTTATGTCTGGTACTCTTCCATGTACCATAATAAGAACACATATGGAGTAAAGAAACTTTTCACTGATAGCAATAGAACCAAGCCTCAGTTATGAAAGAATTCTAAAGGATTTTGGTTTGATTGTTACACTTATGATTAAAGAAAGCCCAAAAGGATGGTTTTGAAAGAAATAAACGTTTTTGAAACCTGGATAAATTTGGTAAATTTTCTCAAGTAGAAAAAAAAATGAGGAGAAAATGTTGCCAATGCTGTATCTTCTATAAAAATTTGATTTTATATTTTTACAGAAAACCCAAATGGCTGGGTTTTGCAGTCCGTATTAAATGAGACTTTGTTGTACTGTTGCACATCATTTTAGGTGAGAAAAGTATTATATAATGCTTGTATTTAATGCATTCTACTTATGTCAGTCAGCAAGTGATAACATGGTTCTATTTCATTAAATCCAGATTTCACACGCATCTCTTTGTTTACTTTCTCTCCAAATAATGGAAGCTAACATTAAAATATTAAAATCAGATAAAATTACATTTCATATTGATATAGTGTGTGGAAATGCATAATTTATAATATATCTTATGAAATGTAATCCCTTTAACATATTGCATAGAGCTCTGTTAATGATCAAGATGCTCCCAGGAGTGTATGATGAGTAGAGAAAATGAGTATATTCCCCTTCCTCTAGGGATCAGTCAGCTTATTGGTGGTCTCTCACACTGCTTCTTTGAATGAAACAGGTTCTTGTTTGGTTTGTTTTCTTCTTTTGCTGTTTAAGGCATGTCAGTTTCAAAAAGGAATATCAGAAAATAGACAGCTTCTCTTTAGTCAGCAATCCATGGCCTCTTCAGCTCAGCCCATTTTCTGACCCCTCTGGAAACTAAATGCTCAATGTCTGGTATGTAGCTTCCTAAGACAAACTTTGCTTTATTTTCCCACTTTCAGACAAACAAAGGTCTCAAGGAGCCAACACTGTCTTGCTGAGAAAGGAACAGATGGCAGCTGATCTCTTGGTTTGAAAGCTGTCCTTGGCAAGAGGCAGGTGCTGTGATGTGCTGCAAACCAGACGAACTGTACCTACCGCCTTCAGGTGAGGAGCATCTGGACACCCTGGATTGGTGGGTCAAAGTGTCATGGAAGGCAGTTGTACCTCAATTTGTTTCCAGTCTGAAAATTCAGTCTGTTTAGAGACATAAAAGGGTTTGAATTATTTTCCTGTATGCAATGTCCTTCAGCACCCTCTTCTTTGCTGTTTGGGTTCTCATGTCACTCGCACTGACTTGAACCCTCTGCAGTCATTGGAAATTGTGCTGGGCACAAATGTAGTAAGAATCATGTCCCATATATTTATGTGCAGGATCTTCTCTTTTCCAGAATCCGCCTTATCAACGATACTTACTTGTGATTAAGGATTTGTATTTTAAGTTAGTTTTAATTTGTAACAGAATCAATCATGTATAGTCATGCTGTGCTAAACACATTTGTAATTAAAGCTCTCATTCTTGCTATTTCTTATGGAAATATGGATCATAACAAATCCTGTAAAACTTCCATGTAGGTAGACACGAGGTATAACAGTATCACAAGGTTGGAAAAGACCTCTGGGATCATCTAGTCCAACCTATGACCCAACACAAGCACCCACTCGTCATCTAAACCATGGCACTAAGTGCCTTATCCAATCTGATTTTAAACACCTTCCAGGGGTGATAACTCCACCCCCTCCCTGGGCAGTGCATTCCATTGGCAAATCACCCTTTCAGTGGAAAATTTTTTTCTAATATCAAGCCTAAACCTCCCCTGACGAAGCTTGAGACCACGTCCTCTTTTTCTGTCACTGGTCACCTGAGAGAAGAGACCAACTCCTGCCCGACTACAGCCTCCTTTTAGGTAGTTATAGAGAGCAATAAGGTCTCCCCTGAGCCTCCTCTTCTCCAGGCTAAACAACTCCAGCTCCCTCAGTCGCTCTTCATAGGGCTTGTGCTCCAGCCCCTTCACCGTCTTCGTTGCTCTGAGGTAGATGCTCAATACTAATAAAATGAATGAGTGCTTTCACATTTAGTGGACATTATAGGATTGGAGCCTCGTGTTTTAATATCAAGCGTCAATGCCTCAGAGAAATTTATTCAAACTTTGTACACAAGCAATATGGTAGCTGGCAGGTGTCCTCATGCATGGGTCATCTGCTGCCTTGGAACCAAAAGCAAAAATTAGTGATGCAGGAGACTGAAAACTGAAATAAAAAAATAACTAATAAAATGATGACAGAACATTACTTATATCCATGGAACAATAATTGTTACAGTTGTTCAGACTTTTTAGCTTTTCCATGAAACAGGCAGCAGAAAATTTTCAAAGATCAAAATTATCTGAGAAAAAGGAGACCTTAACTGTTTTCACTCAGTGTTACATTCTCCCTTGGAGAAGCATAATTACCTGACAAATGTGGGATGATTCCTTTGTTTAAATATTCACCGGCAGAAAAAAACAATCTGCTTTCTGCTAAAATTGACTAATTTTGTAGCTGTCTCATTGACATGTCTGTTTTTATCCAATGATGCCCTTTCTTCTTTGCTATTGGAATACTCTCTGTGCTCCAGAAAGAGTCACTTTGCATTATGCAGATTTCACAAGAAAAGTGAAGTGGGCTTTTGACAATGATGGACACAATGAAGCATGAAGAAATGAGGAAAGATCAAAGACGCTCATTAGTTTAGGTGGTAAGAAATAGAGCCATTAACAATACACAGTATCTTTCTTGTTTCTGTTTCATACTGTATGAAATCACATAATTGTCACATCAGAAAAAAATCATTTACTCTTAAGTCATCAAGTATTTAAAAGAAATCCTTATACTTTATATCGTACATGGTAGAGAGACCTCTCATTTATTGTATTACTTTGACGTATTTTTTTCTTACTTGAAAAGCCAATTCAAACTGCAGAGGTTTTATGAATGTGTTACAGACTTGGTATTCCGAGTGATCAGAAATATCGTTCTCTGAAACACTCCGTGTTTACTTTTCTGCTGTGCTCAAACTAAACACAGAACAGTATAGACTGGGGAAGCAAAACCCCAGTTGAATCATCTTCCTTATTCCTATGTTTCTAGTGAGAGCATTCCTACAACAGCTACAGGTGCCTCCCACAGGTACACAGCTGAGCGTATCAACAGTGCAAATTAATTTATTTTTCTCATCTCTTTTCTGGTAAGATATGTCTTTATTCAGGGAGTACTTGATTTGGGCAACTTCCTTGTTATAACCTCTGCCTTAGTTCAGCATAAAACTAGTATTTATCTTATTTAATTTCTTGCATTAAATTATAAATGTCTGTAAATCTCCTAGTATGTGGTTTAGTAGTTTTAATATTACTCTTTCCCTGCTCCATTTGAGCTTGAAGGATAACAATAATACAACTGGTCTAATTAAGTTTTTACTACTTCTTTATGTCTGCCTATGATTACAAGACTGGTGCTTTATAGATGGTGAAATATTTTTATTCAGTAGCATACTAATAGTTATTAAATTTTATTCACTATGGACTTTCTCCCTGTATATCCTGCTAAGAAAAAGGAAGCAGTGCATTTAGGACATTGTGAGGAAGTAATCTGGGCAAAGCAGTGGGTACATCAGCAAAGGACAGAGGAAAAGTGCACTAAAATGTATCCTCAGCATCCACAACAAACATAAATGTACACTGAAAAAAATAGTAGAATATCACTAAAACCCACAACACTTCTATAAATGACTTGCTCGCAATATAATGGAGACAGTTTGTTCTTTTCTATTTTCTACTAATAATAAAAACCTCATCAAACCATTTCTGCTTCCTCAAACAAGGTTTCTGTTATCCACATATCTTCTGAAGAAGACTTGATATGAACTGCTTCAGGCATTAGGCCTCAACTACATTGTAACGCGGTTGAAAATAATAGTCTGATAACCTATTACACAGCCAGAACTCCATCTCCTCATAGTAATTTTGTAATTTTGTACCTAACCAGTAAATCACAATAAATGGTCTCACAGCATTTTGCGCTTACTGAACCACAGGTTTACCAATGTTACTGGATTTTCACAGAAATGAACTCCCATGATCTGAGCATTAGTGAACTCCAGAAGTAGGGAAATTGGTGTCTATGCTTTAAAAATTCATGGTGATTTCATCAAGATGAACAGAATGGAGGTCAGCGCTGCTCTGAAGTTATGGAAAACATCCATAGAAGAGGAGTTCCTCTCCTTCGTGTTCTGTCGTTGCAGAGTCTTCCAACAGCTGCTAAAGTGTTAACCACTACAGTAAAACACCAGCACTGGTAAATATATGCAAAAATACAGGTGCACAGTGAGAGAAAGCGAGAGAGAAAGAGAAGGCACCTGTGTCTGCTCCCAAGATAGAGGCATACTTATTCAGCAGCATGAAGATGCTATGATTTTAAAATAATCTTTAAAATAATGGTAAGAAATTTAAATTAAATACTGTTAGTCTCTGCTCCAGTGCTTGATAAGAAAATTACCCCCTGCATCATTTGGTAGGAAACCTTAGCATAGTCCAGAGCAAAGGATATAAAGCCACTGTATTGGATTGTTAAATAGATTTGGTATTACAGTTAGGTACTGAATTTCCTTAAATAAATATTAAGACTTGGAAAAAATCTGCACTGTCTTAAAAAACACAACTGCAAATTCCTTTCTAGACATTTAGCTTACCCCAAACTGACAGAGAATGGAACCTCTAAAGCACATAAAATCTCAGGGACTTAACTCCTGTTTACATTTTCCCTAAAAAAAATACTAAAAACACGCTCAAGTGATCATTTTTAATGAAAGGAAACATCTACGAGTTAAACCCTTATCATAAGCCTGATGTGAAAGAAGTGCCTCTCAAGACTATCGTACTTGATTACTCTGTATTTTCAAGACATCATTATTAAAGTCAGCACCTTTCAGTGCTGGTTAGCAGTCACCCTGCTTACTTGCAAATTCCCTTACATTTTTCTCCTACTGTCTTCTGATACTTTATTCTCATTGTGTCTCAGCACATGGCACAGGACCTTATTTTTGTTAGGGTTTACTATCTCCCATCCTTGCAATTACATTAGCTAATGTAAAAAAAAAAAAACAGTGAGGGACCTATGTATCATGCCCTGAAACAAACATGCAAAATGCCACACTTTTTTCTGTTCCAGTCATTTGAAATCTGTTTCATAGAATTGTACAACCATAGAATTACCTGAGTTGGAATGGACCCAAAAGGATCATCACATCCAACTCCTGTCCCTACAAAGGACACCCCCAACACTCATCCTCTGTGACTGAGGGCGTTATCCAAATGCTTCTGGAATGCTGGCAGACTGTGTGCTGGGACTGCTTCACTGGGGAGCTGTTCAGTGCTCCACCACCTGCTGGGGGAAGAACCTATTCCTGATATCCAAACTAACCCTCCCCTGGCACATCTTCCTGCCATTCCCTCAGGTCCTATCATACGTCACCAGAGAGCAGAGCTCAGCCCCTGTTTCCCCTCCCTCCTTTGTGAGAAGGCAGCAAAGAACTCTGAGATTCCCTCTCAGTCTCCTCCAGCTGAACACACCAAGTGACTTCAGCTGCTCCTCACACAACATCTCCGCCAGACCCTTCCCCAGCTTTGTGCCCTCCTCTGGACACTGTCCAGTAGTTTGATGTCCTTTTTACACTGTGGCACCAAATCTGCCCCCAGTGCTTGAGGTGGGGCCTCCCCAGTGCAGGGGAGAGCAGGACAATCCCCTCCCTCCCCCAGCTGCCGATGCTGTGCTGGATGCCCCCCAGGACACGGTTGCCCTCTTGGCTGCCAGGGTACAGTTGGCTCATGGTCAACTTGCAATTGACCAGAACCCCCAGGTCTCTCTGCCCAGGGCTTCTCTCCAGCCCCTCAGACCCCAGTCTGTCTGTGTATCAAGTACTGCTGTGTCCCAGGGGCAGAACCCAGCACCTGCCCTTGTTAAATTTCATGCAGTTGATGATTGTCCATCTCTCCAATCTGTCAAGATCCCTCTGCAGAGTCTCTTTGCCCCCAAGAGTGTTGACATCTCACCTGAGTTTTGCGTCATTGGCAAACTTCGTCAATAAACCTTCAAGTCCTTCATCCAGGTCATTTATGAAGATATTGAAGAACACCGGCCCCAGGATGGATCCCTATGGGATCCTGCTAGTGACTGGACACCAGCCTGATGTGACCCCATTCACTGGAATCTTTGAGCCCGACCCATCAGACTGAGGCAGAACAAGCCCAGCAATAAAAACCTCAAAGAAAACTTCCAGCTGTATGTCCTGGGCTCTTCAGTCTGCTCATGGCATCATTAGCCTGTAAGCTTTAAAAAGGAAAGCTCAAGAAGCAAAGTCATTTGCCTGCGTTTTTACTGAATCCTGCATTATGCTTTCTTCTATACAAAGCAGGCTCAATTTAATGACTGTGCCATCTTGCAACCTCCAGGCCATTTTTTGCCTGCAAACTATGATGACTTTCTAAAGTACCAGGAAAGAAGAGCAGCCCAGAGCAGCCCAAAGCTGCTGCAGCTGCCAGCCTTGTCCCAGGTGCTCCCAGTTTTTGGGCAGCAGCTCCTCCACACTTGCGATGTGGTGAGAGAACAGTTGAAATGAAGTCATCTCTTTAGATAACAGTAATGTATTCACTGAAACTTTTCATAAAAGTTTTCCACTTCACTGATTTCAGGGCAGACAAAATTTGCTACAGCACATCTGAATTTAAACAAAAGACTCACACTGTGTCAACATTTAAATGTTTTCTTGTTCTTCAAGATACTGGCAACCTGATACCAGAAATTCCACAACCTTTTATCTGTCTTAAGAAGAGCTTACAGACCTAGAAGTCATTTTCCCACTCTATCACAATTTTACAAAGGACATGAGAAAGGTCAGAACAAAAGCTCTGGTTTCTCTGACTTTAACTACACAGCTCTCCAAAAAGCATATTGAATATCATTGCACTCAAACAGGGAAATCCCATACCATTATCTTTTTTTGTCCATGATGGATGGCATTATAATAGCAATAACTGAGTAATACAATGGCAACCTGGTTTTTTTCAGGTTTTCATGTAAACTGAATCCCCAAAACAAAGCCCAATTTATAAAGAAAAACAAAGAGAGTTGAACTTTATATGCTTTTATTATGTCAGTTTTCCAGTTAATTAGGGCCCTTCAAGGAGTTCCTTTTTATCTGAGTTCAAACCCCAAATCAGATAACCATACAGGTTTCTCAAGGTGGTCTGTACGCTTTGGTGAGTCTCAGGTTCTTAATTATCCAGATCAGGAACTGGACTAGAGATACAGTGTTGGAGAACTCCCTTTTCTGTAGGCTGTTGTGAATACCAGCTTTAAGTACTCAATTTTTTTTGAGATTTTAAATTCCCAAACTCAAGTAAAAACTCAGAACAGCTAAAACTGCAACATTTAGGACCAAAATAAAATTTTACATGACCATGAGTGCCAAGAGGTTCTGATGAACTTCTATTAAATATACAGACTGGAGTATTTAATCTCATACGTTTCTATTTGTGTAGAAACTGCAATTTCTACTGTTACAGAAAGTACGACTTCTCGCCCTGAGCTGTACAACTGACCTAGCACCATTACTTGTGCTACTTTAATTGGGTTTTTTTTTTGTCATTAGCAATTTTACTAGCCAAGATTTTATTTCAGTTTTTAGACATTTATTATGTTTGGTTTTCAAGAGATTGAATTACTCTGAATCAACCGTATTTTGGTGGAAGAATTGTTATCAATTATGCCAATGGAGATTTCTTATTTAAGATAACAATTTGTAATCTAATACCTGATAATTCTCAACCTGCTTATATTGAGATATATTAACTTTATATAAACTTGTTTGAAATATTTTTTTTTCTATTTTGTTAATTTCGGTATTTTTAAATTTTTGATGGTTTGGTTATTCAGACCGGAGTGTTTGCTTTGAACTTCATTATTCTGACTAACAGGCAAGTTTGCAATTCGATGGTCAGATGCACAGAAATAACTGTCATTTTTATTCTCTTATAAATTTTTAATATGCACGTCAATAAACAGCTCAACTACAAAACCTATAGTTACTCATAAACTGATTTATATCCTTTTTATTACTATGTTTATAGAGCCCTCTTTAATTTTTACAGTTTATGGTATTTTTCTACTAGAGGTTAATTTCTCTGATAAGAAAAAATATCACATGCAATAGAATGTATATAAAGATAAGTTTTATGGCAGAAATGTTTAATGTCCTGATTTTTAGGATCAAAAAAATCCGCATATAAACTACAATGAAGTGCAGCTTGTTTACTACACTTGCAGAAATTCCTACAATGAGAAGAAATGGGAAGTCCACTGACAATTAATACTTAGTGATGCACAAGATCATCTGCACTTTTGAAGAATCTCCACACTCTGAGTTTCCATAGCCACTATTGGCTTCTCTGCCAAGGCACCATCAAGGATGAGCAGAGCCTTTAAGCCCACCCAACGCTGACCCTGAGCCCAGAGGAGAGCAGAAACGGCCACTGTGTACAGTTCCCTCACAACCCTTCCTTATGCCCCATCTCAGCAAACAGAATCTTTAGATGACAAACTCAGAGAACATGGTATATTTTTCTTCAAAAGTTCTTCTGAAGAAAAAACACACAAACCAACTTAGTCTGACTGGAGATAACGTGAGCTAAGTGAGTGTCTACAACAGGCAGACAAGCTGGCAGACTAAAAACATCTAGGCTGGATCTCCATATCTGCTGATGGAATGTTTCCTTAGTGCTCCTCAGAATATTCTTTTCAACTGCTGCCTCTGGAGCTTCATCCAGTGCTTCTTAGATTGAAAAATCTACATAATTAAGGAGTAAGAAAGGAGGCTGAAGAAAAGAGTAGGATTACTGCAAGAGAAAAATTATACTTTAAATGCTATTTAATTAAATATTTTATTATTTTCATGATAAGAACCTTCTGATGCTTACGAAAATAATTTTGTCAGGGTCCAGAAGGAGACTGAGAGACAATATCTACATTGCAAATCAATGTATGAGAACTCTTTTAAAGTCAAATCTAAATACTACTCCACAGATTTCCTATCAGCATAAACATAATGACAACGTCTGGAATTCTTTCAAATTATATTCAGAAATATAAGCAAAGCTCTTCAACGGGTTTGATGCCAAATTATGTTTTTCGATACAGGTAATTGCACACTAGTTTACATCTTTCAGACAATTAACTATTTGTTTTGATTTATTCTCAGAATCCTTACTTAAGTCAAGAAGTTATGGTCTGACAGCATGTGCTTTTATCTTCCATTTCTTTCAGTTTAGTAGATGCACTCTAAGTAAGCTTGGCCACATAACTCTAAATAGCACTGAAGGATTTTTGTTGTCATTTGTTTATTCATTTGTTTGGGTTTTTTTTTGTTGTTTGTTTTTTTTCCTAGCTGTTCTCTTCAGGAAGAAAATAAGTTCTGTTAAACCAGTTAATTGAAAAATGGGTTGGACCGCTGCTGAATTGACATTGTATTTTTACGTTTGTTTATTTGAATAACAAACTATTTTGATTTCTTGGTAATGAACAAATGGCCATAGTGTATTTTAAGTCAGTGTCACTGCTCAGAGAAAACTACAGAGCTTGCTGAGCATAAGCTGACTGAAAAGCTCAGTCTATTATCTTTGTGAGCTCAAGCTAATAGGGATTTTTCATGGAGTTTTTGGCAGGTCAAGTGCAATTCAAAGGCAGAATGATTTTTATTCGTATTATCCTAAAATATGTTATTTTTGAGCAAATTTAAAGCTAAAGGCATTTAAGTGGAAATACAAAGAACAGTCATGTCTGGATTACACTGATCACACTAAATAAGAAATTGTTTCTCAATATCCCAGAAAGTAATACCAAAAAGCATTCAGAAAAGAATTCAAATTACTCATTGTAGCATATTTAGATACAGTCAGAGAGCTCAGCCTTCGTGAGACGCACTTAGCCTAAGGCTCAATAGCTTTTAAGAAGTCTCAGGGTGGCTTTGTACAAGTTTCATCTTTCATCAATTGAAGGCATTAGCAAAGGGCAATTCAGCTTCCCTACAATAAATGTTGTGTAAAGGCAGGTCCATGGCTCCCTAAATCACATCTATGGAATCTAAGAAGTTGTACAAGCCAAAGACCAGTAGTGACGCTTGCTTTACTACACATGATGTTGGAATTTCCAAGAGACTCTTGTAGGTCACTGGTTGGCAAAATTTGACCAGAGATGACAGACGAGTGAGAGGTACAGACAGTTTTCCTACCTATCAATTTCAAGACAGTTTAATCTTATTATATAAAAATGTACTTGATATATTATTATTATTTATGACCCAGGCAAGTATGAATAGGACAGCAACACATTTATGATCTTTCTCTACTGGTTTTTATTAATATAAAAGTAAATAAGCTAACCTCAAAGAGTCATAGAAGGAAACGTCTGCCTAAGTGACTTGCTTGAGTTCATTGGAAGAAACTTCCACAGTATAAAAGTGAGATAATGTCAAAAAAGTCTACCAGCTTCTTCAAAGAAATTACTCCTTCCACTGCTGTCTCACTTTTTCAAACAGTATAACCCCCCTCCCCTTTTTCTCTATCCAGGGTGTAATGCAATATGTTGGTCATGAGAATGCCATAGAAAAGATCACTGTCTTTTAAAACATACTGGTATGCATATAGAATCAAGCAAGGCCTTTGCTTCTTGTGGTGTTTTTTTTGTGTTTCTGGTAGTTTTAAAAAGCAAATGAGGAAAAAACCTTATCAATTCCTTCTTATAGTGCTCTATTAGCGTAGATTCCATACAATGGAAATCTTATATTCTTTAATATTTAAAAACATATCATAACGCTTTTGTCATAATAGATATCAAAATCACTGTACAATAAAGGAATTTAGAGTATTCTCTTTTTGCCTGTGGGAGAACCAGGAGGAGGTAATTTGTGTTCAGTCACTTCTTTAGCCTAAAAATAATTTAAATTGAAATTACAAAATACCTCTTCAGTCTCTGTAACAGTATGAAGGATTAGGAAAGTAAGATATGGTTTTGCAAATCTTCATCAATTTAGGAGAGAAGCAGTCACAAGTGAATCTGTGTATAGCTTAAAAATGCATCCCTACAAAAAGGGTTAGCAAGAGAACAAAGGAGACTAAGTAAAATGAAATTGAGCATAACAGGGATGGAAGCAGCAGCTTACTGGAACCAGTAAGCAGCCCACGTAGGATAAAAGTAGCTTATCAATATCGGCATTTTGTCTCACCTCATTTTGCCAGCTTTCAATGAATACGTATTTACTCACACTCACAACACCAAATCTAAATTTAGCTTTATTTTTCCATTCACTTATTTCTTGTACTCCCTTCTTTGTATAGCCTCCAGAATTGGAATACAAACCCAGAATAAATTGAATGACTATTGAATTATTTCTAACCAAATAACTTCTAATTCAAACTAAGGTTTCCAACTAAATTATTTCCTCTTCCTCCCTTACAGCAACTTAGGCAAAAATTGGCAGCTTGAGCTCCACTTTCAGGCCTCTGCTTGAGAAATATTTATTTTATAGAATTGCTAAGACACCACAATAGTGGTTAATCTCTGAAATGTCTCCTGCTTCAATTAATATTTTCCAGTGAACAGGGATTTCCACTGTTGATTTGAAAAAGTGTGTGCCAGTAACTTAGGTTCTCAAACTGAGAAAGTTACCAGTGCTCAGCAAGGAAAGCCCATAGAATCATAACAATTAAAGCTGAGATTAATCTAGGATCAGAAGAGTCCCTCCTTCTGCCAAAATATATTCTTGCAAGAGAGCCTCAAATTTCTTCATCCGAACCAGTTTAAAATGATTTACAGTACCTACCTCTTCTGTACTGACCTTTTATGTATTTTAACAAGATATAATATGCAGAGTTTGTTCTTCCCTGAGAATCAGCATGAATTTCCCTTTGCTTGCTTTATCCTATTATTTATTCTAAAACTATTTGATCCTAAAAAGTAGATCATCCTAAAAACTTCCATAGTTACTAAAAGCAACATATCTACTGATAACAACACCCCCAATGAAATTTCCTCTTAACATTTGGTCCTGTTCAGTATCTTCAGTGCAATCACAGTGAACAATGTGTGTTTGAACCATTGCAGTAATTCGTCAGAGAACAATGAGGTAAAAATGTTTCCAGAACTAGAAAGATTTTTTTTTAAAAAAATAAAATCACAAGACCAGCAACATCATTTTGTGGGTAGTAAGTTCTGATTATCTGTTTGAGGGAGACTCAAAGTACTTGTCTGGTAAAATTATTAAAAATTATAACAGTTTGTTCTTTTTGTTCTGTTTAATGATTATGCTAGTTTCTAAGTAGCAACAGTTCCAACAGTTACATTAGAGAAAGAATATTTTTTGGAACTGCTGATACCTGCTGGTGAGAAAATGACTGTCCTGCCAGTGCATTTTACAGAATGAAAATAAATCCTGTCCCAAAATAGAAAGTGCCTACTGCAGCTTTTAAATAGGTAAGAATTTTCTGGCATCCTGTTCTTGTTTTTCTAATTTAGTTACATTGCATACCATGTGAATCTCCAGACAAGAGAAATTGCTTTTGTTAAGATTTAATAAGCTGTGTAAACACATATTCTCTCTAAATATCTTTGGAAGCACTCATACTTCCTCACAACTTCTTTTGGTTGCACAGACAGCTTTTATAGCTTGATTTTTTTTTTCAGGTTCAGTGCAGTGCAAGTACATTGTGCGCACGTCTCTCAGTGTTTGATCTTTTTAATTTACATAGTTTGGTCACAGAATAAGGATGCATGAAAACACAGCTTCATTTCAGAACCATATAAACCAAAACAGTAGTCTTCAGATAAGGAAAGTGAATAGACTGACTGTGGCTGGAATACTGTTGTGCTTTTTTCTGTCTAGACCAAAAGCAGAAAACTGGCACAGCTGATTTTGTCCAGCAGATGAGCTGCTTTGAAACGTCAGGGAAAAATGCAACATGCCACCCACTGCTTCCACTTCTTCAGCAGTCTTATGTAGTTTAGCAAGTAAGAGGCAGAGCAACCAAATACAAGCTGCTGATCCAACCGGTGCTTCAAAGGAATTGGATTAGGACAGAGGAAAATTAGGTAAAATGCTGGAGTTTCCATACTTTTTAAATAAATTATGTTAAATCTTTGCTTTTCTTTGGAAAACAAAGAGGACTAGGAAAACAGAACAGCTAAATTTCAGGTCACTCTGCTTTGAATGCAAAAACTGGGAACCAAGTCATTAAGAAACTGTTTGAAATCTATAGCAATTGCCAAAAGTTATAGCTTCTTGTTCAAAAGTCTCTAAAAAAATTTCATGGAATGAGAAAGGCTGCAGTGGCAGTCAGATTTTGAGAGAGCATCTGCCAGAGATTTGTGTTCAATTGTATGAATTGGACATATGGGTTTAGTTACATTATGTGAAAAGAGTTTGGCACACACAAGTTGTACTTCTGTAGAAAGCCAAGGAATATAATGCAGAGGAGCCAGGAGAAAAAAGATGTTCAAACTAAGGTAGAAAGTGAAAGGAAAGAAGATCACAGGGTTGTGAGATCTTGTGTCCTATAATAAAGAGAAATTAAATTTCTCAGATCATTCACGAATAAATCTAGAGGTTAGTACCATATTCCAAAAATAAATCAGAACAGTCTGTGTACAGGAAAGGTTAACAGTCAGTCTGCTACCATAAATCTCTTTGGTTTTGTTTCTAAATCCTGTTATTGTGGGTTTTAGTTGTGGGTTTTGTTGGTTCTTGGTTTTGTCTTTTTTTTTTTTTTTTTAAGCAACTTTTTACTGCATTGGGCCAGACACAACTCTATTAGCACAAAGTACATTCCAGAAGTGAGTACAGCCCAGTAAACACCAAAGGATTTTCCATCAAATATTGGGTGGGGAGAGCACAGTCTTCCTACCAGCCAGCCAGCTCTTCAGTTAGCTTCTCCTCACAGTTCCATATCAGCCTTGTCATAGACGAGGAGTCTGGTTTTCACTTTTAACCTCTTGATTGCTGAGCCTTCAGTTTAGCTTTTATGTTCAGTGCCAACATTTGCCTCTCCCAGCTTCTGGCTGCTGTTGCACTTCTGTGGCTCTCTCCTTATGATCGCTCTTTCCCCAGGTTTCTGGCTCTGGAGGGAGGTGAGAGGTCTCCTGCATTACTTTTCTCTTGTGCATTTCTTACTAAGAGAGTGATTAGTTGCTGTGTTCGTGAATTATTATTTGCAATGGTGCAGGCCATAAAACACCTTTACTTGGAAATTTAAACTTGTTTAGGAATTTCTATCCTTCTTATCATTCTAATTCCTTGCAAAAGATCTTACATTGTTTATTTTCAATCCGCATAACCTTCAGATGCTACTAGATGAGGTAATTTATATAACCAATGACTTTATGACAGATCCTTGGTCTGACTAGAATGATAAAAATCTTTGCCGATGCTTTTCTTATTTCAATAAACACTCATCCAAATTCTTCTTGCGGTTGGATCTTCACTACATTTCCTTATCCATGTAGTTGAAAAACATTAAGGGTAATGTAAATGTAATGTTTCCTTGTCCAGAGCTAATTGTGCAACCATTAGCCGCTACAATAATAACAAAAACCCCATGTGTCAAATCCTGAACATTTCTGAGTAGTTCTTTTTGTACTATCTGCTAAATGACATCTGTGATCCTCCAGACACATCATCTGTGTCAGCTGCACAGGAGCTGCAGTTTCTCAGTAATTTCATGCTTGCCTTTTTTTCCTGGAATCATTGTCATAGAACAAGTTAAAAATGGTAAAAATACCAGGATCCTAAAAATAGCACTGTAAGACAAACCTAAGAAATAATCCAGATTTAAAACTCTCATTCTGATTGCTTCAGTCTAACAGAAGATCAAACCCATCCTTGTATTTAATATGAAGTCTTAAAGTCAGTTTGTATGCTATTTCTTCATGCAGCTTGTGGACTTGGGACTTCTAAATAGAGACTAAGGCATGGAGAAAGACAATCAAGGAAACAGAACTGGCAGTGCTCAGCAAAAGTCTAAGGAGTTGTGACATACCACGGGAAAACTATAGAGCAAGTCTGAGTGATGACTTTGACCAACTCTATCTTTGACCTTTACTCAGTCTTTGTAATTATTGTGATTTGCTTTCATTTTATTGTGGTTTTTCAAAATGTATCTGCAGTTTATAAACATTTTGTTTGCTTCAGTAGAAAGAATCGAAACAAACAGGAAAAACATCAAGCCAAAAGCACAACCCCAAAGCTTGAAACTACATATTAAAAGTAGAAATTCTCAGACATCTCTCATTCCCAGCTATGTGTTCAGAAGGAAGAAAGCAAACAAAGCTGGCCGTGTTTCTATGGTGTTTCATCCAATCCTGCCAAATCAACGGATGTCTGTTAGCGTCTACACACATATCCGGGAAATCATGCACCAGCCCCTACAGCCCAGCGGTTCTGCCAATAGGTACAGGATCCTGGGCAGCCAATAAAAGTGCTGTGCACACTGGGTATGGATGTCCAGGCTGCCTTCCCCTAGGAAAGGGTCTAGGTTGTGCTGAAGTGAAAGACAAACTACTATTAAAAAGAGGCCATAAAATTTCAACTTTCAATCAAGTATCATAATATTTCTGTGTTATCTATAAAAAAGATAGAAGATTTTTAGCACTTTCTTCAGAAGTAAAACAGTGATAGGGACTGAAAAGCCAACACTGCTTTATGATCTGAAACCAGCATCTGCCAAAGAAGTTATCATTCACATGTTCAAATCAACTATACTGCAAGATTGAAAAATTAATTAAACCATTGTTTATTCCATTACATGCTGTTTCCCTGCTCTATCTAGATAAACAAAGTAAGCTCTCAGTCTGAAAAGCCTGAATCCTATTATCAGCTGTTAAATTAGACATTTAGAAGGCTGCTTTCCATGAAAGGATATATCCAGAGACCTGTGGTACCTCTAAAACAACACATATAAAACATTTTGGCATTTTAAATAAGCTTTGAGATTTTTGAGAGCCCAAATATGCCTGCAAATGAATTAACTTCCATTTAACAGTTTTCCAGCAATTTTTATGTGCTAAAATATTTTGTTTATGTAAACTGAAGCGAATTAGCCCATAAAGACTGTGTCAGACAGTGTAAGATTTTCTTACATGAAATCACAAGCAGTACAGAATTGTGTGAAATTCCTCTCTACCATACCCAGAGCATTGTAACTGGGTGTAATTTCAGAGTAAGCTACAGAAACTTCATGCTTTTGGGCTGCCACCACAGTCGCGTTAATTATGCAGAGGCTACTTCTGTGTTAGTACTTCCATGACACTAATGGGGTATAATTAATTTTACTTGTAAGGAGATGCTACAAGATGTCAATGGTGAAAATAAGAGGGGCACTTAGGCCCAGGACCAACATAATTTACAATTAGAAAATGCTACTATGACAGGCAGAGTAGATGCACTTGAGCACAGAAAACACCTGGCAAGTGTCACTTTACAGACCAGCATGTGCAGAAATGCTTTCAGAAGTGATGAAGTTTACAGCACCACTGGAATCACATACTTTTACTACATGAGAAACTGGCAGCAATAGCAGCTGCAGGACAAAACTTCTTCCAGTGGCCAACTGGACCCTTTTGGAGAGGGCAAAATGAAAGCTTTCATGTTCAGAAATTGAAACCAGAATATGATGTGCATGGATCATAGGGATATTCACTGCTTTAGTAGTTTCAGTCATAAGCACTGACGCAAATGCTTCATATTTATATTTTGCTCTTGGATAGAACTTTTATTATCAGGACTAGCCAAAAGGAGATAGTGAGAAAAAAATGTATCCCACATATATTTTCATCTTCCTCCGAGTGACAAAGAGTAGAAAGCCTATGGAACAGTTTTCACCTTAAAACAACAAAACAAGGAAAAAAATATTGTCCCTGCTGAGTAACAAACAAAGGTGGAAAAACTTCAAAACCAGACAGACTACTTACCCTTCTGAGCAGGCAAAGAGAAGCAGTGTGGGAAGTTTTGCACTCATTCCATTGCACTCCTGTGTATTTTCTTTATCTGTAAAAAAAAAACCCTCTCAGATTTATTTTACACACTACACAAAAAAAAAAAATCCCAGCAATTTCCCCCTTAACTGCTTAAAGGCCTCAGAACTGGAAATCTGAATCCTCTGTAAGCCTGGTCCCAGTTTTCTCTTGTTATTTGTTATTTATGTCGCTTTGTTGCAAGGAGTAATATTGCAAGTCTCTGTCCCTGAAAAAGGCTGGAGACTGATTTTTCTGGGTTTCCCAGTGTAATACACCTCTTGATTTACCACTGAATACACTAATCTTTGCTCTGCAGTGATAGTGGGATGGCATCATATGACTGCTAATGTGATCTGAAAGTTTATGTGGCACAAATAAGAACTGGTTTTTGCAAAAGCAATGACAACACAAAGACAAGTCAGGATCACCAGCCCAGGCTGAGTCACAGTGTTCTCCTTCTGTGTCTTATAACAAGAGGACAGATCTGGCTCATAGCAGAATTCAACTCGTTGATTTGGGACTGGTTAAGGCAGCAGACTCAGGCTGAGCCTGTGCCAGGGGAGCTCCACAGCTGGATGAGCAGGGAGGTCCCCAGAGCCATCATTTTTCCCTGATCTTGTTGGTTGCACTATTGTGTTGCACTATTAGGCCCAGGGCCCAAGTTGTACTCCACACAGTACATTTGCCATCAACAGAGTTACTCTCAATTTTTGAAAGTGAGTAAGTATCTTGAAAATTACAACCCAAAATGAAAAACCCTCTGGCTGTAACTGAAACCAAGAATTCAAACGTGTAACTGCTCTGCAGACTGGGTGACCAGAGCTGAGCCTAGGTGAAACCCTCGAGGCAGCAGTGATGATCAGCACTTTTACTTGGAGGCACCATAAATCAAGTTGGGAACCACGTCTCCCAAGAAGCTGAACCTCTTAAGACACGTCCTACAGTTTTTCCTGTTTGTTATGGAGGGAAATAAAATGCAAAATAGAAACAGGCATGTTTGCAGCCTCTCGTCTGTAAGGACTGAGAGTTCTATATCTCACATTACTAAAGACACATATGCTAGAGACTAAAAGGGTCACTAACTGTGATACAGGATCTGTTTTGTAAGAGGGCAAATACAGTAAGAGCAATTTTGCTGGCCACCTCTGCCAAACCAGAGGGCTAGTGATTCCCTGCTCTTCGCTCTTCTGTACGATCAACCTGGCAACATCAGTACTCTAGGGAGATGCACTAAAACCGCTTAAAAATAATGCTTTTTTTTTTCAGTGTTTTAGGTAGTTTAGAGTCTTAGCTACGAATTCGTGGTGCTCTGTAAGCTGAGATGAAAGGTACAGAAAGCTTTAATCCAAAAATAAAAATCCCAAAGGAAATTTCTCTGTCGGCAGGGATGTGCTTGCAGGGAGAGGTGGCACAATCACTGCAGCGCTGTGGCTCCCAAGGCCCTGGCAGGGGAGGCAGCCAGGCCAGAGCTGCCTGCGCAGGGGAGCATGGACACCCTTGTGCCACAGCCTTTCTCTAACAGCCTTTTGGGCCAGCTTTACCCTGAACAATTTGAAGGTTGCCACTCTCCTCCTCTTCTTTCTGTGCTCCACTCTTTTTTTGAAGAAATTCAGTGCTGCTGTACCTCACCCCTGCTTTCTGTGCTTCTCTGTGGAGTAATGTTTGCTGAGTGGGGGTGTTTTCTTCTGCAAAGGCAGTAACCTTTGGGATTCTTTCCAGTTCTTTAATAACTTTTACCACTACAGAACAGCATGAAGGTTGCTTTATGGTACAGTGTACTGACCTATTTTTGATACTTTTTTCTATAGAATGAACTTTTCCTTTGCTTAAAGTTTTACACTGCTTATTTCAACTGTTCTCAAGTGTTGGGCTAGATTTGGAAATAAAAATGGAAGGTGATAAAATAAATGAAGGTCTGGCATTCCTAATTTTAACAAGGCAAAACCAGCTCATTTGTTAGTCCTCTCTCTTCCAAAAGAAGAAAATCTCTCCTCTCTTTTTCCCAAATGATTGCTTTACCAGACAGGTCATAAGGAAGACAGCTGGCAATGTATATAGCTATCTACCTACTCTCTTCAACCTAATGCTGTGGGCTTTCATTTAAATGTCAGATTCGGTCCTATCTCCGCAAAAAACTCAACAGAAGCAATTTTGTATCTATCAGCAGATATCACTCTATTTATGAAAGTGTTTGTTTTCATAACCACTGTTTAAAGAAACAGCAGAACTCTCCAGATGTGCGTGTTCTGTTTTCGAAGTCGAAAATATTGTATCTCATCAAGAATAACTTTACCTGACTGTATTTGAGGTCAGTTCATTTCTCCTCTTTACAATTCCAGTGTATTCTTGGAAAGCTTATTGGAACTCTTAATTTCTTCTACATTTTCCTTTGTGATTTAACAGCCTATAACCTGTTATTTTCTTGGGTTTGCTTTTTTATTTTCACAAAGGATTTGGAAATAAACCCTTGCCCAAGGCCTCTACATGAAGATTATAAAAAAGACAACCAAAGTTGACCCCCAATTACATTTACTTTGGTGGTTTGTATCATGCAAAGAAGACATACTTGGGAATTATTTTTTCTGTTTGATAGCAATTCCAGCACATCCAGAGACTACAAATATCTTATAGCCTAACCTGTAAAAATACTGATTAAACATCAAAATACTTACCAAAACAACTTATTTAAGCAACTTTTCCATTGTTTGCAAAACAATATAAGAAAAGCGACAAAATAATTCATTGCTGTCTTATCTCTGTTTCTTTAAACATTTTTCAGGTATAACTTTGCCCAGTGGAATGGGCTCTTGTAAGGAGAGTAGTTCACACAAGCTCTTACATTTGGAGACTAGTTACGAGCGGGCAATTTGTTGATGAATGCTAATACCAACCAGATCTTTCAGCGCCAGTCCCTTTTCAGCACCTGATTGATTACCCAGGGAGCAGCTTTCTGTCCTGCAGCATTTGTCTCTCCTGCAGTGACAGTGACTCAAAATGACCCCAGGGATTGAGAGATTTCTTTTGAGAGCCTCTCTCCATGTCTGATTGACGCACAGGAATATAAAAGTAATCCCTCTACTTAATTTAAGCTGCTAACACTGACTCAAGTCAGAGGGGAATTGTCTTAGGAAGTTACTTGAGTACTGGCTGCCTACGAACAATGGCTATGCTGCTCTGTCTTTCCTGTTCAATTTGACTGTACTAGTTTGATGTAAAACCGGGCAGAAGGCGGCAATGATCCACTAGAGCATTTAAGTACTTCTTCAGTTTGCAGGCCCTGCACTGTTCATTGGAGTTAATGTTACTTTTCTCCATATTTGGACTTGCAGGTATACAGTTTGTCAATTTGTTCTTACCTTGAGATTCAAGAGTTTTGACACCTCCTGCAACGTTCAGGTAAGCTGTCAGAGAATTTTAACATACAGTCATAAAATCCAGCCAGCTCTAGATGGTATTTCTGAATATAAAGATACAACCAAAAATATAGGGGGATTTGGACAGAATGGCAAAATTTTTGCATCTGTTCTAAAGGAAATACATGAGATCAGTCTGACATCTTTTCTTCTTTAAGCATCCATTCCAACTAATTCTTACAGTGGTTTTTTTTTTCCAGTCTAATAAGTCACTGTTAGCTATGCAGAGTGATGTAATGTCACTGAAGTGCTCTCAGAGAAGTTCTGGTGCGTTAGTTACGAAGATGAGAGTGTGCAGGCAAGAAATCATTAGCGTTAACAATGAATCCTCTAACAGAGTCACACAGAACTGAGAACGTGTAAGTACTGAAGCCTTGAGGCTTATTGCACTGATCCAGTGGGCTTTCAGTGGAGGGTTTTTCATTTGTTTGTTTGCTTTTGTTTTGATTGAGAGAAACCATTCACTGACTTCCTTGCTTTATAAGAATTAACAGTCCCTGAGTATGTTTCTAAACTGAGCTATGGTTTATGGGAGATCTACTTTTAATGTGGAACAAAAGCCATATTTGCCTAGAAGTGATCTGAAATGCAGTGTAACTGGTCTATAGCAGTAATAAATAAATGTGATCATGCAGAGATATACAGGTGTGTTTTTTCTGAATATCTGAGTGAATTCAAAGCACCATTGAAAGCTCCTAAAAGCTAAACGAAGTAGGTCTTCGTGCTTTGAAAAACAATCAGCCCCTTGAAGACCTCAGGGAAAGCACAGATGAGCTTTGGTTTTTGTATCAGCTGGGAAAAACAATAGGTTAGAGGCAGTGAAAGTCTGTGGAAATCTGGCATGAGCCACTTTCTTGTCTTGTGAAGATATTTCATACATTCCCTATAGCTATAGAGAGCTCTTATCTTTTGTTTAGGAAGATTTTTTTCTTTTTGATCCTCTCTACATTCCCACTTACAAAATGGCCTCTACAAAGGATGGATTGCAGCTATTTCATTTTTGCATTGCTCATTACATGTTTTTTTTTTCTTTCAGAAATCAGTAGGTTCACAGTATCACAAGGTTGGAAAAGACCTCTGAGATCATCTAGTCCAACCTATGACCCAACACTAACACCTACTCATCATTTAAACCATGGCACTATGCGCCTCATCCAATCTGTTTTTAAACACCTCCAGGGACAATGACTCCACCACCTCCCTGGGGAGCGAATTTCAATGGCCAATCACACTTTCAGTGAAGAATTTTTCCTAATATCAAGCCTAAACCTCCCCTGACGAAGCTTGAGACCATGTGCTCTTGTTCTGTCACTGATCGCCTGAGAGAAGAGAACAACCCCTGCCTGTCTACAACCTCCTTTTAGGTAGTTATAGGTTGGGGAGGAAGAGAGGAGGCAGCATCCTTTCTAAGCAAACTCAGGGTAAGAATCTTCAAGAGACGACAAGGGACGCAACGACAGGAGCTGAAATCTGCACTCTCTTGCAGCTCAGAATGTTGTGGAGAGCCAAAAAGTAATCCTAGAAGCTGACTGTTTCTTCTATGCAACATATGCCATTAGTTTACAAGCCCATTTTATTTTCCATTTTCTCTTACTTGTTTCGAATTTCTTTTATATCAGGAGTTTGAGATTCCAGTCTAAGCAGGTCTCCTTCAAAGCTCTGCTTGAATCTGTCTCCCAGGGCTACAAAGAGCTGGCCAAACATGCAAGGTTTTAAAGAATTTCCAAGGAACACGGTTGTGGCAATGAAAGAAGAGGAAAGCTGAGGATGGTTCATAACATCAGTAATTTCAAAAGCAGCAAAAGTTAGAGGCATCATGGAGTAACATTTGGGCACAAAAGTGTTGGATAGAATTTCCAGCTTCACCACGTGGCAATTCACTTGATCTATCTCCCAGTCTGTTTCTCCATCTATACTCCAGGGATGTATGCTCTACTTCCTTGGACTGTTTTGCTGCTAACAACTTGAATAGTGTTGTTACTTTACTGACTGATATTCCTCATAAGCACTGAGAAAATGGATTGCTTGAAACATTTTCAGAAATCTGATCTTCCCTCCCCTCTAGGTTCAGATTGAAACCATGTAGTCAGCAGCAGTCATCTCCAAGGCCAGGTGAATACTTCCTGCTTAACTCATCCACAACACAACCGGAGGAAAGAGAAGATTCCCTGCCAAGCACAAATAAAATAACATATTTTTCCTGCCAAAATAGTCTTGCTTTTTGTTCAGGATTAGGATTGTAATACCTGTTTTGTCCAGGGGGAAGTAGGAACACTGGTGAGCTCTGAGGGAACTAACACAAGCATTACGAAGCGCACATTATGCATAAAATTAACTGCCTCCAGAAAGCTAGCTGAATTTGTGTTAGCCAGTGTATATACACAATAATTAGAAGAAAACATTGTCGGCATACATAGAGTAGCATGCCAAGTAAACCACATACCAGCAGGAATAAAAGAGACTCCAAATAAAGTACATAGAGAAGAATACCTCAGCATTAACAAGCAAATGCTATGTTCAGTCTGGATTTCATTGAGGGTTCATTTGAGAATTTAAATCAGAAAAGTAATCCTGACATCTCATCTTGATTTAATGCAGTTTTCTCCATACTTCTCTTTATGTATCTGGAAAGTTATATGCTTTCATGACCCCATAGTGTGAAAAGTATAGGAAGCCTGTCCCCTCCACTCTACATATCTCTGTTCCGGCAAATTGCACCATTTTGTCTAAAAATATTAGGATATATTTCTTAAAAAAAAAAAAAATTAAAATATATACTTTCTTTTTAATGGGCAAAAGGAATGAATATAATAGCTGGCTCTCAAAGAGAAAAAACATAAAATCTCCACGGAAATAAAAGAATTTATATTTTGCTTGATTTTAGCCATCATCCTCTTGTTTTATAAACCAACCAAACTGGAATATGACGTGGAAGTTGCAAAAGAGCCAAACTAAAACTGAATACCAGCTCTCCAGTAGTTTCAGTTTGAGGGAAAAAAAAGGTTCCTGGTGAGGGTGAACCTCCCTAGGCTGGCAAAGAGCTCCACTTACTGGCAGACGGAGCCCCTGAGTCACTGCTTCTCACTTAATTATTGAGCCAAAAGTAAGCAGCGATAAATCAATTACCCAGCTGCTACAACCGGTGACAGCTCTCCTCCTTTAATATACACTTCCTGGTTTGAAATAAAATTTCTACCCTGAACAACTACAAGGGCAAAACGTGAAGTGGCGCTTAGGCAGAGCGGTGAAGTGGAGTGAAGAATGGTGCAAAGCCCACAGGAGTATTTTTTCTGCCATTAATAGTTCTTGGCTCAGTTTTAGTACAAAAGTAAGGGTGAGATTTTTGACATTATCAGTACTTTCTTGTGAATCCTAGATTATTTTAGTCTGGTATACTGACATTTTGTGGTAAAAAAATTTAATCAGGATTATGTATAATCTGCCTACGAGTTAGCATATTGCACTGCATGATATATTCAAGTTAAAGTTTTTTGTAAGACAGCAGAATGTTGCACAACAAAATGCTGTGCTTTGTAAATGGTTTTGTAAATTTGCTTTATCAGTATTCTCCAACATCTTTATCTTCCATTATAACATTATTCTTTTCACCTTTACAGTGAAGATGAAGATGACCAGTAATTTTACCCAACAGTTCTTCAAAAGCACCTCATCAGCGATCACTCTTGTGGATGAAATTACATTTTATGGTGTGCAACAGAATATTTTGCATGTAATGAATGATCAAAAACTATTTTGCTCTATGCCAGAAGTACGAATGAAAGCCTACCACTCTTCACATTCATTTCATTAAAAAATTACAATTGATTTTCAAATACCTTGGAGGATCCTGTGGAATAACACAGTGATGAAGAATTATAACACTTTCTAGGAAGGAGAAAAGAATGATGAACATTCAGGAGAAATAGAACAAGGCCCAAGGATGAACCAAGAATATTTTAAAGGACATTAGTCATAAATTATTGCATGCTACCAATGGAAATTACGCAACTTGCCAGTTACACAACTGTCAGCAAAGTTAATTCAACAAATTTTACTAAGATCTATGAAAAAAAATCAGATTTTTTCAATTAGCTGTCTAATTTAATTTGGCATTTTCTTGTGACAAGGTTTTACAAGCAATCACCAAAGGATGGATAGTGAGACATTGCTAGTGCTTCAGACACGGTATTCATGGTCCCTGTGTCACAAAGACTGCTGGTAAACTGGTATTATCTTTATTCATTAAAGACAATGCGTACACCCATATATGCAGGTTGCTCCGAATGAGCCATTGAAAGGCCCAGGAAGCACTATGGTGGACAGTATTTTTAACAGGCTTGAGCTTTATCGTAACTTAGGTGCCCTCTTAAATTTGGGCTTTTATTGTTTTCATCCCAAAAGCAGTGTAAAGAGCTTAGACAACTCTGCTCTTTCCCTCGTTGTGTTGGGCCCTGCTCCTTTCCAACTGCACTGCTTAGGCTTTGGCTAATTGCGTGCAGTTTTCTACCATCACGAGGCCTGTCTTGTCTTTACAGATATTTTTTTGACTTTTCACACGTACTTAGGAGTAGCATCAGACTCAGATGCACACAGATGGGAAAATAATAGTATTCCTTTTGTCTGGTCTGTTTAATTATCTCCTTGGTAATATCTACTACAAATGGAAACCTGCTTTCAGGTGCCTTGATTAGTGTCTGACATGAAACATATTCTAAAAACAGTCTTCAAGGAAATATGCATATGGGAATTAATTTAAGACTGTGAATTAATGCACACAGAAACTTCTGATGCATTACTTAGTTCTACACATTAAGGCGAGAGAAAGTACAATAATTATGCAGACACACGGTTGTAAGATAATAAGCAACAACATGAGAAATATAAGCTTTCTTTATATGTAGACAGAGAACCAGCGACACAAGTTCAATCGTTTTTCCCTACCAAACATTGCACAAATGTCCTCTAGAGGGATCCAGGTTATTGCATTTCTGCTGAAAATCCTTAAGGTTTTTTTTCCTATTGCTATCACTTTTTAACAAGTGACTCATTCATCCAGAAATAATGATGCAAATATTTCACACTAATGGGTGGTAGAACTACAGAGTTCATGACCAGGAGGAAGCGTTCTGAAAATCTAGGAATTACAAATTCTGGACAGCAAGGTTCACATTCAGTAGAAGGCAGAAGTCCTGTCTCAAATCAGCTCTGAGCTCGTATCAGAAATGAATAAAAAATTACAATCCCAAAGTAATGCCTAAATATTTATCTGCCTATCTGAAATTCAGCTGAACTGGTGAGTGTGCACAGTTAGTTTAGGAGTGCAGTAAGAATTAGGCTTATGTTTCTGGAGAATGAGTCAATATTTCCCATTTCAGCTCCCAGAATACTCATGAAAATATATAATTCTTCTAAATTATTGTCTCTGGCTCAGATTTTGTTTGTCTGAATTATTGCACCCTGACTGCATTTTTACAGCTATGTTTTTAATAAAGTAGGCATATACTTATGAGTTCCAAGTTAAACAAAGAGCAAGAATTTCATTTACAGTGTCTATATTCTATACATTCTACATTCTAGTTTGACCAGACAATGCATATGACAAGTAACCTCAAGCCAGCTTCAAAATCCAATATAGTAAGATTTTTACTGAATGTACACTTCATAAGCAATTAAATGTAAGTAAAGTAGATGTAAAGACTGTAAACAAGTGTAAACATCTCTGTGTAGAGGGGGGATAGGAAGTCCTAGACGTGTCCCCACTCTGCTTGCACCTACATTTTGAAGTTAATATTCTGCAAAAAAAGAGCATTTTTTGGGACCCTCTGGTGCCCATAAAAATATTATATGTAGATACTCAGCTAATGTCCTATTTTTCTATTTCGTGCTTGTTGGAAGCTCTTGTTGCTGGATGAAGTTTCCAGGAAGTAGGTGTTTGTTTTCTGCAATATTCCAGCATATCTGCTTCTTTGTCTATATTCTACGTTGTCGCTCACCATTTTGTCTCTTTACCTGCTCTTTGTCACAGATTTTGCATCTCCAGATGAACCATGAGTAAAGAAGAAAGCAGTAAAAGAGATACAATTTTACAAGCCTGATCATAGAGGCAGAAGAGGACAAGGCTGGTTTATGATGGCTGTAAATAATGCTTTCTGATTTCCAGCAACCCTTTTTCCTCAGATCTTTAACAGGATTCTGTCATGGTGTATAAAAATACACAGCTAAAACCAAATTATCTTTCTATTTTCAAAATTTTTGTTTACCATTTTTTGGGGGGCTGACCTGGTATTGTGACTAATGAATTTAATTTGCCACATCTGATCCTCAGAATGGATGAAGTCAGAAGGTGTCAGGTGCTGTAGAAGACCAAATTGCTTCTTTTTATTTGGTGTCAGGCCCTAACAGATCTACAGTACTTCTTTCCATATTTACACATATTTCATATTTGCCAAAGAAGGAAATGGATTAAACTTTGAAGACTAGGGATTCATTTCTGACATTTAATTTGAGCACAGCAGAAATACAGGACTTTTTTTCACTATGAAGGTGGCACATGAAATAAAGCCTAGAGTAAGCTTCAAACGGAGGTCTGCAGTGCCTAAATTTTTACTCCAGTACTTAACATCTCATTAAACAGCCTTGCAGCTAATGATGAGGATAACTGTCTTCTGCACAATAAGAACCAGCTCACACAGCCAGCAATATTTAAGCTCAACTTTAAGCTTTTTGTCAACCAACTCAACCCAAATAAGTCTGTATTAAACCTTGTAATCTGCACCAGAACTCTCTATAATTTTCTTATTTCAGCATTAATTGATTGGAAAGATTTATATGATACTATTTGTTGTTATGGGCTTGAGAACAATCTTACAGCTGCTGTTACTTGTCTAGCACAAGAAGGGAAGACTCCTGATATTTGCACAAACCCAGGCAGGGCCACAGCAATTGTGATAACAGTAACAAAATCTGGTATCTCATCTTATAGGCAAGATCCATCACCTGACTGACAACTACCAGCCCCATGGCAACGTTTACCCCACAGCAAGATTAAGTAAGAATACTTTGTTTTCTACACGTTCACTCACTTCCTTTTTAGCATTCTCACAAATGCCTACAGTTTCAGGAAATTCAGCTGAATCTTGATTCATGAGGTCTCCAGGTTGCTAGTTTTCTGCATATGGCATGGAATCACTTTTTCTTTACTTGGAAAAAAATAGCAAGAATATTTATGTATTTATCTTTATTTCAAAGGGTGATTTTCCCTTTTTATTTGAACAAACAATTGAGGTTTTGAGTCCTCCTTCCTCATCTGAATGCCCTCTTCCCATAGCCAGCTTTGGTTTAGCTCAATCCTTTCCCAAGCAACATGCAAGAGCCTGAAAAGAAAAAATCCCAGATATTTGTTGTAGTTAGGTATTGGGGTGAGACAAATACAACTACAATAATTGACATTTCTCTCTTTCAATTGCACTAATGTTAAAGTATGCTGCCCTATTTGGGAAATTTATTCATTCTGATCTGACCTTTCCTAGAAAAGTCAATTTAGTTTTATATTGTTTGCGGTATAAACAGATTTAGGCCCCCAGACTCCTGCAAAGGCTTACGAGCCATCCTGACAGCAAAATTCCCACTTTGTTAGAACTGTTGAATTAAGAAAAGAAGAAAAATGTGCAACATGAAGTGATGCAAATCCTCCTTTCTGTGCAATACATTGTTTTCCTCAAGGAGAAACTAGCATTTCTCAAATTGAAACAGTACCTCTCGTAAACACATGTGATTTTCAACCATGAAATTCTTTTCTCTTTTCATGATCCTAGGTGATTTCTCACTACAAATACTTGGTTATTAATGCAGTGAAAACTTAATTGTGCTCCAATTTCCATTTCACCTGCTCACATTTTTTTTTTTATTAGGCTTGTGAATCAGAGAAAAACAAGAGACAACAACTAGTAGACAAATTTCCCATTTTTACTAGGTAGGAACAGAAAGCTTTTTCTCCTAAACGGCATTCATGCAATTTTGCTGGAACCCAAGGAAGCCCCAGGAAAACATCATTATTAACTCAAATAAGAGTTTTGATTGGAACAACAGCCTTGGCCCTTTCCAGTGAATTTCAGCCAAGAGCAGCTGTGATTCTGGAAGAACTGCATGGGAAGAGAATTTTGAGAATTTATCCAGCTTGTTTATATGGGTCAGGTGTGAATGACAATGTAATTTTTGCAGAGAAGAAAAACCTCCATGCCTCCCTTAACACACAGTGTACTTTTGAAAAGGTAGACTAGGTCTCTCTCTTCTGTCTGGCTATTTGTTTTCATAACCTCCACAGTCATGACACGCACAAATACCCGTGAGACTTCAAATTAAACCCATCAATCAGTTCAAAAGTAGGAGAATACAGGCACATGCTCACTCACACACTGATGGACAGACTGAGGGACAAGGAGCAAGACAAGAATCTCATCAGTACTGAATCTAATTCAACACTGATCAACAGTTGTTTGTCTCAGAACAAAAACCAGCCAAATTTCTTTGCTTAAATTTCAAGAATTTGAATCAGATAAGCTGTTTTCTACAGCTCCTAAATGACTGCAAGACTATTTTTACTGGATTGCCAGCAAGACTTTTCTATTTCCTGTAATTGAGATGGATTGTAAAAAACCAATAGACTTGCATCAAGTAACAGAGATCATGAAGCAGTTTGTTCCTAATGATTAAGTCATAAAAATTGCATGGGAGCATATTAAGCCTTGAAGCCAGACAAAATGCTTTCTTTCCCAATAGAGAGAAAAAAAATATGCTTAGAAATACTGTGAGCACAGTAGAATTGTGCATACTGAATTCAAAATCATGAGACTTCATTATTTCTCTGATAGGAAAACTGGCAAAGTTCATTTTTTTTTTCTAAGAAGCATTCACTTCCTATCTGACTGCCACATACTTTGATAATACACCAAGAGTGAATAAATTAACATTGTTATATTAAGCAAAAGTAAAGCAATATATCTACTTGTAACAGAACTTCCCACACAACTTTTTGACACTTTCCCTGGAGTGATGAAATACATTGAGGTCTATCTCTCTGTAGTGCACAATATACATAGCGTGTATTCTGGTAATTTTGCTAGAGGTGTTTCCTAATTACAAAAGCATACTTAATTCTTACCCCATTCACAGAAAGAGTAAGGAGGCATATAGTGAGCACTGTTGTATTTGCCTTTCAACAATGGCAAATTGACAATATTAGAATGGAAAAAAAAAAAAGCTGCTGTAAAGTTTTATATGCTTAAAGCTAGATCTGCAACTACACTACTTTATCATTAATATTACTGCTCACAAGACAGAATAAAAATAATTATTCTCAGCAGAAATATTTGTACCAGAACAGATGAATACATCAGCAAGTGATTACTGCTGAAGTCATTTTACCAATACCAATCAATTCTTGTCAGATGGCAAAGCATCACGACAACATGAAGTACCAACATAACCAACGAGACATGTTTTGATGGGTATATGGGCATTTAACAACAAAACACACAATGGTGCAACAAACGTATACACAGCACAGAAAAAAAAGACAAGTTCTCACTCTCGAATAGTGGACAAGAATATTCTGAATATCATGGTCTCTAAATCTTTTATTAAGTTTTTAAGTGACTCTGCTATGGTTTCTATTTTTTCTAACTTAGTGCCTTTAATTTAAAGAGGACATCTGAAATCCTGCTTTAGGTGATATGACTTACCCTCGGGAGTCCATACATTTTTATTATCTTCTAAAATTATACAGAATTAAATGTGACCAACCCAAACCTGAACCGGTAACCAAACTTAACCACTTGAACAAACTGTGACTGGGACTTAAAAATTATCTTTTTCCTTCTGCTCTAATAGTACTGCTCACTTGGGCACACACAAAAATAAACACAACATTCTTAATTGGCTCATTGGAAAGAAGTGCCTCCTAAACATATCTTCCCAAGCTCTGTTTATAATTGTGAAGCTGTCATCCTAAGGCGAAAAACATAACTGTTTTCATGCTTCTGCTACGCAGTTTGAAGCTAATGAGTTTGTACTTGGATTTATTAATTAACAAGTTTTGTATCCTTTGTATAAGAATCTTGTCAAGACTCTGTTAGCCAGAATCTAATATATGAAGATTTAATGCCAGTACGGGGCCGAAAAAGACCATAGTGATTATTTGGCTGGGTAACTTATTTTCGTATCTTGATGAATTTTGAATGCTCTTGCAATTCCCACTGAAAAAGGTCTATTTTAAGTTGATTACCTCTACTTATATATTGAACATAAGAGTAAAGTATTTAATTCTAAATTCATTTTAGTATCAAGGTAAATCACTACCCAAGTTTTAATTGCATTACCTTTGCACTATGTAAGTTTTAATTCCATGACTCTTGAGAACCTCTATTTCTAAGTTAAAGATTGAACTGAACACTTCTTGTTTTTCAAGAATAAAAGCATAAATAAGACGCTCATATGTTTTTAGTAAGTAAAATACTTTTCAAGATGTGCCTAGTTGTAGAAATGCAATATAAATTAGACTGGCCAAATGCTCAATACTTTTTCTACATGTCAATACATCTTGGATCAATCTCACTGTCACAGGAGAAGCAATAGAATTGTGTATGCAAGTGTATATACTCGCTTAAGTGGCCATGGGGTTGATCAGTTGAAAACGTTATACAGGCTTGCTAAGCCACAGAAAAAGCCACACTGCTATGCTGGAAATGGAAACACTTGCCTGCACTATGACACCACGACTTAGGAGAAGACAGATGAACGTGTTTCATTTAGGAATATTAATTTTGGCAGGGTCTAAACACTCTCTTCATTAAAGTAAGTGAGAAATGTCTCCATTGAACTTAGAGAACTTACTGAATTTCAGAGACAGGGTGGAGTAAATAACTGAATTCGAAAGAAACACTTTGGTTATGGCCTCTTTTTGAAATGTCTGGTTGGAGTTCTTTTTTTACATTATTAGCACATTAAAGAAGACTGAGGAACAAACCCCAAGGTTCACAGGATATCTGAAATAACCACATATTTCTCAGCCATTTTCAAATAAAAATAAAACTCTACAAACACATCAGAAGGGAGAAAAAGAAACTAAGCATAACAAATATGCTTTTGCCAGTCTGCTTTGTTTCTCTGTGATGTGATGATTTCTCATAGAAATAATGTGCCTGAAAAACAATATTTGCGTAGCATTACATTTGGTTAGTTTGACTCTTGTAGCACTGCAGCTGAAGGCTGATCAATATTAAATTACCTTGAGCAAACATGGACCATTGCACTGTGTTCAAGGCAAAGACATAATTTGCAAGCACTAATCAACTACCTTTTTCATGTGCTACAGTGTCGAACTTGCATTTGACTCTAGATGTGGTTTCAAATTTTGATCTGTTATTCTGGAAAAAGGAAATACAAATCACAGACCCTCTTCACCATTGCCACATAACATGAATGTCATACGTGTGAAGTAATATTCTTTCAATAAATAAAATTCATCCTCATCTAAGACATTCATGAGTAGTTTACCAGGTCATATTCAGGCACTGAAGGCCTCTGAAGTGCACACTATTCCATGTGGTTATTGCAGATTGGTCCAGCTGAAGGTAAATGGATGTATACAGAGTTTTTCCATCACTATCTCAGCTGCTTGAGTACTTCTCCTCTGGATATTTCAGACTGGAACATCAAAAAAAAGTAAGATCGTGCATCTTTTCTTTTCCCATAAAGTCCTTAATGCTGGGGTGAGGTGAAGCATCCCAGCTTTGGTCAGCCTGTAGTTCCTCTAGTAGGAATGGGATTGAGTTTGTTTACGTTCCTGAAATAAGTTTAGCAATAAACAGAATTCTAAAAATCATTTGAAACCCATTTTAATGCAAAGTATCTCTTCCTGGTTTTGGCTGCATCACAAAAATTACTCTAATCACATTTCTGGCATCAGTAGTTGACACACAATCTCTATTTGGCAATCCTCAGTCCAAGCATTTCTGATACCGAGATTTTAATCTGTGCTGTTAACTGACTGGATAAGTTGGCTTCCTTTCTTGACTATACATATAGTCCTTCATAATGAATTTTAACTCAGACTGATCCAAAACCATGGGACACTGAATATGGACTTCCCACAATATTAGGCACACACTTCTGGGAGGTAGTTTTGGGTAGTCACTGCTTTCAACTCCCACAATGACAATATTTATGGAAGTTCCAGACCTAAACACAGTCTTAAAAGAAACTGTTCATTGCTTTGTTAGAGTTCCACAGTTCTGTATTTCACAAGGTTAAGCCTATCATAAATATGTTCAACGACCCTGTTTCAGTCTCAGCTATATTATTAAGACAGAACTAGCAAGGTTTTGCTGATATAAAAATCAACATGTGTGATACTTCCCGTCACTTACTTTTTGCATATTTACTTCATGAGGAACCAGCACTGCCCTGTCCGAGTCTGACAAAGCGAAACAGACTTCCTGGTAGATTCTTAGATGATAATGTCTTGAATATAAAAATTAAACTTCCTGTTATTCAAAGAAGAGCTCTTCCAAAACCTGAGACTATATCAGGAATGAAAATAGATTTATAATCAATTATGATTTACAGATTTACGATCCATCCCCACACTATTTAAATACCTACTAAAAGTAGAAAATTACTTCAGAATTATTACAAACAGATACATTCTTTGGTTTCTTATTCTCCCTCCTTCTCCCTCCTTCCCCCGTCTGTTGAAAATTCTGGGTCTGAATTTTTAATTCAATGCAATTCAGATCCTTCTTGCCTTACTAATATTAGCATTTACAAAGTGTAGTGTTCAATGTGGTGATGAATACAATCCGGAAGAGAGCATTTCTCTTGGTGCTTTTGGTATGACTTAGTAATAATCACATAGAGATCCATTTCTAATTAGTTCACCTATTCACATTTCAAATGAAGTCCTCTGATTCTACTGTTCATTAACAAAAGAGTCAACAATCTCATCTGATGGTTTCTTTTTAAAAGGTGTCTTCCCCAAATGGAATTCTTCCATAGATCAAACTATTTTTTGAAAGCTTTTTTACAAGTGTTTCTAGCAGTTTTACTATTTTCCTCATGCTTGCGCTGTTAAAAATTCAGGCTGTCAAAGCCTTGGAACCCAACACACTTTGGTACAGACGTCAGTCTTCTGAAACACCTGCTGTTTTTACAGGAAAAGACTGGAACTATTCCAGTTGTTGGTTGAAACTCATCCCATCAAACTTGATCTACTGAATTGTGAAAGGTAAGGTTTACTCTCAGTTATCTGCAGTCATTCCTCTTATAACAGATTCGCGGGATAAATTTGGCTCTGGAATAGCCAACAGAGAGAGCAGTACCATCAGAAGGTGATTCTTCTCATTTTAAGATTCAGATGTCTAGAGTTAGATGAGATGAGACCAAACACTTCTCTCTTCCTTAATAGCTATTTCCAAGCTGGGCCTTCAGTTATCAAGACTTTTTGCCAAACATTTAGCTTGCCAACAGTTTCTGATACAGATGAGAAATTCAGAGGTGCTCTGAAGAGACAGGTTGCCTTTTATGGATCCACATTGTGCGAAATACTGCAGACCTCTGAAAGTTACACATTGCCTGTCAAAGGCTGTGCAGCATCTGCAGTCCTTGGTCACTACACGGAATGTACAAGCCCCCTTGATGACATGACACCACCTCTTCCCAAAGTTTACACTTAAGAAATTAGGATGGCCTCACCCAAAACTTTTTCATCTCATTTCTGTATCTCTTGCCTCATATTTTCATATGATGTTTACTGCTTTGCACCTTCTTAATGTGAGAATTTAGTAAAGACCCTAAGAGCAGGCTGGCCACTGCAGTTATTTCTTATCAGTGAATTTCAATCCGTAGGCAAAATAAATAAATATATATAAATGAAATGAGGGTCTGGAGTTGGCAATATCATATCTGATACCTGCTGTTATAATAAGGGTGACTTTCTTCCTCGAGCAACCTGAAGTTGCACAAAGGTCAAGCTCTAAATCAGGAGATACTGGATGACTAAAAAACCATAGAGAACATCAAATCATGTGGTTTCATCCTAAAGAATCACAGGCAGACAGAAATTAGGGATAGAAGGCATATTAGACTGTCTATTTCAATCTCTGCCAATATGGGATTATTTTCTGGAATGTGTTTCACAGTACGTTATCCAAAATTGTTTCCACACATAATTCTGCTCTGGAAAGAGATTTAAAAAATGGTCTGTTATAGTACCATTTTGATTGAATCAATGATTTCTCTCTCCGTTGCACAAATTTTAAAGAAATATCTTTTCCCTATCGGTTGAAGAGATCTGCTCTTTCAGTCACACACAGTTGTTCTGTGTGGTACCCTTGCCTCCATTTGCAGCGCGCTACTCCACATTATGCCTCAGCTCACTCCTATTGCCTCAGGCACACTGTGGTGCAGGAAAGAGCACGGAGGTAACAGCAGAGGCAAAGGCTTTATCAGAGGCAAAGCAATACAGATGCTTTGTATTACACACATGTGCACTGAGACATGATATTAATACTGTATCTTCATTCCACAGCTACTCTCCTCCTGTTTCTGAGACCACAGATTCTGAACCCTAATTTAATGAATCCTTTGTTATTATCAATTCCAAGCTGATATTACGACTGAAATTATTCAAATATTACTGCCACTATCCACAAGAGATCTGTTTTTTAGTTTTAGGGAAAGGAATAGACCAGTTACCTGATCTCTGAAGCTGCTGAGATTATTGTTGTGCCTCATAGTAGGCTGGATTGCTATTAGTTTAGTGTCCCTTTATCTTCTCTTTGACTCTCAGCGTGACCTTTCCATTTTTCTCTTTGATTTTATTCATAGTCCTTTTCTTTTTCCATTTCAGTTTTAAACTCAGAGTTCCTCCTATAACTGGAACATAAAATTGATTTTCTTGAGTAGAGTGACCAAACAGGCCACATCGTTTTTTATAAGATTTATCTTTGTAATTTCCACAGGGTTCAATTCAGAATTTATGTAAGTAGTACTCCTGGCTTTATCATCAGTGTCTGTTCTTTAGGGGCAGATGCAGCCTGGGTGTCGTGCAATGACCCTCGCACCTGCTAACTGCAAGAAGCAGATGTGTGCCCATTGAAGCACTGACTGGAACAGCTTATCGGGGGTCTTTTTACAATTATCAGCCAATCAGCCAATTATTTTTTATCCCACTTCCCCTCATTGTTCATCATATTCCTGTTCTTTGGAACTTTTGCAGCTCCTAATTTTTATGCTGATCCCAAAGCTGTCCCAATTCAAATGCCATTATGCTCCTTTTTAATTATGTGCAGCCACAGGGTAGTGTTACATCCTCACCACTGCCGGGAGATGTCAGCAACTCTGCCTCCATTACTTTAATACAAAGCATGCCTTTTTCCCTCAATTTTCTCCACTTGCCTGTCTATATTAGTTTTTCTGAGGCTCTTCACAATGTCTTTACATTGTTTCTGCGCTGTGGCAGGCAAGCAAGTGCAAAGCATAACAGAGACGTCTTCTGGAGACCTGACTTTTCTTCTCAGCTTGAAGCCCTCCTGCAGACCGCCTGTTCTGGCATTCTGGTGCAGGAATGTGCTAGCAAAGGCATGTGGGGATCTGAGGGCCCCAAGAGGTGCACTGAAACAAACCTGTGTTTGTTCTTACTGGGCGCTCTTCTGTACAACATGTCAGGCTTAAAAACGCAGTGTGGGTTTCAATGGTCATTCCGTGGCGATTTGAGTTGTGCCTCTCTGGTTCACTGCAACTGTCTTTTCTGAGTCACATCAGCATCCATGGGGACGGAGCACTTACAAAAATCCCACTTCACTCTTTCCCACTGTGTTTTCTAGGCTGAAGCTTATCTTGCCTGCTGTAGATTCTTCTGCCTCATCTTTTATATCTTACAAGAGAAAAATCTACTTTATCTGTCCTTATTCTTGCTGTGGGCTGTACCGCAGCCTGAGGCTTCCAGGTGCATTTGACTTCCAGGTGCATTTGAGAGAGAGAGGGCAGTGTTGACTGCAGCAGAAAGAATTAAGCAAGACATCATGGGAAACTCAGCTGTATTTTTTCACTGTCAAAATCTTGCTGAAGGACTGTGGCCAGGTCCTGGGGCCTCTTTCTACTTTGCTTTCACTATTTTTTTATACAAAGATGATATTAGCTTCCTTTATAAAATGCTTTCAGGCCTAATGAAGAAAAATATCCTGTAAGAGAAAAGCTATTATTGCTTGGCTGATGCAGCCTTTGCTATTTCCTCTTCACAATCACAGGAACATATGTGCTATATAGTCACAGTGCCTGTAAACTCACCTATCCGACAGAGGAGGTTCCTCCTAAGCATGGGAGTGAAGGGCTCAGAGCCCTCTCAAAGCCTCTGGCATCTGCACCAGAACTGCAGTGGGGCTACCAATACTGCAGATTTTTCAACTTTCAGCTTTCCAAGAACTTTCTAGTCTGAGTATTTATGTATTTTTATGCTGGGGGGAGGGGAAGGAGACAAAATAAAAGTTGGATAATTTTTGTGTTGTACCATCTGTGATTTCTTTTTCTGATCCAGTTACAATAGAAAATTTCTGCTGTTATGCCACCCAGAAAATGTCCATTCTAATTGTTTTCCCAAGGCTATGTTGAGTGAATGTTCAGCTCTCTGAGGACAAATTGTACCGATATAAACTTACTGTGATAGAACTACACTGCTGCTGATCGTTGCAGAACTACCACTGAGCAGTAAATGCTTCACTGCTCTGTTACCCGGGGGGGTTGAGCATTAACTACAATATTCAACAGCAAATGCTTATCATCCCCTATAATTCAAACTATATAAATCACTGAAGAGAGGCAATGTGTCTGCAGGGAACTCACATGGTCTATAAAAATGTAAAAATCTGCGCTATATTCAGCTGACAGATCTATACTTTAAAAAAAAAGTATTCAAAAGATAATCTTAGACATTAAACTCATCTTTATTTCAATCTGCTGAAGCTCTGGTGGAGCTTAATCTATTCTGCAAACAATTTCATCTTTAACAATATTTAAAAATAGGGTTAAGAAATAAAATCCAGGACTCTTCACATTCTCTCTCCATCAACCATCCACGCAGCACACAGAATGACCTCTTTCAAGCCCGTATTTAAAGTGAAGAAAAAACACTGGTATTTTTTCTTCACTAAGCAAAAACATCTCTACTTTGCATTATATATGTATATATACCAGAAAGTCCAAAATGTCCCAGTTGTAAAACATGAATCCACTGAAAGCAGAAGACAGAGTTCTCTCTTCTTTAAAGATATAGTCCTTCAAATATAGGGCTTATGAAAGGTTCATTGCACTATGAGAAGAAAGGCAAGTTAAAACATTCCTCCAAGGAACTGTACTGTGACTGAGGACACAAACTTTTATTCATGGATAAGCAATGCTTAGTCTGAGATGGACACAAGAGGTTCCATTACTGTCAATGAATTACTCATTTCTGTGAAGTTAAATATTCATGGGCATTTGAAATGTGAGGCGACTTTATAATAGGCTGGTGCTGCATATTCCTTACTTTATACGTAAAATCTGTTTCTTCTCTGGCCTCAACCAGGCAATTAACTCTGGACAGGTCTCAGCAAACTTCATGTAATTATCACGGACTGATTATGCAATTTACTACAAAGCTGAAGTCTTCAATACCATTTTGTGTTAGAAAACAAAACCATCCCCAAATGTCTAACAGTAGAGAAATAGAACACTGTAACCTTTAATACATAAATGTATTTAACACAAAAAGACAAAGAACTAAAACCGAATGACAAAAGCTTCAGAGGAGAACTGGTAAGGGACTTTCCGAATGCTCCATGTAGGATTCAGAGACCTTATGAATGAGGTGCTTGGCAGAGTTGGAAAACGATCACAAGGAATCAGTGTTTCCAAAGGGGTCAGAATCTAAACGAAGTAATAATATTGAACTATTGTTATTAATCCATCAACCACTTAATTTTCCACTAACTTCTATCCTCCATGAAGATGTTATTCTAGTGAAAGAGAGGATTTTGATTTTTAAATTTATAAAAAATGATGTTATCAATTATCTATGTTAGGGTTTTTTTTCCTTACACAGAGAAAAATCATAGACTCATTAAGGTTGGAAAAGACCTCTGACACATCAAGTTCAACTGTCAGCCCAAGACCACCATGCCTACTAAACCTTGCACCGAAATGCTGTGTCTACATGTTTTTTTAACAAATCCAGGGAGAGGTGTTCACTTGTGGATGATTAACATGGGTCTCCTTTCATAGTTTGTGAGCCTGAAGCTCAGAGAAATCAAATAAAATCTCTAAAGTTCTGGTCTTCTAAAGGCAACTGTTTTGTACAGTCAGTGCCTGTGTCTTCTATGGGCTATTACATGTTCAGCAGAATATCAACACTAAGAAGAGGGCAGAATATACTATGAAAGTGTAGTGAAAAATGCTTAATTTGGGATTGATGGCAGAAAATTAATGCGATATAGCAGTAGTTTAATATGCTGGTAAAATGAACACTTACAAGTAATCCTGCAAAATGTACACCAGCTGCAGAATTCCAGATGAATTTAAGATGTTAGTCCCTCAGGACTACTCAAGTGAAAATGAGCTCATGCTTCAGTATTTTCAGATCAGAACCATATGTTGCACAATAGCACATTTGCACTATTAGTATCTTGCTGGAAATTTCTTACAGCATTATTGAATTTAGTTTCCAACACCCAGAGTCAGCAAAATTCTGTCTTTTCTCTTTGGAGATAACTCTGCAACCCAGATCAGCCCTACATGATTTTATCCTAATATTAAGATGAAAGTAACTTCTGAGTAAACCTCAGATATCCATAACTTCAAGTGCCTACAAAAAATTCTGGAGATGAATTACTGATCATTGATCTTAAGAAATTTCTCTTGATGCTACTCTTTAGTTGGTGCCACCAGCTGCAGTGCCACTAACAAAAATAGGAGGGTGGCATTTCACACCCCTGAGGACCTGCTGGGTAGCCTACAGTTAAACATTTTTAGTTTCCCTTTGACGAAGAATTAATAAGTGTAAGTGAAAAAAATCAGGCCTTTCAAAAATTAATCTCAATTGCATTGTATTCAAGACCCACTATTACACTCCACACTCATTATGTCTGACCTAAAAATATTATTAAAAATCAAATTATTGTTTTGCTGGCTTTTCTGCTTAATTATTACCACAACAGGCAGGTAATCATTATGCTGATTACTGAAGAGTGAGATGTAAATAGCTCACATGGGGGTTAATAATCAGATAATAACAGTAAGCACTGGTTCTGTATAATTAAGTCAAATGATGTGGTTTATATTGGTGCAAACCTACCTCTAGAATGAAATATACTATAATATTACTGCTTTACCAAATAGCCCTGCACTTTGCAAGCATACTGTATCTGGATGTTTATTAAACTCTAAAAGTTTTGGCATTCACAAATTTTGAATTGAATGGGGATTTTTTTTCAAAATTGCAGTAAACTATTTGTCATTAATGTTGGATTCCATTGTTCACACTTCATAGAATGACAGAACGGTTGAGGTTGGAAGAGGCTTGTGGCGGTCCTCTTGTCCAAAAACCCTTCTTAGGCAAGGCCACACTTACTGATTGCCTTCAGAAGTTCCATCACCTGTGCATCATAACATTCCTGTAGAGACATGCTGAACAGCTAATGTGGCCAATGACAAAATTGTCATAGATTTCTAAAAATAACATATATTTTATAACATACAGACTTCTTATTAACTTATAAGTGGAAATGCATGTTGTCATTCTTAGCATTTAACAGATGTATAAGCACCAGCAGTGCTAGGGATAAAGCAAAAGAAGGCATCACCAAATCATATGCAAATTTAAAACAGTAAATAGGATGGTTTTCTTGAGCTATAAACATTCAAGAAATAGCTAACTATTTTTAGCTGAATACTAAAATAACTTACATTGCTGCATCTATTGACTCAAAATTCTCTTTTTCAACTACAGGAAAGTAAACCTTAAGATGCAAGATGTGTTTGGCTGGGTATGAGTCAAAATTTCTAATTTTGGGTCATAAGTTACTTCTTGAGTAGTCCTACTGATTGAAATGAATTTTGGGAAAGGAGAGGGTTTTTATTTGCATGACTTCTTAATATGGGAAAATGTTATAAAATATTTTGAAGTTTTATTTGTCTTTGCAGCTTGTTTTGCTTTGATACTCTGTTCTTTTTCTCCTTTTGTGTGTCTTTCCCTAATTCAACCATCAATCTTTCCCTAAATCACTTTGCTCTTAGTGTTTTGGTATAACTACACAGGCCTAAAGGCATAGGGACAGAAGCGTAAGGATCACCATCCTGATGGGAGAATTTCCTCTGCCTGTTACTTATCTACTCACTCTTCCAACTTTCCGACATTCCTATAAGGCCCTGCCTTAACCTACTGAGCCCACAATAGTGTTGCAAAATGAGTCAGGTGCAAAATTCAGGAAGAAAATTTCATGAAAAAACAAGGAGAGACAGTCTAAATAAGCCTTTACGGCTTGCTATCCTCCCAGCATCAGCACTCACAGTTCATTCTACCTCTGTATTTGTTACAGATCTGGTTGCCAGTGACATTAGGTCGGAAAAATTTCCATCAGCACATTTCAGGTAATAAGCTGAAAAGCATTGAGAAGAGGAAAGCAGAGATCAATGGTCACTGTATTTTTCTCGTGATGCTTGTGCTGCTGGGGTAACAATTATCTATGAGTTGGATGGTCAGTATTGGTGGAGATACATGATTAAATGAAGTTGTACCCAGATTCTAATGCACACTTAAACTACGTCTCAGCCTTTCACCTCTCACTGATGTAGAAGATTCACTTGCATACTACAGCAGCTCAGTAATGGATGTCAGAAATTGCCTCGTGAGCTAAGGTTTTTTAGAAGTTATAAAAACTTCTTTTTCTACTGTGTATTTTTTCACTGTTTCCCGTTATTTTATTAACACCAGCCTGATTGAAAAGGACAAGGGGAAAAGCAGGCATTCCTTGGGGTAAATGGGAAGAGAAATGGACAGTAGTTTCTCTTAAAATGTCACTACTTAGAAGGAGCTCGTGACAGCCCAGAATTATAAGACTGGCTTTTAAAAAGCTGTTGTTAAATATGCACTGATTTATCTCATATTATTAGCTTGCTATTTTAATCAGCTCTACGCTGAGTTTTTAAAAGTAGTTGAACTGCTGCTTGTTAGAATTCTTTGCTATGTTTTCTAGCTGCTAGAGCAATGCTGTCCTGAATCAAGACAAAGTAGGAACATTATGACTGTCAAATGTAGCTACTGGTATCTGACACAACCAGTTATTGCTTTGGCAAAAAGCTTCAAAGTCATCTGTGCACAATATCTGAGTCATTACAGAACAACATTGTGATGGGATTTCATGTGCGTGAATGCATATGTTGTTAGAGTGTCGTTTAGTTTATTTGCACATACACTTTGACCAGATTATCCCTTGGGGTCAGAACCTACGAGTGCTGACCCCAGTTGCAACTGTCATCAGAGACATTACATTTAATGTGAACATAGTCATGGCATTAAACCAGCCAGTAAGTTTATTCTAGATAAACTGATGTGAAACTGATACTGAATAAATTTAGAGATGCTTAAAATACAATTAATACATTTATATAAATTGCTTAGGAGATATTCAGTCTAAAAATTATAAAGAGGATCTACATCACAGCTTTTTTTAAGGTTGTCTCCTCTACACCCATTTTCAGATAGTTAAGTTTGTTTATAAATTTTAAGATCATTAGAAATTAATATAAACACAATTATAAGAAGTGTCATTAAAGTAATTTATGCTTCACTATAAAGTTTCAAAAGAAAATATTTTTCAAGTTTTTTTTCCCCTGTCATGTATCTCAAATATAGTTGCTTCATATAGAAAAAGTAGACGATAATCTTAGGAGTCTTCCTACTTAAAATGGATGTCAACTAATAGAAGTTGATTATTTTACAGTAAGTGTTCAGTATAATCAGCCATTTGACACCTTCCTTAACATCAGTGTTCTTAGATAGCATTTTGAAGCAGTCCTCAGGGCAGCATCTCTTTGGAGTCAACCTCTCAGTCTGTCCTGGGCCACCGTGATCTCCTTCTACAGGAGGAATATACAGGGATAGTTAAGGCTAGGGTTTTCTTAGTGCAAAACCAAAAGGATGAGAGGAAGAGCGATCCTGGAGTTGGGGCATTTGAGGTCCTTGCCTGCACTGCTGTGGTATTGAAGGTTTCCTCCTTCCCTTTAATAACGCAGCTAATCCTTGTGTTTGGATTAGGGCTTGGGTCTGGAAGCTGTGGGGAGAAGACATCCAGTGAGACTTCCTCTTTACCTTGTTAGCCAAGGAAAGGTGAGGCTCAGCCTGCGTGAAACTGCAGCAGAGGCAGAAGCCAGCTGCCTCCTGTCAGCCTGGGCTAGGGCTTGACCACATGCGCAAAGGCAATCCACACTTCTAGGGAGGAGAGCCTACAGGTGTGACAAAACAGATGCAGTGAGGAGGGTCTTCTCAGGCAGCATTGCAATTCCCATGCCAAAACCACGTGGTGGTGCCTAAGGTTACAGTTAGAGACCGTGGTGAACAATTCAGGAAAACAGTAATGCCTCTGGACTGTCTGGCAACAGTGAGGCAAGGATTTTTCAGTTCCACTCTGTACCTGAAACACATTATTTTGCTTCTTGGAAGAATTTGCTGTTGCTTCAGGCCCAAGACATAGCCAGGCTGGGCCTTGGGCCAAGCTCGGGGCTGAGCAGCCCAGGATGAAGCGGCCATTTCTTTAGAGTGGATTTAAAAGCAAACATAAAGGAAAGCTTGGGGGCTCACAGGTTTCACAGCACTGCATTGAGTCTTTTTTTTTTTTTTTTTTGAGTGTGGCAAATGTTTGTTTTTTGAGTTGAAATATTCATTAAGGCTTAGCTTTAAGGCGGTTTAAAGCTGGGAAGAGATGGCAGTGCTACTTCAACATCTTTCTCTCTGTGTTTTCAGTTGTGGAAACTCAGACAATGGGACAACTCTAGTAGAAAGCACTTATAATGCTCTTGGGTTTTTCTTTTCTGTGCTTTCTTCATTGTTTACCTTCTCCAGCACTGACAGAAGCCCTATTTTCATTGTAAATCTAAATCAGCTGAATATTGATCCCTGGGAGATCTGATTATATTTGACCAAAATAATAGAGATGAGTAGTTGACTCTAAAGACAACTCTAAACTTCCCCATCTAACAGTTTAGATCTTAGATTAATGAGCTCTTAAGTAATTGGGTCAGCCGTAAATAGGGTTGTTTGCAAAGACATGAATAAATTAATCTGTAAAGGTCATACTGCTAGTATCACTGAGAAGTACCACAATATTTATATTCTATTTTTGAGGATGGATTTGTTCTAGCCAGGTGTCTGACTATAAAAATATTCAAGCTAAAGGGTGCCCAGGAGGTTTCTTCTGTGTAATTCACAACACAAAGCAAGTTCATGGCAGAAAAGATTTTCAGTAGTCATGTTATTGACGTTAGTTTCTTTACAGGGAATTGAGACAGAGTATATCTCCTGTGAAGACTTTCAAAAAACAGTATTGATTTCTAGATGTTTCCTTCAGGAAGGAAGAAAAGAATAATTTTCCTGGTGTTGGAGTTCCAAAGATTTATTACAGACAAGGGGGAAACACCCCCCAGGATCTGCTTGTTCAGTAGCTGTCTGATAAGGGACAGAATGTTCTCTACAAACCTGGGTGCACCTCAGAGATACACAGGGACCTCTGCACTGTATCCTGTTGTTTCACAGTGGCCTTTCTTTTCTCAGCTCTTACAGGAATTATTTTTGTACCGTGCTGAGGAATAAATGATTTATTTTGGGACTTCTCTTCTGCCTTGTCTAACTGAACCTAGTTCCCAGTGGTGTTTGGGAAGTATAAATGCAGTAAAACTAAAAAGGATTGGATTTTACAACCTTCCGTGCCTGGGCTTGCCATGGGAATATAGGAAACATCATCACTGGAACACTGTGAATTGAAATTGCTCACACCGTTTGCTTAGCCTTGTACACATTCTTCACTCTGACTGTCCTGTCTCTTCCTGAGCTCCTCCATCAGGCCGTTAGAGAATGAGAACTGAAAGTGGTTTTCTAAGTCATTAAATTAGAAATAAACTGTGCAGTACACTGCTGTCTTCAGCAGATTTCTGGAGGATTTAAACCTCATTGTTGCAGTCCTTATTTAATCTACGCAAACCATACCCCTCAGAATAAGATGCAATTAAAATAGGAGAACTTATTCCATGAATCTTAATCTAAATGCAGTCATGCTTTATCTTAAAAATACCCAGAGTAATTTACAGCTTGAAGTTTCACATTAAAAGTTTCAGATTTCAAGTTGGAATGATTACAGGGGAAACAGTACAGCACAAAACCAACCAAGAAATAACTGAGGTAATAAATAACCCAGAGTTAGAACATGTCAGAGGAAAGAACAGGTGTGAGCAAACATCTTGTAATGAATAATTTTATTATCTCTAATAATATTTCTAATATTTCCCTATTTAAATACCATGCATGAATTGACTTGAAAATTCTCAACTCTAATCCTTATTTAAAATGTATATGAATAAATTTCTGTAAAGTCCATACAGATTAGGAATTAAAAGGAAATTTGCACCAGAAAGCTCTGAGTGAGGCAGCTGGATCAATGGATAATTAATTAAGACTACTTAAGATTATATAAAACCAAATAATGTAAATGCAAGAATTGAAAATTTTTCCTTCAAAATACCTCTACATTCAAAATTGCTTGGAATGTTTGAAGTGCAATATAAACATCTCTTGAATTAATCCAGAATATAAAGTTTATAATAGAAATGGACTAGGTAAAGGAAATCATTACTCTGTATTCAAAACCAGGAAATTCTCCTAAATGAATAATGTAAATTATACAGTGTAAATGTCTTTAGTCAAATAGTTTAACTTCTGGAAATTGCAATTTTGGGCTTAATAAATGTTATGAATTTTCAGTAGAATTCTATGATTCATTCTACCAAAAACTAGAGAAAGGGTTATACAAACAAACCAGTTTCTACCTAAAAACGATCGGAACAAACAAAAAAAAAAAATTGAGTAGAGAAAAACACAAAATAAAGAAATGTCAAAATAACACAAAAATCCACTTAAATTAAGTCAACTGTGTTCAGCTTCACTTTGCAGATGAAGGAAAACATGCTCAGTTTGGGATAACACTGTAATTTTTTCATTAGCTGCTTCCAAATATAATTACTATTAGGAGGCAATGTCACAATTCTGACACACTTATATATTATACATCTTTGTTACCTACTCATACTGCTGCAAAAAAAAACAGGAAAAGCTAACAAATATTCAGAAAAGTGAGGATGATACCACTTGCCTGTTCAAGCCAGATAGCACTAAAGGAGAATTGAACCAGAATGGATGTCACTGTATTCTTCCATTTTATCTCAAATCTTCTCTTCATCAGTTTTCAAAAAAAAAAACCCACCGTAAAGAACTCTCAGACAGAGCCACAAGCAAAACTTTGTAAACAGATTTCTGCTAGGACATGACTGAGATTTCAATATAATTTATGAAATGAAATTTGCAAAAGCAGTATTACAAAGGTCAACATCCATTGTTTTAAAAAAGGTTTTGCAGTTATGTTTGCGAGACTTGCACAATCTGTGGAAACAAATTCTGTTATATACAAATATCCAAACATTATCAGTTGTTTTTGTTCTTTCTTGGTCATTCTTATTATCCTCCTCTGCTTGATAGAATTACACTAACAAAACCGTTATTGTTAGCAGCCACAATTCTAAGCATCAATATGAGCATTAATAAATTACAGTTTTAAAAGAGTTCTGGAGAAGAACATTCATTAAATAAAATTGTGAATGCATTTTATACGCTGGCTTTCCTTGGGGAACTAATGCAGTCAGCTTTCTTGCACTACAGAGACTAAAGCAGTCCATACCACTATCATTAAGAAAAAAAATCATACCAAGTGCTTTTAAATCCTTTTTCTGAGTTCAAACAAGAAACTGCTGTAAACAGCACCACCTTCTTTGGAGCAAATGTCTCCTGGAGGAACCTTTGTTGCCTTTTCTCATCTCGCCTTTGGTGGCAGCATGCCCTTTCAAGCATCTCTAGCAGATTGTTCTCTTGTGCTTGGGAGTGTTGCTGGTTTTTTCCGGACTGTTTAAGCACAGAGACTGCCCTTACAGAGAGCAGCTGATAAGAAATGTACTTCAGTGGGAACTGGGAACTCTGTTGAAAAATGGGCACTACGACACAACATATTAGATCCTGTCAAGTTGAAAGGAGGCTCGAGACACTTTTATTTAATACCTGCAGTACGGGAGCTCTAATTTCTAAGCTGGTAAGTGCACAATGATGGCATTACTTTGCATTCCCAACAGCAAGCGTTTACAATGAAAACGCAAGTGTCATCAGGACACAGACTGGCCGTAAAATGGAAAATAGGCAGCCAAAAAGGAAAACAGAAGTACATCGGAATAGTGCTTGGATGAAATCTGTAAAACCATGATATAACAAGTGACACACTGGTGAGGGCAAGTGAGCAGGTGACTAGATCAGTGAGGAATAGTAGGTTTTTATTAAAAATAGGAAGTTGTACATAGTGTGATGGTGAATACTGAGGACTGTTTTCTGGTATGTCCTGTAACCTCTAATGTCAAATCCAAGTATCTTTCATGCTAGCAATATAAACACGGGGTTACGAAATTATACTTTATTACCACTGCTGTTTTTGCTTTGCATAACCAATAAATTTCAGGTTTGTAAGTGATTTAGAATATTTTCCAATAATAATAATTATTTAATTACCAATTAAGTTTCAAGGCTGAACATAGTTATGCGCTATATATTACTGGAGAAGTTAGCAATTGTCCTCTATTCAAATCTATGCAAAATTTATTATTTCTCCTTCATGAATCAGTTTACCTTCTAGTTAGCTTTCGGGACAAGCATTCATCAGTATTTTAGAAAATAACTTTTTCTCCAGGTCTATAGAGTTTCTATTGAAACTGCCTGGCCACGTTGCAGTCAAAGCATGATTCTGCATGCTGAAGCTTACTAGCTGAAACATAAGTTGGCCTGATGTGAGCTTTTAAGTGCAGAGATCCTTAAGTAATAGAGCTTATTTCTACTTTTCATTTGAGGAACTTCAGTGCTTTCATCCTGGAGCCACCCCTGAATTTTGTGGCTCTCTTGGATTATATGGATTCTATTTTCAATACTGTCTAATTGGTGAATGAAGTACAAAAGACACCAAAGATGCCTTGCCAGAAAATTGCTCTTTTTGAAACTATAGCTATAATTTCATACTGCAATAAATGTGCACATAGTCAGCATGGGTGAGGGGGAGCAAGAGAAACCCAAAACATTCATCACAATGTGATGCTGGCTGCTAGCTAGAGACACAGAAAATGGTGCCTGTAACCTCCAGGGAGTAAGTCCATCATTAGATTAACCACCTCTAAGGTAAGGCCATGCATCATGAAAAGAGACAGGAGCAGAGTTGGCAATACAAGAATAATAAGTAGAACAACTTGCACTGTCACTTTGTGTAGAAATGCAGGAGAAGTCTTACAGGTGCTGGCGAGGCAGGGTGAATAAGTAGTCGCTACCTCAGGAGAAAAATGATAAACTATCTTCCTATTCAGCAGATGTGTCTTTGCTTATCAAGTTTATCTGCATTTAGAGCATGCTATAAGAACTAAAGACCTCAGTTACTCAATGTCTAAACATGCTTTTCCAACATGAAAAATATTCTTGGCTATCCTGATAAGAGCTTAAATGCTTTTTGTTTAACCTTAGCTTTCTCTATTTGAGTTTTAATGACAAATTGCTATTTACATGTTTTCCAGCTAAGTTGCTTAGCATAACATCGCTAGGGAATAGCACAGCATGAATTGAGTTTTTTTCTCTCTCCTCAGGTACTTAGTGTCATTTAGTGTGACTAGAAAAGGCAATCAGTATCAGCAAGATCTTGAATGAAAGACTATCCCTTATGATAACCTTTTAAGTCTTTTTGCACTCAACTAATTGGTTGGAGAACTCAAGTTTAAAATGCAGTGATGAGTTTCAGAACAGTGAGTGAATTTCAGTGCAGTGAGTGCAAATTATTTATTTAATTTTTTTGCTTTAATGATAGAGAACAGCTCAGACACCCCTGGCACCTAGTATTCAGTACTCTTATTCTTTGGTTTAATTTCAGCCTATCCATCCCTTTTACTTTTGCTTCACAATCTCATTAACTGAAATAAAAGGACAGAGAATCAATGTAGGTCAAGTCTTCCTTCTGCAAACTGGTAGGCTTCGCACCATTCAAAATCTAGGGATCTCTTCCTCGCACTAAAAGCCCCTCCTTTGCACACTCAGTTCATGTTGGACTGGTCATGGAACACACTAACAAATCAGCAAAAAAGTCATCTGTGTTGATACCTCTTACCAGTCTCTGAATCTGAACTGCCTCAATCATCTCTTATATGTCTCCGATAAACTTGTCTATTTCTTTTGTAATATACCAGCAGCTGTAATACTTCGGTGTGTGTGAGGCTCTGGGAGCCTTTCAAGCTATTATTTTCTTTGCTCACTCAATACAAGCAGAATTGATTTACTAGCCTCTAAAAAAAGCCCTCTCTTCTTGTAGACATCCAAGCCAGTATTTAAGTAGAACCTTCTCAGCAGAAATGCAGATCTAGAGAGCAGAGTATGACAACTCAGTTATTAAGGTGAAAAAATATATAACTTGTATGCATGGCAGCAATATTATACTTATAGAGATGTCTGTAAACAAAGTATGTCTTCCTCCTCCTAAGATGTCAATATTTATTTTCCAGCAAAATATGCCAGCAAGCCACTGATTCGTTTTAAAGTCTTCCAATATTTTTTTTTTTTGGCAGAAAAATAACATTTAGATAATTAAATCTATTAGCACTTTTGTGTAATGCTTTTAGAAAGTAGATCTTGGTACATGGGCAAAAATCTTAATCTGCGGGTGGCAAACACAAGGCCTGCAGGCTGGATCCACCTTGTTTTATCCACCCTGGCACCTTGTTTGTCCCCAGTGCAGCCCCGAGCTCCTTGTCCCTGCACTCCTGCCAGCGCTGGGCACATGTGTGGCGTGGGACGCACATTACACGGCAGGGGAAGGCTGATATGCCCCCAGGTGAAAATGAGTTTGACACCCCTGCCTAAATCACCTCTACAATTTGTGCTCTTTGTTACATTTCTCTGATTGGATATACATAAGGAATGGGATCCTAATGGTTTGTGTCTGGCAATAAGGCAATGGAGCGTAGAGCATATTCCTGTGATGGTGGTGCTATCCAATGTACTTCTATAAATCCTACAGGAGCTAACACCCCACCCCCCCACCCACTTTAGTAAGCATATTTTGGAAAAAAAAACCACACTTCTATATTAAGATGACATATTATTTATCTAGATTTAATTGCATTCACTTGATATAATCATTCAAACTATTTTTATTAGAACCAACAATTTTCTAACTGCATTAGATTCCGACATTCAATGAAAGAAAAAAACGGAGACCTGAACCAAAATCTGGCACTAGGTATCCCTTGAATCTGAACTGAAACCAGTTTCTTTCAATAGAGGGAAATAAACACTGCCAAATGAACATCACACATTTCTAAAACCTTGCACACACAGACAGGGCCAGCCCACGGCCATTTCTCCTAAACCTCTGTGTTGCTCCTCAGTAGCCCCATCCAGATGCTCATTCCCAGTCGCATGCTGGTTCCTGCTGTCCACCACAACTTGGCATGACTCTAGAGTAATTTCTGCTCTTGAAAGTCAATCTGTTTCTTGTTATCAGTCCCTCTGGTATCCCCCATCCCTCCATCCGAGTTTCACAGAAAAAAATATCAATGCCACACAGTTCAACATAAGGCATCCAGGAAATTACTATGGAATGGGTTCCAACTCCTTTTGGAGTCAATATCTTCTCAGGGGCTCCAGAGACATGCATGCTACACAATCTTATTTAACAGGAGAGGGGGAAGTAAGTTTCCGCTGAGAGGGATATATACAAATTCTTATTCTATTACCTTGAATCATAGTATGAATCTGAGTATATTTTTCAGAAATGGTCCCTTGGCCATTGCTGTAACTGTCACTACTGAAACAAGTCAAATGAAACTTGATAGACCTCAGTGCAAGACCTTACTCCTGGAAAGTAGGTTTTAAGCATGCAACATCCCCACACCATTCCTATTTTTAGAAATAAGCAAATGTCAAATTGCTTAGTGTAGTAAATCCCATTTAGGGGTACAATACCTAATAACTACCTCTTTGATTTGTTAAAATTCTTGCATTTTTGGAACACTCAAGTATCCTATGAAAATATGCAAAAGATATATGAATCACTTTCTTTTTAGAAGATAGAACAAAAACCTTTCAAATAATTTAATTAGCTTCTGTATTATCTTAGTGTCACTTTGCTGGAACAAGTATTTATTCTCAATTTCTGAAGAAATTTAAAATTAAATAATGGGGGGGGAAATCAATATAAATAAACTTACAAAGAGCAATTACAAATAAACTTTAGATTACAAATTATTACAATTATTACAATAATTAAAAATATGAAGTAATTTTTTCTGAAGAGTTTAGTTGCTTCCATCAGTTTAAATGCTGAATTATAAGCAGTACCTTTGCAATATTTCATGCTATTTTTCAGATTAAGCCATCTGACCCACTGAGAAAGGTTCAGTTTGACTATTCACAGACCTGAATTCCTGCCGAGTTGTTGAAGTAGTAGCAAAATATTTTAGTGTGCATCATTTCAACTCCTTGTAGTGTAACTAGCGTTTTCTTCCTGAGAATATGATATTCATTACTGTTTCTTCTCCTTACAATAAACCACACTATTTTTACTTATTTATTTCTCTTCACTTATAAAGCAAAATACAAAAAAAAAAAATCAATAATGTCTTTTCCTTTTCTCATAAATAGTTTGATTATATTTTATTTAAACAGGATACAAAGTTGCCACACACACAGCATGTACTGTAAGAACTTGGACACAAATGAAATAATAAAGGTGAAACTATTGAATTTTTCTTATTTAGGGGAGTTATAAGATTTCTCTGAAACTTTAGGGAAATTCACATTGAGATTTTTTTACCCTGACTCTCCCAAAATACCAGCAAAGCATTCCCCAGCAACAAGGTTTCAACATCATTGCAACATTCCTCTTCAAGACAATAACACACATACATTTCACGTATTCTTAATAATCATGAATTATTCTGACCTCTTATGGTCATTCACTTTCCACCAAAACACAGATGTGTTACTTCTGGAAGATCTTTATGGACAGAAATTTTCACTAGCTGAAACCTCAACAGTCATTGACTGTGTGTGGCCCACACATACCATTGATAGCAAACACCAGAAAACTGTATTTTGCGAGGGTGTTAAATAACTTCTAGTATTTCTTCTCCAGCAGTATTGAAAGGATTTATAATCTATCCCATCTGAGACACAAGTTACATGGAAGATATAGGTGATGGCATTTTCCTCAACTTTCAAAACATGCAGAAAATCCCCATACAGAAAGATTTGTCAGGAAGGATTTAAGTCATTTACCTGTAATAGTGTTGTCTTGAAATCCAACAGAGCTGTTCTTCTCTGCTGCTGACCATAGCAGTGTTGACTTAAGCAAACCACTAAACCCCTTAATTGAGGGGATGTCCTTCACACATAATGGAGAGGGTTGAAAAGACAATTCACAATAGCGGCACACTGGCACCATCACTCTGACAGAGCTTATCTCTGAAATCACCCACAGCTGTGCCAATCAGTGCATACCCGAGATCTTTGGCAACCCCATGCACCTCTGGTTAGCTGTAAATCAGAAGACCACATAAAGTTTAATCACTACCAAAGTCCAGGATTCAATGCAACACAGTAAGTCTGAGAACACATTCCACTATATTTCTCTCAATGAGAACATTTTCAAAAGAAATACATTAACCTGGTCCTGTGTATTTAAAATGCATATCTGTTGCACCCAGAGCCATTATTTTCCTACTGGAAATGGCAGAGAGGATTTTTCAGTTTAATTTCTGTTTCTGTATCTTCCGGTGAAAGATCTGCCCATCAGTTGTCTCACCAAAAATCTCTGAGAAACAAAGATGTTTTAAGATCTTTTTCATTGTGTGTATATTGTAATTCCTCTGAAATATACTACCTTAATAATAGGAAATTATTGCATGCTACAGACTGAAAAGAAAGTGAAGTAACTGGGTTTCAGTGCTTAAGCAGCTTTGTTCCTTTGTGTTTTTTCAGTTCGACTATTGGTGGAGTTAATATTTCATCATGAATGAACTGTTGGTTCTAATAAGATGCTACTGAAGTATTCTGTCTGTTTTGAAATCACATTTAAATCACATACCTTATGTGGTATTTTTAAGGGCAAAATCAAAAGGGAATAATTCAAAAAAAGAGATTCATTGTACTTGGAAGTTAGAATTGGTTGTTGACCCTGCCTGAGCAAGGACTCTTCCGTAAGTGCATCAGCATGGGAGGCAGATGGACGCAAAGGCAGTCTGAGTGGCAGCTGCCTACGTTCTTGTTGTAAAAGGGGAGAAAAGTGCCAGGTGGATTTTCTGATATTGGTTAGGGAACCCCACAACCTTCTGTGAGCCTATGTCAGGACACTGGATGGGGAAAAGTGAAAATATTTCCATGTATTTCATTCATGCAAATTAAAACATACGTGCAAACAGCACATAAATATTCATAAAAAATGAATGCATTTTCACTTCCTTTTACTTCATTGTGTGTGTCTAATATTACTTTCAGCCTAGTCCATATAATTTAGAGGGTCTGACATCTGTTGCCCTGATCTCATTTATCACCAGCTCATCTCCATTTTAGAAGCACAGATACTCAGTGTACAATTTTTACTGTAAAATTGAATTTGTTTCTTGTGACAGAATAGGCTTGCTGAATTTATGATTTAACATTGAACATCCTTCACCTTGAAAGTAACTCTCCTGCTGTAAAACTGAGTCATCTCTCTCATGAGGACACTATAACTTCATAATACTGATGTCCATCCTAGTAGACAAGGTCATACCACTAGAAACTAAATTTTCTCAGATGTTCCAACATTTTGCCCTATTTTTCACCTTAAAAGGGTAAATATTGGGAAACACTTTGTCGCAGTATAATAACTGTCCTTTCATCAGTGAAGCAAAAAAAGTGTTTGATCTTCAGCTCAAAATGGCTGAGGGAAGGAAAATACAAAATGTATGTTGAAAACACATCATTTTTTTATCTGATGGTTGTTGTCTTTACATTGCATAAGATAACTAAATTTCTCCTTTGTAGTTTTGACTTAGACTCTTCATTATGGATGGGTATTTTATTCAAAAGTATATTTTGCCTATATTCTCCAATCCTTTGTAACTGAGTTTAAAGTTTTGCTCTCTCCTCACTCTTCTGCCGCTCTTCTGTCCACTTCCCTTGCCTACACCACAATTACTGTCAAGTTACCAAGTAAAACTATCCCAAAATTTGTCTTAATTAATACATGCTACTTAGAGGCAAGAATGTCTTGTTTCCACCTTGCAAATATTCACAACCTACTTAAAGTCTGAAAATTATGGTTCTTCTTTGGTAGCAAAGAAGACAAAGTTCCGCATTAACTCCATCCTTTTGTCATGTGGGGGGACAGCATTTTTCACTCATCCAGTAACAGCAACACTGATGTGCCTGTTTAGCTCCATCTCTGAAAAGCTGTCCTAAAGGCTGCAATTCCTCATTTTCTAAGAAAAAAATAAAACCCCCTTATTCCCCAAAGTCTCTTCCACCATGCCTTGTTTTCCTTTCCTGTTCTAGCTCACCTCTATCTGTAGAGAGTCTGCAACCAGGAGCAGTTCTGTGCCTCTAGGCAAAGAGGCTGGAACCATCAGTCCTTATCTATTACACCTTTTTTTGCTCATTCTGCTTCTCTGGAAAAACTTAACTGGTGGCAGCTGTTAAAGGTACTTAGCAATTTTCCAGCCAAAGTAAACACTTGCAGGCTGTAATTACAGCCTGTGAAGGTTCCCCTGAGCCTTAAGGAACTGAGATGCTGCAGAGTACAGCTCCTTAGATCTATCTGGATCCCTTCACAATCCCAAAAGGGGAATCAATTCACAGCTGGAGAAGTATTTTCCAATTACAATTTAAACCAGTGCCTGTGGGCATCTTGGCAGGTGCATCCACATCCATAACAGAGTAGCTGAATTCTGCAGTACTCTGGAGATCTTACAGGAGAACCAGTTAAATAAAAATATCTACAGACACAGCCTCCTGCCCCCCCCCCCCCCCCCCCCAAACAAACTAACCAACTAGAGAGAGAGACACACATTCCTGTACTCTCTTAATACTAAGTTGTAGCTCTTCTGCATTGCTCTAGAACAACAGATATTGGAAACTTCCTGGACCACAGCAACCCTATTGAGAAAAAAATGCATGGTACTTGATGTCAAGTTTTATTCTCTCTATTAAGCTCATTCAATTCTATGGTTGCAAGGAACATCAGTTCATCATGGACCATATGTTTCACAGCATAGATGTTCAGCAAATCATCCATCTCTTGTAAAGGCTTACTGCAAACAGTGAAGCCCGTTTTAACAAAGTAGTAGGCAACCTGGTAAGTCCTTTATGTGTTTATTCTTCAGCTATAAGAATGTGAATTCTTGAAGGAACCTTGGTTGATTTTGCAATAGGATCACAAGTTATTACAACCAAAGTATGTATAAACCTACATTTCTCTGGGAAAGACTATTGTGCTAAAGGCTCAGCACTTCTCAGATGTCTTTTTTTCACCTTCCTCTACATGACATAACTTCTCATTTTGATTTCTATTCTACTACGGTATATTTCTCCCTTACTTAGAATAAATCACCAGAAGAAGTTAATTTGAAAATGTCTTGGATGTGTTTTAACCTACAAAACCAGTATAATCAGCAGTCCCTAATTCTCAAAGTTGAAGGTTTATTTTAGGATAGCGTGCCATGTTTAATTAGTTTTACTGACACTGTACAGTACTATCCACTTTGACAAGAATACGTTGATCATATTACAGAATGATTCCTGCTAGTGGAGATCTTTTAGACAAGATTAGATTTTGCTTCTGTCCAGATGCCTCAAAGAACATTATTAGTTTTTGGTGTCATATTTTTGAAACATTAATATGATCAGCTTATGGGCTTGCTCATATGCTATAAGTGGAGCAATTTATCTGACAGTTAGTTAAGCTGTCAGGACCATACAGCATCTAACCCGATGAACACTGCTTCCATCTGTATCAAACTAAGCACTGCCTGCACAATCTTGCCACAGCTGTGATTTGACCAATGGACATTTTGATGAGCCCCCAACCTTTGAGATTCAGAAATTTACATCACACTGTTCAATAGCTTTTTTCAAGAAAGTTGATTACTTCATGATAATATCCCTAACAGTGAATCTGCATATTTTTAAAGAAATGTATTTTTTTCCCCCATAAATTGGTAAAATGGGATTCAGCGCTGTGCTACTTCGACAGCGAATTACTTTAGCACTCTATAGGAAACCCATAGGACAGCAGCAGTTGTGATAGTACGTTTTCTATATACATACAGAAGGAATGATAAATTGTTCATAAAACACTTCTCTGTTCTTCTTTCCGAGTTGCCAAATACCTACAAGTATCTTTCACGACCCTATTTACTGGTCAGACACAAAACAAATTATAAAATCTGAGAAGCATAAACATTAGTTCTCATACTTTTTAACTAGAGAGCATTACAATAACAACTAAGCGATACTATTGCCCTTAAGTTTAATAATACGTGCTGATATGTGCCCTGGCAGTATGCTTCATTCCTTTTGATAGTATCCCTTTAAAAACAATGTCCTTTAGGGTCCAATGGACCATGAAATAGTCTCTGCAAAAGTACCAATGGTGCCAGTACTGTGACAAACATTCATTTTGGCTGTCAGCTTTAAGAACCATGGAAGAAATGAAGCACATGTATTATATACTGATGTATTCTGACTAGATAATCCTTTTCAGTTGTAGGCACTATAAAGACGAGTGCAGATTACTGTGGGGGAATGTTTAAAAAAAATTCAGATGGGCTGAAACAGTTGTGCTTCCAATTTCACAGTTGGATAATTTGCTTTTTAAACTTCTATTTAAAAGAAAGTTTTACTGGTGATGAAGTGCACTAAGTAAACAATCTATAATTTGAAAGTGCATAAGTTAAAGATCCTTAGAAACTGTTTCTACTAATGCTGCATTTTTTTAATTAATATTGGAGTTCACTTTTCTATGCTGCAGAACTTTTAATTTTTTTTTTCTTAGATACTCATTGTCACTATAAATGTGTCAAAACTTACCGCTTAAATTGTCACCATTTTATGGAATTTTGGTTGCATGCTTGTTTCTGTACAGCTGTAATTGGGACTAATCAACTTGTACTGAAATTAACAGGATCTCAGGATTTGGAATAGGATGCTTTAATCATAGTATTTTGGTGCATTTTTCAGTGCACAACCTTCATTATTCCCATTTTAAAGCTGGAAATGGGATGCAGAAAACCTAAGGGTTTTCTTTTAATTATGCAGTAAGTAGAAGGAGATGCTGTATCAAGTGATCTTACCTGGTTCCTGGCTACCAACACTTGACCTCAGCCTGCTGAGTCCATGTCACCAGTTCATTTAAGAGACATTGTAAAGCAATCAGATGTAACCTATGTCTGACTGAAAGAGGCAGCAGAAGATTAACAACTAGAAACAGTACTTTTTTAAAAATGCATTTTTTTTAAAAGAAAAGTCTATCAAAGCCCAAATGCAATGTATTGAAAACTAGCAAAATGGAGGCAGCCTAGGAAGCCAAGAAAAAATATGATGTATACAGCATATGATAACCACACAAGAGCTATTCTATTGAACCTTTTCCTGTTAAGCACAAAGTTTTCTCTGAAATGTAGAGTAAGGAAAATCTTTAAGTACAAATCAAGGAAGAAATCATCTTGAAGAATCTTTATACATATACTTATGGGAAATCAACAAACAAGGAAACTGTTGGACTGACCAAGTCTTTTTGCACAATAAATGCTCAGGAAAGTTGTTAGATACACTATTTGTGTATTTACACCACCTAAAGTTCTGGTATCTGAACTTGTGTTTATTATTCTAATTTAACAGAAACAGTTTATGCAGGTTCCTTTAACTCAGAGATATAAAATACAGATAGTTCAGTAATTTAGAAAATTCTGATAATGTTCAGATTCATTGTCTCTCTTGCTTGCTATTTGAATACGTGATACCCTACAAACGTGATTCTTTAAATATCTGAGTAACTTTAATGTACAGCAACCCCAACTCAAACCTTTTTTTAAAGAGTTCTGTTTCACTACTGAGAGTTCTGTGTTTGAGAGAGAGCAGAACTGACTAGAAACAAGAGCAGACTGCAGACTTCTACAATGGCACAGTCTTCTACATAGTGAAAAGCATATTGTTATCCAGTTTCTCTGCTAACAAATGCCACAGCAACATCTTACCACTGAAAAGCTGTGTGTATTGCACATTTCCTTTTGCTGGCATGTCACGTCAGAAAATCATTTTCCATAAGGAGCCTGAAATGGAATTTTATGTGAAACTTTAGCTTCACTAAATGTTTAAATAAATCTAGTTAACCAGTATGTTTATCTGTGTTTTGTGTACTCTCTGTCAGGAAAATCTCCATACTGTTTGTTTTCTGTATCACTCTTTACATGTCATGAAGCATATGCTGTACAAAAATGATTGCATTTCAGATTGACAGCTGCTTTGCTGTTCCAGTTATCTATCACGAAGGAATATATCTAGCATTTAAGCAGAGAAATTCCTCAGTAAAATGTTTGGCATTCACCTTTAAAAGTTAACCATTATAAACTCTGGGGCTCAGTTTGCCTTGGTGGTTTAGTATTCTGGTTCGCTAGTAAGCATATAATTTAACTTTTATGGAAGTAGATAATTTAAATTAACATTAATTTCAGTTCTTCTAGGAAACTGTATCTTATAACACCCATGTGGCATAAAGCCTCAGATAAATCAAGATATCCATTTAAAACTCTAAGTTCTTCACAAATTACTAAGTCACTTAGAAGAAAATTGAGTTCTTTTAAATAAATCAAGGAGATATAGATCATTCTTAGGCTCACTAGGTCTTTTTCAGAATTCTTCTGGCTCATCAAATATTATGGAACTTGATAACGATTTCTTGTAAGCTGCTGGCTGTCACAGTACTGAGTTCACTGGTGAGCTGATAAACATATCCTGAAATGTCTCTGAGACAGGAGATGCCCAGCTCTTTCACAGACACTATTAACCTAGTTATTTCAGCATTTCTCCTACGAAAATTTTGTATCAGATTTATTATAAGTAGGAAAAACTTAAAACTTTGAAGAGCGGTTGCTCAACTTACAAATTAATTCCTTGTATTCATATTATTGTCAATCCATTGGCAAATCTAGAGCTACATAGAGCATACTTGGTTATTTTACACATGTCAGTTACTAGATTCTTTACTTCATCATACAGCACTGCTCAATGGTGGTTCTTCCTGAACCATTTCATTTCTCAAGAATTATGGCAAAGCTGCAACAGAGTATGTCCTCAGCTGATTTATTGACAGACCTCTGTAAAGGTTCACACTATTTAATATTTCATATGAACACTTAACTTTTGTAATCCAAGTAAAGCTGATTGCTTTGAATTGCAGGTGCTATATAATCATGATTGCAGTAATTAAAATAATTAGGGTTGGAAGAGGTATAATTAAGTTACTAATATACACAGCCTTTGTCAAATGAAGAACACGAGGTTTTTGAAGAGGGAATAGAAGTAACAGGATAACACTGTAAAAGGTTAAAGCAATCAATCAGATCAGAAGTCAGAAGCCTGTCTTTTACATGAATTTGCAAGAAGAAATATTCTTATAATTGGAAAAGCAAATGATGTATTATTGTTAATTTTTAATTCCAGTACTTGTGTGTATTGAGGTAACACTAAGTTCAGGATACAGTTTTATTCCTGATAAAGATTTCTGGTTTTGAGGAAGCTGCACCAGAATCATTGCTACATAGAAGTTTTAATCAGTGCAGAGATATCAAATGCCAGATCAAAAATATGCTGTACTTTTAGATAGGCTGTGTCTATGTTTTTTCCTGTCTGATAACATGACAAATTATCTACATTGGCATCTCTAGTTTGTTATTTTTCTACCACATAAAGCCTATTGCAAATTTATATTAGTCAGAACCAGAGTGTAAATGCTTTTTCAAGAAAGCTTGCCAACCCACCCCTTCCTTCCATTATAATAATAGAAAAATAACCTTGGTGGAATTTTTAGAAAATGGAATTGCAATCTTCTGCTTCCTAATTAGAGGGTATAGCTACAACATTCATGAGTCTGCAGCTGGCAAGTTTCCACACATTTCAGACCATCAGGAACTTGCTGGGAATGGAAACCAATGTTAAAGACCAGATCCTAATAGAAAGAAAGAGTCACCATTTCCATTGGCCTAACAACAGAAAATGTGCGTACAGGGAGCACATGATCTGTTGTGGTTTTAAGTGAATTTCTTAGTTGGGAAGTTTGGGGCATTATTCACTCCAGATTTCAAGATACATGGTTTTCAAAGCCTGCAGTCGTGTAGGAGATGTAAATGTTGAGAGAGAGTAAGTCAGACATCTCTCATATTGCACAAGAGTCATCAGATATGCTCACTATGTGATGAGCTGCTGATCTGACACACTGGTGATGTTCTGGTGACTGAGGCAAAAAAACAAAGATTTTTTTAAAAGAAAAAAGAATAATAATCTCAACTAAAGACTTCTATGTATTATATATGTATGTGAGAATGCCTTACGGCTTTATATACATCTATGCAGATTCTTTTGTAGCATAGTTTCTTTTTATGTCTACTGTTTTGTGAATGTACTTAGAGGCTGTTTTGCCACTGCACATTTTTAGATACCTGTATAGAGGCTTCTTGCAGAGCTGCTTTTCGTGCATACAAAAAAGAGGTGGAACACATGTAAAGATCCACTTGCAGGTTTGAATGCAGATCTGTATTGCGACCGAACACCTTTTGTATTTAAAAACCTCTATCTGTTTTTCTCTGAAAGCTGAATGTATTTACAGTATCTGAAAATCAGATCTTTTAAGCTATCAATTACACCATGGGTTGAGGTAGTTACCAAATTTAGATTCCCCTCTTTTAGAAGTCCTGATACAGAGTGAAATTAGGCTCTGCTCTCAGGCAACACAGAAATATTTTGGTCATGTGTACGCAATGTTCCACAACCTTAAGATTGCCTTTCTTCTGGAATAGACTGGACCCAAAGCCAAGCATCATGAACTAGCTGGAAGGGGTATTCAAATTTAGACTGAGAACTATAAAATTAATGTTCAGGTTGAAACAACCGCAGCAAAAATTTTAGTAGGCAACCATTTGAACCCTGGCATTCAGCTGGTCCGCTGCACAGGAAAGCAACAAATGGTGAGATCCTGCAGTGATTTTTCTGAAGAAGAGGAAGATAAATAAAATAAACTCCCTGTCCTTGATAGTTCTGTTGCTTTTCTTGTCAGAACTATTGCTAAAGTAATGTACAGGAATGTAGTTAAATGTGTCTGCTGCACCTCTGTGTGCAAGAATGATGTAAAAGCTGAGCCCTTCAAAGGGTAATGAAACATTTTCAGGTGAGGAAATACAATCAGTACTTATCAACAAACTCCTATTCAACTCAAAATTCTGTTTCTAATGTGTGATGGGCCCTCAAAACACAACTGTTTCAAATCTCTCTCAGTTTTCTCAGTGCAAGTGTTTTTTTTGTGACCAACAGGGGCACAATCCCTGCCCTGGTCCTCCTGGACGCGCTGTTTCTGATGCAGGCCAAGATGCCATTGGCCCTCTCAGCCACCTGGGCCACTGCTGGCTCACGTTCAGCCACTGTCAACCAACACCTCCAGGTCCTCCTCTTCCAGGCAGCTCTCCAGCCACTCTTCCCCAAGCCTGTAACGCTGCACAGGGTTGTCGTGTCCCAGGTGCAGGACTCTGCACTTGGCCTCGTTGAATCTTATCCCGTTGGTCTCAGCCCATGGATCCAGCCTGTCCAAATCCCTCTGCATAACCTCCCTTCCCTCCAGCAGATTGGAGCTTCCACTCAGCTTAGTGTCATCGGCAAACTTTCTAAGGGTGCACTCGATCACCTCGTCCAGATCATTAATAAAGATATTGATCAGGACTGGAGCTAGCACTGAACCCTGGGGAACACCACTCGTGACTGGCCTCCAACTGGATTTAACTCCATTCCCCACCACTCTTTAGCCCCGGCCATCCAGCCAGTTTTTTACCCAGCAGAGGTTGTGCCCATCCAGGCCAAGGGCAGCGAGGAACAGTGTAAAAGGCTTTAAAAAAGTCCGGGTACACCACATTCACAGCAGTTACCTCATCCATTAAACGGGTTAACATTGTCATAGAAGGACATCAGGTTGGTCTGGCAGCACCTGCTTTTCATAAACCCATGTTGACTAGGCCTGGTCACCTGATTATCCTACGCATGCTGTGTGATAGCACTCAAGATGATCTGTTCCATGACCTTCCTCAGTACTGAGGTCAGACTGACAGGCCTGCTGTTCCCCGGATCCTCCCTCCGATGCTTCTTGTAAATGGAGGTTATGTTTGCCAGTTTCCAGTCAAGCGGTACTTCTCCAGTCAGCCAGGGCTGTTGATAGATGAAGGAAAAGGGTTTGGAGAGGACCTCTGCCAGGTCCCTTAATACCTTGCATGGATGCCCTCTGGCCCCATAGACTTGTGGATGTCTAATTGGCTGAGCAGTCCCTAACCAAATCTTCCTGGATCATTGGAGTTTCATTGTCACTGCCTTCTGGGTGAGGAGGCCGAGTATCCTGAGAACACCTCATCTTGCTATTAAAGACAGAGGCAAAAAAGGCATTAAGTACTTCTGCCTTGTCCTCATCCCACATCACTGCTGTCCCTCCTGCATCCAGTAAAGGAGGGAGATTTTCCTTGGTCCTCCTGTTGTTGTTAGTATACTTGAAGAAACATTTCTTATTGTCTTTCACTGAACTGGACAGTTGGGAGTTCCAGTTGGGCTTTAACCCATTCTAATTTTCTCTCTTCATGATCTCACCTCACCCTTGTAGTCCTCCTGGGATGCCTGCCCCCTCTTCCAACGCTCATAAGCTTTCCTCTTCTTACTGAGATCAATACAAATCTCTGTACTCAGCCAAGCTGGATTTCTTCCCCACCGACCATTTTATGGCACATGAGGATGTCCTGCTCTTCTGCCGCCAGGATTTCTTTCTTGAGGAGCATCCAGCCCTCTTGGGTTCCTTTGTCATTTAGAACAGTCTCCCACTGGACTTTTCCAGCAGCCTTCCAAACAGTTTGAAATCTGCCCTCTGGCAGTCCAAGGTGACAGTTCTGCTGACCCCCCTCCTTGCTCCTCCAAGAACTGAGAATTCTATCACCTCTCAATCACTGAGCCCCAGGTGTCACCTCCCTCACAAGTCCCTCTCTGTTCACAAACAGCAGATCCAGCTGTATATGAAAATACCAGTAAAGGGGTGAAAATGGCAAAAAGTAAAACATTAAATATGCAACAGGTTAAGAAAATAACCCAGCAGGCATAAATCAGAGTTTACAACACGCACCTCAACATTCAGCCCACTAAAAATCAAGCCATCAGAGTTTATCTGGTAAAGTACAAAATACTTTTAGGAAAACTATAAATTTTTTATCATATAAACCACTATAGAAACTTGCTAGGTATTTGAGTTTATTTGTTTTGTTTTGTGTTGTGCTTTTTTTACTTTTATTTTAATTTTTGTGTGTGTGTGAATTACTTGGCTTTTCACTTTCACAGTGTGTTTCTGGGTAAGTTTTCCTATCAATGTGGAAGACAGTGTCCCTGCTGGAGCCAAATAAAACAAAAAATGCTCAGATGATCACATTTCTCTTCCTTCTGAGTTTCTAGAAGCCTGCAAGTGTTATCCAGAAAGTCCTTAAAACTCATTATGATCACACCTCCCATTTTCTTATGGTAGTTTTTGAAAAGAACACAAATATATAATAAAATTTATCTATTATTCCAGTTGCATTCTCCTATGGTGATTCAAATAAATACTTTGCCAAAACTTGGAAATTACCATCACTAACCAGTGTGTGGATTTTTTCTGTTTCTGTGCAAACACTCCCCATCTGGAAATGCATTCTTCAAGCTTGTGCTGGGAACAAAAAGAACTGGAAACAAGTCTAACAGTTTTGCCAAGTTTTCTTGAGAGGAGTTATGCAAATATTTATGGGTGGCAATGAAAGAAGTTCAGAAAATCTTAGTTTGCACAGGTATCTAACTGGAATACAGACTCAATATTTAACTTTGGCCTTTTTTTTTTGTCTTGGCCTATTTTGAACATTTTATGTATTCAAACACCTCCTGCACCAGCAATGAACTGAAAACTACCAATTTTACAGACAACTTATGTTAGTAAGTACATAAACTTATCAACATTTTCATTTTGGTACCAAAAAGAAGAAAATTATTTTGAATATAGGTGAAATAAACAAAGAATTTACTCATCTGATTGTTTCATGTTATGCATTGTATATCAAAGTCAATTGATATTTACATTCTTAATAGACAGCTCTAAAGTACAGAGTTTTCTTTTCAGGTTTCAGATTATCATATAAAACCTGCTTGTCTTTGGGTAAAACTACATTAGATTCTAGGATGCATTAGATAAACTCATGTTTTCCAAAGATTAACATAGTACTTGGGAAAAGTATTTTCACTGATAACAATGTGATCTATAATATTGTTCATGTCAATGCAATGAATATTTTTTTAATATAGTAATACTATAATAAAGGACGTTTAGTGGAATTGAGAAGAAAAAGAGAGAAACCCTGGAAGAAGAAAGGTAGCCAGCAATTGTGAAAGCAAATAAATAGTTTAGGTTGCAAACCAGTTCTTCTCCTGCTAAAATAAACAGGGTGTTGTCATTGTCTTCACTGCAACCGGATTGTACTGCATATTTAAAGGTAAGATCGTGAGATTCCCATGAATTATAGAGAAAGAAAAGCCATTTGGAACTATTAACTTTCCTCCATTAATTCAAGATGCTTCATTATGAAATTCATAAATGTGTGTGTATAAATATATCTAATATATAGATAAGACTGATTTGCATGACTATATGAATATAAACATAAACTATATGAATATGACATAAACAGGAATTTTTTCAACTGACAGGACCAGACAGATGCCTTTTAAGGTATGCTGTCTGTATTCTATCCTGGATTGGGTTTTGGCAGAGCTACTGGCACTCTTCTTATTTCTCACTCAAAAGCTGAGCCCTCTGATGTCCTTTTTCTGCTGGTCATACAGCAGTACAATTGCTGCAGTAGTGGTATGGAAGCTCATCATTTATATGTAGCAAGTTTTTCTGAAGTAATACAGATCTTATGTGTACATTACATATTTCAGTCTATAGAGTACTCGGCTTTTCCCATCCATGTTCAAGCTAACTTCAAAAGCTGACCTCTCATGCACACAAAGCAAAGAGGTTTTGGCTTTTGAAGTCAAATTATACAACTGCTCCTATGATTAACACACACTTTTAGCCCTTTTGGCTGCCAAACCCAAACCAAATAAAAACGATCATATGTGAGTGGAAGAATCAATGCGATCTGGAAAAAAAATTACATTTTGACATTTCAACCTTTTTTCAGCAGAAACCATGAAAATATTTGTAATTCAGTAGTAGTTCAAACAGAAATCCTCTTTCTGTATACCTAGGGACACATGAAAATGCTGGAATAAAATAAAATATTCCATTTTGAGAAACATCTAACATATCACTTGAATGTGTTTTGTGATGGACTAATGCTGATACATCTGTAGGGTGATAGGGAACTTAGATGTCTTTCATGTCTATCAAACATCATAAACTTAAATAGTAAGAGCAAAGGAATAAACTGAAGTGTCAAAAATCTCTAAGTCCAGCAAACAGAACCTTTGGGACACCCTCAGAATTCTTCCCTCAGTCAAACAAATTGCTAGGGAACACCTGGAATGCCACCTGACAGACTTAGGCTGTTCTGAGACAACAAAGGAGGTCAGTATTTTACATCAAAGCTCACAGTGTCCCCACACTCAGCTAAGCGTATCTGGTGAAACTGGTATGTGTTAATAAAAATGGTGGTTTTAAATTTAGCAGTTTTCAAGAACCTCAAAATCATGCTTTGAATATGGTATGTATTATGAAATCTGACCATATTAATGAAAGATTTAAAGCAAAAACTAACATCCTTTCAACTATTGGAAACTTTTCTGCTTTAGAAGATTAACCAATTTTCGATTTAGTGCTGTGTGATTTTTATTATTTTTCTTTTATATACAATTTCAGAGTGTGATATTGAATAATAATAGAATAAAAAAAAAGTCTGATTGAAAAGAATTCAGTGGTTTCACTTTACCTTAAAGTGTAATTCTCTGTTGAATTGAAGTTCCTAAGAAAAATTTTAATCTTTCAAATCTTTGCTTGTCATTGACAAGGAGAAGCAAGGAAAGTATAATAAATCTCTGCTTGTAGAAGTAGGATAAAATAAAATTGCTCAAGCATTTACATTACTATATATATTTTATATATAATATTTTGGAGATACTTCAATGGCTATTTACATAGAAAAATCTGCTGTATAGCTTCTAAATCCATGTTTGCCTAGTGTGAAGGGGGGACAGACAGAGTCTATCTGCATCTCCTCTTTCTTTAAGCTGTGGACAGTATATGTGTACTCATGGGTTTCATTACCAAATAACCTCACAGACTTTCCAGTTCTCACTTATCAAGCAGAAGAGCGTAGTTACTGTCATCTTGCAGGCAAGGAAGTGAGGCCTGAGATTATGTGTGATTTACTCAAGGTCAGGGAGGATATCTTCTTAAGATTTGAACTCAAGTGTTTTGATCTCTAAAATCCAACTAGCTCAACCATTGTATTGTTCTTCATCTATGCAGGGTGCAATGTTGAGTAATATAACTATGGTGCTTGCTGAATTAGAGTGAGAGTTGTCAATCTCTTGCATGTCCATACCCTGCAGGAAAGTAAATGACATTAAGGCAAGACTCTGTCCAATACTGCAGAAGCATGACAGTGATTCTGTAAGAGGAACTACGGCTCGGATGAAGACTGAGCAAGTGCCACTAGGCAAGAACTTGTGATATCCTTGTGATTCGTCCAAGTTTGTAAAGCCTGTAAGTTTCTTTCTTATCGGCTGGATCTGAATCAGGACCTTGAGGAAGATATAGTAGGGTTTTTTTACAGTGTATTGAGCCATACTTCTGTCTTCATTTCCTTCTCAGTTCCCTCAGGCTTCCTTGCAGTGCTAGCAAAAATGAGAATTTTCATTTCTTAGTACCTTACTGGGCAGCCAGGCCCTGGGCAGTCTCTGTATAAATCTGCCCAAATCCTACAGAGATGTTTTGCTTTCCTGGACTTCATGGCCAGATTCTTATTTTTACTGATATTTTCCACTTCCAGCTACTGTGGAAAAAAAGTAAGGCTGGGGAAGGCATTCTCTTTGCCTTTGTGGAAAGCCCCAGACATGCCTATAATGCCTCTGGCCTAAACGTCAGAGCTTTGTTGTAGGAACGGGAACCTTGCTTTTCCCTCCTTTGTGGGAACATTGAGCAGATTCCTTCTAACCCAGCACCGCTGCTGGTTCAGGAAGCAAGTTGTTATGGGAGACTGTCCTCCAGTGGAGAGGACTAGAACTGACAGCTCTATTTTCTGCATGGTAATTTGTCTTCGGATGAACTTGCAAACCTTAAGTCTTCACAGCAGAAAACTGCATTTTATTCCATATTGTATTCTATTCCTCTACAGACTGCCAAGCTGCAAGCAGCTGCAGCCCACTGATTACTGACAAGAGCTGCAGGGACCATTTAGTTAAATAGTGACCATTAGGGCAGTTTTCAGGTGTCAGAAATTTCACTGTTGGATTTTCACTACACAGAACTGTGGAAGATGCCAATGAATTGACATCTCTATCATCTGTTAAAGTGGAATGAATGATTTTAATGAAAAAATGCTGTGTTTTTTAAAACAATATATGTTTAAGTCTTCTTGTAACTGTAAAAATAAAATAAATCTATACTACATTTCAGTCCAGTTTCAAGCATCTTTTCAGTCCATTTAATTTCCTCATAAACAGAAGTAATCATCTAGATTTTGACTCTGTAATTGATGCTGCTTCACAGAAGAAACTGAGGCCTATTCTTTCATTTTAAACATCTTCTTTGCATGTTGATAATAATTTCCACTAATATCTCATTCCACAAGAGCCTGTCTATTATTTAATTTTTACTCTATCACATGACAGAGAAACAAGGGGCCTTGCCAAACTAATTAATGAGTCTTAACAAATTGACAATGCCTGTAACACCCTCAGTCTGGCTTCTAACAAAAACAAAATTTGTGAAGTCATTGTTACAGAGAAGAAAAGGAGACTGTGAGACCAGTGCTCCATGTCACTTGTCTGTATAAAGCAGAAATCACTCCAATATGCTATGCTCAAGGCCACTGCCTTCAACTAATCAGCGAAATCCAAAAATGAAAAGGTCATCAATTAAAAATATTGCTTGTATTTTATCGTCTTTCCTTGATAAAAAATTGCATTGAAACTATCACAATCTACTATAAAAAAAAACTATTGATGCAGTTCCACTTCATTAGTGGCAATTAGTGGGAGGTTAAACATAGCACAGTGCAGTGAAACTATGCAGTAATTAGAAACTACTCTTAAGAAAAGAAAACTCTTATAAAATTAGGTTTGTAATACATTTCAGATTAACAAGTCAAACCTTGAGTAGCCAGCACATTGAAGAGGTTTATTTTTTTTTATTTTTTTTTACTGATCTTATTTTATATTTTATATTTACAAGTACATATTTGCAGAACTGCACATTTGAGCAGAAGCAGAATTGCTGTTAAGGCTCTCCAGCTACCTGGGAGAGAGAAGGCCAATTAATTCTGGGAGAAGTGGATGGGTGATCGGAGTAAGACTCTGAAATACAGGATTCGGTTCTGACTCATGACAGTCTTTACCTACTTGCCCTCAAGCAGATGTCTTTTATCTCAATTCTGTACCTTTAAAGGTGGATAGGTAGTAAAAGCAATTGAAAGAAATTAATTACTATGAGATGCTAAAGTCTGTGTACATACCTAAACAGATTTGCAACCTGAAAATACCTATAAACGTATTTCATAGGGTCGTTCATCCTAATCAGCTCTGTGGTGAGAGCTGTAGCCCTTGAGAAGAAGGAGAGCTACAGAGCTTATACCAATTCAGTAATGCCCTGCAGCAGCCTGTGCCAGGGCATTGCAGTGTAGAGCAGACCGATTAGCAAGATTTAGTCCATTATTGCATAACGACATAAGAACAGTTCTTCTGAGTCAAATAAAAGACACCTCTAGCCTAATACTTTGGTCCCAATCTCGGCCGAGGACCGGATATTTGGAAAGCAAATAGAGACTGTTATTTTTCACAGAATGACCTTCCAGCACCATGGATTGACAGTTTCCAAACTGAGTGAAGAATCTGTACAACAAATCTGAATGATGAATAAATTGCATATGTTTCATACGTAACAAATCATTGCCTGAGGGAGGATTTGTCACTGATCCTCACTAAAAAAGGAGTAAGAGACTGTTAGGCCAAAATGAGCATAAAATTGTCCCCACATTAGCCTAGAATGTTACCCTAGCACCTGGGAAGCACACTATAACAGAAACTCAGCCCTAATGTACATTAGTATTAATGTAATATAAATATAACATATTAGTGCACTAATCTCTATGCATCACACTAACACTGTACCAAACAGAGATGAAGTGACCCAATGTCAGAAATTATAGAATAACGAGGGAAGCTATCTTTTTATTTTTGGCAGTATAAAAATTTAGGTAAAAATTTCTTTAGGAAGGTTTCAATATTGAAGTGATGAATTGCGTCATGAACCTGTCTGCTTCATCTACATTCCATCTGCTGATCCACGTCCACTTGCACCTTGAAGAGCTAGAAGACATCATAAAGAGAAAGAAACAAACACCAAAACCCCAACTGTGATCAGCTGAGAGAGAAGCATTTTCTGCTTTGGACTCTTTGTACAGAATTTCTCCAGCAATGTGCCTGTCTGTGTTTCAGGAACAGTTAAATTACATTTTATAGCAATGTTAAAGAATGAAATGTTAGAAAGGTGCCCTCCACCCCCTTAATGGCTGGCTAATAATAAGTTGGTCATCAAAACTGAAATGTCACCAGATATTTGCTGGTTTCACATATAACCTGCACCAACTGTAAATGAATATACACACTTTTTACATGTATGTACCGAGTTAGTAAATTTATGGGCTACATCCTCTATTACAAGTCAGAGCAGTCTGAATAAAACTTCCTGATATAGCTTATTTGAGTGATGTGGTAGGATCCTGAGCTGAAATAAAGAAAACTTAAATAAAATTTCTGCAAATGCCTTGGCCCTGCTCTTTGTGCACTGGAAACTTAAGGCAGAATGGTGGAGCTTCTCTGGGTTGCTAAACCAGTCAGCAACATCTGTAGACGTGGTTCCCAACTGTTCTATCATCTAAGAAAAAGAGTTTTTTTCCTGCTCCACACGTGCTAACTTCTACCCCTGTCTCTTCTGGGCAAGCATTGCTATTGCCTTCCTGTCACCTCTCTAGAGCAACTACTGCAATGGTTTCAGAAGAAAAGCATCATCATCCCTCAGGCTGCCCACGCAGGGTGCACGGTGGCAGTTGAATCCTTTGTACGATCAGTGAGGCCCTCTCATTGCTCATAATTAGTCAAAAACACACCAAAGAACGTTCAACCCATGCCAGATCAATCCTCAAACAAAGGTTAAGTGGAGACATTTCTCAGCAACTGCTTTCCCTTTTCTGTAAATTGTTTTTTTCATCACAGCGGAGAATTTATTTAAAGATCTTTAAAAAAACCACTTTTTATTCTTTTTATTCTGAATCAATTTAACAACTTTATGCATTGATATATTTAAGGGACCTAACTTTTGTTACTTGCACAAACATTATGGCATGCCTACTCCAAGACATGAGGGAGACATTTCCCAGGCTTTTGAAATTTTCCAAGAGTTCTGTTGAGAATTCCTCCTGTTCCCTGTTGGATTACAAATGCAGAAATGGAACTACTATTGATCATCCATTATACTTATTTGCTTTGAAACAAGACATATTACTATTATAACAAATTATATAGGGATTTGTCTCTGTGACTTAAATTAGGTGTGTAGTTTTTCACCATTTTTGTTCAAAAAATTCAAATTTGAAGTCATTCACATATTTATTACGACATATTCCTGAAGTTTCAGAATTTGCTCTATTTTCTTCAAGCTTGGCAATGTCAAGCAGTACCATCATTTCACCAATTACTGATCCCCTCTGCCATCCATACAATGCCAAACACAAGAAAGGCAGATAAATGCAGAAGATTCAAATTAAAAAGGAGCAGATGGACTTATCAGCAATCACACCTCTGGAAAGACTGAGAGCCTCACAGAGATTTATAAACCTTCTGGAGACAAGACATTTGGTAATCACATAAAATGATCCCTGAAATGTTTTAAATGAGTATTTAAAACATCAATTTTACGTGGAATACATGTGGAATACAGGAAACTTCTCAAATAAACAGTGATCCAACAAGGAGAAAACAATTAGGTACTCAAAGGAATTTGCAAGTGTACGTAACCTGAGTAAGCAAACATATGATTCCAGAAAATTAGTTTCCCCTTGCCCCCACCCTCAAGATTTCAGCCGAGTGAAAAAAAAGAATTTTCACATAAATGTGACGGGATGATTCCACTAACAAGAATAAGCTAAGTGTCTGCCACTAGGACATGTCAATTATCACAGTTTTTCTCTGTAAGGGACATAACTTTTCTTGGTCTGGTAACAGTTCCTCCATCAAATCTGTTAAGCTCTTCTCTTCTTGGTCTAAATAAAACTGAGGAAGTATTCTGCTATCCTCCTCCTCTCCTTCTTGTTTTTGTTTCTGTGTGTGTTAAAGGAACATTAATACTTGTGAGTGACTGAGCAAGTGTGTGTGTGTGCGTCTGTATATTAAAAAGACAGAGGTAGTGAGTGCATCCCTACAAAGATATATGTGCTCAACTAGTTGGTGAAAATGAAACTAGAGGCAATGAAATCAAAAAATCAAGCAGTATCTCCAGTTTATCTCCCCCACCTTCAACAAAATGTAAAGCACCAATTTTCTACCACCTGCTCAGCTGTGACGGCTTTCTTTCTTAAATGTCCCTTTTCTCAGTAGGACTTCAAACAACCTACACAGGGATTACTTCAGCTTGGAAACTATTGGCTCTGCAATAAAGAGGGAAAAGAATCAAATCATATGATTTGTACAAAATTAATTTAAAATACCTAGCTCTTGCTATACAAAATTTCGTAGGACAAGGAGACATATGTACAGGTCAGTTGTGGCTAACAGACTGAGCCTATTTACTAAGAATTGGAAAAAGATTAAAGTCATCTCTTCAAAAACCACCAGACAAAGCAGCTGAACTGCAAAATTCTGCAAGTTTCTAAACTGAGTGGGATGTAGGAGATGATTAAAAATGGAATTGCTTCAAGGACAGAGGCCAGAAATCATCCAAGTGGATGCATTAAGCTTGAAACATTCTTCAAGGAAAAGAAAAAAATATTTTGGAAGCAATTTTTATAGGAAATATGAATAGAAAAAAATGTCACACAAGGTGTCAGTAAGTGGCAACAGAAAGATCATTTGTTTACCCAGTGATAACCTTTGTAGCAAGACATTTCCATGCTTTTCCCAACATTAAGTAAAGTTTTGACCTTGAAGTAATGGAAAAACCTTGAAAGGCTTCAGAAGGAATAGTAATAAAAAAAAGAACCCAAGCCTCAGCACCAGCAAGGTCAAAGAGAAGGAGAGAACTTCTCTGGTGTGAAACAATGACTTATACCTAATTTCTCTGAAACTGTTTTTTTCATTCAGCCATGGAAAGAACTTTTCAGGCTAAAAAGTACAAATTGACTTTGTCTGTAGGAAGCAGCATTTAAAATAGAGAGAAAAGGTTATAAGTTTTCACAAGTCTATTTCTAGAACTCGTTCTGAGAGACAGGATTAAAATTTGTGCACTGTTCTTCCCCATTAAGTTATGGGTACAGAGGACTGGATTTTTTTCAAAACAGCTTGAAAGAAAGGCCAAGATGAGTAGTACACAATGCTTTTGAAAGTCTGCATTCAATAGGTTTCTGGGATAAGGATTTCATGGAAATTTATAAAAAAAATGTGAGTAGAACTGGGAGTCAAGAAAACAACATAAGATAATCATTATTTCTTTCCCCTTAAATGTTTTAATTCTGTAAATATAATTCTAGCTTCATTGCTTCAAGCTTAGTGTTCCAGCTGCAAGCTGGGTTATATTTCAAGCTCTTCTCCATTAAACTAAACAAGAACAGCGTCGAATGTCACACAGTCTTCCTTTCCTAGATACAAATTGGAACAACATGAATCCATTATGATATGACAAAAATAAACCTCCGTGTTTGTGTAGAGCCAATATAATCAACTCATTTCTTTATTTTGGCTGCCATTTTAAAAATGGATATAAGTGGAAACATGAAAGTCTTTTTCCAGCAAATTAATCTGTAGTGATAGTTTTCAAATTTCCTATGCAATTATAGGTCTATTTTGGCCCTATTTTCTGTATTTTGGAAGATGGACCAATCAAGCTCACCTAATGTAAGTCTAAAATCACATTTCTCAAAATATGTGATTATCCAGCGGGAGGGGGTGGATGGGGAATGAAAAGGGTGACATAGTGTAGGGAACTTAAAAGAAATCTAATTATCATAATCTATTTTCATGGTAATTTGGATAACTTCTAAGAGAGAGATAGAATGGAAAAGATAAAAGTGTAGAGAGAGTCTGGAAGCTGAAATACCATGTAGAAAAAGGGGAAAAGGTACGTGTTTTAAACTGGAAGTGTTAATGATATTTAGAATATTTTATCAAAATGAATAGATTTTCTACAAAATAAAAATTTTAATTCTTAATTTCTAGGTAGATGTTGAAGAATTGATACCAAAAATGCTTAGCTTGTAATATTCTGAAAGACAGACTCAATGATTATAGCAGAATCTGAGGGACTAAAAGTGATGAATCTCTCAGAACAAATTATTTTGGTATCAGTGGAAGAAGGAAATTTTCAATGCAAAAGATTAGAAAACAAATTTACTTCACCTTGGATCAGCTGTATGCATTGTCTCTAGACAATATTTTAGGCAAATATTTTGGTAGCTAAAGACCATGATGTTTTTTTCTGTTGTATCAGCAGTGGCAGGGTTCCTAGTCTCTTTTTCTTTCCAAAATTTCTTCTATCCTCTCATTTGGTACAGATGTCCTTTCTTTCTCCCTTTACTCATGCCTCCCAGGAGCAAAACTGCCAACTAGTTCACTAAATCCTTGCAAAATGCTCTGTGATCTAAATGTTTTTATTTCTATAATGTTGAATCATGGATGGGGCCTTCTGTGCAGCATTTATTTGCGGCAAGGAAAAGGCTAGAAAGTTGCACAACCATCCTAGCTCTGAGGTCACTCAGAGTACAGTGGAATAAAAATTACACTCTGCCACAGAGCCGGTCTGTAACCGAGGTATGGAAAAAGGGAGAGAAAATTGAAAAGATGGAAATGCACAGGGTGCTTAGGGCTGAGGCTATCACCTCAATTACACAGAAGAGCAGAACAAAATGAAGCAGGTAGATAAGGTCAAAATATAGTTTGATATTTCTGCATAGCTTAAAGGACAAAGAAAAAGTATTTATTTGAACATTTCTCCTTACAATTCTCTATAAACTGTTCTCTCCCACATTACCAGACAGTATCGATTTAGGTACTGGAAGTCTGGGGACATATATGCAAGAATTTCAGGGCGTTAAGTCTTCCCTGCCACCAGCAGTGCCTCTACACAACCTCCAGGGACAATTTTTATCATCATTTCTAACTTCCACATTAATTTTCTCTTTAAAACCTAAACCATTCCTGCTGGCATACGTGCACGCACACACACACATGTATATATAGAACTTGCAAAATAAATTTAAGAAGCTTATTTCGAATATATTTTTACATGCACATTTTCCCTACGCAAAAGGTAACAATTCTTAGAGAGTAGAGGAAGATGGGAAAACCATTGGAAAATATTCTGGTTCCACTTCCTTATGTACGGGGATAAAAGGAAGCCTATTCTGGTCTCCCCATTGTGTCACTTGAATGATCACAGTGTTCGCTCATGGGTGCTACCGATGCTCTTTCATATTACGCATTGAACTACAGAACCAGTAAAATGAAGTGGCAGAAGCCCCTTCTCTCTCAGACCAGTCAGTGCACTTCCCACCAGTTCACCCTCTGTTTCTTAAAAAATCTTGATCGCCTGTCTGCTTTTCATTTTGCTGAAACAAGTGTCCTTTCACTCAGGGAAGGGAAAGAGAAGGTTATCTTCTGAGCCAGTCATACAGCAGGCCAGGCTGTACTATATAACTTACAAGGTCAGCAGATTCAAAAAAAGTGAGGGTTTTCACCTCTTCTCCAATGAAATGGAGTGATAAGGGCTTACTTGATTAAACTAGCTGATAAGAATAGCTATTGTAATTTTTTTTCTTCTCTTTTCATGCCTCCCTTTGGCTCCAAGAGATACGAATGGAGATCCTTTAGCCTGGCATTGACCGAGGCTTTGAAAGGACTTGCTGATTATGGATAATGTTCTCATTCAAATGAGCAGCCCCTCTGAAGCGAACAATAAATGCTGCCTAACTGTGAGGAACAGGATTTAATTTTACATTTTAAAATTAATTTCCATAACACAAAGAATTGTATTTATACATTCCAATCTCTAATCCCACTGAGATTTTTACCATAGACTTCTGCTAAAGAAGAATCTACACCACATGAAGTTTTCAAGTGAGGTCACAGTTAACTACCTATTTCTTAAGTGGATGCTTCCATCAACGATCACAGAATTATAGAATGGTGCACAATGTTTCTGAGTAAAAAGCTGGGATAGAAAACCCTGAACAGGACTATGAAAATACAGGGAGAAGATACTAATTAATCAGCATGGAATATTACAAGAGTTAAGATACTGAGAATTTATCTTTTTCTGCATTAGAGATTCTACAGTAAAGTTTGCAAGACACTTATGAACACGAGAGAGGAACAGGTAGGGTAGTTACCTGTTTGCCTATTTCATTCTCCAGTAAGGACAAGAATTAGAAATGCTTGTTAATTAATGTGTTAGAAGTCCTAGTAGACTAGCAAGGAAAATCAGTTTAACTCACTAATTATGGTTCGTTCAATAGTCAAACTGCGTAATTCCTAGTTGAAGTATTTTTGTTTCTTACACTTTACAGCAAGGATGAAACTCTTGAAAGAGACATCAGCATTTTAATCTATGTTACCCTGCAGGGGTATCATTAAGTGGGTTTTGATTATTTTTGGTTTTGAGGCTTTTTCTAGTATGCGCAGAAAGGCTGAATTAGATGGAAAAGCAGTTTTTTCTCCAAAGTTTCCTTCTTGCTTTCTTCCCTTGATGGCAGCAGTAGCAGCTACATTGATGTAGAATGATGCATTTAACATCATCATGTTCATGATTTGCTTACTCTTCATTTTCGTCAAGGCCTGATGTGTATATTACTGAAATCAAGTTATTTCTATGAGTGCCTCTCAGAAGGAGGGAGGGCACCCCATGCCATCTTTGAAATTCAAAGTGTGCTGGCACATTGCAACTTCTTTCCCAGCGACTGGGAGAATAATCAGCACTGCAGGATCTTCTGCAACAATCAGGGAAAGACGTTTTAGCTCTCTGGAGAAGTTCAAGCAATAGGTATTCACTGCATGGATCTGAGCCAGCACCCATCTTTTCTTCAGGGACTTCAGTAAAATCTCCAAATCTAACCTGATTCTGGCAGTTATTCAGTAAAGACTACTACTGACCAAGACACCACCAAGCACCAGCTGTGATTTCTTTCATTTAAAAATAAAACAAGTGAAAAAAAACCCACTGAACACCTCAAAAACAGGATAGAGAAAAAAACCCAACTATACAGGTATGAATAGTTGAATTGTTTATTTAGTTAAGTCTAAAAGACGCTCAGTCATATCAGTTATCTGTTCCATCTCAATATAATAGCTACTGGTTTTTTTTTTGCTTAACTGGTGTACATCTGGGCTGTGAGTTCAAATCTAAAGCAGAGAAGCACCAGGTTTAGGAGCCAAAATTTTAGCAATGTTTCCCTTTGTCCTGTCCTGTGATCATGGGAACTGTAGGAGTTCAGAAGGTGGTGACTGAAGCAACTACCACACACCAAAATAAATGTTAGCATTTTAAAGGGAAACTACAACTTATTTAGAGAATTATTATTTTCATTCAAAACTCATGAGTCTAACAGACAAGAAAGACCATCAATCACATTTTAGTGACAGAATTGGTACCAGCTACCAAAATAATAACGACTGATAACAATGAATGTATTCTCTCATTATTTTGACAAAGACATCCGTTGGCTTTAGGAAAAAGCACTTCCGTATGATCCTTACAGATTTTTCTAAATTGATGATGTAACAATAAAACCACAGCTTTTGTATTGCCTGTCTACAAAAGTAAGTTCTGAAACATAAAAGTAATGGCTCAACAACACCAATCTAGAGACTATCAACTGTTCCAATTCAAAATATTATCTACTCATCTTTCTATCCTAGCAGTTTACTGCTTTGCCAAAGAGGTTTATGATGATGGTCTCCAACTGACATTTATGATCACTGGCTTATACACAACAAGAGGTCAATTTACAAGAATCATCACTCCACTCTAGTAAGGGAAAAGAGAATTGAATTTGGTCTTGCTGACAGCCATGTTATACTGAAATGAACAGATTATAATGATATGATTTATCAGTATGAATTTAGAACATTCAAAGAATCTGAACTAGACTTTTCTAAGAGCACTCCTTCACTGGCCACAGCACAGAATATAGGTTTGAATCACAATGCACTGTCATAAGGCTTTTTGTCTTTGGAGAGTGGATCATCGCAGTTGTGAATCGTGTACACAGAGTGAACCTCCTCTAATTTAAACTGAGAGTGAGATAGACCATTTCTTCTGTCCTCGGACTATACTGAAAGGAAACTTAATTTTTCAAATGCCCTATTGAGTTAAAATTTCCTTTCGGTTCCACAAAAACTTACTCTCAAAGATGTCTTATGCTATATACTTTTTTAAAAATGTGTTTCTGTAATGGGCCATTCCTTCACTGTGAGAGTCCATGGAGATTCATTGCCCAGGTTGGAGCTGAAAGTAGCAAACACACCATTTTTGGTACAAGCGCACAGATTTGGTATAATTGGCCTTGTCTTTCCATTTGTTTTCCAGCTCTCAGCCTCTGCTCTTTCTCTTTCTATCCTGGATTGGGGGCTTTCTCATCTCCAGAGATGCAGTTTATGTACCCAACACAACATTTCTGTCCCATGTGCTTTTGCGAAGGCTGTGTCTGGTGAGGAAAAGACTGGAGGCAGACCCCATGTCTTAGTCAAGGCTCAACTTCTGGGCAGATACAATTCCCGCTACCTCTGTCCTTCATTGATTTGTTGCTCCCTCCTTCAAAAGGTCTTTGTATTTTAGAGCATATCTGAAACTCATTGGGAATTCTGTACACAATGCTATTTTGCAGAGCTCTAATTAATAATATATTTAGCATTCTGAGTCTAGAATGGAAGCCTTTTGAGAAATTATTAATCACAGAGATGAGAAGCTCAAAAATATCAAAATGAAAAGCTTCCTTCTGGCCACAGGCATGTTAATCTTTGTTATTCAGCAGTTATGTTTTTTTGACAGGAATACTAACACAAATCATGCAATGGGAAAGTTTCTGCATTAGAACTTATTTTCTGAGTAACACAGATTAGTAGGAACCCTCCAGCTTCCCTTAGCTGTGCATCAACTTCCCTTCAGCCCATTTTGTTGAAAGAACAAGTCAATGTCAGCTTGCTTTCCGGCTGATCTGGCCTTCTCTAATCTGCTTGTCAGCACTGTGTAGGAAAAGAAACAAAATTCTTTGCATCATATTTTTTAAGCAGGAGGGTATTATATTTCATATACTTCTAAAACAAAAACAATATCATAAACTAGTGTAGGGAAACCCTGTTTTTTTTTCTCTCCTTGATATAGTACAAACAGAATATAATCTTTCTGTACATCTCCAGTCACTGTGCTGAGCATCTCCAACCTTAGGAAAATTTTGCTCATCAGCAAAGAAAATAAATGTAAATAAATAAGTTTTAAAATACAATTACTTTATCTTATTTCAGTCACTGGCAAAAGATAAAGGAAAACAAAAAGAGAAGGAAAAGGGGAAATATGTTAAAATGTAAAGTCCCTTCCAGAAACTCGAGAGACCTATAGGCAATTGTTGTTCAATTACAGTCAATTTCCCAAATTGACTCTTCCACTACACCTTAGGGATCCTTTCCTCCAACCCTTATTTCCATGAATTGCTTATGAACATATCCGTGAACAGGACACTAAGCTGTATCCAAATTTCCAGCACAGCACATTGACTGTTTCTCTTTAGAGCCTAAACTTTCCATCAAAGAAGAAAATTGAATCAGTTTGATGCTTTAGTTCTTGATAAATTTGGTTTTGGCTCAGAAGTACCTGGTCACTGTTAACATTTTTGCAAAGAGGGAAGGAGGAGGGCTAGGTCTTTGATTGCCTCCTCCTTGTCATACACTGGTTTTTCTCTGTCATTGATAGTCTGACTTATTTCATTGTTCCCTCTTCCATCTAACGTGTTTGTAGAACCTCTTCATTTCTTTACCCTTATTAAATCTCAATGCACTCAGCACTTTAGCCTGGCTGATTTTAATGCTAAAGATTTTTGAGAACCTATGAAAGTCAACTGCCTTTTATTATTTTTATGTCTCCTTTTGTATTAAAGATACCATGACACAGCTGAATTACCTTTCATTACTTTGTTATTTTCCTCTGCTTTTTTACTGTTGGTTCCTATACCAATACAACCTGGGTTAGTCATGCTCAGATTCATTTATCTGGACACTTTTGCACCATCAGTGAATCTTGGTTTGTCAGTTATTTCCAATACAGTCCTCCTGCAGCAGTGTCTGCTAACTCAGTGGCAGCAGTTTGAGCTGAGTGCACTGCCCAGCACACCAGAGATTATTAATAAGATTTTAGCTAGCTGTTGTTCCAATCCCTATATGATAATTACAATTTTACCTGGGAAGCAATATCATTTGTGACAGTTTTCAGTTCTCACTAAAAATTCAGGCAAATTAGAATACCATCTGAAAATGGAATATTAGATTTAAGAATTCTGAGTCTTATTAAAAGCATATTACAACCCAAGTTAATTTTTTCAGTTGAGGACATAACTAGTGCTTTGTGGATAAAGCCCAGACCAATTAAGCATCACTGCCAGCTGCATCTTTTAAACAAGGTACAAATGCTACATATTTTCTACTAATTTTAGTGATCTGGATTGTTATTGTTCAAGGACTGCAAATCATCCAACTCCTCAGCGCCAGAGAAGTAGTTAGCTTCATAGAGCAACGGCACCTACTAATTCCTGTTCTTTCTTGTCTATTACTAATACAAAACCTATTGGGACAGATAAGATGACTGCTATCATCAGGCACATACACAGATTGATAATTTTGTGACAGTTTCTTTCATCTGCAGGATTGCAGATGACCAGGCATACCTAAACAAACACCCTCAGGAACATACATCAGGCATTGCTTTATCGCAAAGGTCTTTGTGGTTACGTGAACTGAAACATGCATTTGGTGCTCATTGACTGCTAACTGCAGACCTCAGCCATGAAAAGACACAAAGCAATGTGGTATATTGCAGATGCCCAGTTCCATAGGGTTACTTAGATGGGATTCAATAGAGGTGTTTTTGTTATACCAGCGATTTGGTCTTAACTCATTGTTCTATTATTTCTTTGCACTCTCTGCCTTTGATTAAAGGAAAAGGATTACCCCTGCTTATGCCTTTTTAGAGCATAGGTCCAAACTGGGCCCTGATCTCAAACAAAAAAATCTTCTCCTCAACCATATAAAAATATCCTTTCTGTATTGGCACACATTGGCTGATAGCGGCTGAAGATACAGTAGGTGCTGCATATCTGCATTACACAATAAATAGAAGTAATCCACTTATGTCAATAGTAATATTTTACTGCTGCAGTAAATGCATGCCTTATCTCAACCACCATGCCAGAAAACTGCTTCTGTGATGTGTATAAAAGCAACAATTACAGTCATTTAATTGATCTGATACAAGTGTATCTCTGAAGCTAACATGTACAGAGATATCATCACCTAATCTATTAGGACAGTATTGACATTTGTAGGAATTGCTTTCTGAAGATTAAGATGAAACAAAGTCGGGATTGATTTAAGTATTCAAAAGGATTTTATTCACTGTTTTTACACTGTGGCAACAGTCATTTATGAAAGTCAGATGGATTTAAATTGATTTGAAATAGAGTTGTTATTTAATTATCTGGTACAACTGCAGTATATGAAGCATTGATCACTATGAGAGGCTTTCTGTGGCGAACAGGTTACAGAGAAGAAAGATGGAAGCCAAGAGATGAGAGGAAGTGAAGACATACACCACTAAATCACCAAGCAGCGTGTTTCACCAAGGATTAAGAGACCTATGCAAAAAAAAATAAATATTGAATAATCTTTAGGAAACTGAAATAATTTAGACCTCAATGTGAAGCAAGAAAATTAAAAACATCAAGCAGCAGAAGAAATCTTGCTTTTTTACATGCTCTTTTTAGTATATTACAGCAATTTCAGAAGATGCAGGAGTCTAGAATTAAATGCTCATCTCCAACCACAAGGGTCCAAAATGCCTTCCTCAGTCTGCACCTCTGCAGAGGCACTGATGCAGCTTGCCTTGGTTCTGGCACTCTAATTCTTCAACCCTTTTCACACAGGGGCATCATTGGGATCACATGAGGAAGCCGCATGTTCCAGCACAGCCAAGGGAGCTTCCTTGAAAGCATGCGTGTTAAGCAAAGAGGCAGGAAAGTGTCCCCAGGGTAATGACTGATCTCAGCAATATTTTAGGTGATGATACAGTAACTTATCCGGCAAACATGATCTAGAAGGCCTCCTAAACTTTGAGCCACTTGGGGATTTAAATGACAGAAATCTGACTTGTTTTTGGGGTAATGCAAAGCAGGATTCAGTCACAAGACATTCGGTTTTGCCACAACTGAGGCAATGTTGGACACACCAATAAATGCAATACCAAGACTCTGAAGAAACTCTTATGCCCAAAAGAGTCCTGGGAAACTCTGGATTAATGCAGCAAGTTGGTGGGATTTGTAGAATCACCATCTTATACTTTCAGTTGGTTGCAAATGTACAGACTGAGAACAGAGCTCCAGAGCATTTGTGACACCGCATTTTCTAAAATTGCATCTCTCTTCATAATGACCAAATGGCTCAGTGAGAAAAATTAAATTGCTCACAAGTGCATAAAACAGATCAGAGGTTCACATCAAATAAATTAAAAGCCTGATATCTTGCACACTGGTCAAATCCTGTACGCCAACTCAGACAAATTATATTTGAAGTCAATGAGAATTATACTGAGCCATGGATAACAGATAAATAATAAATTTCAGATGATGGAACAAAACTCTACTAAACTTTGAAGATACATGAAGATACACTTTGCCAACTAAAAATGTAAACTCAGAGGTCTGAGAGGCATCGAATTGGCCTTGGCAGTATATGATTCTACAAAAACAGCTCCAACCATATGGCTGTGGCTGCTTTTTGCTTGAGGCTTTGTTGCCTCCTTCAAGTTTCAGGAGATAAGGAAAAATTGAAATTATTCAGCCATCATCAGAAGCAATCCCCAATCCATAAGGACATGATGTAGCTTCTGATATTCCACCTGGTGCTTATCCCAGTAGAAAAAAAGATTAATCTAACTTGGTCTCCCTTCAGTTATTCCCCATTATAAATGAGGGGACAAGAAAGATGATGCAGTATGCTGTTTCAAGGAAAAAGACACCAGGTTTAACAGCACTGTAAAGAAGACACTTTAAGATTTTTTGATTCCTTTGTTAATTTTCTGGAAGGAGGTGGAGGGATTGGGCTAAAAAATATGACAAGCTTTATTTTCTGAAATCTAAGATGCATGTCTTGGGGAGTAGGGCAATGGAGGTGTTTATGGGTTAGGTAAATTGATGACCTTACCCAAAATATCACACCTGTGTCAGAGGAAAAACTAATATGAATATCAGAGATGCATTTTTACCACGCCTTAAATTACAATAAGCAAGGTAAAATATTTTCTTTTCACATTTCCTGACAAAGGCTATTGCACAAATTCATGTGATTATTTAGAAAGAACATAAGCAAACCATACCTTGGATCTAAAATTATTCAAATTTTGCAAGGCTAGTTTCACTTTGACCACACTGTATTGCTTCAAGCATAATTCAAAAGAAGTGCTAAGATTTGGTTGAATTCCTATTGAAATTCTCCCCTCCCTCTCACGGTTTGCAGTGAGCTAAATCACAAAGTAACAAACTTCATTTTAATTTAAACTATGCTCCAATTTGAAGAAACACTCATTTCAGAAATTGAGATTAACTTAAATTCTCTGCTCTGGTGAGAACCCATATGGAGTACTGCCTCCAGCTCTGGAGCCCTCAGCACAGGAAGGACACGGACCTGTTGGAGGAAGTCCAGTGGAAGGCAACAAAAATGATTAGAGGGGTGGAACACCAGGCTGAGAGTGCTGGGGTCGTTCAGCCCAGAAAAGAGAAGGCTCTGGGTACGTCTTATTGTGGCTTTTTAATAATTAAAGAGGGCCTCCGGGAAAGATGAGGACAAGCTTAACAGGGCCTGTTGCGATAGGTTGAGGATAAGAGGGTAGATACAAGCTAGATATAAGGAAGAAATTTTTCACAATGAGGGTGGCAAAACACTGGAAAAATTTGACCAGAGAGGTCCCACCCCTGGAGACAATCAAGGTCAGGTTGGACAAGGCTCTGAGCAACTCAACTGAGTTGAAGATGGCCCTGCTCACTGCAGGGGAGCTGGATCAGATGACATTTAATGGTTGCTTCCAAACCAAACCATTCTATGATTCTACGGTATTTAATAAAGCCAAATGAGTTTGATACTTTCCAGAGTTGTTCTGCAAGGGTCAAATGCGATTTTTTTTTTTTTTAATACCCTCTTAGGTTCATCCATCACTGATAAAATAATACGAGCTTTTGGAGATCACTCCCTTGCAACCACTCATAAATAAATGGCATCCCTTATATGTCCTCTGTAGTTTTATGCCTAAATTAAAAAGTCAGAATCTATTTCATACTGTCAAATGGATCTTTAGCAACTGGGATTTGTTTTCATATTGTTGTACCTTGTAAGCATAGAGAATACAAGAGCTTTTTCTCTAAATTAAATGAAAATATTATTGTTTTTGCCCTAAGCAGACAATACAGAACATGCCCAAGAAGATAAATGTAGAAAGCAAAATATAGCAAAAGATTGAGTACTTGTCAAAACCAAATTGAAGGCAGTAGGCAGCAAATTGGATTTTCTTTTGCAATAACATGCAGTTCACATTCTACTACAGTAATGAATATTATAATGTGTGCTTTCTAATATAGTATCTGGTGATGCATTTCTAGAACTATTTCTCAATGCTTAAGGATATTCTTGCTATATCATGGTTCAGTACATAGTAATGATAAGTTTGTTCTGTTCACTGCATAGCCTTCTTTTTCTGAAGGAAGGAAAATATTAATCCCCAAATTTCCCTTTCAATTGTAGTGATTTAAACTAAGGCTCAATAGTTTACAACAATGTCATTGCACTGGCCAGCTCCCGCATATCCATAGTTGCTTTGAAAGCCAGCATGAATGTTAAATCTTCCCTGAAGCTGAGAAACAGCATGTGGCTACAAACTCAGTTTGCAAATTCTGGGTCCAAAACAAATTGGTTCTTCTAATTTTATGAAAAAAAGTAAAAGCTGGGTAATGAGGACACACAAAATCATGAGCCAGCAGACCCAATGTTGTCTTCTGCATGGCTATGTGGAACTGGGCTTGGGAAAGCACTCTCAGGGGGACAGATTACTGGATGGCAGCAAAAGGTGTTCACAGGAAAAGTCACTCTTTGACCAAAGAATTGAACTCTGCTATTCTACATGAGACAAGATTTTTTTCTACATTTATGAGTTAATCTTTTATGTCCACCTGTCAAATCTCTATTTATCCAATTTAGAGTAAAAAATGTCAAGTGGGACGGTGTTGAATGCATTGCACAAGTCCAGGTAGATGATGTCAGTTGTTCTTCCCTTATCAACAAAAACTGTAACTCCATCACAGAAGGCCACCAAATTTGTGAGGCACAATTTGCCCTTAGTGAAGCTGTTGACTGTCACCAATCACTTCCTTATTTTCTTAGTGCCTCAGCAGAGTTTCCAAGGAGCATCTGCTCCATGATCTTGCCAGACACAGATATGAGACTGACCAGCCTTTAGCTCTCTGGGTCTTCCTTTTTTTCTTTTTTAAAAATGGGAGTTATGTTTCGCCTTTTCCACTCAGTGGGAACTTCATTGGGCTGCTAAGACTTCTGAAATATGATGGACAGTGGCTCAGTAACTTCACTCACCAGCTCCCTCAGGACTTGCAGATGCATCTCATCAGGTCCCTTAACGGTCTCTCACCTGATTTTCTCCTGCAGTTGGCGGTTCTTCATTTTCCCAGTCCCTACCTTTTCCTTCTGCAACTTGGGCAGTGTGGCAGGAGCCCTTACCAGTGAGGACTGAGGTAAAAAAGCAGTCGACTACCTCAGCCTTCTCCATATTCTGGGCAACCAAGTCTCCCGTTTCCTTCCAGAGAGAGCCCATGGTCTCTCATTTTCCTTTTATCATTGACATACCTATAGAAACTTTTCTTGTTGTCCTTGACCACGTTGGCCAAATTTAATTCTGTCTGGGCTTTTAGCTTTCCTAACCTGATCCATGGCTGCTCAAGCAATTTTTCTGTATTCCTCCCAGGCTCCCTTCCCTTGTTTCCACCCTCTGTAGGTTTCCTCTTTGAGTTCAAGTTTGTACAGGAGTTCCTTGTTCATCCATGCAGGCCTCCTGGTTTTTGCCTGACTTCCTCTTCATCAGGATGCGTCACTTCTGAGCTTGGAGGAGGCGATCTTTGAATACTAACCAGTTTCCTCTGCCTGCTCTCCAGCGCTTTATCCCATGGTACCCTACTGAGCAGATTCCTGAAGAGGCCAAAATCTGCTCTCCTGAAGTCCAAGGGTAGTGAGTTTGTGCACCCTCCTTGCTGCCTGGAGGATCTTGAACTCCACCATTCCATGGTCACTACAGCCAAGGCTTCCCTTGAGCTTCACACTCCCCACCAGCCCTACCTTGCTGGGTGAGAAAAATGTCCAGCACAGCACCTCTCCTCGTTGGCTCTTCTGTCACTTGGAGAAGGAAGTTACGTGTCACACATATAATGCAAAGAAATGGAAGCAGAGAAATAAAGACCTACTTATACTAGAGATTAACCTTTAATATACATTTCCAAAGGAAGAAATATGGGCAAAAATCCCAATAATGTTAAATGAGACAGGACTTTGTGGATGAGAGAAGGGATGTTTTGCTGTCATAACAAAGCAACATCTTTCTGAACAATTTATGTCTTCAGGGAACATTTCTTGCTGAATTTAGCTTAAAAATAAGGCAATCAGAAAGCACTGATAGTGCTGAGTCTCAAAGTGATCAAAATAATGTACATGGATGCCAGCTTTGGGGATTACTATGTGTTCCATATCAGATAATAACTGAAAACAAGTTATATATTGTGCTGTATAAATGGTATTTAAAATAAAGAACCTAAGGAGCTCTACTAGCACGGTGCAGTCAGTAAGAACAATGTCACTGTTGGTTCAAGGGCACCCACAAACTATTTCTCCAAGAGAAGCAAACTAATGCAGCAAGACAAAAGATAATTACTTTCACGAGTTGCTCAGAGTACATATAAAACTTGGCTGAAGAAGTTATAGATATCCTGGGCTTTTTTAACTCCTGTCAGGAAAGAACAGATATATTTTAAAATAGACTTTTATATGGTAATTATGAAAGGGGGGAAAAAGTACCTAGATTATATATAAGTGTTTTGTTTTCCCAAAGAAAATCCCACATTTCCTCTACAGAAGCAGATTGAAAATGGCAAGATGGCTGAAAAACACTTAAAAATTGAGCTTAGTCAAAAATTTGTAATATGGGGGAAAAGCTTGTAGAACTGTCAAAATGAACTTAATGCTCTTGTCTTGGAGGAATTTCCAATGAATTTATTAATATTTTATATGACATCCAGTATTTGCTCACCTTTTTGTTCCACGTCTTATTTGACAATATAATTTATTGATTCCTGTGGATTACTCAGGTCTCATATTTAGATTGTCACAAATTTTATGTCTAGAACTTTCCAGTTTCTGTGAGTTTCAAATTTTAGATCAGTTTCTTTTTCATAATTTCAAGGGACTAGTAACTGCAGACATTATTGCTAGTGCTAATCCTTCTTATATATAGAGGCAATAAAAGAGAACAGAAAAAATTAAAAAGACATGAATTTCTTGGTAGATATAAAAGATGTCTGAAACTCATGCTGTTGTGTTTAGGCAAAACTGATTCCCTTGTCTGTAACTCAATATAAACTGCAGCTTGGTTTTGCACTATAATTTATGTAATAAGCTTCTGAATTTAACCACCTCTATTCGGTAGAGATGGAGAAAATATTCATTTGAGCACTCAGCAGTTCCAAATTTCTCCAAAGCTAAGTTTCATAGCATACAGGCAATTGGGATTATAAATTCTTACACTAATATGAAAGGGGAAATAAATAAGTGGGCCTGTAAACAATCACTTGTTTAGAGACTAATTATCACACTTCTCGTATCCGATGCCATAACAAGAAATCTCTTGAGATTAACGTAAAGAAATATTATGTGTACATAACTCCTTGTCTTTATTGCCAGTCAGTTCAGATCTGGTCCTGCCATGCACAGCCCCTCCAGGCTGGCTGCTGCAGAAGTCAGCCGCAGCATGAACATCTCCATGGGAATTAAAAGGCTGCTTTGTCCCTTTGTCCCAGTGATCCCAGAGCCATCCCCCTTCACCAGGCTCTGTGGAAACAGGCAGACACCTGTTTTGGGGAGAACAGTCATTTAATCAGGCTTTTCTGTAAGCCGCTGGTAGCAATCCCAGATTGGCACAGCTCAAAGGCTGCACTGTAAACTATTTGGTGTGGCCAGTGATATGGCAAGAGATCTGATAAGCTTCTAAATATTTTTAAAATATGGAAGAGGAGAGCTAAGAAGACAAAACAAGGTACTAAGTTCTGACACAGCTCTCCCACCACAGCTGCTGAGAAGCTGCAGCTCTTATCCCAGCTGACAAGGCCAAAGGATGCACAGAGAGAAGCTGAAGGTCTGTTTCTTGCCCTTCAGACTTCATCTGCAGTTGGAGTGGGTCTAATCAATAACCCAGCAAGAGGCAGAGAGGACTGAACAGGTTTAAAGGACTTTGCTCAAAACTCCTTTGTACCAGTATCCCAGCCGAAGGTACAGTGCATGCCTATTCTGCTGATCACAGTTTCCTAAGTTAAAATAGCTTGAGGCAGTTTTTCCTCCTCGCTCCTCCTCAAATGTAATGAATTTAGCCACAGGGTTTTCCAGTATCTGATCAATATTTACTTAGCAAGGCAATTTTAAAAAGAACAAAAAATTCTCACACTCTTTCTTTTTTTTAAAAAAAAACTTGTCAAGATATCCATGTGGTTCTAAAGCAAGACTTAAAGCCTTTAGTGAGGAAGTAATTTGGAATTGATCCATTTTGAAATGTTCACAGCTGTTCAGACTACAGCTAACCACAGAGTAGAGTTCATATCCAAAATGAGTATTTTCCTTACCAAGCCATAAAGCCATTTACATAGTGTTGAAAATTAATCTCCTGAAATAGCATATTTAAACTTTCCTGCTTCTTTAGAAATGCTTGTGTAAAATTGTGATGGCAAACAGTTGCAACAGGCTATCAAAATGTCTTTTTTAATGATATTTTTGTATTAAATCTCCTATATGCATGTATCTAGTCCTCCAAATACATTTCTGCTATATAACTGATCTGTTGGCTGTGCTGGGTGTCACAGCAAGATTTTTATGAAGCTTGTTTTATTCTGAGGAAGTGTGCATAGGATTTGCACACAGCCTTGCAGAAATAACCTCTGATCACAGTGACAGTAGTTTGGAAATGCAAAATAAGGTCTTTGCTGAAAGTATTTTTCCTAATGTTTTAAATTGTCTTCACATCAAAGTAGAGTTAATTATAGGCATATGTCAATTAACACTACAAAATTTAATGATAGCAATTTCTACTAGAAAAAAAAAAGACAAGAAAACCCATGTAGTGATGCTTAGTTACTGGGATGGTTATAAATTTAGAAGAATATTGCCCTTAGGTAAACTTTATCAAATCTTGTTATGTATTTCTTTAGAATAAATCACCCTCAGAAAAAAAAAATATCATTTTTATAGTAACTATTACTTTTTAAGGGGTAACTGAAATGTCACTGATGCTATCCACTACTGATTTTATCCACTATTGTTGTTAGAAGATCAGTCAAGTTTTTAAAAGCAATTTTGCAATTGAGATGCTGTTTAAAAGATGACAGTTTCTCTTCCTACACTGAGAAATGAAAATGCAAAACATAATACTTATAAGAAAGCTCTGGGGAGTTCATAGGGTCTGGAATGACAGAAATAAATTAAAAAGGAACAAGTTTGACCTTGCATATTCCTTCCTTCAACCATTGACCTTGATCTCCCCCTTCATCCTATGTTTTTTGCTAGTCAATGAACCAGACAGGCTCACTGAAACAAAATGCCTTGCAATTCTTGATCTGTGTGATAATTAGCATTTTGGTGCCATTATTCAAAAGCACACAATGCAACCACAAGCCTAAACTCCAAACAGGCTTCAACACTGTTCCAGAAGGTTTTCCAGAAGGATTTCAGAGGCTCTGCTTCTAAATATATCTTACGCACATCATTGCTGTGAATGTTCTGCACGCCCTCTGCTCACCAAGTTATGTGGACAAAAAGCAGACATTTCTAATGCTAGACTTAGAATAAGGTTTTGGATTTCAAAACAAGATATTTCCTAATATTTTAGATGCTGTGAGTCTTGAGTCCTGCAGTAGGATATCACCCAGAAGCTAATTGTGAATTGAGGAAAGTGACTTGAAAGATTGCAGAGATTGGCCCAGGCGCTAGCAGTAAAGCTCCCAGTGATCTGCTGAAAATCAGTTATTATTCATCAAAATCAGTGTGGGACAGAGAATCAGCTCTGAAGTTTCACTGGACTTTCTCCTACAGCTTTGAGGATCAAATAGAGTGTGTATTTTGGAAAATGCCACCGGGTAAACATTGTGGCTGTCCTCAGTGGCAAGAGACTAAACTGTAAAGGTTCAGTGTGTAGGACTCATCCACTGGAGAAGAAAGTACAAACGAAAAAAAAGTTAATATATTTTTTAGTGTTCTGAGAGATTTAAAAGATAACAACAAAAAATGTATTGAGAACCAGGAGCTCACTAAACCTGTGTTTAATGGATGATTGCCTCTCGCTTCTACTTGACATTTGATCTTCTGTTGCATTACCAGATCAAGATTTAATGCCCACAAAGGCTCCCCAGTTACTATGTGCTGTGAAGTATAAACCTTTCAGGATGCTGAATTTCTACATGGGCTATTTTCCCCACAATAAAGATATACATTTAAAGTACACAAATGTACCTAAACTTCTAAGAAACAACTTCTGGGCATTTAGAATCTTTCCAAAGACCAGCTTGTTTTAAATGGAAAAAGAATGTTATGCCAGAACGGCAGTGATGGTCTGCACAAACACCAAGCTCACAAGGCCAAGAAGCACTGAGATGTTATAGGGAAAGTACTAAAAAAACCCACAAGCATCAGAGACAGAAAGTCTTCATTCCTGTAGATATGAGGCAGGAGTGACATTTAATTTTTTTTGAGCCCTTGGGAGCCTGTTCTTCCTTAACATACATTTCTTGAAGAAACTAGGGATTTGTTCAATCATGACCTATGCTCTCAGAGTCCTGATAGCTTTTTCTATCTTATTTGTTTAAAATAAAGTCCTCTACTACACTGCTATAACAAAATTTTTCAGAATAAGGAAATTTTTTTGCAAGGTTTATTGGAACTGAAATTAAGGCTTAAAGTCACAACATGATAACAAATGTTTTTCATTCCGGCATTGTATAATTAAAAAATACATTTCATTCTAGTTATTTGCCATGCATCTACATTCCCCCTTCTTGCCCAACCAAAGCTGTGTATGCAATATAATTGAAAATATTGGTAAATAACTGCTTGAAATGAGATTTCTTGAAAAGCTTTTGGTCTGGATTTTTCTAAAACAATGACTAACACTCAGAGGTAAAATGGAAAAACATTAGAATACAATAGTTAATTATCTGATTTTCAGTCAGTGGCTAAAAGAGTAGAAGCCTCTGCTCTTTTCTCCTTCTTTTACCTAAACATATTCCTAGGCAGATCTGACCCTTAAGAATAAGATTTTTTTTTACCCTTACCCACTTAAAAGTTTGAAGCACAGTATTAGTCTAAATTACCGTGTACATCATGTCCATAACTCACGCTTCTTTCCATTAAGCTGCATTTAATCTTTCACACTAGAAGTCTGCAATTGCAACACACAGCTGAAAGCTGGGGACAATCAGAAATAGATGGTTACGGTCTAAATTTGTAAAGAAAATTAAAATGGACAGAAAAGAAGAGGTAGACTTACACTTTGGCACAGGGTGCACCTGTAACATATCACAGTATCAATAGCACAGATACAACTGCAAATCATTTTCCTATATCTTTAAAATTTTCGAAGCTTTCCTGTCTATGAGCTCCTCACCCATGAGAAACATGTACTTAAAAGTGGGTTTGTACGGCTCATCCACAGGTGGATCATTGCTTCCCTTCAAAGAGTTACATGCAACCTTTTGTAACTTGCATTAAAGAAGATAACAGTGGTTTCTATTAGACCTTCCCACTATGTTAAAAATTTCTGAATATGTATATACATACTCATACATATATATACATAAATATAGGTATCTAAATAGTCATGTAAACAGATGTGTTTATGTAGTTTATAAATACAGCTTAGTCCTTTCAGACATGAAAGAGTATGAAGGTCACACTTTCAGAAATTCAGCTACGGTAGTTAATACTCTGCCATAAGACATGTAAGCATTGAAGAGACATTCAATTTTATTTTAAATGTCCATAGTAAAAAACTACTCTAATAGCGCATGAAAATATTACCATTGTCTTTTAAAACTATGGCTATGATTTCCCCATACCAAATTGATCCTGCTACTACATAGTAAGCTATTCTGGTAGAAGAAATGTTTTAAATTATTTTTTTGCACTGGAGACTTTGAATTTTAAACTTCTTTTTTTATATACCCTCCCTCCTTTCTCTTTCTAATCTGCCTTGCATACTGAACCAGATAAAAGCATTAGCTGATTCATACTTATTAAGAAATTATCTGACCCTCTCAAAGATTCTCAGAACAAAAAGACAATAAAACACAAGAACAAAGTAGTGGGAAAAGGCTAAAGCTAGAGCTTTCCCCCTCTTTCGTATTGACAAGAGCAATGAAGGAAGAAGACTACACTCCCCAGCTTGGTTGAAAGCCAGGATGCTAATAAGAATATTTGTGATCTGGCTTAATAGGGAGAGAATAAATTGTAGTTTAATTTTAAAAGTACTTGCTAGATTGTGGGGTTATCAGACAACTAAACTTCAAGTCAAGTTCAAGGTATACATTTCTGTAACTCATTAGATTTTCAAAACTATAGATTAAAGACTTGGTGAATCAGATCATTGGTGCTGAAAGAGTTCTTCAAGCCAAAGGTAAACTAATACTTAGACTATACATCTTTGCCACACTGAGGTATGCATTGTAGAAAGCAGTTACAAGTTTATAACACTATCTGATGTGTCCAGCAAATTCCCTAGGCATTTTCTTTTTTGTATATAATTATTGTTGAACAGAGAAGAAAGAAGTTGACTTACTAAGGACAGGTTTTTCTGGTAAATCAAACAACCTGGGTAGCACATTTTAAGTTTTGTAATTACAGAAAATCCACACACAAACCCTCCCCAATGTTTGTCATTGTGTTCACATCTTACTCAATAGAATAGTATTTCACTAATGTAAACACGCTTTACATGGTTGTCAAGCTATAACAGAGTATGTTGAAGAGGACTTTATGCAGTAAATCTAAAAGGTTAGTCCTTGGGCAGAGTGAAACCTGCATTGTGTGACTCGTTTAACACTGGACAGCTAAACACAATTTTTTCCTAGGTCTGCCATCAGGAAGAGGCATTCAAAGGACATTTGCACATCAAGTGCTACCAGCACAACTGTGATAATTCATTGGTAGACAGGTTAAAAATCTTATTTGCTCATGGATTTAATTATAGAGAGTCAGATTAAACTTCTACCCCTAGAAATGCACTCACTCTCCCGAGAACCCCAGAGAGATGGGAAAGGCTTTGCTTCTAAACTGCAGTTTTTGCATGGGAGAAGAATGCCCGAAGGAGACAAATTATGAGATGGGACCCATTTCTGACACCTGAGCTGATCATCCTGGTTGTTCAGTTCACAGTCCAAGGAAAGGACCCCAAAGCCAAGCCAAAGCTGCAGGTTGCTGTTGCATGTCATAGCACCTGTTTTCAAGCACAAGAGAACTTGTTTACTTTGAATCTGATTATCCTGAGCTTGATTTTACTTCATTATTAAAGTGTGTTTGGGGAAAGTGTAATTTCAGGTTGGCTTGCTATACATTAGAATATCTCATCCCTTAAGGGATTGATAAACTCTATACCACACAGTGGGAGGCAGGAGGAAAGGTCTTGTCAGGCACTAAGCAAAGCGATTTTTGTAAACAGGAGACAAAAATGAGAGACCTCAGGAACTCACAACACAGAACTGTTCCTACGGAGACCGTGTTTTCAGCTGCGTATCACTTTACTAGATTTCATTCTATTTTATTATTATTACTGAGATTTATTTTCAAAAAGGCACAACATCCAGAGAATCAGGTTAGAAAATACATATGGCTTTGATGATACCAAATGGATGTAAAATTATATCAGCACATAAAATTGAATCCGTACAAGCTTCAAACGCTTTATTTTTTAGAGCATCTCTCAATAGCTACTCTAGGTCAGCAGGATGATTTTTGCCATCCCAGTGAAATGAGCCATAAACCACTGAAAGCTGTGTTTGCATAAATTCCAGAAGGTCTTATCCAAGCCAAAGTTTGCCAATATTTGTTAGCAGAAGGTGTTGAAAATGATAATAGAGCAGCAAATAGAATAAATCCTGTGGCTGACCTGGAAAAGATGAGGCCAAATTTCACATGTTCTGGTATCTTTCTGTTCTGATGGCCGAATCATTCAGTCAGGAGCTCAAACATAGTTTTACATACATCTGATTAAGAGGCTGTGGTCCTGGGTATTATTTTTTTCCCTTTATCTTCCAATACTCAATCATTAGTTTTAATATAAAGTGTATAATTTGGTAGTGGTGTACATACTGGTTTTGTAACACGTTCTAAACTGTGGCTTCATTTTGATACTTTCTTCCAGCAAGAAAAAAAAGAATTCTGAACTGTCTGGTTATTTTCCAATCATAAAAGGTCTTTGATCTTTTCCTGAGCGAGGCATTCAAGGCTAAGGAATTTTTGTACTGACAAAGTTCCTTCTGGTTAGAAGTCACATATGGAAAATTATTCGAAATATTAGAAATAGTAACTGTATTTTAGAAGCAAGGTGACAACTCAAATTACTGTTTTAACAAACAAGTACGAACTATCGGGACATTATCTGACTGAAAGATAAGTAATTAGAATCAATTCTGAGAGTGAGACTTCTTCCACGCAAACATTGTCTACGTTGTTATCTCCCAGTACAATATCTTAGCAGAAGAATAAAGCAGAACTGTTTGCACAAGTGAGAATTTTAATGCAGACATTGCCACAGGCCAATTTAGCTGAAGACGGAAATATTTCTAGATAAACAAAAAAATAATAGCAATAACATCATATTCTGTTTTTTTCACTGTGTTGTAACCCATTTCTTCTGTATATGTTTCTCCTTCTGGTTTTGTTATTGGTTAGCAAGTTACCGCATTAGCCTCTGGGGAAGACATACAGTAAGTTTACAATTTTACAGCATTTAGACGAATATAAAAATCTTAGTCATGGAATCCTGGTTAAAACAAGGTTAAAAGGTCCTTCAAGAACTGTTTTAACTAATTCTTTTGTCCCATGGCAGGATCAGTAACAGTAATTATGTTATTTGAGATAGCTATCTGTCCAGCCCAGCTATCGTAATTTGCTGTTCACCTCTGTTTCCCAGATGCACTTGCAGACAGCCGTGCACTGCTGCTCACTTACCTCCGTGCAAAAATGCAGTCCTAGTCAGCACCTCCCCCTTCATATGTGGGGCTCAGACCAGTTCCTCTCAGGATACGGTCACTCAGCTTCAGGGCTGCACAGACCGTATTTATGAGTTCTTGCTCAGACCTATTATTAAAGACCTTCAACAGTGAGGGTTTAATAAGCTCCATACGCAATCTAGGCTAGTGCTTAATCTTTAAATTGTTCCTAATGCTTTTCTTGCTACAAGGTAATAGTCTTCCAACCTAGACACACAATCCAGTTGTATCTGAAGCCTTGACCTCCTGGTTACTCAGCCCTGCCTTTTCCCTAGCCCATGTTTCTCTAAAACTTCTCTGTGACCTGCTCTGGACATCCTTGAACACCAACTGGGCAGTGTGGAACACTGTACCTTGGACATGCGCTTCCAGTTCATCCATCACAGCCAGGTGAGCTTTTGCTCTGCCCATCACAGTTATCAATGTGACATTGTCAGCTCCTGTTTGTTTTCCACTACTTGACTAAATCTTCTTCAGAGCCCCAAGCAGCCGGTTGGTTCGTCACCTGTGTCCAACCTTCCCCTGTTTTGTATTTCTGATCCTATCCTCCTCAAACCGGCATTGGTTGTGTGGTTTTTTCTCCTTTTTAGAGTATGTTTTCCCCGATTTAACCAAAGTGTTAGGCCCAAAGCCATTCTAAAAGAAATCTGCCTTTTTAGACTTTGCTTTAACTCTTTTCTTCAAGGGTGTGGGTGTGTGTAGCAGGAAAGAAGTTTCAATCATTATTTGGCTTCTCCAAACACAGAATTGTCTTTCAATGCTATCATAAATGTTTTAGTTCTTTTTTTCCTAAATAAGGAAATATCATGATTTGCTCACATGAAAACTAAAAGCAATAGAGTAAAAAGAAATAAAATGGTAAAGAAATTCTGCTATTCAATATCTCTGATCAACACCTATCAATATCAATATCTATTTCAATACCTCTACTATTCAGTATCTCCTTACTAAGTCTTCCTTCACAAGCCGAAGAAAGAAATTAGAGCAGAAAGAAATACCAAGTTGTTCTTTTTTAAACTGATTCCCCACTTCTCTTCCTAAGTTTGACTGGACTCCTCACCTTTCAGAAATGAAGCAATTCATCGGTGAGTTGCAAATATATCTCTGCTGAATCTCTCAAAAAAAGCTTGGCATTTAACAGAAAAAACCCTTAATTTTGCAAACAAATGGAAAGAAAGAAGGAAATGGAAATTCTGTATAAGATATTCCTTCACACCATTTGCAATATTCCTTCCTTTTGCAGGTTAGTCTTGTCACTAACGCAAAGACTTAGCATAGCTTTGCTTCCATACCAGTATCTGTGACCAATTTTACTGTGATTTTGAGCAAACCAGTAACCCCCCCCAACATGTCCAAAGCTGTTTCACACAACTTCTTTGGTGATAGCTTGAGCACCCACTGCCCTTCTGTTACAGGAGGCATCTGAATGCCTGGACCACCACCTGTTGTAATGCCAACACACAAAAGGTTTCTCAAAAGGCCTGATTCTATCTTTTTAACTTCTCTGAAGCTTTCAAAAACTCCAGTAGAATTTAAAGGTAAACAAGAAATTCAGATAAGTCCCCAAAGAAGAAAATACACAGCCCATAAGAGCACTGCAATAAACTGCACATCCTTTTCTCTGAAGGCAGCTGTAGCATTTTAAATTGTTATTGAACATTCTGGTAAAGGAAATGGCTACCTATAGTTATGATTAAATTGAAGTATTGAAACTATCAAATATGATCTAAACTTAATGTTAAAGACATGACATGTTTCTAGTATCTCTGTGGGTATGTTCAATAAAATATAGAAAAGGCAAAAATAAATGTTGTTTTGATTAGCTGTAGCACAAGGATATTTTGAATGCTTTTTTGGTTCTGGTTTCAGTCTTTGTGATTTCCCAAAAAAGTGTCATTACAAAAGAAAAGATTTATAGATTAAATTATTAATTTTCCAGTTCATTACCAAGTCCTCATTTAAATTAGTACTTTTTTTCCTGTGGTCAGGACATTAGCCTTAGTGTTTCCAATTTTATTTAAGTATAACATAGTATCCAGGGAACATTAGAAAAAAATAATTAAGTGTAATCTTTCTAAAAAAGAAATCATTACAAATAACTCACAATTTCTTGATAAATAGAAAGAAAAAAGATGGAAAACACACTTGATATTCAGCAATCTACTAGAAAAGTATATCTCTCTTTCCAGACAAATTAAAATTACATATCTGGGTCTTTAAATAATACTATATAATCTCAAAAAAAATAGGAAAAAAATTTAACCTGAAATTTGAAAAATACTTCAGGTATTGTTCATTTTTTCTGGGCTTATTTATATCTTAAATAGAACTGTACATAGATTAACTGCTGCCTTTCTGGTTGCCTTAGCTCTCTGATGATGTAATTATATCACATTAAACCATATGTACATCGAATCATAGAATGGTTTGTGTTGGAAGGGATTTTAAAGCCCTTCCAATTCCAACCCTCCCGCCATGGGCGGGGACACCTCCCACCAGACCAGGTTGCTCATGTATTTCAAAGAAAAGGAACTGGTATAAGAAAGTCAGACACCAGCTGGGAAAATTTGACCTTTGGTTAATTTCTTCAGATGATGATAGTATGCCAAATAATTGTCGTGGTTTAACCCCAGCTGGCAACTAAGCATCACAGAATCTGTTGCTTGCACCATAAACCTACTGCGGGACAGGAGAAAATCAGGAGGGTAAAAGTGAGAAGGCTCATGGGCTGAGACAAGAAGAGTTTAATGGCTGAAATAAAATACTGTGGTAATAACAGTAGTAGTAACAACAATAATAATGTAACTAAAAGGAAAAGAACAGCAGAGAGAGAAATAAATCCCAAGAAAATAAAAGTGATGCAAATGAAAGCAATTGTTCATCACCTGCTGATCAATGCCCATCCAGCCCCTGAGCAGTGATTGTGGCCTCCCCCAGAGAGCTTCTCCCAGTTTATGTACTGAGCATGAGATCATACTGTATGGAGCATCCCTTTGGCCAGATTGGACCAGCTATCCTGGCTGTGTCCCCTCCCAGCTTCTTGTACATTGCCTTTCTCCTGACAGAGCATGGGAATGGGAAACTGAAAAATCCTTGCATTAGGTCTTGCACTACTTAGCAACAACGAAAAAATCAGTGCGTTCTCAACATTGTTCTTACACTAAATCCATATCACAGCACTATATCATCTACTAAGATGTAAATTAAATCTATTTCAGCTCAATTAACTTGTCTACTTTAATACCAATTTTTAATGAGTAACAGCACTGTCCCAAAGAACCGCATTCTAGACTTTCATGATGTAACATAGTGTGTGCACAGATGAAGAATGAGCTCCACGTTCTAGAGTCCTATTTACTGGCAGATTTGTCCCCAAATCCATCTATAAATTAATATTATTAGGCCTAAAATATTAATGATTTATAAGACTAGCTGCCTAACAAATACACAAGTAAAAGCCATCAAAATAAATACATAAAAAGAAAAATATGTCAGACATTTCAATTGCTATGCTCTATAATTAGAAAAAGGTAATAGCTTTTAATATTTTAAATATATTGTAAAAGCATATGTGGAACGCAAGACACCAACACAGATGCAACTGAACACAAATATAGAAGAAATGTTACTAGATGAACAGAAAAATAGCAGACAAACTCCTGCTCTCCTAGTGCAAGTGACAAGTCTGTTGAGGCAAATATGTAACAAACTAATACTCTATTTACGGTTCAAATGACTCTAAAAATTAGGGGGAAAAACCCCACCAAGAAAGCCTCTTGGAATCCTGTCCATAAGTTAAAATCACAGCCTAATGCAAATTATCCATTTTAGCTCATGCTATAGTCAATTATAACAGCAAATTAAGAGGATGATGCCTTTTCCAGGATGGCCAACAAATTGTTAAATCCCTCTCCCATTGCTTGTTTTCCTTTACATAACTCATTAAGGACCCAAGGTCGAAAGACAACTTCCCAGCTCTTCTGCAGAAATAATATGCAGAAACGGACTTGCTTTCACGCATTTATCCTACTGAAGTTCCAGCCAATTGCCTTTGCAAAGCTCAGCTGTGGCTAAGAGAGGAAATTCATGTGGTATGCTTGGCTCCAATTATATGTGGTGATCAATATCTTGAGTTCCATCCAGAAACCGATAAAAACTGAAGGTCAAAAAAGCACCAATCTAATATTTTCTCACTGCAGATATTAATAAATTAATGGAAATATTTTGCATTAGCTTCAGAAGCTGAACCTGGCATTGATGCATTTTCTTTACAAATAGCATCACTGTAATTTCATCCTGAGAGCCAACAGACATGAATAACCCACAGCAATGAGAATTCTTCACACTCATTTATACATGAAATACAGTACTTACAGCAGGGCTGCTTTCTGAGTGTTGGAGCAAAGTCCACTGCTGTCAAATAATCTGGAGTATAACAGAGTTCAGCAGCCTCTGCAGAGGCACGTGTCCTTTCTACTCTAGTCCTATGTCTGTACACAAGCTGAAAGAGCACAACAGCAGCTTCAGCACACCCACAACACATAAAATGAGCCCATTTTCCACAATGAATTATCTCAGGAAATTGAGAACTACATTGCACATCCTGTGATTTCAGAGGAAGCCAAGTAACAGTCAAAGACTAAGATACAGTCAAATTCAGTCAAGCAGGACTATCAAGTTGGCTGTCTGCAGCTAAATATGGAGAAGAGCAGCCACTAGTCATAGTCTGTAATTGTTGATAACGAGCAATGTGTTCAATTTTCTCTCCTCACAGCAGTCTGCTTACCATGCCAGTATTCTTCAATTTTGATTAAAAACAATAAAGGCAGAAAACATTAAAAGGTTAAACAAATTTTATCCTGCTGATAGTAACCATTGTTTTTCTCCTTATGTTGTCTACCCCATGTCTTTTTACTCAAGAGGTAGATCTAGAGGACCTAAGTATGGACTGAATCATCAAGCGTAGATATAGTCTGAAGTCTTTTCTACTGTTCCTGTCACATGAAACCATACAGAGCAAAATCATGACACCACAGATTGATTGCATGAATTGTAAAAAATACACAGTAACCACAGAATACTCACCACAGCACTATGTTCCACTGATTGCTAGAAGATTTTTCAACAGGTACAGAAAATTATTTTTGGACAGCTTCTTTTGCTGAAGTATTATCACTACTTTTTGGTTTTCCACAGGCAGTAGACAGTTGAATTAAGGAATACACGTTTAACCTTCCTCCTGACAGACAAAATTGATTAACAGTCCCTGAAGCAATGTAAGGTAACCTGTGCCACAGCATGAGAAATTAAAACATAACTAACTTGTTCTTTCACATCAGCTCAGATTCTGGATTAACTACCATCATCCATCATTACTAAACAAAGATCTCAGCTGAGTTAACTACTATGGAACCTGCACCTGGGCCACTGTCTGCATCCTCTCAAACATTTTACCTGAAAGTCAAAGCCAGTAAAAAGTTGGATAGCTCACGCCACTTACTACCAGATTCTTTCCCACCTGTCCCCAGTAATAAACAAAATTTTTTTACTGCTGTGACAGTGAAAAGACTCTCTGCTGATTTCTTGTTTCCATCATTAACAGCTGTCCCTCATTTCTGATCACTAGATAACAACTTCTGCTTCCAACCGCCTGCTCTATCAGCATCCCTGTGAATTGATAGTTAAGGAACTTTCAGCATCTTCCCTTTCAGACCTATCCCTTACATGCTACAGACTGTCTGAAACAGAGTAGTTGCACACCAATGCTATATCTGACTGATTTGTTCGGGGGAAAAACATTTCTCAAAAATAGGAGCATGTTCCTGAAGTAGAATTGTAAATATGAACTGCCAATTGGTAGACATGTTTAGCAGTCCTGAACTGAATGCATATGATGACAGAAGTGACTTCTGTTTTTAAAACAAATCCAGTTGAATCATAGAAAAATTTAAAATTGAACAAACACAAAACGTTATTTAGGCCAACTCTCTCCTCAAAGCAGATCACGTTTCTCAGGGCATTGTACTGTCAAGATTTAAAGGCCTCCAGGTTACACATCTTGACCTTTTGACATACATCTCTGCAACCTGCAGAAGGCTCATTTCCTCAAGAGCATTTCACATCTCCAGTAATTCTAGTTCTTGTCTGTGGTGTAAATTAAGTAGCCCTATACGTTCCCTCACAGCCCTCTGGATGCAGCAGAAAAATAGAATAGAATCATAAAATGGTTTGGGTTGGAAGGGATATTAACGGTCATCCAGTTTCGACCCCACTGCCATGGGCAGGGACACTTCCCAGTGGATCAGGGGGCTCAAAAACCCATCCAAACTGGCCTTGAACACCTCCAGGGATGGGGCAGCCACCACTTCTCTGGGCAACCTGGGCCAGGGCCTTGCCACCCTCACAGGAAAAAAAATTCTTCCTAATAGCTAATCTCATTCTCCCCTCTTTCAGCTGAAAACCATCCCCCACCCCCATCCTATTCCTGCATTCCCCGACCAAGAGCCCCCTCCCAGCTTTCCTGGAGCCCCTCTCAGTACTGGGAGGCTCCTCTAAGGTCTCCCTGGAGCCTTCTTTTCTCCAGGCTGAACAACCCCAACTCTCTTAGCCTGTCTTCATAGCAGAGGTGCTCCAGCCCTTGGATCATCTTCATGTCCCTTCTCTGGACTTGCTCCAACAGATCCATGTCCCTTCTGTGTTGAGGACTCCAGGACTGATTGCAGCACTCCAGGTGAAGTCTCACAAGAACAGAGCAGCAGAATCACCTCATTAAGCTGCTGGTCACACTTCTTTTGATGCAGCCAAGGATACAGTTGGTTTTATGATCAAAGTAATAATCTCAAACACATGAAGAGAAATTTTTTTGACACTCTCCCGTAACGCAGTCTACATCAACTACAAAATTAACACCAGGCTCTGCACCTCATTCACGCTTTGCTCTGCTTCCAGTTTTCCTAATGTATATTGCTAAACAGAGAATAGAAACAAACTTTTAATTGTTAAAACATGATAAACTTTGCCTTCACTGTAAGCAGTCATAGAAAGAATTAAGATCTGCTGTTAAATAAATCAACGTGTTTGGACAAAATTCTAAATCACAAGTGAGTATGTAATGTCATTGGCTTAAAAATACCCATATTTTTCCCATATTCATATTCTTTCAAGATGATAGCAAGATTAAGAACAAATTTGGTCTAATATTTTGCTAGAGAAATATTTTCAGTTCAGCTTTCAGTTTTAAAGGTGAGTATAAGCTTTTCTGAAATGTTACTGAAGTGTATGTCTTCAATAATATCTTGGACATTACAGAAATAATTTCCAGAATCATAGAATGACCCGAGTTGGAAGGGACCCAAAAGGACCAACCAGTCCAACTGCTGTCCCTGTACAGGACACTCCCAACACTCACACTGTGTGACTGAGGGCAGTATCCAAATGCTTCTGGAATGCTGGTGGAGTAGGTGCTGTGACTGCTGCCCTGGGGAGCTGTTACAGTGCTCCACCACCTGCTGGGGGGAGAACCTCTTCCTGGTATTCAATCTAAACCTCCCGCGACACATCTTCCTGCCATTCCCTCAGGTCCTATCATAGCCTGCATGACAGAAGAGATCAGAATCATTCTAAGAGAATAAAAAACTCTGATCACGTCACATCTTTATACTTTTGGCATATATCAATCTGACTTATAGCACTGTGAAATATACTTTTTTTTTCTGAGCAGGAATAGACCATTTGTATGTATTTATGAATGGCTCCATTCTAAAGCTACTAAGTTTTTATATTTTCCCAGCTACCACCATAGTTATGGTTTATAGGTCTATTTGGTGAAACTCATGGAATTATTCTTTCCATATACAGACAGTTGCTATAATGTCAAGAAACATAGAAATTGCTGTCCTCGTTCATCATCGTCACACTGGTGCATCCTGAATCCTTTGATACCACACAGTTTGTGACTGCTGCTCCTTCACTGCTACCATAGTGCTTAAAAGTGCACGTGATACAGCGTTGATAGGTCATTGACCTGAGGTGTTTACAGCCTAATCAGGATGAAACAATGCAATTAGAGGATTATATTTGAGGATAGCAACAGATACAGACCTAGATAATAAAGATGGAAGAACCAGTGGGTGAAAGGCAAAAAAAAAAAATATTCAAACAAAATCTGGAGATAAGGGATAGTGCAACATTTTGGTGTAGTTTTAGGAAGAAAGAGGTACACGTACAAATCAGATCCATAGAGCGCTGGAAGCAGAGACTACATGATGAAATCAAGGGAAAATATTCAAAAGAATAAGTGATCAGCCTGAAAGAATAGATATGGAAATGCATTCTGTTTAGCAATCTGGGAGTGAGACTTGATGAAGCACATATTTATAGATTGAAGTAGTTCATGAAAAACTGTAACAAAACAAAAGGTTCTTTTTCTCTTTTTTTTTCCTGTGTTTAACAGACAGAAAGAATTGTATTTTTGAGCTATTACTGTGGTTGAAGTGACAGAAACCTGCAAGCTGAAGATAATGCACAGAAAATGTACAAGCTTCTTTAAAATTTACTCTATCAAAAATAGAGCATTTCTGTCAATGGCCAAAAAAGGAGGACTTAATCTGTAGATATATTAAACCTCTCACCAGAAATATGAACTGTAAGATGACAAATTCCACTTTGCAGAGAATAAAAAGCAAGAAATGTATATAGATTATATAAAGAATAGGATGAGATTCAAGCATCACTAGGGCTGCTTTTAAATTATGATATACAAATTTCAGTTTGTGAGTTTTCAATGCTTATGATCAAAATTTTATTAATATTCCTGGTAGACATTGTTTGCTACTAGAAGCAATACACTGGGTAAGAATTGCAAATGGAAATCTCAAACTACCCCAGGTATGCTACAGTGGATTTTTGTTCTAGCGCACACTACTGGACATCTGAAGTTGGAACGTGATTTTAACTGGTTTTGATTACTCAATATGGAAAACATTGCCCATGATAAATTCATGTGTTGAAAGTTTATGATTACATGACTTAAGGACATCAGGACTTGTGCTACCTTTCATAACTTCTTTCTAGTCACCAAAACAATGTAATTCTCTGCTCAGAGGTGTAATAGACATTAGGGTGGCACTTGTTGGAAAGTGTCCAAAGCAACTTTTCTGCTGAACTCAGAAGCCTTCTGCTACTACTGCTGCTCAAGGTGCCAGTAGCTGACATAACGGACTTTCAGAAGAAACATCCAGCTGAGGTATTAAGTTTTCTGACACTACATGTTTTGAGTTAAACAATATTTACTGCACATCTGGAATTGCATCTCTCGATCACATGATGGTTATTAATGTTTTTATAGCAATTATTGCAGGCTTGCAGAGATTGAAAAGGTGTCTGACTTCATTTACTTTTCGTCAGGCAGTATGAAAAAATTAAGACAGACTACCAAAGCTGTGAATAATATCTGTCACAGAGGCCCTTTTATTTTTTCTTCCATAGCCATGGACAGGCATACATACTAGAAAACTCTGTTACAGAGTTTCAATTAATAATATTATGCTGTGCTCCTTTTGACTATGGTGGAGCCTTTGGGATACTTGGAGCAAGATTAGACAGAGAAATCGGGACAGAAATGTGTGGTAGAAACGATAAAGAAGTATTTGATTTGATGTTAGCTCATTTCATGTGCTAAGGTAACACTACTTTTTCCTGGATTTTAATCCAGCATTAGTAATTTTTATTAATTTGGCACTAAGGAATTTTGGATATTGTTCTCTTTCATGCTATACCTTTCCTCCTTTAAAATAACCCTATACAGGACGTGATGATTATGGTAAGTTCTGTCTTTATGCCTCTATATCTTATTTCAGCAGTACAACTGAGGCAATTATTGTCTAAAGTCATAATCATTGAAAAGGATCTTTTCTCTTTCAGGCACCTCAACTAGTTTTGTTTTATTTAGTCATTATGTGTCCCATTCTTAGAGAATGGAAACTCCCATAAAATTGGCAGCTCCAATCCCAATTTTACACAAAACTTTCTTTTATCTCTCGCTTCTGCTATAACTGAATGTGCTTTTGATGAGGAAGGTATTTCTGCTAGTATCGCTCATCAAAAAGCTTGATGTGCATAATAGGATTGCTTCAATTACTATTGCAGGACTTAATAATTTAAACTTTATATGGCTGAGGACCATTTTAGTTTCAACCTTTCAACTGTTTTTTTGAAGCAACAACAACAATCTCCATATCTGGATCATACTACAGGACAGCATAAGCTCTGTTTTTTGCAGAATATGTAAATACATAGCTTGGCTGCTTGCCAGCAAATGAAGTCTACTACAGTGCTAAATCTTTCTCCAGTCATTTGATAGACACTTATGACTGCAGTGGGTTTTCAAACAGGATGTGAATGCTTACTACAGCCAAACAAGTGTAATATCACCTCTGCCTTCCTGAGTCCGTTTCCTTCGTGGTCTCTTGTTCACCCCCAACTCCACCATCTATGACGAAAATAATTAGATATACTTAAAAATATCTGTCTGTAAGGTCTATGTTGCTATTTCTGAATGTGATTTGTAGTCAACTACTAGAGACAGTGGGAAGAATTAAAGAAATGTTTAGTTAGTACTTCAATGGGATATCAGATAAGATACAACTTGGATAAGGGAGTCCTCCATGATAACACAAGTACTTTAGGACTATAAAAATCTCCAATAGCACCAAGGGCAACATCATTGCAGAGATTTAGAAAATAATTCTGGATTTACATGGTTCTAGCTTGTTTGCACATATTGTTTAGGTAAGAATCTGTAACTGATGTAGTCTATCAACACACAAAAATTTTTGCAGCTATGAATAGCTCAAGATCTCCTGTTCTAAGATTCCCCCAACACATAAACGCATACTTGTGCTGTTATTATGGTGCTTATTTATTTGTAGCTTGATTTTCTGTTATAAAGGCACATTGGAATAAAGTCTTACTGAAAACAACAAAATACTTTGTCTATTGTCTGTATTCTCTGCCACTTTTTGTTGAAGAATCCCTTCATTTAAGGATAAAAAAAACTTGAAAGAGCTGAGTTCAGTTTATAGCATTGTTATGTTGCTTTTGTCTGTTGTCTGTCTCATCCTGGGAACTGGACACATTCATCCTCTGTAAATCTATGGGCAAGTTTGATGGCTTTCTGTTTCCAGAACAACACTGGTGTCTCTCAAACCCACAGAACTTCTACATAGATACAAAAAAATACGGTCAATAAAGCACTCAGTAGCAGCTGCAAATTATCAAAAATCCTTTGCATTTTTAGCCCTGTAGGCAATATTTTGTTGAAGGGCAGACTTCATATGGCTTCCTGATAAACAACAATCTGCATCAATGTCTCTGTACTACAACTGAAATATTTTCTTTTCACTACTACCTTGTAGCTTTGACTCTTCTGCTGGCTTTCTTGATATTTGTAAATGGGACAGCAATGGTAATGTGCAAAGTTTCTATTACTTAAATTCAAATATTGACCAAGGCTAGAACCAGGGCTTTTTTTTTAATTTTAAACCTCAGCGTATTTTCAATGTCTGTCTTCCTTTTATTATTTTTTTTCCAGTATTAACTCTCTTTGATAGGATTTATGATGAGGTGGCATTTCACAGAGGTAGAGCTCACTGATGCATGTCTTTAAGAAGAAGCAAGTTGGAGAACAATTTTATTAAAAAAAAAATCTATTTAAAATTATATTACTACAGAAAAAACTCCAGCCTCAGATTTTTTTCTTTTTTTTTTAATTAATGACCCATAAGGGTTGTTGCTCTATATTACTTTAATACTTGTAGTAAGACAAACACAGGAGGAAAAAAACCAAACCCTTAGGTTGCACACCTTCTGGTTCAATAATCTAAGCTTTTTTTTGATAAACTTTTTTTTTTATGTAGGAACTTTTCAAAACAAAATTGTTTTATTCTTCTTTCTTTGATTTTTATCTGAAAACTGGACTTGAAAACCAGCAGTATGTGTCAGCATTTTTTTGTTTTGGTGCAATGTTCAGCATCTAGAAATTCTGTGATGCAGCTGGGAAAGACATTCTTTAACAAGCAAATGTAAACCAAGAGTATATTACAGTTTTCCAGCTGGAGGAATATATCAGAAACCAAGGAAATGTACTCATTGACGCTCAGTATGAATGTGATTCTTAATATTAAGATTAAAATAATATGAGTTTTGCATAACATTGTCTGTATGAGTGAAAAATACTTCTGACCTCAGCAAGATTGAGAAAGAAGAGGAATGAGGCAACTGCTTCTCTCTTGGCCTTCTGACATATAATGGATCCTTGCTCTGTACAGGAGCAGGAGGTGTGCAACCCTCGTTCCACAAAAATCAATGAGGGAAAAACTCTCATTGACTTCAGTGGGGCTAAGATTTAAGCCAAGGATTTCCTGCTCTGAGAAGTCTTAAATGTGTTGTTGTGTTGGGATGGAAAATTGTTCCAACAAAAAGCTAAGATAAAAGAATTGATTGAAAATCGCATCCAGAGAATGCTCCTGTCTCCTATTTTATCTCCAGAGATGCTGAATAAGAAAAAAATTACAAAACAGAGGGGAATTATCTCTCAATATTCAGCCACGTTGTTTCTTAAAAACTTCCAGAACTTTAAACCATTATGAAGAGAGGAAGAATGTTGCTAAGCTGCACTCTTATAGGCTGAATCAACCCAAATCAAAATGCTTTTTTATAATCAAGGTTGGGGTTTTTACATGCCAGTGTGACATTAATCTGCCAGTAGCCCAGATGCCTGCAAATCTTCGCATTTGTGCTAAAATAGGTATGTGAACCAACGTGAGTGAATAACAGCACAACACAAATGAAGCAGTTTGCTTCTCAGTGTCAAACAGAACAAAGCATTTCAATGTTTGTCATAGGGGAAAGAAAACATTACATTAAAAACTCAGCTAAAACATTTCAGTGTTACAGCACCAAGGTTTCTTGAATTTTCTACTTCATAAAATACGTAGGTGTTTGGGTTTTTTGACCACTGGAGGAAAAAATTTTAGGAGTATTCCAGTGAAATGGAAATGTTTAATTATGTCTTCACAGAAAACATCTTACCTATTAAGATATTCATCAGGATTTACTTTTTATCCCAGTGAAGTAGCAGTGGATCACACTGAGAAACTTGATTTTTTTTTCTGTCAGGCAATCCTGGTCAGAAGGGAGGCACAATGCTAACCTAAACACAAATGAGGTAGTTCATGTGTTACTCAAAGAGGATTGTCAATATCTGATTGGCTTAAATTGCTTTCAATAAAGCACTTATAGTTATTTAGTGGTTTTGCAGAGATCTTCTAATTTGAATATGACACTAATCTCTGATATATTTCTCATCTCCTTTGTGGTAGAAACAACACTGATGGAAGCTATTGCCTTTTAATTCTAAATTAGTTTATTTCTGAATCTGACTATTTCTTTGAAAGAACTATACTTCACTGAAATTTTACTACCCTGTGGAAATTTCATCTTCATAAAACAAATACTGGCCCATGTCCTATTGAGCTATCTAAATCCAAAGTAGTAATCCTGAAATACACTTAATTGATTATCTCACAGTTGAAAAGATTTTTTAGATGGTCCATGTGTACACAATCTTTATAATTATATAAATACAAGATATAAATTGACATATACATATTTGAGTGAGCATGTAGCTACAGGTATTCAATAAAAGCGAAAAAACCTACAAGGACTTCTTTCCCAACTACTGTTTGGAACATATGGACCTCAGAGGAACAAAGGGTGCCTAAGTTTTGTAGCTGAGGCAGCAGAGTAAATTAGTATAGAGAGGGGAGAGAAAGGGAGTTTAGTTGTTGTACTTCAGATCAATAACACAGGTAAAAATAGTTTAAATGAGACCATTATTAAAAGATGGCTTACGAAACTAGTACCCATTCTTAACACTATACATATTCTAAAACATGCAAACACAGAATTCACTTTCAACAGAATATTACTTAAATGTCTTACAGAACCCTTTACAATGCTTGAAATTTATTTGTCTATATAAAATAAAATGAAGATTCGCTTTTCTGTTGCTTTATCCAAGCTTAGTTTTATCCAACAACAGCCAGGATCCACCATATTGATTAGGAAGAAAGAGTCTTTTCCCTGCTTTTTTATTAATAAAATGGTGTTCAGTCAAACAGCACTTGCTTTTGAAGTAAAACACATCAAATCACTCTCTGTGTAGGAGATAATGTCTGGCAGTCAGTAAAAAGCAGCTGGAGACCTGGCTTGCATAGCACCTCTCCTCTTTGCTAAACTCTGGGTCAAAGAAGCAATTTCTCTGTGTGACAGATAAAGTCTTTTTTTTCTTCTTGCATAGCACAGAGGAACAGCAGCCTGTTTTACAAACACGTCTCTTGTGAGTGGTTGAGTTGAACTGCGTAATAAGCCCATCAAGACCACCAGGATGCTAATTAAAACCTGAAAAACAAAATTGGATTCCTCATGTTGCTGTAGAAATTGATCCAATCATTGACAGAAAATGTCCTTCGGAAATGTCCTCCATGTGTAATTCTGGAATTATATCAGAAACTGCTTCACCTCTTCTTCTGTAATATAATTAGACCCTTCGTCAATGTGCTTAACTAAATCACATCACCCATCAGGGTAGAGGACCTGTAATTACAGGTGTGGGGGGTAATCTATTCAGTCTAAATATGCAGGAGCTAGAAACTCTGCCTTATTTCTATTTTTAAAAGTAAAACAAGGCCTGAATATGCCTGGATCTGTATGTAGGATCTTCACTGGGCTTCCACAAAGAGGACAACTGTGCTGCTAGTGTGTTTACTCTATTCTAAAACACTAAGTAGCTTAAGTGAAATCAGTATTGCAGACAGCTATGGAGGTTTTCTCTGCTCTGTTTTTTGGACAAATGTGGAATTACAAATGAAAATATTTTTGAACACACATTCCACCAGTCAATATGTCTGCAATTGGTGCTGTATTTCAGAATCATCATGAGCAGATGTGGCCAAGTATATTTGGGCAAGGTCAAATTTATCCAGCATTTTTCTAAAGGATATTTCAGGTGTTCACAGTGTTAAATTTTTTATCTATTTATTTCTTTCTTTTATGGAGGACAAGAATTGGGAGAACCATAAACTAAATATTAGATAGAATAAATATTTATCAACTTAAGTTTTTGCAGAATAACATAAACTATTTAAAAGAGAGCACAAGAAGTGGAAGAAAGGGGAAAGAGAGAGGGAGAGAGAAAACAGTGAAAAAGATGGAGATGATCTAATAACAAATATTTTCAGGACTTCCAGAATGTTTAATAAAAGCATGTTACAATTTACATTAAGAAGTGGAAAATTCAATATGGCTCATACCTCCAAGAATTCCGGAGCTGCCAACTCAGAAGGAATGGATCATATAAATAATGTATTTCCTGTTATTCTTGGTCTGCAGCTGATCTCCTACTGAGCACTGAGAAAGAGTTTTAGATCCCCAGGAGGCAGCTGGTGCCGTCTAGCATGTTTGACTGATTTTGTGAGCAGAGAATGAAAGGCATAAAAGGGAAAATAACAATGCAAAGCTAAAGAAAACTTCGAAGGTTACAAAGCTGTGCAAGAAGGCAGAATTAAGAATAATCTGTTTTAAAGAATAATATTGTTTGAAAATGAAAAGTCTTGAGAAGACTGAGTGGAAATCCAAATGTGCAGTTTTCTCTGCAGATAAACAGGCCCATATTCTTGGTAACAGATAATAGTTTACATGTCAACACAAGTGCCAGAAAGCTAATGACTCTAAAATATTCGGAACGCTTGAGACCAGACATCAAAATGTGGTGCCATTTTGGACTCAGCTATCGTTTCAGAAGACTGAAGTTCAACTGTTCTTCAACACAATCTGCAGGGAATAAATGTTTCCAAGGCTGTGGTAGGATCTCTGCACCATGTACTAAATTCAGGGGTTTCTCTGCCTATTTCAAAGAGCTAGTCAGACTGGAATTAGTAAATTCCATTCCTGTTGTACAGCAAGCAGTCCAACTGCAGGAAAAAGCACTCCTCCAGCTGTTTTCTCATCCCTCTGCAGACCTTTTATTTCCCTTGGAGGAAAATTCATCTCTAGGAAAAATAAATATCTTAAACCAGAAGTATACAGCAGAAGGACTCGCATCTGAGTTTTTCTAATTACAAGGACAGGTCACCAACTGACAGTCGTGATAGCACCCAGATGCAAAGAACTGGTCTGAATATGTGTGTTTTAACCTAGCAACATGGTTAGAGGTTAATGATGAATTATGACTCTGTTAGTCATCATTCATAAACTGTAAAAGCCAGTACACACACAGATGAACCTCCTGTAAGGACATTTAGAAATGAAGTTCCTTTTGTAAAATAATTCTCTTTTTGACCAGCTCACAACTCCTCCATGACACCAGGGGAGAAAAATTTTTACTCCTAGCCAGAGGTGCAGAGCATAGACTAACAGGTCTCTAGGTCCTGACTCTCGCTCTGCAAAGGCAGCAGCACACTTTGCCAGATCATCTGGGACATCTGGGAAAGGGCTGCTGTGCCCAGGAATTGAACAGAACTTGTGTCGGCATTTCATGTGTTAGAAAAACTTGGCAGGGGGCTTGGAGGTGGTGTCTCTTCAGCTTTCCTTTCCTCAGCCTGTTAAACAGCCTGGCATAGCTAGAGACAAATATTAAAATGGTGAAGTTACCCGAGTCCAACAAGTTAAACCCATTCCAGATATGAGGCTTCAACAATAATTTCAGAGTCACTCACAAAGGTGAAAATGAAATTAACTCATTGCATCCCCTCAGCTAACAGGTTTCAAAGACAAACCCATTGTAACAATAGAAGTTCCAGCAAACCCCTAAAACCTCTATGTAACAGCTGATTTTGCAGAAATGCCATAGAACAGTTTCCAGCTTAAAAAGTAATTTCAGGAACTCAAAAAAATGAGGCGGAAAACTGCTGCTTCTTTTCAGCTAAAATCTATAAATCGTGGCTCATGAAAGAAATATGGGGAGGAGAATTTCCCTGCACCACAGATGAATGCTGGGCACATAACCTTCAAAAGATGCACACATCACTATCATAGAGAAAATTCCAATGGAAAGCTATTTCACACCCCTTATAAGACACTGTTACCAGTGAGAAAATGAATTAGCACAGCTCAGAGAACAAGGGTCTCGATCCACAGAAGCACTTAATCTTATGCTTAATATTAAGCACCTTAACTGTTCCATTAAGTCACGTAGATGTGCGAATCAAACTTGGTCTAGCACTAAAAAATCTGAAATAATTTCTAGCAAGTTATCTATTTGTTGAATCTTGTATTTTTTTCTATTCACAGGTTGTCTATGAGAACACTCTTATTGTTCAAACTATCCTAAATTACTCAGTATTATACCTCCATGTTTCTGTCCCTTGTGCTTAGGCTGAATCCCATTTGCAGGGCATAAAGTTCAAAGTTGTTATGAAAGTGTTGGTTCATTATATGTTATTTACAAATAATGAGGCATACCTTCTGCTCAATTACTTTTTTACAATTACCTTCAATTTCAATTACTTTTCAATTTTCAAGTAGAGTATAGCTTTTAGAATAAGGTTTCTGTTTGGCCTACTTTAACAAGTTCAAATTTCTCTAATATGTGTGTGATATTTTCTTGCTCTGCCAAAAAAAAAATCCTTTATCATTATACATATTTATGAAAAGTGGCATAAATGCCATCAAAACATCTTACTTTTCTTTTATCTGGGTAGCTAGTCAGATGGGGTCTTTTTTTCAAACTATATTCACAAACGCCAAAAGCTTGAAATATGGATAAGAGGAAAAAGAATATTAGAGCCCCAAGATTGCTTGAGAATCATTGAGCTTTAAACAGTGGTTTGTAATATCTGCAGAAATAAGACAAGTAACTTGAGATAAAATAGTGCTATAGTACAGAGAGGTCAACCTTCCTTTATATAGAGTAAGGTTAGGTCATTTTGATTCAAAGTTGATTCAAGTCTTCTGAACAATTTAATTTTTCTCTTCCAAGGGGCATTACCTTGCCCCAAATGAGAGCAGAAGAGAATGGAAGACAAGTCCAGGAAAGCAAGACCGTGGCAGAGTGGGAAGGGGGCAGTGTTCTTGACACTGATGCACCATGACAAGAACATCACCTGCCACTAATAGAGATGATTCAATATTACACTGCACATAAACTTCTGGTAGGACACCTACTGGGAATTACACCTGCAAAATTATGCTTACTAAGATATTATCATTTGCATTCAAATTCACTGAATCTGTGGACCTGTTACTTCTAATACCACACCAAATAATTGCACATTTACATATATGTATTTAGTATATATACTAATATAATTATAATAGAATAATAATAACAACTTATATTTTTCACATTTATTTCTTATTACTTCATAACCTCCCTTCAAAACTGGCATTTTAAAGTATCCACCTCTAAATGAGGTTTTAGATTGTTGTTCCCTTCAAACGGAAGTTCAGAGCTAACACAGACTGTGAATTAACCAAAACATTAACCTATATTACACTGCCTCACCAGAGAAAGTACACCAAAAAAAGGTGTCTTGAATGCACAGGGAAAGCCAAATTAATTACAGTTGTTGTAACGAGATTCCATTTGCAGCGGGATTTCAAAGCATTATTTAAGCAACTACAGCACTTATCGACCACAGGGATGGAAACCAAGAGTTTCTTTCAGCAGAGTACTCAGGCAACTACTTTTCTTCATGCTTCCCAAGTTTTTAAGCGTGGACCTACACATAAACCCTAATGGCAGTATCATTTCTCACTTGTCCACCTTTTCACACTCACATAGAAGGCAGTAAGAAGAAAAAGATCTTTTGGAATTATGAAATTATCTAACTAAAAACTTCATCTTTTAATGAATTTTGTATTAATTCTGTTCTTCAAGTGATTCAACATTAAAGTTTCAGAAATATGTATATTTTTAAAAAATGTGTGAGGTAAGGCAATGACTTTTCATTGATGTTTCACCAGAAGAACTGTAAGGTTACCAAAAAATTTATCTTTCCTTCTACAGGAGACAATGTTTCATTGTTATGTCTGTGTTCTTGTGTTTCTTCTTTAAAAATAATGAAGACAACACATTAACATCCTAAAATAAGGATTGTTTCTCCTTCTCCTGAAATAAACCTGAAGTCCATTTCACTTCTAAAAGTAAATGATGAAATAATTTTTATTGATCACAACACTGCCACTTCACTCCTTTAGCTCAGTGCTGCTCTTTGCAGATGGTGATTGAACAGCAATGTTCACCTATTTTAGAAAAAAATCTATCATCTGCTCCATTTTTATATTGTTTGCCTGTCAGATTTTTTTTCCTTTGCCTAATTCAGCACATTTGATATGCTCCACAGAGCCTGAGAAAAGCAAAGTTATATCTGAATACTCTGAGGATTTCTAGGTTTTTAAGCATCCCTCCATAAGATGCATTAGGTTAGCTTTCATGACCCATCATTTTTGGCAACTGAGGACAAACAGAGACATTTAGTTGCTTTCCCCAAAACCAGAACACTTTGGCAGCCCACTCTAGACAAGGAATAATCAAGGAGTTAGCATTATGTTGCCCACAAATAATTTATTTCTTGTACTACACACTGCACACTTACAAAACCTTATCTAAAAAAGTCCATATGAAATTTATGAGAAAAAAAATATTTCAGTTTACAGAAACAAACCCTAAATGCTCATTATCTAATAATTTTAAACAAATTTTATGGAAACGAATGTTTACATCTAACATATATATATCATATATGCAGTCGTACTGCACCCGAGAATTGACCACTTTCAAGTGCTAACACAACAAGTTCCCACTAAGTCCAGACCATTCCCCCTTTAATCTGAATATCTGTATTGACAACAGACTGCACTAATCAGATTCTGTGGGAGAGTATATAGGCTACCTTTTGCTATTTTCTTCAGAAGGATGAATACTATATGCAAGAGTCTTTGACATAGCCTTTTCAGTCTAGTTCAAAATCAAATTCAGGAAAATCATGGGTAGGGCAATCTTCTCTTGCCCTTTCGTCATCATTTTGTGAATAGCCACTAAAGATATGCTACCAGTATGGAAAACATTTTTGCTATTCTAAGACAAACTGACAACACTTCAGAAAAGAGGTAAAAGTCCTAAAAGACATGAAAGTCCAGATACTCACCCCAAATTTTTAAACCCAGGTCTTGTAAATATTATACTGCTGTTGTTTGCTCTCATTTATTTCTGCTTATCCAGACACAAAATCTCCTTCAGTTATAAAACCTAATGCATATTTCTAAATGTCTGCTGTGGGTAGTTTTTCTGAGGAGGTACACAAATGGCCATGATACAAAACCTGAGCACTGGCTGATTGGTACCCACGTTGCTAATAAGTGTCTGGAGACCGTTCTCACTTCTAATCCGACTTCTGACTTAACAGTGTCTTAACCTTAGATTTCTTCCTGACACAATGATTGTGATGTGGAACTGACCATTGCAAAGACTTTGTCTCTTCTCATGAACTTTAATCTCCTATGACAAAACTGAGCGCGTCTACTGATAGGATGATTTCTGTGAAGGACTCTTTAGATGAAAAAACAGACGGGATTTTACTGGGATGACCTGATTACAGAAGGATGGCTGGGATTTTAAAACATTTCCAGTACTCAGTACGCCCAATATTCTGTTATTTTACGTATGTATAATGGAAGTGGTGTTAGACCAGTGATGAGAAGTCTTGAACAAAATTGCATCCAAAGTGATCAAGCCTTTCTTAAAAAAAAAAAAGTCAGCACTAAAAATCTCATTCAAAAGGCCAGATAAGTGGAGCACTTCCAGTCACAGCAAGAGGTCTGCTGACTGCTAAGCAGCAGTCAAAATACGAAAGAGAAATTTAAAGATTCAGAGTGGGGCCTGTGAGACCTCATTTACCACTGATTTTTGCTGGTAAGATAATGGACCAGAGCAGTAGCTTCAGAAAAACTGTTATACCCAGCAATCATGGATACCCAGGAAAAAGAAAAGGGATAAGTAAGAAACAATTTGCTGAGCTCAAATCTGAATCTGTCTCTGAACAGGAAGAGGCATAGAAATCTCCTCTACAGCTCAGAACAGGCTGATAAAGGAATGAGCTTGAAGGGCAGGTGAGGATGGGCTTGAAATTATTTTCAGAATGTACCTGTCCTTACAGTGTTAACATTTAAAAGAGATACTTGCCACAGCATTTTCATACTGAATTGCCTTGTAGAAACAGAAGAGAAACTGAAAAGATTCATAAAATATGCATAAAATTCTTGGTGAGAATTTTTCATAATTTCATTCAAAATTATATCCTTTGATAAAACGCTTCAAAAGCTTATAGCAACATTGGCACATTCTACTTAATTCTCTGATATGTCATATCAATTTCTGTTGAGTTAAATTATGTTTCTACTGAACAGCACAGGCCTAATCTTTAAAATCTTTAAGCTTTTTCAGTAATGTTATACTTAGAATGACATACTTCAGAAAATATTAGAACAGACTACCATAAGAAAGTTAATCTGATATGAAGAAACAGTAGGTCAATGTGGATTTGTTTGTGCTTTGCTCCTGAACAGCATTTAAGTAAGTATTTAATACAATGTTGTGAAATCAAAGTGAGATTGAAAGCCCTACTCTTATGGAAATTGCCATTATTTTTTTTTCCATTGTCTTCACTGAGAAACTGTTACTAAACAAAAGTAAGGCATGTAAAACAGATTTTATTTCCCCTCTTTTTTGAATATGAGTACCGAAAGCTGAAAACCCTCTCCTATTGTGCACTGATCATACAAATTTTATCTAGTGACAGAAAAGAAGATGTCCACAGAACTTCAATGCTATAGAATCATAGAATCTTCTGGTTGTAAGAGACCTCTAAGATCATCAAGTCAAACCGCACCCATTATCCGCTAAACCATGTCTCTCAAAAACTCATCTATTCCTTTTTTTGAAAACCTCCAGGGATAGTGATTCAACCACCTCCCTGGGCAGCTTCTTCCAGTGCCTAACCACCCTTTCAGTAAAGAAATGATGCATTACTAACTAAAATGCTCTGAAACAGAGTCTAAGGATCCTGACTATGAAACCAATCCTTATTTTTCAGGTTGTTGCACAAGGAACAATCAAGTTTAAAAAACATGGACTTCTGAAGTGAATGTTCACATTGTGGTGGTCTCCTAAGCATCCAACTTGCAGCTTCATCGAAAGGGAACATCAGAGGTACTGTGAAGACATAGCAGAGCAGACCTATATTTTGGGAAAAAAATCTACCATAAAATCCAGTTGCTAACAGATTTATTTTTATATTGCTCTTAATTATATCAACCAGCATTTTTCCAATATCAGTGTGTAGCATAAGAATCGGGAAGAACATACCTGGCTTTGAATCACCATCTCTCCTTGCCCCTTTGTTGCACGAAGGGCAGGCAAGCTGTTTATTTGAACCTAAAGCCTTTCGGACAGTCTCACCTCAACAAACAAATATGATATACGGCTACTCACACTCCTTCTCATCTGTTGCTATGGCATTTTGCCTACTCAAAAGGTGATTGGACAATTTTGTTATGAAAGTCTGCACTGCAGATCAAAAGCTCTCCCGTGGCATAGTGCTGCCTCTTCCATCTGTTTTGCACGATGTCTGACAGGTCCAGGGAAAAATGGATGAGAAGGCAATACCATGTCGTGCTTCTACCTATTTTTCCTCACAAGTGGACATTCTGTACCGCTTTTCTTCCACCTGCTACATGGAAGAATGTGGAGAAAAAATAACTTTGAAACAGAAAAGAAAAAACAATCAGCCTCCTTCAGGTTAGACTTCAGTGTGTCAGTGAAGAAACCCATAGTAACATCTAAACAGAGACTCATACATATCATCATAAACATAACAGCTGCAAGCATCCTTTAGGAAGCAAAAAAACATGCCTAAAGCTACAAAAAATCTTAGTGTTCCCAACAATACCCAACGAGATCATAGAATCAAAGAATGACCCAAGTTGGAAGGGACCCAAAAGGATCATCTAGTCCTATTCCTGTCCCTTGCACAGGACAATCCCAACATTCACCCTGTGTGACTGAGGGCATTGTCCAAATGCTTCTTGAATATTGTCCGGCTGTGACTTCTTCCCTGGGGACCCGTTCCACCACCCTCTGGGTGAAGAACCTATTCCTAATATCCAACCAAAGCCTCCCCTGACACATCTTCCTGCCATTCAAGTCCTGTCCATGGTCACCAGAGAGAAGAGCTCAGCGTCTACTCCTCGTCCTTCCCTTGTGAGGAAACAGCAGATGGCTATGACCTCCCTCCTCAGTCTCCTCTTCTCCAGCTGAACAAAGTCACTTCAGCCGCTCCTCATACGATTTTCCCTCCAGACCCTTCACCAGCTCTGTGCCCTCCTCTGGACAGTCTGTAGTAGTTTGATGTCCTTTTTATACTGTGGCACCCAAACTGCCCCCAGTGCTTGAGGTGGAGCCCCCCCAGTGCAAAGCAGAGCAGGACAACCCCTTCACTTCCCCAGCTGCCGATGCTGTGCTGGATGCACCCCAGGACACGGTTGCCCTCTTGGCTGCCAGGGCACAGCTGGCTCATCGTCAACTTGCCACTGACCAGAACCCCCAGGTCCCTCTCTGCAGGGCTGCTCTCCAGCCCCTCAGACCCCAGTCTGTCTGTGCATCCAGGGCTGCCGTGTCCCAGGGGCAGAGCTGGGCAATTGCCCTTGTTAAACTTCATATGGTTGACAATTTCCCAGCTCTACAACATGTCCAGATCCCTCTGCAGGGTCTCTCTGCCCTCCCCAGTGCCAACAGCTCCCCCCAGTTTCATGTCGTCAACAAACTTGGCCACTAAACCCTCGGGTGCTGCATCCAGGTCATTTAAGAAGATGTCAAAGAGCACTGGCCCCAAAACGGATCCCTGCAGAACCCCACCAGGGACTGGTTGCCAGCCGAATGTGACTCCATTCACTGGGACCCCTTGAGCCCAACCCATCAGCCAACTGTTCCCCCACTGCATTATGTGTGTCCAGCTGGAGGCTGGACCTTTAGTTTAGGAGGATACTAGGAGACACAGGATCAAAGGCCTTGCTGAAATCCAGAAAGATCACATCAACAGGTTTGCCTTGGTCGACCAGGTGGGTGACCCTGTCATAGAAGGATATTATGTTTGTCAGGCAGGACCTTCCCTTTATAAACCCGTCCTGGCTGGGACCAATGACTGCGTTCTCGTTCAGGTATTTTTCAGAAGCTCCCAGAATAATCTACTCCATAGTCTTCCCAGGCACTGAAGTGGGACTGACAGGCCTGTAGTTACTGGGGTCACCCTTGCTACCCTTCTTGAAGAATGGGGCAACATTCGCCAGCTTCCAGTAAAATGGGACCTCCCCAGATTCCCAAGAGCATTGAAAAACCATTGAGAGAGGCCTTGCTATGACATCAGCCAGCTCTTTCAGTATCCACAGATGAATCCCATTGGGTTCCATCAACTTGCAGGGGTTCACCTGGAGTACCAGATTCTGTACAAGTTCGGGGTTAATTGGGATATTATTGTTTGTGCAGTCCTAGTCCTCTGGTGATGGGCTCTGGGGTGGGGTCCAGCCCCTCATCAGTATTGAAGACAGAGGCAAAGAAAACATTAAATATCTCTGCATATGAGGTGCCCATGCTTATCAAGTAGTGGTCCAATGTTATTTGTGGCCTGACTTCTGTTATTAATATATTTGAAAAAGCCCTTTTTATTATCCTTTACAGTGCTGGCCAGGTTTATCTCTAACTGAGCTTTGTCTGCATGAATTGTTGCTCTGTAGCGGCAAACAGCATCCATGTATCCTCCCATGTCACCTGTCCTTGTTTCCACTGGCTATACACCATCCTTTTATGCCTCAGTTTGAATAGAAGATTCTGTTCAACCAGGCTGGCCTTCTGCCTCATCTGCTTGACTTTTGGAATTTCAGGATTGCCTTGGAGCACTCTTTGGAGGTGGTACTTAAAAAGTGACCAACACTGATGGACCCCAGCACCTTCAAAAGCTTTTTCCCAGAGGACATTACTAAGCAGTTCCCTGAGCAATCTGAACTCATATCCAGAGTTGAGGTCTTGCTGACAGTTTTTCTCTTGTTGCCATAGATGTTAAACTTGGCTGCTTCATGGTCACTGTGACCAAGGCAACCTCCAGTTGCCGCTTCACCCAGGAGACCTTCTCTGTTAACAAGCAACAAGTCAAGGAGGGAAGGAGGGTACTTTTCCTGGTTTGTTCCCTCAACACCTCTACCATGAAGTTATCATCCAGAGAGTTCAGGAATCATCTGGACATGTTTGTCCCAGTTGTGTGGGACTCTCAGTTGATATCTGGCAAATCGAAGTCCCCCATGAGGACAAGGAAAAATGACTTGGAGGCTTCCCTTAGTTCCTTGAAGAATAACTCATCAGTGCCATCATCATGGTTGGGTGGCCTAGAGCAGACTGCCACGATGATATCTGGCTTAATTGTCTGTCCCTTACTCCTTACCCAGAGGCTCTTAACTCTGCCATCGCCAACAGCAAGCTCTGTGCATACCATCTGTACTGGTACCCTGTTACTAACACATCACTACCTAATGTTAAACAGTCATGCAGAAAAAAAATACTTAGAATAGAAAGTAATACTTTTTTTTTTTTTCTAAAAGAAAATTATTGGGGAAAAAGTGGAAAGGATTGAGCAGCAGCTTCTTATAATCAAATTTTATGGGAGACAGGATTGCAACATTCTCCTTTAAAAGAATTTTTAAAAGGAGTGAATGAATAGCAGAAGATTAAGTTAAATTAAATAAGAATTTACTGAGAATGTGTCAGTCAACTCTAAATTCAAACACCTGAGCACCTGTAAATTGTTTGCTTCTCATCCAGTACTTTAGAAAGGCAGGAAGAAGGAAGAAGATACTCGACTTTGTTAAAGGATGGAAAGCAGGTTGACTAAATTGCAAGAAGTTCTGCAACATTCTAGTTTCTGTTTCTTATGGAGTATGACAACGATCAAGATTTCTTTTCCCCTGTATCACGGGTCTTTTAAGATCGTTTTTCTGCTGTATTAAAAACAAAATAAATATCAGCATCTGAATGATATCTCTGAAAGACCCCCAATGCAATTTTGAAGGCCTTCAATAACAACTGCTATTTCTGACTATACTCTAAAGCACAACCCTGATGAAAATGTATCATCGCTGACCTTTTTGGGGATGTGAAAACATCCCCAAATGTTCTCACCGTAGGGACAGAAAAGACAACAGAAGTATATTTTCTCACCACAGGTAGTCACATCTTTCCACCTCCTTGTGTGGGAAAGTTCTGACATTACCAAAGGCCACTCCTCCAGAACAGACTATAGAGGAATTTCTTAGGTCCAAATGAACAGCTATAGCAATGCAGCAGCTCCCAGCATGGTTCAAAAGAAAAGCTATTATGAGGAAGCCAATATAGCCAGTCCTCCAAAAAACAGCCTTATTTCTAAATTATTTATACATGTTAATTTTTCCTCCCCATGCTGTTACGCATTTGAATTGTTTTGCTCTCATTTATAGCAGTACATATTACAGCCGAGATTTTCAAAGCCATGAATCCCATAGGTGGCTTTGAAGATCGAAAGCTAATCTTTCATTTTATGCACATTTATAGTGTGTTTGCAAAGGAAAATGCTCTTTCACTCCAGCAGGCAGTTTATGCAAATTAGTTTTCATTACCAGATACCATCCTTTGGTATCATCATTAATTAGTAGACTAGATAGTATGAAAAATGTCTTTATATGCCCTGTAAGTGTAAACAATCCTGGAAAGTAGCAATCACTGCCACTTCCATACAAGGCCTCAATGTTTATGAAAATGGAAGAGAACAGCTCTTTTGTTAGAGAGCTCTTTTCAGGTAAACAACAAATTCAGTGGCCAGGTAATAAAATACATAAGTATTTTATTAAAGCATTTAGTAAATATAAAACCAAGAAAAGCAAGAAGTGGTTAAGAGAAAAAAAAGCAGAATGAACAACAGTAAAATAATTAGGTCATGTAAATATATTAACACTGTTAAAATATCTCTGCTAAATAAAATAATAAAAAATAAATAAAAAATAAACAATAAAACCAATGCTAAGAAATAATAAAAATAATGCAAATAAATAAAGCAGAAAGAACAGTGCCAAAATAATTAAGTCACGTAAATATCTTAACAGTTTCACACTGTTAAAATAGCTCTGCTAAATCAGACGGTATATCCTTATTGCATTGCATTATCTGTGACAGATGGATGTACGAAGACGTATAAAAACTAAGCCTAACTCTAAATGACAGTACAAAATCGATAATATAGTCAATACAGCTTCAGGGTACATGAAGTTCTCTATTAGTTAAATGTGAATCCGCATATGGAATTTTGTCAGGGAGACAGGGAGAAAATGAGTGTGAATAGTTTCCTGCTGATACACATGCCTGCATAAAGCAGACAAATTGAGAATTAAGCTGAATTCCAAACAACAAAGAAGATGAAACACCACAGAGAAACAATTTACTTATGCCAACGTCAGCTAACACACACGAGCAATTTGTAATAACTATGGAAAGGCACACCATTACTATTTCAGTTTCCTGAGGCAAGTAATGCGATTTGGAAATGCTTAAACTTTTTCCATTAATCTTGTTCCAGAAAAAGAGAAAAAGTCAACATACTATTTTATAGTGTTTTGTAGTTATAGTTACACTCAGGGTGACTACAACATTTGCTTACTCTTTGTCCCTACACTTCTGAGTCACCACCCTCAATTTTGTACCAAGACTCACATTTTCCCTTTCCTGTCTCTGCTGACTGTCCTGCTGACAAGTAAAGGTTTTCCACCTCTTCAGCCACTTGAGTTGAGTGTCAATCACATAACACTTCTTTACAGACTTCACTGATGTGGCAGTGTGTAAAAATCAAACCACCTGCACGAATAGGTGTGGAGGCACCTCCTGCTGCCCACCCCATCCCCGAGGTGCCGAGCTTCCAGCTCCCATCATTCACAGCCATTTGGCTGTTACCCCTGTTACCCCCTTAAACAGGGAAAGCAAAATCCATAGTTCTGGTCACTGAGCCAAGTTTAATTCTATGTTTTACATTAAACTGCCACTGTCTCATTTTATTTTGAAAAATTGCACTGAAAGTAAAACATATTCAAATGTCTGCACGGACAAACATTTGCTGCAAAAGCCTGCTAAATGCTATTGCTCATGGCTGTGGCTGTATCTCAGTTTTCAAGTGGTGACCTTTACACAAGCTGATAAACAATTACAAATAAGAAGAGGCATCTACTACCCATAAGAGTTTCTCCTGTGGGCAGGAACAGCAGTGCAGTAAGTCTTAATTCACTCTCTTATTTTGCTTTCATTTCCATTACTAACACAGAGAATGCTAATTTACTGCATCAGAGATGAAAAGTCTATTTGCAGGTGCTACAAACACTGCAGTGAAGCTGGGAGAGAAGACTGCAAGATATAAGGAGGCTGCTATTCACCATGCTCCAGGCAGCAACTACAGGAGGAGGTACATCAGCCCATTAGAGGCCTCTTAGTGCTAAACAAAGTGTAACAACAGAAACCTTACTATCGAAAATAAATGTGAACTGCCAGGGATGATGGGGTGGATGAAGCAACAGCTTTTCTTTCTATTGATAGATCTGGTGACAACCACAATAAGGAAAAGCAAAGAGCCAGAGGCTGTGTTTAAGTACTCTGTGGCTTGTTCATGAATCTGGATTCCTGTGATGGACATGTTAAGAGATGCATTTTTTTTCTCCCTCCTATTGCCTCCGTTTTGGACAGACTGACAAAGACCAGATTCAGGAAAAAAACATAAGAACGTAAACGTAAATCTGATGGATCAGTTATTAACTCAGAGCTGCAATGTAGGGAAAAGCTGGAACAAAGCTGCCCTTCCAGACAAAAATATACATATCTAATGCTATTTCATAGTTCAGCCACACTTGAAACCTTTTGATGATTTAGAAAAATCTTTAAAATATACACTGGAATTTATATTGACATGAACCAATACAACTGACCTGTAATAGAATTTTGCATATTTACAGTGCAATTAGTGAACTATACTTCTGAAAAACGAAAAAGTAGTCAAAGAACTAATATTTGCTGACTGAGATACTTACCTTTGTTAAAAGAGTACACCAGTGAAGTGGATGAACTAGCAATAAAACATATGCAGAAGCCTCATCTAGCTTAGAGAGCATCTGGTACTGATGATCGAGAATTTAAAAAGTGATTTCAGCTTTCTCCCTTCTCTGCTTTTGTCAGCAGATATTATTCCATTTCAAAGACTCCACCATGCACAATGACATTTCCATTAGAAGTTAAATAAAACTCAAATGAATGTAAATGTTGTTGTACCTCACTTTTCTTGACACAGGCACTAAAATAATAATCTGATAGGTTGTCTTTAAGTATAAAAAAACCTGCTAACTTATGGGAAAAGTCAAAACATATATGCAGGCAGGAGAAATTAAAAGTTAATACAGAATGATAGTCAAAAGATTTACAATTTGATGCCATCTCTATATACTATTATGTCATACTTGTCGTTACAGAGAAGTGTCAAAGCCATGTGTATTAAACAGAGATTTGACCTACAGTTTCCAAAAAAGTAGTTTGGTAGGAATTGCAAGTCCTAGTTCTTAGAAGACTAAAGCTAAGAAACCCATCACAAATCACAGAATTCTCAGAAAGAAGGCTACTAGGTTATCTGATGCAGAAAATTTCCTGCTAATGTTTTACTGAGTGCTTTGTCTGGTTAATAAATAATTGACTGGACTTCCGACTGAAAAATCCCTCTTACTGGCAATTTTGGCCCTCTCTTTTAACTTGGAAAGTTTCTTTTTTTTTTTTTTTTTTCCTAAAGTCCTGACTACAGGTGCTGGTAGAACACATGCAGAGAAAAGCCTTCTCATATTTTTATTCCTGACAACAGTCAAATGCTTTTTAATGAAATCTTCATAATCCCACAGACTTAAGGAAACTGTGCACAAATGCATCCCAGAACTATTTGCAGACTGGAAACTTGAATACCCACTTGCTTTGGAATTTCTGTGAGCACGCAAGTTTATCGGGTAGAGTCAGAAATACCTTCCGCTCAGCTGCAAGAGAATCAGCAAAAAAGCTTGAGAGAGAGAGACCACTGAATCCACTGCTTGCAACAACATTGCTCAGGCCTTGTAGTACATTGTCTTTCCTCCTGCCTCACAGAATAACGATTTATGACCACTTGCCTGGTGAACTTAAAATATAACTGAAATACTTCACACTCTGCTTGTCACACCCAGTGTAAACTTTGCTTTAGGCACTTTGACAGATCTTTGCCTTGTGTTTGTGTGAAAGGATAGAATGCACTTAAAATACTTATTTGTGTTCAAGAGTACATAGTTTTTCTAGAAGAACTGGAAAACTGGTGCATGGGTGTTTTAAGCTGGTTTTGCAGAGGATCTGGTAAGACATCCATGAAATCGTACTATTTTCTTCAATAAGCATTAAATTATTTGTAGTCTGTGTATGCAGACTGCTGTAGCTATTGTATCATGAGGAAGAATACCTCAGTGTTGATGTATAACCACATTAGCATTGAAAAAGAGTGAAAAGCACACATAAGGAGCCCCACAAATTTATTACAAACCCTATTGCTACATGTTATTTAGCATTTGCTCCTGAGGCTTAATGTTAAAATAAATTAATACTGTTGTGATTTCTATTCAACAGATTGCCTTAAAGTATTGCATAAAAGATTAAAAACTACACTATAGTAACAATGGGAATCACATTTAATCTAATGAAGAAAAAGGATCCATCTTTAATGACTTTATTTTATACCTTAAGACCACATATTATAGCTCAAAGCATAGTCTGAACGTCTTGTTATTTTGCAGGTAAGCATGAATATTTACGGAAAGCTGCATGGATATGTAAATATAACAACTTGAGAATACTAAAAAATGTAAATATTGAGATAGTTCTGACATAGCATAAAAGACAGTGATGTACAATACTCTAACCCAGGAAAGATAAATTGATTAAACTTCAACTTCAGTCATGTGGCACTATGCACTTCAGGATCGACCAGGAAATTGTCAAGAAAAGGCTTTCCCAGGTAAGGGGGAAAAAGATCTTCTGTATGAATTTTGTGTCCCTTGCTGGTGGCATTCGTGGGCTGTGTGCACGACTAGAATTTGCAAAGCTTCTAGAGAATTTGGAAAGATAAGGAAAAGAAAAGATCACATCCAGGAATCAGACTCTCAAATATTGAGGCAGTCTCAGTGAGGAGGTGTTACTACTCCTCAATACCAATTCAGTGATGCAGATGCTGCTTTGGGACAGCTTCCTAAATATACTTGCCAAAACTGTTAGAGACTCACAGGAAAGCCTCCTCATTCTATCCATCTCCCACAATCCTGCTGCATGCCAGGGATATACCAGCAGACTCTTCTAATTAGAATGCATTCCTTCCAAAGTAGATTTGCGGCATTTCCAGCTCCAAAGCTACATTAGCTTGATCAAGAAATTCTTCCTGCTTTCCCCTGCATGAGTATGAGGGTGTTGGTCTATCAGTCATGCTCCCTCCAGACTAAAACATCAATGGTTTGCAGACCTCACTAGAATAGGTGAAAGTGCCTAACAAGTAGCTAAATAGTAAAGTATTTGAGCTAGAAAGAGATAAAACAAAAGGCATTGTGATAGAAGTATAGATTGTAAACAAAACAATTGATAGCTTAGAGATATTTTGGACAAAACTGAAATAAAAACATGATATCAATATGTTTGCTCCAAGGATAATTTTGATAGCTATGTGGATTCCATTGCCAGGCAAGACTATCATCAGGAATGCTGTTGCCACTAAATCCGATTGCAACCTCAGGATAATTGTATCCTTGCACACTTATTTTCTCCCTCTGATATTTCAATCAAATGCAAACCTTTCCAGTGACACTGCTTTTTGAGAGTTTACTGCGATTGTTTGTTAGTCAATATTCTTGTCACGATCTTAGATTAAGGATTGTGCCATAGAGCTTGGGAAAGGCTGACATTCCTATGGCACAAATAAGGAGAATCTGATCAGAACCACAGGGGTCAAAAGGACACTTTAGATGCCATTTAAAATGTAAGCAAAATATTTATCCCTTATGAGAAGACGACTGAAGTGCTGCCACAATTCTAAGTACAGTTTATGTGCATAAAATTTATTTCAGACTAATAGGCACACTGACACTGAAAATCACAATCTACTCTCCTGGACATATATTGGTTGTGATTCCACAATTCCCTGCCTGCTTTTCATGAACACAGGCATAAAAGTAATCCAGCAACTCTAATCTTAACACAAGTTTGGAACACATCACCTCTAGCAGCAGTCTGGAGTGCCCCACAACAGCCGCTCTCTGTGTGGTCTGTGCCCCTCTCCAGCCTGTGTTCAACACATGGGAACTTTACACTTCACTTTCACGTTTCACCACTTTTAGCTGAGTTAGATCTTTCTTCTATACCATGCACTGTGCTCCACTGCATGAGATTCACTTTTTAAGAAAATATTTTCATCTTTTTAATTCTGACTATACCAAGTCCTATGCTCCAGGCACAGACAAAATGATGGTCTTTAATAAATGTGTACCATCTTCCAACAGTAGAAGTTATATAAACTGAGGTAAGGTAACTTTGGGCTAAACTTTGGGTGGTGTTGAATGCCCGGTTCCTACTGAGTTGAAATCTCATATGATCTGGCCCATTACATACGACAAACTTAATTTTAGACCAATGTAATTTTAAACTAGTTACTAGAGTAATGAAGTTTTCCCTGAAAAGTCATTCAATCATTTCAAATTCTGTTCACCCCCAAGCAGGCATCACAAAATCACATCAAGGAAAATTAATTTCCTTTTTCTGACAGTTGCAATGCTTCCATTTTTCTTTACTCTGGCTATAGTGCCTTGCTTTTCTTTACATTCCTTTCCTCTGGAAAAATTCAACTTGCAGTTTTCTCACACTATTTCAGAAGGAATTGTTATAAACTTGTGTTATTTAACCTTAATAGACGTAAAGATATTGGGAGCACCTGAAGTCATATTCCAGTTTCTAAAAAGCAAAAAAGAAGGTAACATTTTATATGCTGGAACAGGCCAGGTTATGGCAGATGATCAGAAAGTAAATAAAAAAACCACACCCTGAGGTTATTGCTGACCTTCAGATCTCCTTCTTATTTAGACATATATCTGATTTTAGGGGGAGGGGAAAGTAATTTAGGTCTCCAGAGACCTACATTTAATTAGTTTTTAATCCACTTCTACACTCAATGCCTCAGAGGGTGATTTCATCTTTAAATACAAGTAATTGGATGTGTTTTAATTGAGAAAGCCTATAACATGCATAATAGAAGTACCAGAAGCTGAAGTACAGATTTATATTTTAATGTGTTTATATTTTATTTAAACAGGGTTTAAATACAAGGGTAAATAGGGTTTCACTCTCTGCTGGAGTAAAGTGGTGAAACTCAATTAACTTCAAAGGGGCTGTTCACAGTGTGAAGCGTGTGTGAAAGTCTTGGATGATCAGAGTCTAAGGACACCTGCAAAGTGTCATTATAATGCCAATGAAAAGGAAACATTTCATACTCCTACAACACTTCCGAGAAGTTCAACTTGATAGTGGGAAGGGATAGAAAACTGCTTTGCTGTTTCTTCATTTCGCCAAATTAATTTCTTGATTTTGAATTAAAATATAAAATTTTAAATTTTAATACATATATTTGAGCCCATGAAATAATCTGATTTCAATAAATGGCATCCTTTCCTCTTACTAATTCTATATGAAAACATTTTAGAAGTATGGATAACACCAAATATTCCTATGCTATGCTATGCTAAAATGCTATGCTAATTTTACCCCTTGAAATTTTGTCTGCTCTTAAGCAGTTTGTTAAGTGGTGCAACAAACTTCCAAATCCTGTGTGCACATGATTCCTTTCTATGTCTCCTCATGTAAAAAAAAGGCTTGCAAGATGTGGGCATGAATTAAAATTTGTTTAATTATAAAAAACAAGTAGATATTTTTTGCTTCCTAACAAGAGACTATGCTACCTTAGTCATTAGATTAGAAATTTCCTTTATATAATTTGAAAGAAAGAAAACACATTACTGAAAAGTTGCTAGTGTTGATTTTGCAAATAAATTTTATAAATGAATAGACAAATATTTAAAATATGTTCAAACTGCAAATATCCATTCAAATAAAAATAATTTGTATTCAAATTAAAAATTACTCCTTAGAAAGATTATCAATAAATTGATTTACCCTTCTGTCATACAGCCTAGCACTCAAAATATCTCAAACTACATCATCTGTCAACTCCACATTTTAGTATTTACCTTGACCTATCTTCTTATGGAAACAACATTTTGTGCAGAGAAATATAAAACCAATATGAGGACATTAATTGGGTACAAATGTTTGCTTCTGAGTGCCCTTTTACTGCCATAAAATTAGAAGTTACTTCCAAAAATAGGATTACTCATCCGCACACCTAACCCTTCGTCACTGTGAGCATCTCTATAGAGTTTATTTTGAGTACATATCTTTTCATACTCTCCAGAAATAAATATCTCCTGTCACAGGACTAAAGTAAATACCAATCAGTATAATGTTGGCACTGTAGATCTGGATGAAAAAAAAAAACAAAACTCAGGAAGCCTTTCCTCAGAAACCATTCAATAATTTGTCTTTCTAACACATGTCTCTTCATTTTCTCCCTGCCAGGAAATCTTTCCAATTTTACAATATTTTAACAGGAAAAGGATAAGAACTGTTCTCTATACATGTATCAGTATCCTCTTTCAATGAGGCAGTAAGACATCTAACCACCCTCCTAAAATCAAGATAAATACTAAAGCACGATTTCTTATATATATTAATGCTTCTTGATAATAAAAATATCTTCTCTTTGATTTAAAGTAATTTTCTAAATTGACACAGAACAGCTGCTTTTCTAGCAGGAATGTTTAAATTTTTTTATTTAATTTCCTGATTATATTTGCTTTTCTGATGATGTGCTTTGATTTCTCATTTGTACACTTGGTTACTTAGACAACTTTGGAATAAACTTCAATTCGAGAACGAATCTTTGCTGATGCCAGTACAATTTGTAAAATGAGCTTTTCTGTACAACTAGGAGGATCAATTATTAACAAATCTAGGACGCTTTATAATAACTTTGAGAAAAAACAGATAGTGGACTATTCATACAGTACAACACAGAAACGTGTTAGAGATCCCTGAACAAGCCTTTATGTCTACACAGCACAAGCAGAGAGATGTCCAAAAGGTTACACAGATTTCTCAGCACAGTTTTGCATATTTTGTATAGTGTTCTTCTGCAATATGTATAGAAAAGCTCAAATAATTGTCAAAATGCTACAGAAAAGGTACTCAAAGTGTTTCTGGTTGTGTTTTAAGCACAGGAAAACAATAAATGTCTAATTTGAAAATAAGTAAAGCACAAAGATATCACATAGCGACCCTCTGCCAATGCACAGGAATTGTCTGAGGGGGAAATTCTTTCCCAAATCTTGCAGGATTAGGATCCTTCTGCTGTTCTGTCAACTGAAAGCATCTACTCAAGCTCATGAGTGTACAGAAGGTTGTCTAACCACGACAGCTTTGAATATTAATGCTAACTGGCTCACATCCCTGAGAAGAGTAGTAACGCTGAGAACAAGCACAGAAAAATAATTGAAAGAATATCCTTGTACATAGGAGAACAAACTACTCAATTAGCAGCAAAGATTATAATGCCTTGTTCAGAAGAGGTTCCTGCAGAGAAAATTCATCTACGTAGCGGACATCCTTCTAGTGTCCAAGTTGTTCTATTTAAAGTTAACATAGGTATTCTCAAATAGACACCACAATCTGCAGCACAACATACATTGGGCTGCTCTGAAGTTGCTGTTTCATTAGAAACTGGCAGCTCCAATTGCTGCAGTCTGACATGCTGCTTAACCCAAAGGAACAGCAGAGGCAACTTATACTCATTTCCCTGAAGGAAAATTACGCATTGCAAAAATATATGTGTCAGGCAGGAAGAAGTGTAGTTGTTCCACACTAGCTCTGAGTTTACTTTAAACCCCAAAGTAACAGCAAAAAGCCTGGGGAATGAGCACAGAAATGACAACAGCAGGGTCCAGGACCAAATACCTGCAGCAGTTTTGTGGAGAACATTTTCGAACATAAGATCATAATCTTAACCGAAAGAGAATTAGGATGAAAATTGCCCTGATAAGGACATCTTGAGCTCATCTAAGTTCATCAACAAAAATGGAATGAGAAAAATCAGAAGGAAGATCTAAATAGCTGCTCAAATCGCACTAGTAGTGAAAATCAAATGGTGGTTTCTGTTGGAATGGACATGTTTTTCCATCTACAGATATTACAAAAACCTTGAAAGGAAATGGAGGAATTTAGGTAACTTGACAGCATTGGTAATTAAAGAGAAAAAAGCTGATTATCTCTTTTGCTTCTAAGCACAATTTTACAGCATATATTATGACATATGACTTTTCAACTTAATGTAAAAATGAATGTGAACTTTGTAGTATGTAACACATGGGAGCAGAATCTCTTGACATCCTTAGTGCACTGTGCAGACAGCAGATCACTCACACCAGCACAAACATTCTAGACTTGTGCCCAATGATACCACATCTTCCTGCTGGAAATGCCTAATAAAATTTGGAGTTATTCAGAATAAATCTGGCCAAGTAGTATGACACAGAAATATTCCATTGCTGTGTTTTTAAATAGTGGCAGTTATGAATCCTTTTCATGACACTTTTTTTCTGCTAAGTATCCTTTCATTCTCTGATTGGATTTGCTAGATCTCTGTGAATATCATGGAATAAATCAGGACACCAGACTACATTCTCTGAATTTCTGACACAAAAGTAACTGCCAATAATGAGTGCCAGGCACTGCTTTGTATTAAAATAGACAGATGGTCAGTTAATCTTGAGTCCTGGCAAAAACAAAAAGAGAATATTACTAAATAATAAAATAAATGAACACATCAAATCCAGTCTGTCGTAGTTTGGAAATGAAAATTAAACTCTATTCATGTTATTCTTGTCCAAATATCATAAGGATATTACACCAAATAAAATTTCCAAGGGAAGACTTTTCTCAAACCAGAATTAAACTGTTCATATTCCTCAGTACTTGATAAAAATATTGAAAACAGGGACAAATTTTAAAAGGAGTCCTCTTTTAAAATTTAACTGCTCTCTAAAAATTTAATGACATGCTACGAACTGTAAAACTAGGCTTAATTTAATTTCTAGGAAAGTTTGAGAGAAAAATTATCTGTGATATCAAATACACAATATTTGCAAAAACTGAAAACAAAGCAGTGATTTCACACTTTTGTTTACATGAAATGAGTTTTCATTTCATGGAAATGTTGATTAGAAATATGTAAAAATACAAAAATGAAAAAAAATCTGTTGCAAATACTCTGAGATTGAAGTGTGGCCTTCCAGACTGTTATTATGTCTTCTCTCTTCTGTAATACTGCATGTACCTATGTAAGCATGCAACATGCTACTTCATATGAGAGTTTTTTAAATTTACATTTCTGTGTGGGATTTTTATTATTACACAAAGCTGATGAAATAATAAAAGCTGTTATTACAATGTAGAAGATACCTATGTGACAGTGTCTCCTTCTTTGTATGCCAGGAGTAACAATCCTGAAAGAAAGATTTATTTAAAAAGGTCTATGTACCCGTACTTTACGCATTATGTCCCTATTTGTAGCAGTTACAAATACATACATAAGAATCTACAAAAATGCCTAAAACAACATAAAAGCTAAGTGCAATCTCTGCTTCTTCTAGTCCTTCCATTCCCATCCTGCGGTAACATCTCTGCTTCATAATAACCCCCATAAAGCAGTTCAGAATGAAGTTGAACTACACCAAACAAACACATTTTCTTCACTAAGAAAAGTTCATAAAGACTCATAACAGATTTAATCCTTCTCAGATAAAAAGGTTGTGATGTGCATCCACCATCTATCATTCTGCACAGCAAAGAGTTATTTCTTTCTCTTGGTGAAGATTTTAATACTAACACCAACAACAAATACTTCCAACTCTTAGGTTCAAAGCCAAAAATAAGATGATAAATCTATAATTTCAATACTCTTAACAGTTTCAAATAAGCAAAAATAAAAGGAGGAAAATTGATGCAAATATTTTGAACAAGGAAGGAATCTCTTGAGGATAATCAGAGAGAAGGAAGCATTTGACGTTATAATTTGCAGAAAGCTTTTCAGAAAACTCAGTGTTACAGAAACTAGGACAGCAGAATGCACAGTCAGACAGACAATTGGAGATAAACACAAAGAAATGAATCACACACAAAAAGGACAAAGCAACAAAACCCACAGAAAAACCCCATAGGAGGTCCTGTACAAAGCTGTTGAAGGTGAAAAAAAGCTGTAGCCTACAAACAGCACAGAAGAAATGTGAAGAGGAAGACATTTATGCATCAATCAAGCATTTTTGGAACAACAGGTCATTTTTAAAAATGGAATTACCCCCAGAGCATAAGGATCATCCCATCTATAACCAGGAAGGAACCTGGCATCAGGAAGAAACCAAGATTTTAACAAACAATTCCACATTAAGAACTAGAATTTCACATTTGCACGTCAAGTGTTTTGCTTGCTATATTTGGAATAAAAATTTAAGCTTGAAAACTCTTGTAAGGAATAAAGGAACATCCTTGAACATCAACAGGAAAGAAAAACATGAACTGCATTCGTTAACTTAAGTGCTAATGAGACCAGAATGGTAAAACCCTCATATGATTACTGAAATATGCTGAAAAAATTGTATTGCCAGATGGTATAGGTTGTTGCTTAGGAAGCCAGACAGAAAATGGAAAATAAAATCCTAGCCAATATTTTTCAACAGCATATCTGAAAAGCTTGGTCAGGATGACCAAAGAAATCTGCCTTCCACAAGGATTTTTTTATAAATGCCACTTTTTTCAAATTATGCAGAGTGATGTGAAGGAAAAATGAAAGGGAAAAAAATTAGAAAATTGTGCGCAGAACTTACATCTTCTTTACACCCGCTGTTGAGGCAGCAAGATTCTTAATTACAATTCAGTCATCACTGAGTTTTCCATATGCTTTTAAGAGATTTGTATTCCACCAGCTGAAAAAAAAAACAAAGAGTTAAGCCGACAATTGTTGACTTCTTCTGATAACTCCAGCCTTTAGATCTAAAGTGTTGTTCTGTGAATAAAATGGATAATTCAAAAATATAAGGTGATTTGCCATCTTCTTGGTTCTCTGCTGTGCTGTTGTTTTCCTTAAGCTAGAGTACCAGCTGGCCCAACAATGTCACAAGTTCTGAAAGTGCACTCCATTGACATATATTTCATTACCACACACAGACCATCAAAGGTGAGGCTTTGGTAATCTTTTGCAATACCTAGGAGAAATGATAAAGACCAAAACCAAAGACTAAAATGTAAAGATGTTATTGAAACTACAAAGGAATCCAAAAAGATGTCAAGAAAATTAAGAGCTTCATGCCAGCAGAATATACAGTTTCTTAGCTCCTAAGAAGCAAAACACAAATTGCATTAATCTTGTTAGATTTATTGCAATGCTGACACTTAAAAATTGACATACAGGACACATAGTCAACATCAAGTTCTAAAATTGCTTGGCGTATTTATGTTTCATTGCAAATAACCCTTGTTAGTACGTGTATGTAATGAGAAACCTGATCATCTTTAAAAAACAAAATGAATTTAAATAAAATGCACTTTATTTCTGCATAATCCCCACAAATACTAAAAAATGCCATTACAGAAGTTTGTTCCCTTTGACCAGGGTTTGAACCAGAACTGCAAGTGGGTAAAGTGATCTCATTTACAGTCTCAGATGATTCTGAATTTGAAACCAGGAGCAAATAAGCTGGCAAAATAAGAAACTCAAGAGTAGAGGGAAGGAGAAGTATCTTGCAAAGCTCTGATCTAGAAAGATCTGGACTGAAGGGTCAGTCTTGACTTCAAACATGGAAGCAGCACATCTGACTATGAAAAAATCTGAATTCGTGCTAATTCTACAGCAATCTGACTATTCAAAAGACAAATTCCTCAGCAGGCAGTAAACTAGAGTGTGACCTGATTTTCCTCCAGCAGTGACGGAAGGATAATGGAGCTTGACAGAAGGAAGAAAGAGTAGAAAAGTTAACATTCATTTGAGGAGTGAAGCTTTAGTAACAGTACAATAGCAACAGCATTTTGGAGACATGCTGAGAGCAGGGAGAGGGCGGGACACACAGGTCTTGGTAGTCACTTGGATAACCATCCAGTTATATTTACCAGAGGTTTGTGTGTTGGTTTTCTGAGTCTGCAGAAAAACATACACTGGCAAAGAGAGCACGGGAGGTCAATTGTCTATCACACACAAATTTTATAATCTCTGCACTTGTCTTTCCAACCATCAATGAAAAGAGAACACTGTCGGGCTTTAAGTTGCTTGCATTCTTTAACTGTGCAAGTTTTTCTTAAATTCTTCCCCCTCTGCTACACAGGATATTTAAAATTCAACCAGCAGCTGCTATGGTAGTGTGTTTATCACACAATGTTGCCATTCATCCAGATTTGCATATCAAGTAAAAGAGGTGGAGTAGTTTAATCACTTGTTCTGACATGCAAGAGATTAGTATTAATTACAGTCTTACAAGTACCATTTAGCATCTTAGCCTTCCTGGTGCTGATTGCTTTTTAGCACTTACGTGCAAGGAGCTTGTTTTACATTTATTTACAGTACAAGAAACCCCGGAAACAAGTCTTGTGTGTTTTGAATCACAAGCCAAATAATATATGGGATGCATAAAACACAAAGTTGGAAGTTGTTTACTGCTAAAATATGCCAGTTAATATAGTCTCAGTGTAGGCATATGTTATTTAAAGCCTCTACACAGAGCAACATGCAAGTCTAGAATTAGCAAGCAGTTAATTAAAGTGCCAAAGTACATCTATCTAAGAGACAACTAAATAACTTAAATTAACACAAGATTTATACGCACTTCTTTGTCATTACCTTTCAAAGCCTGAAGACACAAGGTAATGTCTGGATCTGCAAATCGGGTCGAGGATACCAATCTCTTTTCCAAAAGCAAGTGTTCTGCCAGGGACAGGGAAAAAATAATCAGAAAAAACAAGTACTTTCAGTTTTTCTGAAACCAGTACACAAATAATGTTGTCTCTCTTTAAATAGACACATACTGATAATAATACTAATTCAGAGTGGATTCATTTCACAGCAGTGTCATTTCTACCTTTCATTTTCTTGGGAGTCAGAAACCATAACAATTAGCCTAAAGAAAAATGAAGAGTTGTTCTCAGATGCTGATCTATAATCAAGCAGAAAAAAAAATACCTCTTCACCTCTATTTGGACACATACAGAAACGCTTACATTCTGATTGCAAAACTGAAATATTCTACATGGCCGAGCAACTGGAACTGTGTCACTGTTAGAACACTATAGGAAAACAGTCATACAGACCAAGCTACAGTTTTCAGATTTATTGGTTTTAGGGAACATATGTGAGATCTTGTTCTCCATGAAGAAATCAACAAAATAAAGATCTCATCAAGAGTAATTTAATGCAGATAAAGAAAAATACTGTGATTTTTGTGATCATTTCTAATAATATTTTGGAAAGGGGTAAGAAAATTAGGTGCACTGGAAAATATTCATGGGATGATTAGGAGAGAAAATGAATAAAATTAAGAAATCAAGTTTGTTTTATTCTGAAAAATATTGGCCACAGGAAGAATTAACGTGTCCCAGTTGAAGGAGTGATCTTGTTAGTATCATGCAAGTTTAGCAGAATTATAATACCCAATCCAGATCATTAAGTCTAGGAAATAATTTTAGGAGAACAGTTTCTAGTGTTAGCTTAAACAATTCAGAACATGCAGCATTTTATTTAAATCAAATGAGTAAACAGCATGCCATAAAGAAAAGACTTAAGAAGCTGACCTTCATACAGTTAAAATGTCAGCAGAAAAAAAAAAAAAAAGTAGGGAAAATAACAATTTAATAAATGGAGACAATATGCCAAACCTAACACCTATCAACTGATGTTATTGACGATAGTGTATAAGTCACTTGGTGAGAGGCTGCAGATGCAGAACTTGTAGTTTGGCAATATTCTCTATTATAGAGTGAGCATGAAGGCAGAGGAATACTAGGCATCATTATTATAGTCTAGCAAAGAAAACACTGAAGAGACAGGGTAAGAGTCTTCAAATATCCCTTCAGCAAAAAAAGAAGGGGAAAACGAGATCCCTATCACTGATAAGAAAAACAGCAACAAGGATTATGTTGCAGCAATGAATGTACAAGTCTTATATCAGGAAAAATCTTCTCAGAATACATAGAGGTGAGTAATGAAATATACAGTTGCATATATAAAATCTGTAGAATTTCTTACACTGAAGGTTTTTATGGATTGATTTGTCCACTACTGATAGACATTTGTAGGCACATTATATGATGGACTAGAGGAGGAATTCATGTCACTTTAAATCTCAGAACTTTGTCTACTTCTCCAACCACTAACATGAGAAGAAATAATTCTACTCTGCAAACTAAACAGATACTTCAAGTTAATAATATCAATTTTTTATATATAGAAAAATACATAAATAAGTTTGTGTGTGTGTATATAAATATATATATAAATACATGTATATGTATTTGGAACCTACATGGAAATAAGACAGACCCAAAGCAGTCTTATTATAACTAATCCATACCAACCTCGCTGGTTTCCCATAAGATTCTAGATAACTTTTCTAAATTAAAGGTTATAGGCCAAGGTGCAGCACTGTTACATTTTCTTTCTTTGATTTAATTACAGCATAGACTTGTAACAGGAAATTCTACTCTTTGCTATTCATCAATCAACAGTATTGGGACATTAAAATTAGATTTAAAAAATGCATGAGACACCCTAAAAAAACCTTTCACAGACATGCATGTAAATGCATGCTCTTTTCTTCAACAATGTACATAGCAATGAAAACAATACTCTTTTAAAGCTCTAACATAACAGAATACCCTGTTATTGAGACAGCATCTTAAAGATGCAGTGTATGAATTATTTAGACTGTTTGAAGTCATAAAAAAATGCATTTGATTAAGTATCTTGTTCGATATAAAAGAAATAACAAAATTGCCAGCAACACCTAGCTCAACAATGTTTAAAATAGTCTGTAAACGACTTCCATAGAGCACATGAACTGCAACTGTTCCATCAATGTGCATCATAGCTAGAAGAACAGCACTAAATCCTCTGAGTCACGTCTTAATTGTTTGAGGTGAAATGTGACCCAGACATCTACCTTAAATGGATATGTCAGTCACCCAGAACATGGGTTTGCAGTCTGTATAATCCCACCCTTACTATGAGGTTCTCATCTCTGCATAGTACCTTTAAAACTCTGCGAAAAGAGAAGGTGACAGCTATGTAAATCTGCCCTCACAGAGTCCATCCATCTCATGGTTAACTGAGGAACCATAGTTAAACTTGGAACAGCAGATGAGAATAGAAGGTGTTGTTTCTGAAATATAGGTCTCTCTTACTGTAATCACTGGCATTGAGGCTTAACAGTTGGCACAAAAGTGGCTTGGACAGAAATTCTTGCCCAACTAACTTCTTCCCTTCTAGCGGCTGCAAGGAAAACTCAAAAACATTGCCTAGTTTTTGCCATCTTGATTCAAATTAATTTTAATTTATTGCACCCGACCCTCCCAGAGGACAATCCATGGTGATTATGTATCTGTCCTATAGACTGACTTTACAAAGCAGCTGTCCCCTATTCTACCAGCAAAGTCAGATTTGAGTTTTCAGTGTCCATCACTGATGATGTGTAAACCATCAAGTTTTAATAAAACAATGTCTCAGGAAACCCTTTCTCCTTTAAAATCAGCAGTATAAATATTTAGAAAACTTGGTGGGTGTTCTGACTGTGGCAGAAGATTGTGGGAAGAGAAAGACTGAGAGAGGAACTGGAAAAGATGATTAATGTAAGTTTCTGAAATAAATAATGCCTAAAGGTTAGCTGTTGAAAAGATAAATTGCCTCTAGAGGGGACAGATTCTAGTTATGTAGAAATGAGCTATTGCCTTTGGATAGCTTAATTTATAAAAGAAACAAACTTCTGGACCTAGAATTATTTATAGAGAGATGTTACAAGAAATATGTCCAAGTTGTTAAAAATCATGAAAGAGAACAAGAAGATGTAATGGTCAGTTATCTATCAAAAGATAATGCAGAACGAAACATATCTTTTGTTTAAAAGACCAGACCGTCACACACTTGTTATACAAAGAGAACTTCAAAGGTTGGAACATTTATTCCCTTAGAATTGGTAGGATTACCATACTCATTATCAGTGGCACTATGTCATTTGTGGAAGTACAGTGCAGTTCGTACTAGAAGAATGTCAACAAGATCTGTGAACATTACCTGAAATGCACACTTTCAAAGGCTGTTATTAACAACAAGGTACTCTCCTACTCAAAACAATCCTGAAGGAAAAAATAAATAACTCAAAGCAATACACTGTGTAACTTTTAAGTCTATAAAGTATTCCTCAGTGAAACCTATCCTTTGCTTTTCAACATAAAACAAGCTTCCCAGAGGGAGGGAGGAGATGCAGTACACATAGCAAGGCCAAGAGAAAAACACTGCTGGCAGTATTCTGTTCACGTGGGAAACAGAAACCAAGCTATTAGGACACCTTCTCCAGAGTACTGGACAGCTGCAGAAGCAAGGGCTTGGCTTGGCTTCTCACCAACCTGCCCTAAGCAGAGTCACAATTTGATAGTGAGAGGATGTCTTTGCACGTGCACAGATCACGTTATTGCACAGATGCCCATGAACAGAGAGTTTGTCAAAAGGAAAAATAATAATTCCTCAAGGCCTTGAGATAGGGTAACAATTGCAGAATCAAGCCTCACAAGCAGGGTGGTCAACTGCTGTCTGGACAGTGACAGGAGATACCACTGCCCATGCCCAGATGGATCAGGAGAGATTCCCTGAACCTTCCAGCACTTCAGCTACTCTGGCCATTTATGGCAATATATCTGACATGGTGTGTGAGCAAAGAATGTTAAAACAACAGCTTCTGCTAAACCCTTCAAAGAAAGCAATCATTTACCACAGATTTTCTTCACTTCTCCTCTCTTCCCTCCCCTCTCATGGAGGTTGAACTCCCATGAGAAATGAGCGTAGATGTCTCCTAAGAAACCAGTTCTTCCTTCTTGTCTCCTGCAGAGTGGCTGAGGCAACCCTGTGCTTTGGGGACTGAGTTGGGTGCATACAGAGATGGTGATTCTAGGACAAGAATGAGAAAAATACTATTGTTTCTCACAGGAAAGTCACATTGGGGTGCTGGGAGAGTGCCAAGATAACATGCCCTTTTACAGCCCTGTTCATATGCAACTCGGAATACGAAGGTCTTGCTGGGCAGCAGTAGCACAGGAACTGCATTTGTCAGACATGTCAGTAGCAAAATTGGTGTAGGGAATTAAATTTCTTCCCAAGGCCAGTCCTCAGCCTACCATGCAGGCTTTGCAGATCCTGGGGTGCTCAGGGCAGGTGGCAAATCCACATCCTGACCCAACCAGGCTCTCTGCATCCCCTGGGGGAATTTCCAGCTTGGCAGGGCCATGGCTGGGCAGGGTAGGACTGTGTGGAGAAGCTGGAGGCGAGAACAGACGGCCTCAAGGGAGCTGAAATAGCATTCTGGGCCATGTGCAGGGTGGGGGAGGCCCTGGGAGGCTGCCCGGGGCCATAACAGCCCACTGCGCCCCTCAATGATGGGCACCCAGAGCCACTCACTGCCACTCAGTGTGGGAGCTCTGCTCAGCCACTGCTCCTGCTGAACCATCCTATGAATTAACAGTGGGGTTCAGCTCCTTAGTCTGTTGCCTTTTCAAGCATTTAATTTCTTAAGATATTAAAAATTAAATAATGGGTGGCTGACAAGCTATTTTAGCATGATTGTCTAAGGTTACTAACATTTCGTCTGAAAAAAATTAAGGAATACTCTAATCATTGCTGAAGGGAAAAAGCAGTCAAATTGCAGAAAGCTGGTTGTAGCAAGTTAGTGCATGATTACAATGTTAAACTTTAATTATTTTCTAATACTCTTCTCCTGAAATTCATGATGAATTTCAATACCTAATGTATCATTATCTGTTCCTATGGACATCTAAAATATTGGAAACACAATACAGTAACACAGATGTCACTGTGGAGGACTTCACTGACCTTTAAGTAATAAAAGCACAGCCTTTTACTTTAATAGACTCTGGCATTATTAGAATTCTGTCCTGGTTAACCACAAAATGTGAGTTATTACATATTTTAACCAGGTCAACTGTGCTAGGATGGAGATTTTAAAACAATCAGAAAGAACTTCAGTAGATTACACAAATCATATTCAGGATTCAATAGGTCTGAACAGCAAAAATAATTATCAAGCCCTTTTAAAGGACTTGTGAATGCAAAGTGTGAATGTAATAATTATATTTGTGTTAAAGAATGGAAAAGATTTGAGGATTATATTTTTGAGCTCCTTGAAGTAAATTCTCCTTTCACTTTGGAGGCTGGATGGCTAGATTAAGACATCCTACATTTAAGAGACCTTGCCTGGCAGGCAGTCTCCAACCAGTCATCGGTGCAAAGCGTGCTCTTGTAATGCGTTAGGAAGCAGCTGCAAATACACGTGGTAAGGGAATCACAATCTTCAGCATATTAACATGCTTTGCATGCTGCATCAGGAAGGTAAAAGTTTAACTCTGAGCCAGATAAAACACATTCTTGTTATTTACAGTTCGTGATGTTGCCTTTTGCCACAGCAAACAGCCCGCATGCAAGTAGCTCTCCCGGTGATTAGAAAATTGGAGTAACTTTTAATCTTGAATCCCATCACACTGTGGCTTGCATTAATGGTTTGATTAGGTTAGCCTGCTATGCTGCATCACAGCCCAGCACAACCTCTGTCACCTCTGAAAAACTCTGCAGCAACAGAACGCTGAGAAACACCATTGTTAACAGATGCAGGAAGAAAGCAGAGAAAAAAATATGTTGTGATACAGAATAAACCTATGCAGAGCATAACATGTGTTTCTAGAAAGTAAACACCATCATGTTCTCAGAAATGAGAGAATCTTTCTAGTATGAGTGCCATATTGCTAAGCAATAAAGCAGGATTTGACAATTTACTTTTCTGAATAACCTAAAATTTCTACTAAACCAACACAACTGGTGAACACATGTTACAGAGCTGAGGGATTAGGAACGTCATAGCCTGGGCCCAGTAAACTCAGTGCTTTAACTATAGTAAAAAATCATCCCAATCACATGAGGAATAATACTGTCAGAGGTGATAGTTTAAATAGCTATTGCAAATTCTAGTTGTGTTGCAACAAAGATCTCACCATGACAATCACCATATACACAGCAAAATAAACCACCATTTGAAATAACATTTTCTGAGGAATGGTTTCAGTTGTTAACTGTTGGTCATCCGTTTGAGTTGGATACCCTTTGGGAGAATGGAGTAGCTGAAAGCAGGAGTACCAGGAATGTTCCACCATATTACAAGAGACAGAAATCAGTGTAAAGCTGTGTTTGTTAAGCATTTGTTAATTCAACTGTTTTTGGAGAGTTAAAATGTGAACATAGGCCAGAAGCAGAATTCAGTCAAGTTTCATACCGTAGTTGAAAAATCACAACTGTGCAGTAAAACTAGCTTGATGAAAGTGTCATAAATTATACATTAAACTACCTATCTGACAAAAAAAGCTAATAAACCATTATTTATAGTAAGTGCTTTCTACTTAAATGTTATATATTCCCTCTATAATTTTAAACTCTGAAAATGCTTCTTATCAACCTACAGTATTTCCATATCCCTTTGAATATCCTTTGTAAAGAACCAAAAGGGAAACAATGCAGTCACAAAGTGCAGTGAAATTTGCATTAATGAGCAGAAGACTGTAGAAAAATATCTCTTGCTGCATAATGCTACTTTTTCAGAAGTAATCCCATATTACAATGTATTGCACATGGTGACATGAATTCATGACGCTACATCTTTTTGCCCATAAGATCTTTTACTTGCATTCCTCACCTGTTCTTGGAGTATGAATTGCAGTGAAATAAAAAAAATCTCTGAAAAGTAGCACATCAGAAACACTGAATGTATGGTCTTAAAATTAATATATTGTAGCTATCTAAAAGGCTCACCTTCCTTCTTTCCATATTAGCAGGATCTATGTTGGAATCTTCTCTAATCTTCACACCCAGACTAGGTAAAATCATGCTGTAGATACCACTGTCTTTGTAGTTCAACCCTTCACATTTCAAATATTTGTCCAGGATTTTATCCTATGTTTTATTCCTATAATAATCCTTTACTCTTGACTCGATACATGGAATATTTCAACTACATTTTACAGTATGCAACAGTGAAATCTGCAGAATCATACTGCAAAGATCAGAGCTTGAATCACATCTCTTGTCTCTTTGCTTCCCTCCATATCTCCATTTTTGTCTTCAGATCCTTTTCACATAACACGTTTCATTAAGACCAGAGAAGTCCAGTCTGAATTCCAGTATGCTCTTGAAGAAATATGTTAATGTTTTCTTCTGTGTGGCACTGTACCCCTGGAAGGAATTGCCCACCAACATCAAAGAAAACTTGCTTGAAAAATTTTCCTTCCTTGAGAGGTGGCTATATGATCCAAAAACAAAGTGAAAGTGTAATGACAATACCTAAAAACTATCTGATTGTACTAGCATACCAATACTAACAGTTTCTTGATCTCCTCACTCCTTTTTTATCAGTTGTCTCTCGTCTTTTACTTCAGACAATCTCTTTGGAACAGAACTTCTTATATATGCCACAGACAATCTAGAAAAGGACATCTATATTCACTGATACCAATACATAAGGATGCTCATCAGATACTCAAGGAACAGCTTCCTGACATGAACATGTAAAAGGGATGTCCCAGTAATTCCCTGTTCAGCAAAACAATTAATAAGAAACAAAAAAACTTCTAGTTCATATTAATCACTGACCCACATCTGGAAAGAAAAAAAAAAAAAGAGGCTTTGCAACTTTTTTCCTTATCATCGAATCACACAAAGTAGGTACAAAAAAGTCCTGTGCGAAAGTCTTAAAATGACCTATGGGACAAGGAATTTGATCACTGAAAAATTTTAAAAATTGATTCAAGGGAAACACACACATACACACAAATAAACCCCATAGAAATCTTAATGATAATACTAGAATTTTTTTTTGGCATTACAGAGGATGGCAATGATTACTGCCATGATGGAAAAATTTGTATGACTTTCGGCTTCTTAAATAATTTGTCTTTGATAATAAACTCCAGCTGTCATTGAGTAAGGTGACACTTTCACTAACAGAGGTGATGTGTAACAGGCAATAATTACTATATATTGCAATAAAAGTTCAAGCATTTAAAGAAATACCAAATTTTGATAAATATCTTGCCAAAAAGGATGTTAATGTAATTGCACCTAGAAAAAATTCAACTGCCTGGAAAATCCCTGCTTTACTTCATTTGGTAGACTGAGAAATCGATCAGCACAGCATGCCAACATCACAGAAAATTAATGCACAATATATTAAAGTGAGAGACAACAGTATGTTAAAATTTAATTAAATGGCTATGTTTCTAGTAAAACCACACAAAAAACCCTACTTTTTGTTTTGCAGTCGCTGACAGGAGAATACAGTCAGACATGCGTTTGAAGTAAACTACAACACAGAGGAAAAAGCAATATATGTTATCCATAGATTACCCTTTTGTCACTCCAGCATGGAAAAGTCAAGTAGCCAGATATGAAGTCTCCTCTTTACTCAACATTCTCTGTGGGTTACCTTGGAAAGGCCCCCACTTACTGTCTCTTATGTATGACTTCTATAGCATTTAGATCCTCTTGAGTTTGTAGTCAGCATTTCAAGTGTTAGAATTCAGTGCTTTAGAGTGTAATTCAGAGTCCGAATGTCTTTGTGCAACTAGTCCCTAAATACCTTGAATATGAAAAAGGAATTCTATCTGAAGATATAATTCCATATTCAAAATCTTCTCTCCGTATTCTGGTCTCATGCAGCAAATACTGAATGTAGCAAGATTGGATTTGTGGAACTGAAAACAAAGGACCACAGAAAATGTGTTTCTTGTTTTATGTATTTAAGAAATCCATTTGTGTTTTCATACATTAAACGCCCTCATCATAGATAAATTACACAAAAATTAAACCTAAATAGATATCTGTTCACAGTGTGGAGTCAGCTACCTTCCAGCCTGGCTTGGTCTACCGCTCATCTCTTTTTCTTTTACTCCCTAAATAGACTATGGAAGGATATTTTTAATTTTGTAACTCAGAAGTGCCATGCAGAAACTCTCAGGTCTAATCAGGTTTTTATATGCCCAGTTACTAACCAAAGGCATTTTTGCAACATCAAAGCCTTAGAAGTTTCAGTATTTAAAAAAAAAAAGAGTATTACTGTGATCATTTGTTTACATCTGGTCTTGCACATTCCGGAATTTGCTGATTAGAAAGAAGGTAAATTTCCTCATATTCTTATTTGTTCATAGGAGAAAGATTAATTGTGATGGAAAACTTTGAATCACAAATAAACAAGAATTTTTCTTAATGCAGATTATCATTATATGTAATGGCCATGACCTGCATTTATAGAATTAAATTCTTTCAATAATCGTCATGATGATGCCTTAAAATGTCTATCATGAAATTTTTAGTTTTCTCTTAAATAACAAGAGTTTAAAATGTTTTCATATAAAATAATGTACTTCTCCATATTCCATGTAATGAGATTCCCTTTGAATTTTCATGATGAAATAATGCAATGGCACTAAGCTTATTCAGAGAAAAATCACTGCAAAGATTTGATAATAAGCATCAGATTCTCAGTGCAAAGACTTGTGGCTCCAAATTAACCTTCCTGTAATGTTCTGCAGCACTTGCTAGTAATTTACAAATCTGCAAGTATTCTAGGCAACATTCTGTACTGGTATTCATAGTGTGCAAACGAATCTGAAATGCAAAGGCAATCCCAGGGAATATTTTGCAATGCTTGTCCATCAATCACAGTCAAACATAATAATTTTAGAAACACAGAAGAGGATCCAAAGTCCTGTTAAAAATTGCCCTTCTTTTCTCCCTCTCTTTCAAGCAATGTGTTTTGAAACATTTATCCTTTCTTTAACACTGTTTGATGTAACTATAAACTCTTCAGGTTTGATTCTAGACTCTTAACCAGATGTGCAGCATGATAACACTCAGCACATGACTTTTATCCACAAATATTCTTTGCAGGAGCATTAACTTTTTTATACACGATACTTACAGAAATACGTTCTCTCTTCAATTGCTGATGCTTCTCTTTAAATTAAATGCATGGTGCTAAATCCCCAGAAAATGTGAACTGAGACTCCTTCATTGACTTTAGTAGGTAAATATTTAGGTCCAGTAAGTATCAGGTCAGTTTTTCAGTAGTCAATATTAATGACAACTAAAAATGATTACAGGAACTGTATGAAGGGTAAGGAGAATTGCCCCTTCAAATTATTACCTCCTCCTAATGATACTTGGCTCTGCTGAAAAAGATTATTTTTTTAAACAAAATTTTATAAAATTTTAAAACAAATTTTATATGAAAATATATACATGTGAATTTCCAATGTTTTAAAACTCTACATCATTAGCTGAATTGCATTCAGAAGGTTTTTAGTTTTTTTTTTTCTCCAGAGATTTCAATTTCACAGTATCACAGTATCACAAGGTTGGAAAAGACCTCTGAGATCATCGAGTCCAACCTATGACCTAACAGTAGCACCCACTCGTCATCTAAACCATGGCACTAAGTGCCTCATCCAATCTGTTTTTAAACACCTCCAGGGGTGATGACTCCACCACCTCCCTGGGCAGTGCATTTCAATGGCCAATCACCCTTAGGACCATTGATGTAAACCACCACTAACATTAACACATTCCTATGCAACATCTGGATTAGAAAAAAATATTCCATAAAAAGCATTTAAGTAGTTCTAGCTAACATAATAAATAATATGAATTTCTATTGAAAAATCATTGTACAGGAAAAAAAATGAAAAAACCTGCAGTATTATCAGAACTCTTTTAATTTAGAAATGTATCTCTGTCAAGAGCCTCCTTATTCAGAAATGTTTATTAGTATTTCAGTTTCTTTAGTGTACTTAATTTGATTTTTACATAAAAACACAATGTCAGAGAAGCAGAAGAGTCAAGGTTTCCCTACTTTTATTTTTAGATTCTACACAACTTCACAAATGCAGCAATGGCTGTTATAGTTTATTGAGGACCAATCTTTTGTGTGTGCACATCAGGTGTAGGGGAGATGATAAAAGGGATTGAAAATTTTAGTCACAGTGTTGTTTAGCCAAAAATATATTGTGCTGCAGTAATGTAAGAAATGTCACAGAAGAACCTCTACAGAACTACTCAGACGTCCACCAGCTACTCCTTGTATTTGTCTCTAGAAGGGAAGGTGTGATGCCTGAATAGTTTCAATTCAAAATATAAACACACATTTCCTGACAGAATCTTTTTTCAGATTGATTTTTATTTTAAAGGATAAAAAGCAACATTTTAAAATCCCAGACTGAGGCCTCTTCTGTCCTCCTTGTATTTTTCTCAAGAAAAAGGTTGCTTATCTTATTCTATTGCAGCTGTTTCTCTTTTAATCGGCTCTCACATTTCTCCCTTTTAATTGTGAAAATGTGTCACGTCTTTAGAATATTTTCTAATCTGCATTACTTTCTCATTCCAAAGCATTTATGCATTTCATTTTCCAGAGTAAATTAAAAAAAAATAAAATAAACAGCACAGAAGATTACAAAATGGAAATTTTGAAGCATATTATGATTGTCATTCACCAAACTTGCTGAATGTGACACCCAAAAATGAAGTTGCAAATGCGAACTGTTTTATAATGAAAGTCAAATGTGTGTACGGTTATGGGGAAAACATATACCTCCTGGTTAAATGATGTAAATAAAATCATACTAAAGTAATGTCACAATAGGATAACCCATGCATTTAACATAAATTTGATCACATTAAACATGTAAAAGCTATTTATAAGATAATCACAGCTTACTTTCCTGTAGGCGTGGTACAAACTGCCTATAAACATGCTTTTCTGGTCAATCTAATAACAGCTAAAGGCCATCAGCCAGTAGAGTTCTTTGCCTTGCTTAACAGAAGTAATAGCCTTCTGTCACCTGGGATGGTCAATGGGGCATGGGAATGATTAGCTGACATATTTCCTATTGACTTAAAGAGCTGTAGGTGTAGAAACAACCTCTTAAAATTATTTTCCATTGGAATTAACTTGACTAGAAAAGCATAAGAGCATAGGAGGGTGGTAAAAAATCCAGAGAACAGCAGACTCAAGATTTACGTGAGTCTTGTAAATGGCTTTTACATGTTACAAAATTTTAATTATCCAAGTTAGAGTAACTATGTTGCTTTTGACTTAACTATGACATTGTTCTAACATATTGTTTTCTCGGTAGAATGTAACTTGAATAGAGCAAATCGCTTTGTTTTGTGCTGGAATAACAAAGACCACTGTGGATCATTTCCAGGTTTATCTGGTTGACTGTTCTGACATGATGAATGGTACGTAATTATGTAATTTCTGATTTAAATACCCAGCAAATCCAGGCCTTGTGACTGAGCAAAAATTAGAAGAAATTGTTACATGTCTCAACCTGAACAAGGTAGGCATGAGCCTTCTAGGGTTGGCAAGGTCAGAAAGACATCCTAGAGAGTGCAGAACTACACGACTGATATTAAATATGGTCATAAGATTGTCAAAACTGCATTTATACCAAAAACAGAGGTGCAGAATGGACCAGGAACACTGCAAACTCTTGCATTTCTCACACAGCCCTGCACTGATGAAACACGACGCAGCCAAGTGGAGAAAGACTGACTAGAGGACGAAGAAGTCCATATAGCACGTGGTAGGAAATTCAATATTTAACAAAGAAATCATAAGTGAAATTTGAAGTAAAATGAGTACCATTAGGATAGCATAAAGGTCTGCTTTATATCTTTAAAAATATCACTCTACACATTGTATAACTGTTCTTGACATTTATCTACTTGACTGCATGAATGTTCTTCCTAGCAAGGAGGTTCAGACAACACTGTAAAACAAACCTTTGAAAAAACGATAAAAAAGGTAAAAAGTAACAGCTGACCAAAAAAAAAAAAAATCTGCTTTCAGGGAACACATACTGAAAATCTGAATTCTACAAAATACACAGAATAATTTCAATCTTAAATTCTTCTTTCATCACCTCAGAATTGCATGAAATTTTTTTGTCATATTTTGAAAGATTTCACAACACAAAAATAGTCAAATTTCTGCAATTTAACTTGCCTTCCACACTTTGGAAATCTCTCAGGATAAACTCCTGTATAGGTTTTTTTTTCCCCTTAGATACTCAAAAAGGAAAATGTCATAACAGCAGGTGATTAAACAATTGCAACACATTAATACCAGCTTTCCTAATGTTTAGTTACTTACTGGAGGCCACCAATGATACCGCTTTTATCCTAGGGACATAAAGGCAACACAAAAATGAATAAACCTTGCTCTACCTGAAAGCAAATATTTTGAGCCAGAGAAAAAACACCATATGGAAAATTACTTCCTTATGCATCATCATCAAAAAATTTCTAAACACCATTAAAAGCTTCTTATGGTTAGAGATTATTTTTATAGACACATATACATGCAGGCATTCCTACATTCATGTAGCAATTACTAATCAGCTATTTATTTTAATTATTAATCACATACGTAGTTAAATTGCTAGTATATATTGCTTTTTGCAGGCACTAGCACAAAATTTGGCATAAAAATTCTAGTTCACATTTGCTGGAAGAGCTCTCCGCACCGTGTACACACGTGTGTCTGTAACCTGTTCGCTAGCTCCATACTACATTTTTCACCCAGGTTGTCTTATCACTTCACATGAGCGAATGAAACATCCTTGGTATCTGTTCAGCATTTTTCTGACTGGTTCCCTCAATCTTGTTTGTTAATTTAGAGGTGATGTCAGCCTGTATTTAACCTTTTATTTTTTCTCAGTCTTCCGTTGGAGACAACAGCTTGGCCACACTTTACAACTCCATTGAAATAATAAAAATAAAATTTTAGGGCATATGGTAGACACATGAAGATTATAACCATATTTTCAAGATTGCTAGACCCTGGCAGCTCCTATTTTGCTGTGATGTTGCAAACGTTTTTCAAGATTTTGATAATTTGGATTCCATTTCTGGAGAGAACAGAAATACAGAACATGAAGTTCGATGTAAGGTTCTGCTTTTAGGTCTTTTTCACATGTTAAGTAGAATACAAACACACAGAAAACAAACCACTCACTATTTTTCATAGAATAGCGTGAGTTAACTGAAAGGCCTGTAATCGAAATAGGTTTATTTTATTTTCTTCAATCAGTTGTCAAAGTGTGGTGGTGGAATATCCCAACCACATGGCAGTAACGAACCTCCACGAAGTAAAGGACGAGAAGGTTTTTATGGTCATAACAACAGTAATATATTCTGTTCCAGAACTAATTTTGTTTTTTGGGTTTCTTTCACCTCCTCATTCTTTTTTAATTTTGCCGTTGGAAATGACAAAATGCTGTTCATGTTGAATGCCACGTTTAGAAAATATTCAGCATATGACAATATGTGTCTCTGAAATTTCAGATTAGTTTTATTGTTAGTTTTTATGTTTCTGTGAATCTGAAGTGTGTTCTAAATAAAAAAAAAATAAAATTCTACCCTAAATAATACTATAACCAGCAATAATGAAACTCTGTTTATTTAACATAAAAAAATCTTTAGATATGTTGTTTTCAATTGCGTGAATTAATTATAGTCTGCAATAGATTTTTATAGTTACTCATATTGCTGACAGTGTCTCAGGATAATCTTATTGAATTTTTATATGAATAGATTTGAGGCTGAATGTTACTTCAACCTAATTTTCTGTCACTAAGCGTAGAACGCTGGACAATGTTATTAGTGCAAATAATTAAGCAGCTAATGCATTGTGTGGAGGATATTGGATGATATCACATTTGAATTGCATAGTATGAAGCGTCATAACCAGGTCAGTTTGAAACCCCTGTATCCATCACTACAACATTGTTCAGTGCCACAGAGAGTCTGAACTAAATCATGTAATGACTATCCAGCTACTAATTTCCTATTTCTGCCTAGTTTGACCTATATACAAATATTCTTTATTTCCTCCTTGAATGTGGCATCCTATGTGAATAGTTGAAAGCAAATGTAGTATAAAGGTTATAAAGGAAAATGTGGCTATTTTTTAACACAGTCTTTCCAAGAAAGTCCTATTACATATAACTTATAAATATAGTCTGGTAGAACTATTAACCCAATATTTCATACTGGTTTTTAGGTGAACAGGTGAGCTGGATATTTATAAAAATTACTTGAAGACAAAAGTTTATAAACCCATCACATTGAATAAACCTATGATACTTGAAATGTTCATTCCACATCTTTTTCTTAAATTATTGCAAACTATAGGAAGTCAGAAATCCCAGAGTTTTTAAACAATGTGAAAATCAAAGAGATTAAAGACATGCAAAATCTGTCGACTGGCAGGAACGTAGGTTGTTATCACCAAAGTTAATATTTATAAATAGTATTCAGGAAACCAATTCAGCTATTACAGTTTATGATATATTATGGAATTGATTTCTGCTATGCCCGTTGCTTTCCTGCATGAGTACTAGTGTTGATTACAAGTCTCCTGGTGTGACTTTCTTCCTCCTCAAACATTTTTCCAGTAGAAGTCGACATTATTTGTGATAAACAGCTTCACATAACTTTCCAATGTGTTAATTTCAATACTTGACTTTTAACTTTCCCACAATAACATTCATAACCCAATTTATGGTTATATTTGAAATTTTCTGTTTATAATTTTCAAATTCAATTTAGAGAGATAAAAAATTCTCATATTTATTAAGAAAAAAAAAAGCCGTATCTCACAGACAAATGATTTCACCTTTCTACTGTTTAATTAGTCCACTATTTCTTTCAGGTAAACCAGGACAGGTACCTACAGCTGCATAAGTGGAAGAGCACTGCAATGACAGCTTTGCATTCATAATTCTGCTGGTACCAGACTTTAGAGGGCAAAATGTTAACACCTGAGGTGTTTGTTTACTGAAAGGGACTGAGGAAAAAGGCAAGTTCAGTCCATTCAAAACCGATTCTTAATGATTTCCTTCCAGAGATGTTCTTGTATTTTAACCAGACAACTCTCTAAGCTGTAGAGTATCAAGATTCCAATGTTAGACTGTCTTTAGAGTTCAAATGCAAAACAACTTAAGGGTATGTTTATTTCTTAGGAACACATGCAATATTCCAGTTAGTACACTTCATGGTCTCTGCTCCTGTTTATAAGGAGTCATTCCTGCATTCGCCAGCCATGGAATCTGCACCTGCTTTAAGAAGGGGTGACAGTATTTCTGCAGATCTGTTTTTATTTTTCCTGTCATGTTTCAGTAATATGCAGGATTGAAAGACATTACCTCAAGTGCTGAATCGGGACTGACTCTCCTATTGGTACACTAAAATTCTTGTGACCAGTACAATTATCAAACTCCTCTGCGCTTAGTATACACATTAGCATACTGTGTCTTTATGAGAAGTAATTGTTAGACTCTGAATTACAAGGAGATACTTAATTGAAATGCGATCTCATGTTTCCAGTGGTTGCTATGGCAACTCAGTCTAAATAAAAAATATAAGCAATATCACATTAGCATTGTTTGTAGGTTTTTTATGTAGGTGAATGATTGCATCACTATATTAACAATAGATTTGATTACTTTACTAGTATGATTTATTTTTTCTTAGGAATGCAGTTTTAGGGATACATTTTATGCTATTTATGCTCTGATAAGAAAAAATCAATAAACTCCATCACTAGTGACATATAAATTCATACTATGTGAATGACCTCATGATATTGAATCTGCTTGAGTTCTTATGATGGGAGAGTTTAAAATAAAAGATTTTAAATTGCCATAGAATTATCTTTGCTCCCATAAAAATATTTCAATATTCTGAAGAGCCTTCCTTTGTAAAACATTGATCAGTAGCTGAGAAGTAGGTAAAAAAATAAAAAGCCTGGATTTTTTTGTTATTCCAGTATTCTACTATGGCCCCTTGCAAAATTTTTTAACAGAACAGAGTATCAGGACAACCATTCTACATCAAAATTGTGGTAAAAATTAATGGAAATCAAGTCTTTAAAAAATAGACCAGATAAACATTAAAAGACTTGTGACAGCTGTGTGTTATCATGCTTTTGATAGTGACAATTTAACAGTCCACTTTTATAAAAGTGGCATAAAAATAGAGATGAAGCCATAGAGATAACATTGAACATGATTCCATTCTTTATGCAATGAAAAATTAAACTGCAGCTTCTGTGAAATGTAGAGATAAGCATGATAAACAACTTCGTGATGGAGAAAGTGCAGATAAAAACTGCTGCTTGAAAATGAAGGTATGTAATTAGCAGCTCACAGCAAGACAGATGAGCAATGAGGACAAAGCAGCATTGTAACACCCAAAAATACAGCCTGAGCTGTCTGTTGCACACTGCCTTCTCTTAGATTCAAAGAAATATCTGTCCTTTACACATCTGTTGTACCATTAGAGAAGTTGTTTGGTATAACATAGGTCACATTTCTCTCCCAAGCTCTCTTCTCTGGTTACCTGTTATTTAACTCTGAAGCAACACGTAGCTGGTCCTACCATACACAAAGACAGAAACTGCACAGATTACACTGTTAGCAAGTACCAAAACCTGGAATACAATATGCACGGGGGAGAAAGTCGCTGACTCCAGACCACTGCCTGTCCTTTAAGTGACTGTTGAGATGCAATAACATATTTGCCACTAAGGTGACCCACATACTCAAACTGGTTTATCACCAATAATGCTGTTTATTGGTGATCGCTTAATTATGGGCCTCTGAGTTTGAGTTTGCTGGTTGGTCATCAAGGTTATTACTCTTCCACTGGTGCAAAGCAGATAAAACTAAAGTGACTGACAGGAATTAGAAAAGTGAAGGATCAAGCACAGAAATATTTCCTTAGAGATTTCTGCCTTTTTTCAAAGGGGATCATCTAGCTTATTGATAAATTTATTAAAAAAGCCAGTTCTGTTTCCTAAGACAAAGTTGTTTTTTTGGTTTCTCCATAGATTCTTTAAACACATAGATATTTATAAAACTCTTCAATATTAAAACACAGCAAAGCCACCAACAAAAACCCTAAGCAAAACTCCTCTAACACCTGGGAGTTACTGACTAGGGTAATTCTTCCCAGATTAATGTGGTTTTATTGCTCATTTCTTCCCACACAATAAGAATTTTAATGGGAATTTATAGAATCAAACACAGCAAAGATGCAATTAATATTCTTTACATTATGTTTTGGAACGGAAGTGGGTAATACAGGGTGCTGGGTGTCAGCTTGGTATCAGGTCACCAAAGAAACAACAAAGTGACTACTTAGAATTTGCAATTATTTACAATCAGAATTTTGGCTTACTCAAAAACACTGCAAGACAGGCTTGTATAGTAAATTAACACTTATCACCACGCAAAGGCTATTGAGCATAATGTTTGATTATACTTTTACATCATTTGAATATCAAACAAATCTTTTAAGTGTTTGCTCTGAACTTTAAATCGAGCTATTTTTTAGCAAGTAAATCAGCAAAAAATTATTTGAGAAAAAAGTACTGTAGAAATCAGAAGGAAAGGATGCAACGTAATTACTCCATCTATTTCATGGGCAAACAGAAACTTTAATTGAGTTTCAGGGTGACTATGATTTTGGAAACTGTGTAATTTTGTCAATATGATTAGAAAATTTATTCAAGATCAAAAGGAAGGAGTCATAATGCCAAATTTCATTAAATAGAGATATATTTCCTCAAGTCAGGAACAAAAATGGTACAACATCCAATCTTTGCTGACACTTGTCACCTGTACGCTGTGATCAGGTGATCTTAGAAGTACCTACTGGAGTTATTCACTTCCTGTCAAACATCGTGGGAAAATTTATTATAGATAGCACTTTTTACCTTTTTTTATTTACAAGTCATTTCCTGACTTGTTTTTGTGATGAGTAGAGGTTTGTAGCAGTTTGCCCTTCATAGAGGTTGATCTGGATGTTACCAACAGGAGTCTGATTGCAGGCATAGGGGGGAGGGGGAGCCAAGGATTTTTCATCCTCCTCAGAATTAAGCAGTATCTTGTGAACAGCATGTCAAATATGCAATAAATACTCAGGACTTCAATTGGTAAGACTATATTTATTTTAAAAATTTATGTAAACTAAATTTGTCAGTGTTTCACAGACTATGTTACATTTTAATCCATATAAGTAAGGCAATTACCATTAGAAACCTCCCTTATAGGTGTTGAACACACTTCTTATGTTTACTCACACTGAATGTAATTTCAATGGAACATTTTCCAGAGCAGGACCAAATCTTCTCTCCTGAACCCAGTATTATTTAGCAACAAAAATAGAATTTTTCTAAATGTCATAATATGTATTTTTAGATGCTTGCTAGTACTGATTAAATGAAATTACAAGTTATTAAGTCAAATGAGATTTTCGTGCTCTCTTCTCTGTATTTGATTCCACTACAACCAATCCAAAATATATTTAAAATACAAGCAAATGGCTGTTCTCTCACTGTGTTTCAGAATAAAGCTTAGAGTATGAACATCCCACGTTCTGAAAACTCATTCACATGAAAATGTCATATTAACACAAATAATATTTAAATTGAGAAGTCATCACCTCTTCCAATGACACAAAGACAGTCCTGTGCTGCAAATTTTGATCAGTTGGAAGTATGCACAGTAGCATTAAACAGATAATTTAGAGAGCTTGGTAATTAAAACAATCTACTAAAGTTTCTTACGTAACTAATTTTAGTTTTATATAGATTGTATTAACAATACCTAAGCAGACCAAAGTATAAACAGTATCTCCATGCAAACACATTTTTATAATTTCCAAGAAATTTCAAGAAAAGGGTCATTTGAAAGATGGATCCTTCTCTCTTAGAAGCTGTATTTCGTGACACATAAAACACTGCTTTATGATCCAGACAAAGGAATTACATTGCCATAGGAATCCTGCATCACTATGAAATGCAATCAAGATCTGATCGCCAAATCAAATCCTTTAACCTCTTCCTGTACGGCAGAAAAGGAGGCATCAGACATGGAGGCAACAAAGTGGATGCTGTGCAGTGCTTTCTGCAAGATAATTGCAAAGAGTTCTGGGATCCTTTCTGTTCTGCACAGCTCATTACTTGAAATTTCTGAAGAAACTATTCTGCTGTGTTTACAAAAAGAGCACAAAAAGAACTGAATAGAAGAATTCTGTTTTGGAGACACTAAGCTCTAACAGGAAGTATAGACTTGTCTCGACATGGAGGAAAATAAACTATGAAGCTTTATATCTCAAAGAACAGGAGCTGGAAGTTATAGGTGTGTAATTAAAACAATGGGTAGGTTTTCCTTTGGCAGAGAAGTAGACAATCAAAAAGACCAGGTACTGGAAATTAGATCACCTTCTCCAACGCTGATTTTGGACATGTAACATACTTCTGGGAAATGCAAACAGAATTCACTTCATGCTCTTCTGAGAGAAATGGCTGCTTTGCCAATGAGACAAGTTCTACAGCCAGCAGAAAAAATCAAATAATTACAGAGAAAGGCCTAATCTGTTCTTCCACCACCAGCTTCAGCAGGAGTAACTTAAATTGATGTTAATAGACCCCAGAACTCAGGCAAACTCTAAGACATGAAACTGTACCCTCTCTGCGTGTTTACGACAATTCCAACATTTTAGTTCTATCCTACTCAGCTGCTCACATTTTTGTTCTGAACAGTACTCTCTTAATCTCTTTAATTGTGTGACTTTTTTTTGCATAATACATTAAAAGCCAATTATAAAAGGATATGGTCCTCTTTTCTTTGACAATATAAAGAACTTAAGAATATGCCAATAGTAGGTGAAACATTTTGTTCCCTGTAATTGCTGCAGACAAAACGCTTAACAGGCTTCTTACTCCGAATGTATTTCAAATTCTCATTGACAGGCAACTTCCTCAGTGTCACTGTAAGAATGTTATTTAGTCTCATTAGAAAAATAAAAGGGAATAAAACAAATATTCTCATCGTATTTCCTTTAGTCCCTGTTATTCAGAAGTTATTCTAATTCTCTAGTCTTAGATTTTACTCTCTTTCTCATAAACAGGCTACAAGTATTCAAGAAGAGTCCTATTCATCTAGAGCTAAATTTGAATACATGATACGTGGACACTGAATGAGGAGGTACAAAAGAAAATAGGTTGGATTTTTTTTCATTTCAATGTTTCAAGGAACATGAATAGCGCTCGTTTGATGAGAGCACATTTGTGATCAAGCCATGCTCACAGGGATAGGTCTTTTGACATGGTAGAGGGCAGCAGGTATCCTCCAATAAATATGGAATTTCATTTGAGCTGGAGACAAATGGATCTTCCAAATCAACACTTAGCCAATGTATTTAACAACGTAAAGAAAACTGTACTGGTTTTGTCTATCTGACATGTAGATAAAAATCTATGACAGCATTCAAATGTCACAAAAGTCCTTCTCTTTTAAAACTTTTGTTTATGTCTTAGTTTCAGAAACATTTTCTAAACCATGAGTACCATTTCTCAGCACTGATCCCAAAACATGAACAAGGAACCGACCTAACAATATCACAGAAAATACTACTGAATATACCAAATGATACAGAACTCCAGAACATAAATATTAAAGAGATGCATGAATAGTACAGCTGTACAAAAGTAAAAGAGAAGAGCCTAACAACCATGCAAGTTTTAAGATGCTGGGAAACACAATTTGTGCAGCTGCCCAAAAGCTTGGCCTATTCTCATATACCACAGGCTGAAGAGAAAAAAGGGCTCCTTTGACCAGCACGTGAAAATCTCTGCATGAACATGAGCCAGAAAAGCACTGCCTTATGACAGAGTCCTGCTTCAGCATCAACTCACTAATAAAAACCTGCATTAGAAATGGTAATGGATGGTAAATGGACGATTTTCAGTGCATTCTATTTGCATTCTATTGAGGGGAGGGGCAGTAAATACAGAAAAGTTTATTTCCTGTATAAATAAAAAAAAGTGTTGTGCGCTATGTGCGTTGTTACAATACTATTCCCTTGATCATCCCACAACTTGCATAATTCCCTCTCCAGCCTTAGTGCTTGCTTTCAGTTTAGAGTTCAGATGTCATTAGAACGAAGAATTTCAGTTAGAGATTTATTTCTCTACAACGCAGTTTAACTTCAGTTGTTTATTTGAGGGCGTAGAGTAGATGTTATCAAAGTCACTAAGTAAAGAGCAGAAAACAAATGAAGAAAGTCTCCCTGGAGAAAAGAGCAGACACCGACCACGCCTGAGCCCCATCACCCTGGGCTATGCCAGTTCAGCCTTTAGGACTAAGGAATGTAATTCCTTCTGTTCCAATAAATTTAATTCCAGATAAATATCATAATGATAATAAAGAGAGCTAATAATTAATCAATTAACCTATAAATGTCTCTGTAACTGTAAATTTCTATGAATTGTAGTAACGTAATTGCTTTCTACAGACAGAAGAATAAATGACACAACAGATCATGCTGAAAAATAGAAACCACTGGGAAAGAGAAATTTTTTGTACTCATTCACATGAGGGTAAAGGAAGATCTCTTAAGGAGAGAGAAAAAAACCATGTAACACATCCCAAACTTGCAAAATCATTTCATTAGACTGCAATAGGGTTTCCTTGTACAGTTTAGCAAATATTTTTGCTCATTCTAGTGATAAGAAAACAACAGCCTTCTTCCTGCTCAAAGGATATTTTGTAGTTTTCGTTCACCCAGTCCCGTATAAACAGATATATGATTATCTTTCAAGCTAGGTATTAGAAACTAGGATTCCCTACTCCGAGAGGGTATAACCAGAGAAGGCAGGGCAAAACTGTGTTTTTTTCCCCGAGCTGGTCAAAATGCAGGAAAGTACTTTATTATTTTAAGTTTTGGAAAGAAATGTTTTCTCATCAAACATTCTAGAAAGAAAAACCACCTGGAAAAACGGACAATGAAGGAATGGCTTTTGTTTGAGCTGCTGAAATGTATGCCGTTGAGATATTTTATTACATTTGTAAAGGTTTCTGAAGTACACATTTCACACCAAACAAAATGTAGCACAGGAGAACTCATATCCTATGGTCTCTACAGAAAGAAAATTCACTTAACATGAAGGGAATTAAAACGAATACAGAAGAAAAGACATCAAGATTCAGATGACATGGGAAAAGGAGAAGAATAGTTTTGACGAGATAATAGTCTTCCGAGAAACCTACACAGCTACTGTTAACACCCTTTTGTGATCGGTTTTAGGCAAGAAATAGACTCTTTGGATATTTCAAACTAGATATGTCATATGATTTTGCTTTATAAACTCAACAGGACCATTTCTGTAAAGTCTTTCACATGCCCATGATAGACTAAATAGTTCCTTTAACATTTAAGCCTGTTTTAAAAGGTCTGTGATACTAAAAAACCAGCTCCGCAATTCTTTAAACAAATCTCAAGCCACTTTGGTTTATCTGTCCATGCATAGGCAGCGTATCCCTGGCACAGGTTCACCAACTGTAGGACGATGCATTTCACAGGAAGATAAATAAGCAAAGAATTTGTTCAATGCCACAGGCAGTGACACTATAGGCATGGCTGATGGTGCAAAATTACATTTTTGTTGTTATCTCATGCTTGCTGGAATTCTTCTGATTCTGCTTGTTTCTATATTAAAAGAGAAATTTCATGGTAATCTTGAAATATCCTATTCGAGGTAATAATCCGTATGTTTATTCCTTTTGCTTCTGGCAATAGATCTGAGCGATCAGAAGAGTTTTAAGTTAATACTTCAGTAGGAATGTTGTAATAACAGCAAAATTCCCCTCTCTGCTTACACTTTACCTTGTCACATCAAAGGCCACGAGAATATATCATTTGCTTTGCAGAAGTTTTTTAAAATTAACAAAAACTTTAGGAATCATTACTGCACTCTCAGAAGTGAATAACCAAGAACTCTGGAAAATGCAAACTCAGATTTGTATTTCATGGGTCATTATAATCCAATACAGTTTGCAGAAAAACAATGCGAAACATATTTTTATTTATATTCTGGAATGACTGAGCACTTAGATTTTTGCCTGTTGCTGCTATTTCACTCTGCAGCTAAGAATCTAAGGTTTCACTGCAACAGAAACAGAGCAAGGGAAGGTGTGTGATCCTATAGTGCAGTACCTTAGGTATCCACTTGTGGTTAGAAGGGGGGGTGCAGACCATTCCTCAGTGTCCTCAGAAGTAGATGTGAGTCTGATTTGTTCAAAATACATAAATAAGGCAATGCTAAGAATGTGCAGTATTTCCCCCATAACAGGAAGATTCATAGTCCACAGTTCCTACCTGCCCTCTGTGTTTGAATTTTGGTCTACTATGGCAATTTATGGATGCTCATTAGTTACACGTTACCTGAAATTCCCTTGAGGGAGAAAAATATAAAAATTAAAACACACAATCAAAGAGACCATATTCCCTTATTTCTGCATAACCCCGAAATGGAAGAAAACCAAAATTAATAATTCATTTTAGAATTACATCAGCTTGTTTGTAAAATGCAAATTTCTTTCTGCCTATGCCCGGTTACTCCTGGGGAGTGCTATGCACTGTTAACGCTTCAGCTATTTACCTCCTCCTGATTCTGCCTTGACTTCTTTTCCCTTTGTCCTGTAGCTGTACTTGGCTGTCAAAGTGCTGCATTCTAACACCATCTCCTGCTTCTTTGATTTATCCTATTCTCTTATTTTATACTTTGTAATAAATCATTGCAAAAAGCAGTATTCTAGGTACTCTTGCTGCAGCAAAGGAAGCATTTTCTGCGCAGTTTGCCACCTTCTTCATAATACCATTTATTCACTTTCTAAGTTATGATCTGGAAAACACAATGAAGGATAAAGGGCCCATTCAACAAAATAATGATAAGACAAGTATTTATGTCAGGTAGCTGAAACCAATAAAATTAACCAAGGCAAAACTATCACTATCTGTATGTGTTGTGGCTTAACTGAGGCAACTATCAACCCTCCACCCCAAATAAGAAAAGATTATTTAAAACAGACACTACTTCCCAGATGAAACAAAAATTGCAAAAGCAGGAAATAATTTCAGTTTCCTCATAGACCAAATCTTCTGAGGAAAGTCAGAAAGAATAACTCAGGGAGTGCAGCCACAGTTTGAGATTTGGAAATCCCTGGACATCTCCCCCTTCCATCCCATCATCGTGGTGCATGTTAGAAGACTGGTAACAACAATGAAAAACTTCTGGATTACTTTTGGTTTTAATTTAATTGCTATTCTGAAATGTACTTATCCCATCTCCTATATTCAATCTTATAATTGTATTTGCTTCTTTCTTTTAATATGATTAATTCCAGGGCGACATTGCAGTGCACATGCTGAAGACACCAGCATTTCTAGAATGCAGTGCAATGCTAGGTGGATATGCTGGAGCTGGCAGCAAACCACTTTACACTGGCAAATTACAAACGCACAGAAGCAGGCTATAATGTTTGCAGTGCTACACAATACAGTATGGTTCCATGCAGGATACACCAGTTTAAGTATAGTGTGGGTGTATCCAATACATGACACCATTCAGCCACATAGATGCTCTTCTATCTCCTTTACAGATTTTCACTATTTCCCTACTGATGAAATCCAGCTTGCTATATGTTAACTTTGCCAAACATGTACGTGAATCTTCCAAAGAAGTGTTTGGTGCAACTGCAGATGAGATAAACCATAGGGATCACCCTGAATGGTTTTCCATAACTTTGGAGTACAAAGGCACAGTTCATGCTACTGTGTTAGCAATATTCCTCAGTAAGTAGCCAGAAAATTTATGAAAGCACTACAAAGTGTATTTGTTGTATAACATTCTATTATCTAAACATTTTGGATTATCTACAAAGAAGGTACTGCTATTCACTACAAAAATGCAATAGTTTGCTACAGAGGATTGTACAGAGAGTGAATGGCAGAGGATTATACATAAACTTTCAAATATAAACAAATACTGTCATTTTAAGATAGAAAAGAAATATTTCAGTAAAGAACTGTACAACTTTCATTTGTTTTAGGATCTGGTATTGCACATGTCTTCCTATGAGCAGAGTGCAAACCTCTTTCTCACCTTCAGGACATTGTTTTAAATGGGTAGCTTAATTACTGCCTGCGTTCACCAGTTTTCTGCAGGGTGTGTGCACTCTGCAGTTGATTTAGAAATATCAAGCCTTTGGCGAAGAGCAAGCATAACATTCTCTTTGGTGTCTTGCCCCTTGGAAGTATTTCTGGATACCTGAACTAGACAACAGATGGTAGTAGCAAAACCTGGGAATTTGCCATCACCTAAGTATCAGAAGTTCCAAATCTCTCCCTAAAATCTATGCCCTTTCTGATGGTAGATAAAAAAAATGGCAATACAGAAACTAAGCCAAGAACGCATTTCTCATATTTAACAATGAACTTGCTCATGAGCAGAGCAGGGCATGTGCCAGACTCGGCTCCCCACCAAGCAAGGTAACTTGGAAAGTCTACGCTGTGAACTGTCAGCAGGTAGGTGACTACCTCAGGGCTGCTCCACCAAGTTCACCGCACGGGCAGAGGCAATGGCTGTAAATCTTACCCACAGTCACACTGACAAGGCTTATTATGTCCGACACAGCACCACACCTCAGCAAGAATTCAGCATCTGCACCCGGCTGGCTTAACCTGAACTCCACTGTCGTTGTCCCCGAATCACTTTCCCAGCTAACTGCTGTCAGGTCAATACTCCATGTGATGTTTCACATTCAGCCAGCAGACGTGCACACGAGGCACCTCTGGATTCCCCCAGTCCCACACTGCCTGTCCACCAGGCTGTTTTCTGGTTCTTTGACATAGATTACAGCATCCAGCAGACGCTTGAATTATGCCTATAGTAATTATACCAAGCAGTTTCTCATATCAACTCATGATCCCTGGAAAAGAGTTTGAATCTCAGTTGCTATCAAAAGCTCATTTTACTTAAATATAATCTTTTGAAAATATTTATAAATCGGAAAGTATGTTCATAACACAAACATTTAATCACATGTGGATCCAGAGTATCAAAAAAAACATGGTAAAGCACCACAGAACTCTCACAGTTCAGGTCATCAGACAAAAAGCATACTAGGAGTCACAGTATTTACAACATTCTCTCATTCAGCGAATTTTTTTAGCTTGAAGTGTAAACATTAAAAATGCTTATTTTTTATCTATCAAGCAATGCCATTCTAAACATCAGTTTATCGCACTTATTAAATTGTCAAAGGTATCTATTTTGTTGGCATTTAGAATCGGACACAGCCTGAAGCATGAAAAAAATTACTTAGGGCAGCACTTATCTAAGTGCCACTACTCAAAACCCGTGGTGAATCCACCTTGCATTGATCTCCCACAAGAACAACTTTATTTAATGTTTTCAAACAAAAGTGCAATATATATTTATACACACACACCCTACTTCAGCTAGGAAGATTTAATGCAACTACAAACGAAGGTTAGGGTCAAAAAAGATACAGCTCCGACAGTATTTCTTCAATTTTTCAATACTGCTCCAATAACTAATGCTGGATATCGAGGAGGTAAAAAAGAGAGTACAATTTTAATGTGACAAAGTGTCTCAACAATCAGCTTGCCATCAGGAAATCAACAGGGATTCAGCAGCAAATTGCCCAATTCTGAGCAATATCAGCCAAGTTTCTTTGGAACCCGGAAGAATGTTATAAGCTGACAGTGGAAAGTTTAGAGATCTTTTGGGAAAGTCTTATATGTAAGTATACATGACAGGAGGAGATTGCACGGCAGCCTCTCCTTACTGAAAAAAGCAGGGACGTGACAAATAAAACATGACAAAATATGCATCTGAGGTATTGGTACCATGTTCAATATGTAGTTGATTTCTGCAAATAAAAATGGCTACGAGGTTAATCAGAAAACAGACATTTGTATGAATAATGAGAAAGTCTATGATATCTTTAAAAAGAATAAAAGTGGAATGACCTCTCCAACTTCAGGGTAGGTACTTAAGTAAATAAAGACTCTACTGATTTCAGAGAAGCTATTCCAGTTGTGCTGTGAGTGGAATTATAGAAATTGATATTACAATACCATCCATTCCATAACAGCAGTGATTCATCTACTCTCATGTTCCCTGGCAGCTGATTTTTCCAATGTTTAGTGGGAAACCTTTCTCCTGGGTATGTTTTCTAGCCAGGTTTTGCATGGGGCTTGCAACCTTTTCAGAACTTCATAGCACTGTCAGAGATTAAAATATGAGATGTTCAGAGAAGAGCAATGAAGCTGGTGAAGGGGCTGGAGAATAAGCCTTATGAGGAGCAGCTGAGGGAACTGGGGCTGCTTAATCAGCAGTAAGGGAAGCTGAGAGGAGACCTCATCACTGTCTACAACTGCCTGAAAGGAGGTTGTGGTGAGGTGGGTGTTGGTCTGTTCTCCCAAGTGACAGGTGATGGGTGAGAGGAGATGGCCTCAAGTTGCACCAGGGAAGATTTATATTGGCTACTAGAAAAAAATGTATTCACAGGAAGGGTTATCAGTCACTAGCAGAGGCTGCCCAGGGAGGAGGTTGAGTCACCATCCCTGGAGGGGTTTAAAAAAATGTCTAGATGTGGTGCTAAAGGACATGGTTTGGTGGTGGACTTGATAGAGCTAGATTATTGGTTGGACTTAATGATCTTAGGGGTCTTTTCCAACCTAAATGATTTTATGATCCTATAAAGCACTGCTACAGCACTGCTCTTGATTTTTCCCAAACATATAGGAGCAGAAAGTAGCTGCAGCACACTGAGTGGTACTAACAAGGAAAATCCTCACACCTGTGGTCTGCATTACACAACAGCATTACATGTCTAAGGAGGATACAGCCTGAAGAAAAAAACATACTTAAAGCTAGCACAGAAGAGCAAGATGGCAAAAGGTACAAAGGCAGAGCAATTCTAGTGACCTAAGCTATTCAAAAGAGTAGGATTGCTCTGTCTCTGCATCCTACACCCAAGAAGAACAACCAGGTTTTATGGAAAACGTTGTTCTGTTGTAGCTGGCAACTTGCCACTGAAGGAAAGAAGGAAATTTATTGTTTGGTGGTTCATTTTAAAAATAGGACTACATATAAAAAGCAAGTTTTCTAAGCAATCACACACCTGTTTAGAGGCAGCCTTGAGGCAAACGCATTCCTCTCTGGCTCCTATTGTTTATTCTCTGTTTATTACTGAGAGGAGTAAAAAGTATTCATGGCTTCTCTCCCTCCCTAATTCCTGCAACTTCATCTCCTTTCCATCTTCTCAGTTTCAAAGTTACAAAGTCAAGAGCAGTTTGATTGTTCCAACTCAGGAAAATTACTTTAAATTTTGACATAGAAATCAAAGCTGAAATTTAGAGAAAACGTGTATAAATGTAGCAGTTACCCAATTCAAATTTATGTAAAACTTAATTGTCTATTGTTTCATATTTACATAATATTAACTGCTTCATATGTATTTACAGTATTTTATTTAAAAGCATTTACTCCAGAAATGGGTGATTTTTGAGATTACAGAACAGTGGTTTATGCATGTTTCATGATACATTAACCTGCATGGTTATGACTTAGACATGAGCAGCCCTGTTTGAAACACAAATGCTCATTCTGACTTTCAGTACAAATTATCCTGATGCTGGCCAGAAAAGAAGCCAACTTTTTGTGTAGTGATCACTGTAGTGCTGACCCAGAAGCAACATTTGGAACCTGTTTGCAAGTTCTGAGTTTATTAGATAGCTGTTGACTACAGAGTCAGTCTACTCTTCCATTGTCCCAAACATAAAATAGCAACAGTGGATCCACCACAACTCAACCGGATCTCCTAAACTTGCAGATCCACTATGTACTTCCTATTTTCTATAATTTATATCACCACAGCAGCCAACAGGGAAATGAAACAAGCATTTATAGAATCATAGCACAAGTTACAAGGGACCTAAAAGGACCATTGAGTCCAGCTCCAGTCCCTACACAGGACACTCCCAACATTCACCCCATGTGGCTGAGGGCATTGTCCAAATGCTTCTGGAATGCTGCAGAGTGGGTGCTGTGACTGCTGCCCTGGGGAGCTGTTCCAGGGCTCCACCTCCCACTGGAGGAAGAACCTCTTCCTGATATCCAATCTAACCCTCCCCTGGCACATCTTCCTGTCATTCCCTCCAGTCCTATCACAGGTCACAAGAGAGAAGAGCTCAGCCCCTGTTTCCCCTCCCTCCCTTGTGAGAAGGCAGAGAACAGCTCTGAGATCCCCTCTTCCCCTCCTCTTCTCCAGGCTGAACAGACCAAGTCACTTCAGCCTCTCCTCATACGACTTCCCCTGCAGGCCCTTCACAGCTGCCCTTCTCTGGACACTCTCCAGCAGTTTGATGTCCTTTTTACGCTGTGGTGCCCAGTATATTTCTTTCAAGCTGTATCTCAGAAATCTTGCATTTCAGCATCAGAAACCAACTTTAAAGATTATACCGTAACAACACACTGTATTAAATCATAACAACTTCACTATAAGGCAGTGGAAGGGCCTGGCAATTAGAACGAAAATTGACAAGAGCTACTAAATAAATACAGTCAGAAAGAAGGTAAGTGTAATCAGCAATCTGTTCTGAGAATTTATGGATGTTACTTAATTTAAAGATACCATCCTTTGATCTGCTTCTCTCCTGTGAACTGAATCTCTATTGAAAGAAAAAAGCCTGTTTTTTTTCAAATGTTAGAAGATAGATTAAACAACCAATTACCAACCTGCACATGGCTAAACAGCAATGTTGTATAATTGAAAGCACTTCGTTGTCCGCCTAAGCATGGATCAAAGTTTCAAGGCCAGAAAGACTCCATTAATTGCTGGTCAAGGCTGCTGTATAAAATTCAGATTCAAATGGACTCTATGCTGCTGGAACACCTGTGTATGCTTCCTTTCAGGATAACTAGCATTTTCTGCTTCACAACAACCACTCAGCTGAGGTCCTCAGCCAACACACACTTTATCTCACTACCTTGCATTATTTACTGTGTCCTTTGTGGAGCCACGATAGCTGACCAGGTAAACTCTACACAAGCGGTTGTGAGGCCTTCCTTAAAAGAGCTGAGGACCACACACTGATATCTTATTACTGATGCTGTTTCACAGATGCAGATGCCCATGGCTTGAACCTCTCTTTACTGCAGAGCAGGAATAAAAGCATCAAAAGCAATGAGCTATATTAAAAAATCAGAGGAAGGGCAGGGTCTGCGTTTGTAAGATGCTGGCATTCAGCTCAAACTTGGGGTCATCGTCAAAATTTATAATTGCAAAAAATGGCTGTAGCCCCATCCAGGCAAAAAAATGCAGACAGGTCCCAAAAACTGCAGTGCAACTGATTTTTAATTGTTCTTTCACTGCAATGTGGGTAACTGGGACACTTCATGTATTCTACAATTTTATTTCTATAGTCCAGTATTGAAATTATCTGTTTTGACATAACTAACTTTACCAACATACTCTTAAGTTTTCTAAAGCTCACTTTTCATGTAATTTTGGAAGCAGTAAACCCAACCAAACCCTACCTTATTAGTAAACGTGAACGGAAAATATTAAATTGCCAAATTTCTATTAAAAAATTAACTATGAGCAACTTCATCATTTTAGATACAAAACACCTTTGAGAGTACAGTGCTTAGTTTAAGTGCCTTATTACAAACTCAGAGCCATGTGAAGAGCCTGATCACTAATATCCTTGATGTTCCCAAATTCACTCAGGAAATCTGAGACTCATTTCTAGAAGTACCACCTACCAATTAAATATTAATACACAGCCTTGGTCATTTATTATAAAATCCTTCTGATTTCAATGGCACAAAAATGAGACAACTTAAATTATTTATATAACCATGCTTTCTATTTTGTACTCACTTATTCTTGGCATTTTGAAAGGACAACCTTTATCTCGCTCAATTACAGAAAACATGAAAATACAGACACCTGGAAACCGTGACAGCACAAACAGCTGTACATTCACTGCCACTTCTTTCCCACTTCTCATGAAGGAAAATTAATGGAAGTACAAATTACATGAATCTCTGAACCAAGGAAAATGTAATGTTCACTCTTTTGGGAAAAGCCTGTGAAGACAGACGAGATCTGACAGTCACGAAATTGAAACTTTAATGAACCAAAAAAGAAGAACTTTGCATGGATAATCCTACAAATTTTTCAAATAGTAACAAGCCCTGTTTTCAACAGTGGTGGTTTCTCCTTTTTACAGTAGAAAATCAAAACACCGGAACACATGACAGTACCTTTAAAAAGCTATACCAGAGTCTGTATCTCTTCTCATAGTATTTATATTTTTAGTGGTATTTTAGGCTTATGTGTCATATGCAGAAATAATATTTAAATAAAAATAAGAAGGCAAAATCTAGAAATAGTAGAATACGAGATTTTTCCGAGACATAGCTGAAAAAGAAATTATTTTAATGTATTATAATTTTTTGTTGGAAATTATCAGAAATACTTTTGGAAAAAAATCCACATGACCTGAAATTATTTGATAACTTGACATCCAACTAACTTCTAGAAAAAAAATAAAGAATTTTGTTTAAAAACTCATCTCTTAAGGAGCAATCTGACCTTTAATAAATTAACATTTAATCTCTCTCTAACTACCAGTTCTTCTCTCCATTAAAAACATTTTGAGACTTTTTACACTGAAGCAGACTTCATGTAACACTGGGCTGAAAGGCTTGTAACAATTTTCTGTAATATTCCTATCAAAAAAAGTAACGTAACACATTGTAATACAGAAGTCATCATACATGAACAATTTTGAAAATAAGACATGAGGAGTAATTCTCCAGTGAACTGAGGCTTACAGAATAGTTCTGTTAAAAACTGCTGGGAAGGAAAATAATGTTGAATATGTGCTGTTTGTACTGCGGCAATATCTAGAGCTTGGAAGAAAGTCAGTAGCCAACTTTCCTTTCAGTTCTATATTAACATTGTAAATCATTCACACAGGGGTCCAAAACAGAGTCTGTGTTCTCATAATCTGTCTAGACCCAGAAATTACGCACTGAACATGCGCTATGCTACTGCCTTGTTCGTAAGTTCCTTCTCATTATAAGCATATTCCTGTCAGCTCAAGAGTGAAATCACTTTGCCTGCTTTTTCTTCACCAAACAGTACCAGGGCTCTGTCTGAGCACACCCAGTTCCACTACTTCTTTTCTGCAGGATCTTCTTCAGAGCTGTCATTAACACATCAAAGCCACCTGAAGCCAATTATTAAAACATTTACGTAAATTACGTTTCAAAAATAAACTAACAGCAACTACATCTAGCTTTAATAATGTTACAGGACAGAAAGTTACCTTATCTTCTGCTTTGATCCTTCATCTTAGTGTAGCCAGTTTCTTCACTACATAGATTTATAGTTAAGGAATTACTCAAGTTTCTCTGAAATATGTAATTACCTGCACCAAATAGGGTGCTCTGCATCCTAGTATCTTCTCTATATATGTTCTATTTTAAATTTTTTCTTTTTTTATTCCTGTTCTCATAAGAGTCACACCTCTTGCTTCTATGTTAAGTAAAGGAAGTTGCTGGCACCATTACTTTAAATATTAAACTTAAAAGGAAATGTAGACACTTAGTATGCTATTCAACACTGATCTGTCTTGCTTCTTTACATGACAACTATTTCTTCTTTTATGTGTTATAACCAAACTGTTACCAAGAAAGCCATTTTTAGTGGCATGACTGATGTCAACAACATTTCAGGAAAAATAAATTTGAGCTTTCTATTTTATTAAATATTCATTAATGCCACATTGCCCTTCTCTGAAATTCAGCTGCATTTAGAGAAGGTGACAATTAAACAAATGCTTAAGTGTTCCAGTAAATCAGAATCGTACTGTGTTACAGTCGCACACCCATTTTTCTCTTCTCTTTGTTTCCTGGGCCCTGTACATAACAGGTCACTGCACTGAACCTGCTCACACAGCCACAGCCACCCAAACCATTGGGAATATTCATATGCAGGATATGCAGAAGTTTGCACAAAGATGATCTGGTAGAGAAAAACTGGATACATTTTAAGCTAATCCTGGAGCTCCTTCTGAGCTCTAGAGGTCAATGCCCTTACAAAATCACAAGCTGAGCTTAACCACTCTTAAGCACCACCCTCGACACCGAATAGGATCAGATTCAGCTATCAGAATGGAAAGTTCTAACAGCATATCTGTATTTTGCATCCAAAATGCAGTGCCACAGCTCTTGAGGCAAAGTTTTTCATTAAATTCTATACACATCAAAAAGGATAAATGCAATAGAGGGATTCAGGCAGCAGTGGTTTCTTTGTGGGCAACATGCCAAACAATCAGTTTGTGTCCCATGCCTGCCTGATTTGATAAGAAGCAACAGCTACTGAGGGTACCTGAGAGAAAGTGGCACAGAAGATAGTATCTAAGGTTTTTCTCTTAAAAAAAAAATAAAAAAAAATTCAGGAATACTATTTGTCATGAAGCAGTTTTCTAGTAAAAATTCTAAAACATGATCTATCAATAAGTAGCAAATATATCTGATTACATTCACTAAATGTGTGGTGAGAAATAAAGATGTATGGAATAGAGAATGGGATATTCTCAGAAAAAAAAATTATTCTAACTAAAGACCTATAGTGAGAAACAAGAAGCATACTAAATTTTGCAAAAGCAATTATTGATAATCAGCATAATTTACAGCATTACAAGTAGTTTGACAAATTATCATGTATTTCCACAAGAATAGCTTCCAGCTCCATGCTTTACATCTGCTTCCAGGACCTGATACAGTGTCAACAGAAGTTTACGGAAAGGTCCAAACTGATCTAAATGAGTTTTGTGTCAAGTTTATCTTCCATTTCAGCAGAGGAATATAACTCCACGTGGGATCTTTCACATAGTTCTCTTCATCTAGGATGTCACTTCCCTATTATCATTGATATAGGTGGAAAGCAATTTATCAAAAAACTACCCATATACTTCCCTTTTTCCACCTCTCTACCTGTATATTTATAGCTATTGAAATGGGCAATGATCACTAAAATAAAGTGGTTTAAACACGCAGCGTAACTCATACGTCCTCCAAGGCCCTTCACACAGTTAAGGTGAGGAGGGTCATTACAGTGAGATCAGATTATACTGAAACAAAGTCACACACTTCTGCCTTCAAAACAAGAAATTGTGTTCCACAATTCCAGGCTCTCGCATCAATTGCTTCTGTTTCAGAATAAATCTCCTTTAGATGTCCTGTCTGATGTCAAAAAAACTGGAACCAATAGATCATAGTTAAATTGAACTTTTTTTTTTCATTGATCTGGATGGTGCTGATTCTGTTCGATGTTATGTCCCTACAAATACAGAGAGAATTCTGAAATACTTGACTTTCATAAGTTAGTTCTGATTGGCATAGGTTCAAATAAACTCAGAATTAGGCCTAGGGGGTGAATAAAAACAAATTTTAGGTAAAAGGATTTTTGACGTGACTAAGAATGTTAGCTTAAGCACCTTCAGATGCGGTATTCCTCATCTGAAATCTATGAATAACATTGCCATAGGAGAAGTTTCAGATCTGATTCTCATGGTTACCTTGCAGGATTCCATTCATTTGGCAAATTTTGGATTAGAATTTACTTTCTATCTGACCAATGGAAAACAAACACCTGTGCAAATAAGCAGTAGATGTTTTTCGGATCTCTAATCACATGTGCTGTGCCTCTGAAATCTTTATTTCTGAATAGCCCTTTCTTTGCTGGCTTCCTCATCTCTCCAGTCACAAGCTGTAGAGAGGGGTGAGGACCCTTCTCAGGGGTCACTCACGCTTTGCAAGGGAGAAGATCCATTCTCTGCATTTGTGACACTCTCTACTCCTCTCAGTACTGTGACTCCAAAGCAGTTCAGCCGCTTAGACATAAACTTCACCATGTTATAGAAAATTAACTTCTTAACACAGGAAGTTCATACACTTCATATACAATTTGCATCACTAGTTTATGTTGGTAGATGAAAACAAATGTCAGTACATTAAAAGCTTACTAGAAATTCAGATTTAGCATTCAGAACTAGTTATTAAAGTAACTGATTCACAGCCTCATAGTGATGCAGAAGGTCTTCTTCCAGGACTGTTCGTTCAGCCGAATGCAAATGACTGAGCTGGTCTTTATTTAGTACCTGGTGGAGCCTGACTGCCCAAAACAATAAGCCAGTTCTAGCCAGATGATTATTTACTGCTCCTGTTGCAGCTGGAAGCAGCATCAGTCACATAAATGTAGCATGCAAAAAATGTAAAATCAAGAGCATGTCATTGCTGCAGTGCTCACGAAAGAACTGCAGCCGTGATTCCAGCAGAGTGCTGCCTTTAAGAGAACTAAACACTGACAACGCTGTTTGCCCTCTGTTTAAGATGGTTGAAGTCAGATTATAGTACAATCTTCTCTACTTCCAACTCCCTTTGCAGCACAGCTCCCATCCAAAAATAGATCTTGAAAATGTAATTGATTACACAGGCCAACCCCAGCGTTCGTTTGCCGTTAGGAACAGAGGCAGCCTGGGCAATGCTGATGAATACGAAACAGCCTATGACCGACTTCACACAACTGTCATGCCAACCCCATCACATAACGAGTAGGAAATGCAAAATTCATCTTAAATCATATGGAGATGAGCACTGTATACTGGGAGGAAAGTATTAATCAATTAATGACTATTATTTCAAGATTCTACCTTCCTCTAAAAGCCAGTTTCCTTTGCATTTTTAATCTTCCTGACAGCAGCATTACTGCAAGTTTTAGACATACTGTCCTAGAGGATAATGTCCAGGTAAGCCTTCTTAAAATCTCATCATCAGCTGTGAAATATTTCTCCAACAAATGCCTTGTGAGTGACACCTAAATGGAAATATTAAAAAATCTTACTCTTTCACAGATAATTCTCACTACTGTAAATTTAGGCTTGAAATACATTTAGGAGACTATATGGAAAACTTGAGATTATCAGATTACCCAACCAGGAACAAGATACTTGTAATAACTTTAGGATAGTTCAGTGAAATGTATTCTATTCATCTTGCAATGAAACGCCGAAATAAACGCAGCTAACACACTGATAACTATTTGACACTAACTTTCCTTATTCTGATCCCATAATTCCCCACACCCAAGTGGAAGAACAGTCCTGAAACTTTCTAAAAAAAACCTCAAAATTCCAAATAACTTTTTTTCAAGGAGTGTACAAATGACCCTCTTCATTTGCGTTATTTTGTCAAGTTGAAAACACATCCCTTTTATTTTTCCTCCAGTTATGCAATTGAATGGTCAAACTGACAATGAAAAACAGTCATTTAATGTTTCAGCAGTGCTTCATGAAAAAAAAAAAAACAAAATAAACACGATCCCTTCAATTTCATCCAGTTAACACTCTCTGATGGAAAATTTTTCTCTCTAGTTTGAAAAGCTCTTCAGGGAATACTTTTTGTCAAGTACAGTCAGGAATAATAAGAACCATCTAAAATATTGTTAAGTCCTTTTAAAACTCTCAAATATGTTCATGTCAACTCTTGGTTAAAGCATCTAGGGCCAAATATAGCCTTAAAGAGACTGTTCGTCCCTATGGAAAAGTTTAAGCATAATGTGTGAAATTAAGAAAATGTTTCTTAGAAAAACTAAAAGAAGATCGCTGAAACTGGGCATTCCCCTAGTAATTATTTTCTTTTATGATAGCTATGTATTATTTTTTTGACCATCTTGCAAAAAGATACCACAATTTCCAGCAATGCATAAAAAAATATTTTTAGGAAAAGTAAAGTTAATCATAAAGAGACAAGTAAATTATGCATTTCACTTTCAAAATATTATTTCACTTCAAGACAGTCTCTGCCTATATGGAAGTAGGGCAGAAAAATATTAATAGTGCAAAAATGGATCACTCCATTATAATTAACATAATTCATATAATACTTTATTATTTTCTTTCAAATCATCTCTGTTCAGATAAATTTTCATAAACATACATTTAGTCACAAAATTAGTTAAGACTATACAAAGTGAGATGTGACAACACCAGAGGATCTCCTCCATTGGCTGTTCAAGTCAAGGAGGGATTGCTGACCTCTAAATTTTGAATAGGATTCAATAACTGCTTCAAAACAGCAAATTAAGCATATTATATGTCCCTTAATCTTTGTTCTATATTTGAGTTAAGTGCACACAAATTTAGAAAAAAAAAGATAGTTTATTCACAATATTGCCAGCATAATAAGCATTCTCTCCATTCTTATAACTCTCTTCCTGGCACTGGTCATGGTTCATTTGGAAGATCATCCTCAAATGGGTTTATGATCCACCAAAAAAAAAAAAAAAACCAAATAAACTGATGAAGGGATGTATTTAATAGGTTGAGATACAGAAATCTGGTTTCGTGCTCTAGAGCTTTATTTAGTCTGTGTTGCATGAGCTGCCTGCTTTAAGAAAAGAGCAGGAGAAAACAAACAGATAAAAAATAAGACCATTGGATGTTTGAAGTAACTGATTAAACTCAGTTGGAAATATTGTCTTCTTTTACATTCTGTGTGCATGAAATCAGCTTTCAAATAAATATGCCATCCTTTCACATCACCATTCACATGAAAATGATTCTCTATTGAGTGAAATCTACTTCCTTAAAGACAGTGGAAATGAAGCTTTTATTCTATGACAAGAAAGGCTGAAGTGAAGCAGACTTTTTTTGGTATTTGACATTTACAAATAGCAGAAGTCATACAGTAATAAAAAAATGAAATTATAATTAGATTAACTCTTCATTTGCCTTGTGAAGGTGTGCTTTTATGCTTTCCTTGGAACTCACACATGTTGGCGTACAATGATCTACTGAAAACAACTCCTTAGTGACAGCTAAAATGAAGAGTTCATGGGACAATATACTGTCCAATAAAAGTCTCATCTTACAGCCTATGTAATTTTACAGTAATATGTATAACCTCAGTTTTACAGTGTCTTTTATGCTGATCTCTTAACCCGCTTAAATAGTGTTTTAATAAATCATCTTAAAGACCCCTGTGGGATGAAACAGCTTGGTCAAATTTCAAGAGAATAAATGACACAGTGAGGAAAAAACTAAAAAGACTGAAGCTTCAAATCCAACTGTTGAAGTAGTGGGGAGAAATTCCATGCATAAAAGTGAAGGAAACCTATTTCATTAAATGTATTTAATATTTAGCTCCTACTCATGTATATTTATGTATATGCCAAAACACATTTCCTTGCAGCTGGATGTGACTAATTTCTTTAGTCAAATTTTCAGAAGTGGCAGAAAATCATCTGCCCATGTTGGTTGTTCTTCTCAAACAGGGGAGACATTCTCACATAGTGTTTAATACCCCATAAACAAAACCTGAGAGAGATTTTCCATTTTGATAGTGGAGCGTATTTTCTGAGATTAGAGAGAAACTGTCCTATTACAAAAATGTACCTCATGGGATTTTTGACATTTGCTTTTCACTCAATCACTTCTCATAAAAAAAATCATCAAGCTTCCATACACTGCAAATCAAAATAATTGACCTGCAGGTTAATAAGGACATTTATTTAAATGCCTGACATTGACGTGGATGTTCAAATTAAAGCCTGATTTTGAAAGTTTATTTTTCAGTGCTTTTTGTAATAACGCAACGAGTAGCCCATTGAAAATAATTTTGGACTTCATTATGAAGAATACAGTCAAATATAGTCACTGAGGTATCATGATCAAGTAAACACTACAGAAAAACTTTTATAAAACACAGCCATGTTTTCACTTCACATAGCAGGTTTTCTAAGCAATATGAAATAACTAAATCATGTAATCTATATCAAAAGAATTTCTTAGGTTTAAACTAACAAAATACTGTCAAATACCTGATTTTTTACAGAAGAACAACAAGAAAGATGGCAATATGGTCAAAGCTCTGGGATAGCATGCTGGATATAGTGTCTTCCATTTTAAAATAGTGACTCAGTCTTCTTTTCAGGGCTGCACAAATTCACACCTCACCTGATGCCACTGTTGAAAGAGTAAAACAATTAAAAATGTATTGATTTTTTTAAGCTTCTGCATAACTGACTTCCAAATCAGCATCCTTTTCTGTAACTTGTCCGCACCACCAGAGACTAACGTTCTGAATCACAGCTCTTGGTGCTTCAATTCTGTTCACATGAACTGGGAATAACAAAATTCTTCTTTCACATGGGAGGTTTGTCTTATCTGTTCATATTGTGAGCTCTACAGAGGAAGGGGTGTCTCTTAAATTGTCACTAATTGCATTTCACTTATTTGCCCCAGTATACATCGTACTTTCCAATCATTCTTTACTCTTCTTCCAATTAAAAAAACCCTCCACCAGTAAGTATTGAATTTCCTTTGCAGAGGTTTGACTGGCCCATCCACCTGGTGGCAGTCACGCTTCTTCATAATCCTGAGTTAAAGTACTTTTTAAAAAAAGCTAATAATAATAAAAATAGCTCTGCTATGGCCCAGTGTTCTGCTCTAACTTTGCTGGAATCTTTACTTTTACTACTCATAAATCAGAATATGCATCACCCTTATTCCCTGGGGGCAGGAAGCTTCCTCTATGCTGAAATGAATGTGTCTTTTGTAAGACGGTCCCTACAAAGCACTCTTTCCATCCATAGCTCTGCTCTGTAAATCCTTATCGTACTCCTGTTCCTTGATCCTACATCAATATTGCGTCTGCACTAAAAACTATATCTCCTGTTTTCAAACTTTGGTGTGTAACTCTGATATTTTCATCTACCTTGTTGCATTTACAAGATGTTAAAACTGTGTCACTTGAGTAGACCAATAGCTTCTGAATAAATTGATGGGGTTCATTTTATATGTACAAGTTTTCCTTGTCAATTAACAAACAAGCATTATCGCGCTTTGCCTCTCGTATCGGATACATTACCACTATAGATTTGACCGTCAAAACTGCTTCACATTAAGACATCCAATGAAAGAAACAAACAGTCAGGAAGATTTGAGGTTTGTTGGCTAAAATTAATTGTCCTTTTCTGAATATTTTCAGCTGTTATTTTCCTTTTAACCTATTTAAGTTCCCCAGGTTTACTGATCCTGGACCCTGAATTTCTTTGTTACATCCTCCTGCACACACCGGCCACAGCCTTCAGTTCTTCCATGATTTCTGAAGGTGGTTCTGGCACACATTTTATTTCATCACAGATGAAAGTCAACATTTTTTTTTAATCCTTTCAGATTTCAGTGTCATATTTCCTCCCTACCCAGATATTTCTCCAGACTTTCTAATTGCTTGCTCCATGCAGTAAAAAATGTCAAAACTGCAGATTGCAGCCCTGAGGACAGAACAACCCAAATATGACAAGGCCAAGGTCAGCAGCTACCATAAAGTCATTATTATATACGTGTGCTCCATGGCTATCTGAACAAGACAACATCTGACACAGGGAAAGACAAAGTGGTGTGTCCTGGCCAGCAGAAAACACAGATGCAGTGAGTGCCGCGGCTACAGCACACCACTGAGCTCTGGTTCTTAAAGATTCTGCAGTGCTTAGGCAGAAATGCGCAAGAATCAGGACAGGCAACTTTCCCTTCACTAAGGCCATGACGAACCTGTTTATACATTGTGTTTCAGCAAAGAACTTGGACTATTTCTAAAACCTCTTCAACTGAGTTTCCCTATTTTATATTGAACATTGCCTGTTACAAACTACACAGAGACCATTAGCTCCCAACCTTCATCAAATCACACATTCTTGTGTAGGTTGGAGAAGAGGATGGAAAGCAGGAATTCAGCAGGTACTCTAGCAGAGTATGACAATTCAGTAATTAGAGCACTGCTATATCTCAGATCAGCTCCTGCCCTGGGCAGACAGCTGTCAGCAGCACTGCTGCACTCCCGCTCTCAAGGAGTAACTTTGCAGTGACTCATCACTTCTCACTGCCCAAGAAAAATATCCATATTATTATGAACATACAGGTGCTTATTTGGGTGACAGGGAGATAGACAGTAAAAACATTCCTTTTTTTTAATGGAAACTTTCACACTGCAGAGGTCTGTAGGTCTCATTTGTTGCATTCTTTTTTCCTCAAACAATAAAATGACAACCCCTCTTGCCTCAAAAGTCTGCAAGAGCACACACTTTGATAGATTTTGATTATGAGTGGATAAAATTGGTATGTACATTATGAAAGTGCCTAGTTCATAGCAGAGATCTCACTAGGGAAAGTGCTTTGTTTAAGGGCTTACATTTAAAGCTTCTTCTCAGTAAATGAGAATAAAAATAGGAGGAACAGAACCATAATGAATAAACTGAAATTTAATATATACCAAACCAACTCTTGGTTATCTGTTTTTTTATCTGCCTTTCTGGTTGCGACATCCTCTCCTGGCTGATACACATCAAGGTTGTAGAAATGTACTATCACGTACTGCAGCATCTGTAAGGTACACTTTACAATTACAGCCTTACTGAGATTCATTGTCATTTTATTATTATTATTATTATTCTTTGACCATGAGTCTACACTTTCTTCAGTCACTTGGAAGCTGTGAAACAAATTCTGGGCTCACATACAACATCAACCCAGATTTCTGGCTCCCTTCTACCACTTGCACCTGCATTAAACTATTCAGTTCAGTGTTTTTAATGTTTTTCTGTGAAACAATAGCAAACAAACAAAAGACTTATTTAGTCTTAGCATAAGAAATTGCTTGCCTGCTTTAAATAAAAATCTAACACTGTTCACTGATATGAACTATTTCAAGTTTTGACTATACTGAAAAAGAGTATCGATTTTTCTATTTTTTTTTCTGTTGTGAGAGCTCTTGTAAGCAACAGAGACCATTACATCATTCTGGTTTAGCAGTCAGGTGTTTTTGTAGAAGATTTCCAAGCTGCTGGCTGTTTTTGTAAACTAATTGCTTTTAAAAGCACTCTTATTTCTTTTATCTACTTATGTCTCCAATGGCAATTTTATTCAATATCTGAATATAGGTATTACACACATGGTATTTATAATCTGGATGGTATTATCCATCTGGTATCTGTACTTTCTTGTCACCACACAGCACTCAAGAAGAGGCTGGAAGGCTGTAACCAAGACTAAGCGAACAGAGTAAGGGTTACACACTTTATCCCCCATGAAGACAAGCATCAGGCAGGACATTAAATTAACTATTCATTACAGAAACAGATAATTTCATTTTTAACTGTGCAAAGACTCTCAATCCTCAGGCTCAGTGATCATCACTAAGCATATCAGAAGTAAATTTCAGACTTACTCAGATTCTCTGGTTCTCCAAAAACTGGAGTTCTTTTCTCTAGTTCTGTCTCACTCAAAACCTGTATATTAATAGTAAATTTTCAAAGAGACAGAAACTCAAGAACAGAAACAGGAGAGAACTAGAGAAGCTCTGACCTACTGAATTTTGTGGAGTCAGTAAAACATATCAGCATTTATCTGCTAACTTACTTACTCTCTACTTTTGCTAGTGCACATGTGAATATAAGCGATGGTATTTTGGCTGGTAAAATCTATGTGAAGGTACAACCTGTACTAGTTCAGACCAAAGCTTTTTTTTCTCTTGTTTAGTTATTTATATTTCTTCTCACTCCCTACAAATACCTCAAAGGAGGTTGTAGCAAGGTGGGTGTTGATCTCTCCTCCTGAGTAACGAGTGATAGGATGAGAGGAAACGGCCTCAATTTGCGCCAGGGTAGGTTTAGACTGGATATTAGGAAAAGATTATTTACTAAAAGAGCGGTGAAGCATTGGTAGAGGCTGCCCAGGGCAGTGGTGGAGTTACCATCCCTGGAGGGGTTCAAAACACATGTAGACGTGGCAATTTGGGACATGGTTTAGTTGGCATGTCAGCCCAACACAGGCTGAAAGTTGAACCTGAAAACCTCAGAGGCCTTTTCTAACCTTAATGAATCTCTGATTCTATGATCTATTTTATTATCCTGAATTTGACTTTCCACATTTTGTTCACCCACGTTGTCAATTCTGTTGATTGGACAAGGAAAATTCAAATAACATAAAAAAAATAATCTGACTCTTTCTGAAAACAGGAGTATATCACTATAATAGAGTAATGAGGAAAAATAAAAATATTATTTTCCAGATTTTACAGCCTTCTATTCTCTGATGGTTCATACAGCAAGTATCTGTAAACCAGGGCTCTTAGCTTATACATAAGATGTCAGTTCATGGAGGAGACATGCATCCACATTGGTGAGAACACGTTTGTTACCCACTGCTCAGTGAGAACTCCTTAGCCATTTGTAATATTTGCCAATTACACAGTGCTATTTGAACTAAATAGCATATGCAATTCCTCAGCGCAACCATAGAATTCATAGCTGGATATGTAACTTGGAATTAATTTGCAGTAGTTACACGAACATTTCATCTTAACTTTGCCTTAAACAGTATTCTTGCCATGTAGCTAAAATTCCCTAAGACTTGAATGCAAGGGCAAAAAGGTCATGAACAGGACAGATACTTGCTTTAGGATTTGCATAAACACTCCAGTATAACAAAAAGGTTGCTGTACCAGGAAGGAATTTGGGAAATACAAAATAGAAGAAGTTCCTGACTTCCTGAAGGAACAATTAAAAAACTCCTACTTGTTTAGTAGTCAGATAGTGAATAAACCTGGAGAAGCTCTCCTCAATGCTTTGAAAGGTCAATAAGGAGAAATTCACAGTCTAGAGCTAATATCACAGCTAAAACAACACATTTAAGTCAAAGTTTTCTTCAAGTGGATATATTAGATCACACTTACTTACCAATTAAAAATTATATTGGCCAAGAAATGTTTCAGGTTTATGAAATGGAGTTCTAGTTTTATAATATTATGTATGCCATAACACATGGTTTAATGATTTCACTGTCCTGGATCATGTAATGAAATATTTAAATGCATTGGACACTCTCCTATTTCACTGATAATTCATTTATATAATTAATATATCATTTTTCATTTTCATTATTTTTTCACAATGAAAGAAATGTTGGTAAATGTCATATGTTATGTTATAATGCTAAAGTTATAGGCTCTTAAAATTTTGTCTCCATATTATTTAAATGTGTAATTTAGTAATATGGATAAAGGACCACTCATTATAATGTGACATGAAACAGATATAACCTGTTTCAAATCTCCTTAGAGGTACAAAAATCTAGTTTTAATTGCAGATGAGAAAGAAAATGCCATCATGTAAAAAGGACAGAAACATTGCCAAATTAAGGCAACCCCAGTTAAATGCACACAGTGGAGCCCAAATCGTCTTAATGTTTTACAGGTTAAAGCGCTATTGCATGGTTTATTTTACATGTAGAGAAAAACACATAAGGGATAAAAAGGATAAAAACCTTCAAGCACAAATTCTGGATTCCTGTTCTATCTCCAGGGATCCTTAATCCACCAAAAGAATTTTTCCATTTGAACTGCTAATGTAGTAAAATACAGGGGGGAGAAGACAGAAGGGTGTCTCATCCTCAGTATGAATTACTTTTCATTCACTTTGCTATGTTGGCAATGCGGCTGCTTTGTGTGTGAAAGTAGCTTCTGCACTTGGATTTCACTCCAGTAAATTACAGATTGCTGTTGACATTTCCTTCCATTTCCCTGATCTTCACTTAGAAGATCTTGTATTTTTAATTTTTTTTTAGGTAACTATATATGTCAACAGACCATAATTAAAGGCCGCCTTTGAAATTTGTCTTATTAGTTTTCTTCACCTAAAATAATTGTTGAAATACAGGCATCTAATACACAAGTAACTCATTTGGCAGAACTTAATCATTTCAGAGTCTATTATTGCTATTGTCTCTTAAATGTTAATTATATCGAAAGAAATATCAGCCTCATTACAGGACTTCAACAGTTACTTTAGACTTGTAATCTTTTTCAGGCAGAACTCCAACATTTAGTACTAAGTTGTCCAGACTCGGCATTAGCGGCAGGCAATGGGCCTTGCTGAAAGCTCTGGACCCAAAATGACAATTCAGCAATTTTAGAAGCTTATTATCTTTCTAAAAATGAAAATAATTTATCATTGTCTTATGATTTAACAACAATAGTTGCAAAGGAAAAGTTTCTTTTTTATTATTATTACTGTTACCATCCTTGGGGTCTCTAATAGCTACTTTTCAGATTCTATTAATCTTTTTGATGACTTGTAAGTACATGATTAGTCTGTCTGTCACCATTTCCTCCCAAAACGCATTGGCTTTACACACAGTTGTTTCCCTTAGCAGTCTGTGAAAAGCTTGCGGGCTTAAAATTTCATGGGTTTAACTCAGTCACCCAACAAGGTGCTTTGAAAAGACCCCCACACTTAGATACAGCTGTTCACTGACTGCCATGCTTATTTTAAAGCTCAGCAATGCAATTTCTATACTAGGAGTAACAGCAGCCACAGAAAAGAGAAGCTGAAGTCTGTTGATATTTTCTTGTGGCATCCAGACAGTTCTGTATGTTATTTCAGCAAGTCTCACAAGATAAACAATCAGGTTGAGATGATATTTGAACTCTAAGTCTTTAAAAGCAATACAGGGATCTAAAGAAAGTAACCTCAGAAGTTTGATAAATAACATTATTCACCAAGATATTAAAAATATGGTTCGACAACTATGAGAGCACTCTTGCTTAAAATGAAGTGCAAATGCTGTAAGAAATGAGGGAAGGGAGGATTTTAATAAAGAATTCAGCACTGTTATTAAATATATCCTTAACAATTCCAAAACACTCAGCTTTGTTCTGCATGTCTAAATTATTCCTGAAATTGGCTTGGATGCTATTTTTTTGAGTCAAATTGCTGGGTTACATTTAAGTTGCTAAAGTGTTCTCATAGTCCAAAATGAGCTGCCTACATTTCCCTGCTACTGGGAAGGTTTCTGTATGATCAGATAGAGTAGAACAGTCTCCATTAAAGGCTATTAATGAACTTTTTTACCTGTATGAGAATCCTTTGCCATTTTGGCTGTTGATGATGGAAGGTATTCTTTAAAGCAATGATCAGTTTCTCTATATACTGTGAGAAAACTATCTTTAGTTGCCTTATTTGAAAGAAGATGGAAAAAAGGAATAAATTATCTAACAATATCAAATTAATGTTATCAGACTTCTATATTCTGCTGCAAATAAGATAAATCTAGTTCTGAATAAGACAAGGATGTGAAGGTCAGACATGAGATTAAGACATTTATGTAGGTATTGAAGATTTACTGGCTTCTGTGAGACAGACTTTCAATTCTGTTACTCTTCTTTCAAATTCCACCAAATACCCAGTTTTTCTGGTATCTGAAATGTGAGTTTTTATTAAAGCACGTCCATTGCTAAGTAAAACTATAAACATGTCCACTGATTGCAAGACGAGTTAGTGCTAGCCAGGTATTTCTTTTTTATGCTTATGCTATTGAATGTATCATTCGACAGGTTTAATTAACTCTGTAGAGAGGGCAAGTTCATAACTTGGAGGATATAAAAGTTTATGGTATTTTACCAAAGCACAAAGAAAATCTCGTTTAAACGAGATTTGGCAAAGCAAACTACTGTTTCCCACAAATTATTAGATTGGTTTTCTTTGAACTATTAGAAAACAGTCTTGAAGGGTTAACTTCTATGCTGACACTTATTCACAAAACATAACAAGGCAAGGTTTCATGTAGAAAGGGATATATCAAAACCTGTAACAATTTATTTATATATTCTACATATCTCAGAAACTTATGATCACAGAACATAATAACTTTTGTGATAGAGTCCCAAACACACACAGTCCTATTAGGAGCTGAAAATAAGGTGGAATGGGAAGCTATTTTGCCATGTTGAAAAACATTGTTACATATTAAAAACTTCTCCCCCCTTTGCATTATCATGAAACCAAAACACTTCCAAATTCTACACAGGAATAGATCCATTCTGGCATAAGAACACCAAATGTCCAGAATTAAATCCTTGTGCTGCAATTTAACAATATCTGAAAGAAGAATGTCAACTGCCATGGCTTTCGCTTTCTGGGTGTGAATAATTCCCACTGGAGTTGCTTTGCTGCATATAAAACAGAAAAGGTGCATGTGCTTGCTGCATCAGCAGCTGCCACGTCTCAAGTGAACGCTACTGTTGGATGACAATGGAATTCTCACAGTGGTAAAGCACAACTGGCCACATTCATGAGCCTGAGGGCTGGTGGGTAAACGTAAGATGTGTACTGACAGATACTGAAACCAGCAGACACCACTTCTCAACACAAGTTTAATGAAGAAAGAGGTCACCCTAAATTAAACCACAACTCTATAAAAAAGATGACACTAAACCAAAAAGTTTTCAGGACTGGCACACCAATGAGGAAAGCTTGTGTTTCACTAATGAACGTTTTCTTGGAAAAATGCCTGTTCAATTAGAATAGTTTCTGATCAGTTCCAGTTCAGGCACTTTGACAGCCCAGATAAAAGCACAGACAAACTGGTTTTGCATCAAGTGCCATTTTTCAGGATACGTAACTTCTACATACGGGGCTAAAGGAGAAGACAGTACAACTTCTTGAGTCTCTCAGTAATTGAACCATGAGATAAAGGCTTTGGTATGTTTTTTCATAGTAGCAGCCAGACCATCCTCTATGCAGAAAAAAGATATCAATAGAAAAAGATCCTTCTGCTTATGGGATTGGTAAGACCACAAGAGAGTTATTTCTCTTTAAAACTGAGTCTTTTGTAATTCCTCACTTCTAGAGTCTTTGTACTGAATTTACAAAAAATGTGACAAGTCTTTTTAAAATTAGTTTTAGAATGACCTCCAGATGTCAATACATGGGTGATCGTATAGCCCTTTTATCCCACTTGATTAATTTATATACTTACTTTGTACAAGAAACAACATTATTACTCTGAAATAATAAACAAGATAAGCTCTAAACTCATTCAGTATTGAAAATGGCGTAAATGATCAACACAGATAGATACATTCATTCATGCTGTTTTATACAGTTCCTTATTTCAGTTTTTTAAAGATTAATAGACCAGATACATGGGTAGATGGCAAACTTAACATCTGAGATACACTCCACTACCTGATGCTGCATCAATGTATCAGTACTGTAAAAAAAGGCAATACTATCTTTTGTGTACCTCGTCACTGCAAAAAATACAGGAAGAATTTCTCAACAAAATTCCCGTTGGGCTTTGTCTGAGTAACAGCAAATGTGAAATGTGTCATATTCATAATAAGATTTGGAACAGGAGAATAAACAAACAAGGAATTTAAATTTTATGCGTGCATTTGAATCCATCACCTGCTTATATGATATCTTTTTTTTTTTAAATAAGTACAAATGCAGTCCCCTGTGTGGACAGATGTTGTTGATTTAACTTGGATTCAGAAAACTAATCTCTTTAGCCAAAACTCTCACAAACATAAGTTTAATTAGTCTATTCCTCAGTGTTTTAGAAAAAAAATCTAGTTTTTAAAAGAGTTCCAATGTACATAATTTAACTAGGTTCTAATCCTTAACAACTACTTTTAATGTCCATAAAGTCAGTGACAGAAAAAGTTCCCATTGGACCATGAGCAAATCTAAACCCGCAGCACTGAGAAAGACTAAATTTCCCCTCTCTGTTTCCTCTGTAGTAATGTTGCAGGGGAGCAGAACAAAATTTGCCAGTCAATCAATATTATTCAGTATTTGAATAAATATGGAAATCATACCATCAGAACTTAAATCAAAGACAAGATAAAAGCAATATAAAGAAATTATATTTTCTTTCTTAAATGTACTTGAGAGACAAAAATATTTTGCCATGGAACAGATGATTCTTCTGTAATTTTAATAAATAAGGGACTTTGCTGCCTTTTGCACCATAAACATCACAATATAAGGATAAGTCTTATTTTCATCACACTTCACTTGACTTCTAGGAACAAGAATAAAACAATTCACAATATATTTCCTCCTCATTAATAACAGATCTATACACCTGAACATTTTCTGATCATCAGTCTAAGGATTTAGATTTGACACTTACAAAATACCTATTTTACATCTTTCGCTGAATAAGACAGCAGAAATCAAATATCTGACCACTAATTTCTTCAGAAGACATACAACTACATTAAAAGAAAAATAAGGAACCAAACCCAACATAGCTATATAAGAAAAACTTAGTTGAAATTTTGTCCTCCCTTGGAGAAAAAGATTTTTAGGCTAGATGCTATTTAAATATAAACTTGTTATGTTGCCAGATATTCTGAATGTGAAAAATGCCACACTACATTTACAATGAAGTTTCATCTATTTGAAAAATTCCATACCTGAAGAGTCAACAAAGCAACAGTTTCTGGCTTTAACTGCCAGCAACCAAGATTACTACAGAATTATCACACAAATCTCAGTTTCTTCCGAGCACCAGCCTTTCAAAAAGGACATGTTTCACTCTGCTGGGGCTGCGTGTGGAAAAGCAGCATCTACCTAAAGAGCAGCTGACATCTCACCCAGCACTGTGATATGACAGCACACTGCTTCTTACAGAACTGTATATAAACATCCTCAAAAAGACACAGTTCTCTTCAATGTCTCCATAGCTGTGCTACCATCCAGGGGTGCTGCCAACCAGCTTCACCAGTGCGTGCCTGTGAAAGCCTGCCAGCTGCTTCAAACTCTGTTGTGGCCCTTCTGTTTCCTTTTGGGTGGCTTTCAAAAGTTTCCTTTTCCTCTAAGGACGTGCTTGGCATTTCTTAATGAAAGTAATGCAGAAAATCCTTTTGCTTGTTTCTGTTATAGTGAACAACTGAGTCCATGTGTGATGGTCTAATGAAACACATAGTTTTATGTGACTATTTCATACATATTGTGCACACGGAGTATATCATGTTGGCTTATCACGAACTTTGGAATATATTCCACAGCACAGCTATGCACCCACTGTAAAATATGCCACACTTCCTCTCCTGATAATTCACACTGATGCACTGTAATGTTCTCTATGGCAAGTGCAGGGTAAAAAAAATTCCTTCTGTGATAGCTTTTTCCTTGATCCTTCTGAATCAGGTCACTGTGCATCTCAAGATCTTAAAAAAAAAAATAAACAAGGAAGTAAGCTGATGCTCTCAGATGCCATCAGAGAAAAATATTTCTCCAATATTTTGATGTATTTTTAAATCTAAGCATGTAGATGCTTCAGCAGAACTCAAAAGCATCTGAATCTTTTGTTCCCAAAAGTAGAGCTCAAAATCATGAGAAAACAGAAGTGATAACAGATGTTGGCATTTTAGCGTTCGGCCCTGGACAAATCTACATAAATAGGAACAGGCAAATAGCAATGTCAGTGTACTTGACTGTCTCTGGTGTGAGCAAGGCTCAGGCCGTGTCAGGCAGCAGCCAGAGCTCTTGAAGCCAAATCTTTTGAGGGCAATGGTCTGTGCTGGGCTGCTGTGTCCACCAACACACCTTCTTGTTCAGGCCTGTATTAACAGCCTCATTACACTGTGTATGTCACTGAAATTTAATTATAAAGGATATCAAAAGTCCAGCCTATTTTTCAAGAGCTCAGGCAATAATGTCAAAATCCCAGAGAAGCCAAACTAGACATAAAATCCTCTTCGGTCAATGAAATCACCCAAAATTAAATCTTGCACTTAGACTAGATTTTAATGGATATGTTAATTCCTTCAATCTGCAGCTTAGCCAAGTTACATTAAAAATAATTTTCACAAGTAACAGATTTTTTTCCTTTAAAGAAATTTATATACACCCCATTTAAAAAGGAAATGATATGACAGGCCTTTATAGAATGAATGAATGTCACACGTTGAGGGAAAGGTGAAGCAGCACTTAAACCAAGAATAAAAAAAATACAAATCAGCATTTCAATATTTCAGTATTTGAGATGTCATTCTATGGCTCACAGAACATAGATGCAAATAAAAATTCCCAATTTGCATACAAAAAGCAAGTTTGATAGTTAACTAGTGGACAACATCAAACTGTTTTTTGCATGCGTATTTAAGAGAATTTGGGCAAGATACACATGCTTTCTTTGCACTGCTATAAGCACTTGTGTTATCCAGATCATGGCATATTCCAAGAGGCCTTGCAGTTCTCAAAACTGTCAGAAAACTATTCCTGCCTGAATTATTCATAAATACTTACCTCATTTAGATCATGGGCTGCTCAAAATCTCTCCTTTTATCAGGAGATGTTTGTTCGCACACACATCCCCGATAAGGCACTGCAAGGCCTCAGCTGACTCTTCATACACCCAAATTGTCAACCTAGTGTAGAAAATCAGTTCTGTAGACAGAGCAGTGAACTGGGTTATTTGCAGCTCACTTGAAACTACGTATTTTAGAATAGTCTCAGTAAGAGCTGAAGTACTTCACTCACACTTGTTTTGCACACCTTTGAATTACACACTTCATATACACCAACCATGCCGAATCAGCAGGAACATTGCCATAGCTATGGATACCCTAAGGGTTTATGGCTAAGTAAGGCAAACTTTTTTTTATATCTTCATTAGGCTAAAAGACATTATCCAGGGAAAAAAAAGCCCACACTTTTTCAGCACAAAAACTTTTCTGAAACAGAATGCTCTCCTAAGCTAAACATAAACTCTAAGTTACAGGGCTGAATTTACCAGTTGTGCTGCCCGAGACAAAAGGCAGTTGAGATCTGGAGGAACACTAGCAGAGGGAATTGCACAATACCAGTGTTAGCTGAGTTACAAAGAGTAAATAATAAGATTTCCAAAAAGCCAACATGCTGAGCAGGCAGCTCTCCTGAATGGGAAATTGCCACAGTTAGGAGGAAAATCTGACGCTTTCCCTGATTTTTGGACCAAGCTCAATGCACAGAAATACAGCTTCCTTCTACAGTCTGGAATCATCTTTATGCAAGATATATACAGACAGTATTATTCTCCCTCTTTTATCCAATAGCTGAAAGTGCACACTCATGGCATGTGCAGTGGGTGACAGGTACCTGCCTGTTCAGCATAGCTAGGATGGATGCAGATTTGGCTGTACCTAAAAAGACCAAAGGTGAAGCATCAGAATTGAGGGTTTCAAGGTAAATTAGCAGCTGAATGAGCCTTCTGGAGGTGCAAGTTTTGGATCTAGGCAACAGTGGATTTTTTGTTGTCATTTCACTAAGATGTTTTCTTTACTTCTTAACATTAAAGCACAGACATTGCAGCTTCTTAAACCGCTGTGGTAAAAAAAAAAAAAAATAAATCCCGAAACCTCTTCTCATGGGCTGTCTTTCAATATAACTTCATGCCAAATGTCTTTCAGTATAACTTCATGCCAAAAAGAATTCTTCACAGTTCCAGAGTTATAAATCCTACTTACTGAAGGTCAGGCATCATCTTTTTTTTTCCCTCATGAAGAAAGAAAAAAATCACCTCAGATGAGCTACAACAAGACAGTTATTCAAAGGTTCCCCACAAATTTATTTCTAGGATCTGGTATGCAATACTGGCTTCTCACAACATAGCAGAAATGAGACTTAAGAAATGACAGAAAATTGGCGCATTTGATTATACAGAACAGAGACATAAAAACTGAACTATGATTAATCCAAACTTCTTATGTTTCTTTTTTTAGCTATTTTCATTCACCCAGAAATATTTTGAATCTATACCTAGCTATACCTAAACAATATGTCACTGTTTGTTTGGAACTGTTAGAGAGAGTTATGCTTGTTTTTTCAAAGACCCTGGAGATATTCCACATACAACCCATCTCTAATTTTTTGCTTTTATAGGTCTGTGGAGGCATTACCAGAGGGAAATAATAATGGAAATTAGAAATCAAGCAGACTCTGTTAAAAAACAGAATTAAAGGCCTCTGAGAAATTACAGGCTTCAAATCTGATTTTTCAAAACTAACAGCCTGGTGAAACTCAGAGAAAGATAAACACATTATGTTCAACTTCTGAGCATTTGCCTCACAGAGACAAGAAAATATCCTTATTTCAAGAAAAAGCACTTCAGAAAAAAAAGGAATAAGAAACTAAACTTAAGGATGGCTGGAATTAAAATAATTTCAAAGGCTTTGACATCAAACTGTTTATTATCATCTGCTTTCTAATTGCATCTGTCTAGATTTCTAATCTAGCAGAAATAGAGCCATTCTGAACTTCTCATGGGAAGAGTCAGGCTTTAATGAGAAATGCACATGTGAAAGTTAAGCTCTTGTGCAGGCGGAAAGAGCCCAAGGGTGTGGGGGAGATGATGATCTTAGAGTTGATTTTAAAAACATTCTGTTACAAACTGCGTGCTTTCCAAACACAAAAGCACAAAGGAAACAACTTCTGCTATGAATCATTAAAAAAGGGTGTCTGCTTCTAAATAGCTTTTAGTCCAAAGTTAAGAGAATCCAATTTAAAAGGCAAAGGCAAATACAAAAACTGGTTAGTGATAAGAAACACCCCTAGCACACTTCTGCATTTAACACTGCTGGAATCATTTTAATCAGGATAGTAAAAACACATGGTTTTACAATAGTACCTGAAAGGTGTTAATGAGGTATTTTAGCGTGTTCATACTGCAAGAGCCTGAGGAAACATGGCAAGAGGAAACACAGCAAGGAGAGAAACATGCATTTGAGAGTTTTAGCAAGGAATGAAGGCCAATACCCTGGCCTAACTGGCAGTTAGGGTGACATTTCAAAAACATCTGAGAGGATGTGTGGCTACACAGTGGAGAAGCAGCTTGTTTGCGAGCTCACAGAGAGGGGCTCGCAGTGACTGGCTGAAACAAGCCAGGAGAAAGATCTTTGTAACTGAAAGTAGCTCTGAAAGTTAATACAAGCAAAGCCTGTAGTATTTGCCACGTGCAAGAGATGAATGCAGTAGATAGATTTCATTTGTAACAGAGGGAAAGAATAGATTCAGTGTTGCAAAGGGCACGTAGATAGGGCCTGGACATTACAAGCAGAGAAGATGGTAGATGATATACATAATGTGGCCTAAATGGCCAACAGAAGGCAGTGTTTTCTTAACAAGCAAAAGAGAAAATCAAGAAATTAAAACCTGAGGGTAAGGATTAAGAATTCTGGTTGGTTATACTGAAAGTGAACTGACTGTATTTGGACAGATGGAGACAGACATAAAAAAGAGTGTATATTTCAACAGCTCAGGGAAGGACGATAGCTGACCTTGTGCTCTGAAGCAAATCTACTAGACATGATATTTTAAAGGAGGAAAGCAGTCAGAAAACCAGTCAAACCCGCATGAATAAAGTTTGCATCTAGTTCTTCTCTTTAAAGGTTTTGGTGAAAATGAGAGGTAGGAGCTGACTTTGCCATCTCCAAACAACGGCAACGGGCACATTGGATGAGCTTGGTGATGAAATGTGGGTTGGAAAAAAGAATGCATAGACCTTCAGAAGAATAAGGGAGGGAAAGTTAGGGGCATAAGAGAGATCTGGAGATTACAGGAAGGTCACTGTGGTATTGGTGAGCATAAGATCAGACACAGTGTGGGCAAGAAAATTCTGCAACCAATGCCAAGAGATCAAAAGGTAGAGTTAAGAGGGGGAAGGGAAGGCAAGCCAAGAGCTGGGGTAAGTCAGATCATTTATAGTCAGTTTTCTGAGAAAGAGCACATGGAAAGAAAGAAATAGAAATATGGTGTGATTAGAATTCAAAGGCCATGAGAAGAAATTGTCTAACTTCTTGAAAGAAAAGCTAGCTGTAAGAGAAGACAAAGGACTATATTGTTTTCCACAATAAAGAGAGATTGGTGGTTTCGATCTGGTAAGTCAGGCTTTGTTTTAATTCTCTGGTGGTAGTATTTAATCTCAAGTAATTATCATTGCTTTGCAGTATTCTATGCACTTCCCCCGGCTGAGAAGATATAGCAGTGACCTGGAGAAAATTTTAATGGATTCAGCAATTCAAATATTCATAATTTAGAATGGAGGTTTAATTTCTGTTTTCTTTAAGAAAAAATACCTTGTTTTCTAGATGTATTATATTTACTTACACAAGCTATTTAACATATATTAAATATAACTAAGTTAAATAGGCATCATACCAAGATGTCTCAGCACTACAGAGTTAACGCATAAATCACTCCACTCTACTTCCCACCTGGCTCACATGCCACTCAGGTATTACTCTATTTCTAAAAAAAGGTATTTTTTAAAGAGAAAAATGAAGCAAAGAAGGGGTTCAATGCAGTGCAATGATCAATATATGACACTGAGATATTTTCAACCAGTTAGCAGTAATAACTAAAATATACTAAAACCAGCTGCCCTTAGAAGGGTTCAGCCTTTTCAGCAAATATCTCAGGCCTCCTTCCTCCTTTTTTTATGTGTGGTTGTTTCCAAGTCCCAAGCTCACTAATGCATTTCAAGATTTTTATGTGCATGTACTTATAAAAATACACGGAAAAGAAGCATCACCTGTGTCAGAAGGTCCTTAGCTTCTAAAATAACAACACTTCAAATTCTTTTGGGAAACTCTTGCTGCCTCAGACACCTGGTGCCCTCTCTTCATACACCTACACAGTAGTGCCAGCTGTCTGTCTCAACTTGGAAAACAAATCTTAATATCATAGGTGACACCCTAACTAGGGAGGGGAGTCCTTTTACCCACCCCCAGCAGAAGGCAGGGTTAAAACTGCCCATGTTCACCACTGCTCACGACAGCCCCAGCCAAGGTTGCTGAAGAGCTGTTACCAAGACTACTCAGAGCCGTCTCCAGCTGCCCCAACTGCCTGCGCCCCGAAACACACGAACAGAGCCTGTCTCCTCCTGAAAGAACAAGCAAAGGGCAGCGACATGGTGAGTTATAGCAGAAAAGTCCAGAGAGACAAGCATCCTACTGAAGAAGAAAATATGAACTAGGAAGTAGTTCAAATAAAAAACGCTTTAAGGAGGATATATCCACAGACATAGAGTTCTTAGTTATTTTCAGCTATTCCATTTCTGAGCATATACCAAACTGTTCATTTGTTATTTTTCTAAGGGAAATACAACTTTTACCAACTGATTAAATGAGATTAGTTTATGCATCTGCTTATCCTATTAGAAGAGAATTGTGTTACAGTCCATATAACATTGATTTCATGCACATTACCGCACGTTTCTATAATGAGCAGTTCTTCAACCGTTTCTACTTTATAGTCGTACTTATTTTGCCCATTAACATATATGGATCCTTTGAAATTTTTGATTCCTCATTAAGATTAATTTTCTAATTAGAGTAAGAAGTCTTTTGCATCATAGTAGAATTTTTTACTTAACCTTGTATAATTTGCATTTTCCTCCACAATCTACAGCCCACATAGCAAATTCAATTATTTTGCTGTTTATTAAATTGCATTTAAACTCCATTTGTCAAAATTACTCTGCTGTTGCATTACTATCCTCTTTAGTAAAGCTAGGCAAAAATAGTACTAGAACACCAGCTTATATTGAAATGTTAAACACCGATAAATCACAATGGAAAATCACAGGAATGCTTCTGAAAATACGTATCTGCAATTCTGTGTCCTTCAACATCAATTACAGAAAACACTGGAATGAGGTCCTATTAGAGCACTTGTTTTTTACAAAACCTAGGAGTCTAACATGACAAATAAGTGAAGAATCTAGAAAAACTGTGTCAGCTTAAATTTATTTTTTAAAATCAGTGACTATATTGCTTTTCGAAAGAAAACGGCAAAAGAAAACTCAAACCCCACACTAATCAAAATGTACGTTAAACCTTTCAGGGAGTGTGTGGTGTTTTTTTAAACTTAGGACCATTTCAATGACATCAGTACAATTATGGAAGGTTGCTTATAAAGGCAGGGTTTAGAATATCACGTATTAACACAGGCTAGAAGGTGGTGTTAGGAGGTGTCTAGTTGTATTAGTAGTGTGGGATTTTGGGTTGTTTAGCTTAGAGAAGAGGAGGCTGAGGGAAGGCCTCATCACTGTCTGCAACTGCCTGAAAGGAGGTTGTAGTAAGGTGAGTGTTGGTCTCTTCTCCCAAGTGACAGGCAACAGGACAAGAAGGAATGGCCACAAGTTACACCAGGGCAGGTTCAGATTAGACATCAGGAAAAACGTCTTCACTGAAAGGGTTCTCAGGCATTGGCAGAGGCTGCCCAGGGAAGTGGTGGAGTCACCATCCCTGTAGGTGTTAGCTTTTCAAATTGCCACTGGTGGTTTTAAATGTTATTGGTACTCCTGCCTCTGAAATGTATCTGTACATGAGAAAATGAAAGCTCTGCTTTGTACCAGTCATCTTGGACTCTCTTCCAGTTTTTCACTCGTAGGATTAATATTTCAGACAGATTTTCTTCAATTATATTTACTTGATTTATACCACTTAAACAACTTCCAGATATGTGTAGCTATCAGAACAAGTGCAAAATCAGAATCAAAATTTTGCAGTAGCTAAAAGTTCTGGAAGAAAAAGAATTATTTACTGTTCCTGTTGAGGGCTATGTGATGTCACAATCAACCCACACTACCTCTCATCCTGCTTTCTGAGTTAGTGTCAGACATTGCCTGTGGCACAGACAGGTAACTACAGTACTTTTTATGTGTGCATTTGAACACTACATGCCATATCATATTGAATGTTCCTAAAACCCTAAAGGTCTAAAGGGCACAAGTCCACTGCTAACAGCAAGAAGGATGACTGTAGGGTTCTCTCTGCAGAGAGACCACATTGGCCAACAGTGCAAATTGACCAATCACACGGCCCACCTGGGGATTAAACTGTAAAGCAATCATGAAACCTATGCTAAACGTGCTAAAAAGAAATTCTTTGTCAAGGAAGTCTGGTTACATGATGGATGTACTCCTCCTAACTGACCCTTGATCCAGGCAGATTCTCAGCCAGTAGGGCCTAACCAATGTCTATCCCATTGCATGAGGCGCTACATGAGAATGGAGTACCTAAAGCCAACAAAATGGTTTGGTTGGAGACTGGGCTGAGCAGCAGCCAAAACTGCATTAACATTGCATAAAATCTGACTACAAATTGACACTTTATGCTACAGATATCTGCAGCCATCAGGGCTCATTGAGCTCTCCTTCTGCAGCAGCTGGCTACACGACATCATCTCCCCTTGACCAGGGACGACCCTCAAGGCTACCCCTCAGGGCTGAGAGATCCCTTACTTGACACCAGACATCAGTGAGTTCGTAAGTGATATTTTTTGCAGGCATGAAATGCATGAGCTACTTATAGTAAACTTAGTCTATAATCTTTCGTTCCTGTAATAACTTTAAATGTAGTAAATAGTATTGACTGTCAATCCATCTCTATTAAATGCTTTACATACCTACATTTACTGATTGGAACTCCAAATCCTAGATTAGATTTGTCAGAGATCTCTGGCTCTTCTCCTGTGATACTCTAGTACATTAAGTTACCCATATTCTTAATTTCTTGCCTGGCCAGCAGACCACGGGTGTTGCATACCTTCCCTCACCTCTCGGACCCCTGATCCCTCCACTTGCAGCCAAAACCTGGAGAGAGAATTTCCCATCAGAAAGCAGAAACAAATGACTGACCTCCAAGGTTTAACAAGGTGACAACATTCCACATCTTTATCTTTTATTGCATCAGCTGACTGAAAGGATCTTATCTCAAGCATTTAAACTGGCATGAAAGGTCATAAACAGACAAATGTCAAAAGTAAAATGTGCTGAAGTGGTGCCTTCAATACATCAGTAAGGAAATCAATGGAAGATCCTGGATTAACTGTATTATTCTTAAAATTGTTTGAATATTATTTCTTAAGAAACAATTTTATGGTCCACTCATAGTGCATTTGATAGTTTTTTAATATCTATTTCAGGCAAAGAAAACTAATTTTCTTCTTGTTTTTTTGACTTACGAATTACTCGAGAAAAAAAAAAGCCTGTAGATAGTTTCTGAATTCCACTTGAATCTCGCCACAGAAGATAAACGTTTCATCTCTTCCATTCAATACCTCTCAGGAAGAGAAAAATTAACTGTTAATTTTTCCGTGCTTCTTTGTATGAACAGAACGTAAAAGAAATGTTTCATTGCCACACAAAACCCCTGATATCATCTTGAACATAAAGACAATGAACATTTTGTACATCGAAGAAATTAAAAGCAGTGAAAGCGCTACAGATGAAGGAATTTACAATTTTTTTTTGCATTATTGATTGCAACACTACAAAAATTGGAAAAAGCTTTGTTTTCTCATAAATATTTTCTACTGCTTTATTTCATTATTCTGTACTTTCATTTTTTGCACAAATTATTTTCTAGCTGTGACACCATGAATGTGAAAGCACTAAGAAAAAGCAATTCTATCAAAACAAAACTTATGCAACAGTACTGACTCATATAAGCATTTAAAAATGCAAGAAACAATACTTCAGGAAGAAAAAAGATTCAGAATAAAGAATTTATAGATACCACTTACATTTTTGTTTTCAATTTTTTCTTTTTCTTTCTGCAACAAAAATATTTCATAATTCTAACTGTTCTAGACTTGAATATTTTTTTCTCTTTTTGAAAACTCTCCAATATGTTTGCACTTACTTACACCATCATGTAACATAACTGTTTAAAGAGGTGTAAAGACAAATAAAATTTTCATTAGAAAGAATACTCAGATCACCATTGAACCTCTTGCATTTGATGAAAAGGGGTTAGGTGTTGGGGGGTTTTAAACTGTTTTGGAAGGATTCTTGCACTTGGGCTTTTCAGTTTCAGTACAAACCAAGCATTCTCAGTTGTGCAAATCCCAAAACATTTCCTGGAAAACTGTAAACAAACAAGGTTTCCTACCTTGTTCTGGTAAGGCCAAATGTCCTAAGGACCCACAGTCAGACACAGATGTGTGGTGAATTGCTGCTTCCCTTCATTAATCATCTTATTTTGTGTATCTCCAACGGATTTTTCCCAAGTGACAGGTGATAGGAAATGAGGAAATGGCCTCAAGTTGCTCCAGGGGAGGTTCAGATTAGATACTAGGGAAAATTTCTTCTCTGAGAGGGATCTTAGTGGCTGGCAGAGGCTGCCGAGGGGGAGGTGGTGGAGTCACCATCCCTGGAGGTACTTACAAGCCAGGCAGATGAGGAGCTCAGGGATCTGGTTTAGTAGTGGACAGGTGCGGTTGGACTCCATGATCTCAAAGTTTCTTTCGAATCAAGCAATTCTATGATTCTATGACTCTATGATTCTATGATTACAGGCTTTGTGAATAAATTTCTAACAATGAATATCACAGACATCTAATTAGTACTAAAAAGTTGGGGACTAAATGGATGATAGAATCTAAAAAGCATATGACTGAGAAATACAGGGATCATCAGAAGGCACCCTGGTCCATTTAATCATGTGTAAACATACTCCCAGAAAAAACTTTGAAGTGTCTGTTCTGCTGGTGGAGGGAAAAACTATTTTGTTTCATCGTTTATTTATACTTTTAGATGTGGAACTAGAATTATTTTTCTGTAAGTGTCTGCAGAGGAAACAAACTTGATAACATAACTGTTCTTGCCATCTGTACGTATTTGCACATTGTCATATAGAGTCACTTTGATAGGAAAACAAACACAAAATTACCATGTTCTGCATGTTATGTAAATGCTCTGCTTCTCAGTACAGTTGAGCAGTGCCCTCATTTACACTAAAGGAAAGATGTTAATCTAACTTTGACAGATTTTTTTGCAAGAGGTAGGAAGGTTTATCCATGAAGCTTAATAGTAGCAGCAGTTTAGGACATATTTAGGCCTTCTCACTTGCACAAGGCAAACTTTAGGAGTGCAGTGAGCCATCTGCTTCTGCACAGAATAGCCTTTAAAAAGTAATCTTCCTGTCAAACGGTGTTTGACGCATCCTCAGAAGCTTTTTTGATGGGAAAGCAGATTACACCACCTGAAGGTATTACCTTCTGTGGCTGTCAGAGAGGCACATTCACTGTCTCTTCCCAGGTTCCTATGCAACTGTATAGACCACATGGTCCTTGGGTAGTTTATTACCTTTTGCTATCTTTGCCTGAAATCTGCATCTTTCTTTTCCACTGCAAGCAGTCTAAGGGCTATCTCACCTTGAATCTGACTCTATAAAGAGTTCAAAATCATAAACTCAAGTACAAGTCTCCTTGGTTACATCTGGAAAAACCTGGGTTCATTCAATGGCCAAATCCTTTCCATGACAGTGACAGCTCTACAGAATAAGACCTCTCTTTTTTTTCCCCTCTCTCTCTCCATGTTCACAACAGGCACTGACACCGTACTCCTTAAAGAAAACTCAGGCTGGGCAGCAACTCATGATCATTTCCAGTAGGGTATCAATCTGAACAAACAGAGTATAGGACTCAAGAGCAGATCCACCTGCCCAGAAGTTCAGGTACAACAATCTCTATCAAGCACAGCACATTCTAGAACGCCTGTATTGTGTCACTGCTTTTGCGATACAGAATTCCTACATGAAAAAACACCTGAAGTTCTGTAGAAATCTTTAACAAAACATTTTTGAGAAAAAACAAACATATTCTTATCCTAAATAAAGGATATGTCCCTACTATGACTGTACAGTTGTCAATCATGTCAGATTAAGCTTTATAACATAATAGCTATATGATAAAATTGTTTAATAACAGGCTGGGAATCATCTGGACTAAAAGCAATGCAAAGAAAACCCAACCCTTCACACCATCATAAACTGAGATTATTCCTTCTCAACAGTGCAGTTTTTTGTCATTCCCCTCTGTCTTGAGGTTAAGCAAGCAAGCATGACAGGTATTCAATACAGCACTCAAAACAAACCGGCTGTGCACGGCATGTGTGCTGAAAAACATTAAAGGATGAATACATTTGAATAAAAAGGGGAAGTCACTTCTACCTCACTCCTTCACTCCATAAAGAACTGGTTTCATTAATAAAACACATTTCCCATGGTTAACTGAACTCATCTTTCAGCAGCTTGCTTAATAAAAAAGTATCTTAGTAACTCTATCCAGACATTAAAGAAGATATAAGAAGAAATCTTATGATGTGAAAATGCAATCATATAGTACTTATAAAGTAGAACAAGGAAGAACTTCTAAAAGAGACATTTGGAGGCTTTGGTTCATGCAGGAAGACTTTGGTGTCTGTATTAGCATCATTTTAAGACAGGAGCATTCTTAATCATAGCATTACCCTGAGAAAAGCACTGCTTTTGTTATAGCCTTGTAAAGGGCTTTGGAAGGGACATGTTGGATAATCATTTTGTTGGAATTGAACCCCGTGGATGCAAAACAGAAGAAATGGGAACAGTAGAAAGAGACAATGCTTGACACCCTGTGCTTAGTGCAGGATTTGGGACATTTTATAAAATAAATTTTGTTGTAGTCCTAGGCATGCTATTGAGCATCTTCTCCTCTGCTGCAAGGGTCATCCAAAGGCTTCAAGGCAGCAGTACACCAGAACCCTCACAAAGTTAACCAAGTTGCTTGTTTGAACACCAGCCATGCTCAGGGGGGTTCTCTTTTTCTCCCTGTGTGTGGAGAAAGAGAGGAAACAAGTTTCTTACACTGGCAGATTGGCTCCAGCACAACAAAGTACACGAGGCTGTTTAGGCGGAGGAAGTCAGACCAGCTGTGTCTCCCATCACAGAGACTGAGCAGCCTGCTCATACAGAGACAGAGAGGGCTCACAGTGCCTCGCCACTCAGGGGAAAATCAGTCCTTAAGAGGTCAGCTCACCTGTACTGAAAGACTGACAAGAGTATGTAAATGCTGACAATCAGGTAGGGAGAAGATGGTCCTTGTACCACTTATATTGGCAGAGTGTTTCTGCATGAACGGAAAAGGAAAATGAAACCATTCTTAACCATATTTAAAATATCAGAATATTCACTAAAGGAGCAAGGAATATAAGATGTGCAAAGTAAAGTAATCCAACAATTCGGCCTTGGAGCATGTGCTAGAAATTGTTAGGTTTGAAGACAGCCAAAAATAATGTCAAATTTTACAATAGAATCATGACATTTCTAAGAACGGCAACCATTGTCTCACAGCGCAAAATGCTTGTGAGGAAAGTGGTGCAGAGGCATACACAGGAAAGACAGGGAAATCAGCAGTTCCAGAACACAAAGCCTGTGCTTCCAGGATCGTGCTAGGTATCACAAAATTGTATATTTTTCAAGTTGCAAATGTAGAATCCACAGATAATCATTCTACCATTTTAATCAGCAAGATAATGAAGTGAAGTAATAATATGTCTAAGAAAATAGGAAAAGTAAAACTTCAAACCGAATATCTGTAAGAGCAGAATTATCAGACTTCTTAACAACAAAATCTCAAGGTATCTAAATATCCTGCTTTGGAATTTTCACTCTTGAGGATGTGAGACACTTTCAGTGCATGTGACAAACCTCTGTGCAGAAAATCTATTACATGCAGGCTGGCGCCCAAAAGAAAAATAAAATCACTTTTGGACACTGCAACTGACTTTAATGTCAGTGACAAAAAAAAAAAAAGTTAAAAAGAATCTGTAAGTTTCCAAAGTTTACTGTCAAGAGACACCCTGTGCAGGGTGTTCACAGTTAATAGAGAGACAGCTTGCCATACAGTAAATTACTGCTGGAATAACAGTTTATTCCTTGCATCTATCACGTGAGCTGGGGGATAGTTACTCTACTACAAGACTTTTTAGGGGAAAAAAATAATGGCCTTCTACTTCAATCTCTAGCCTCTGTCTCATGCCTGAGAAAATTCATGTTTTCATGCATTCAGTTGGGTGATCTAGTGCTAAACATCTTGAAAAATACAGACCATACAGTTTGGGAGGTTGAACGCGTGTAAGGAAGGAGAAATTCTTTGAAAGTTTAGTTGCAAAGAAACAATAACAAAAGATGTAACTCTATTAAATATGTCACTACTAATGTCAAAACAACTCAAAGATACACTGAAACACACTGAAAAAGTAACATTCCTTAAACAAACATTCACGCTTTGATGAATTTAATACATTCACTATACAGAAGCGTGTTATATATGTAAATGCATTTTTGCTTGGAAAATTAACTTGCTGTACCTTTTTAGTATGAGATATGGATAATATCTTCATAGGTAATAGAATTTTATTACTTTGCTTCTAAATGCCTTCCCTCACCAGAAGAGAACTCATACTACATTCTTACCACAAACCGCACACTGGATCTATTGCCCTAAATATGTCCTAGTCATATTGTTTCTCAAACATAATTTAAACCTTCCACTAAACAAAGAAAAAATTCACCAAAAAAGTCTTAGAGCCTATATGTGCAGTTTTAATTTTGAAGAAATAGCCTAAGAGATAATTAGTGACAACAGGAATGGTACCAAAAAACATCATCAGTTATAGCTACAAATAGGTCTTGGGGGTAACAGAAAAATCTTCTTATGAGTACTAATTCCACTAATACTCTTTGCCCACGATGGCTCTTAATCACCAGAGCAGCAACAGATTTTTCCTGTTCTGGAAGGAGTACCGTGTTAAGATGATGTTGAAATAGCTGTTAAAAGTAGAGTTAACATAGTGATGCCTTCTGTTGTGATGCTCATCATCCACGAACAAGAGGGAATACAAACAGCCTCCTATAATCCATCTGAAGAACTGCTTTAGCTGTGTTCCTCGTGAAGCACAGAAAGGAGGGGAACGCAAGTAGTGTTGTGGAGTTTGTGGGTGAAGAATTCATATATAAAACTTCAAAACGGCAAAACATTAACTTTCATGATAAAGACTAAAGGAAAACTATGAACCCACAAGATTTTAATAAACAGTTATGTATTTAATCCTTTCATGAAAGAAAAAATGTAGAAGACCCTGTGTGTATCTGAAAGCACTAATTATTTTACCAGGTTGAATCACGTCTCAGATGTATCAGTGTCATTAACCTCATTGTTAACTGTCTTTTCAATAAGTCATGGAGTGTTCCTTGCAATGCTTTTAACGTAACGTAAAAGAAAACTATCAATCAACGCTAAAGGCTTACGAATTTGGACCTTAACCCCCAGATGACTGAAGCAGCCCTCGGGGGTTACAGCTCCTGTAGAGTAAATGTAATAGAATCAAAGGCACCTGACTTGCAGTACGGAGAGGTAGGAGTGCAAGACTCACCCGCTGGGCTGTACAGGGAGAAGCAGGCTGTGAACCACAGGAGAATTTGAGTCTTTAATGACAACAGTTTCATTCCACAAACGCCAGCTCACTGGAAGGCCCCTCTCCTCACAACATCGCTCCTCTGCGCTCTCACTCTTGGTCAGCCTTGTTTCTGCTGCTACACAGCACCGCTCACACCAGCCCTGCCCCCATAAAGGCAGCCTCGCTGCCTCCCCCCGGAGCTTCAGACACCACCAGCACAGAAAGTCTTGCAAACACAGTTCCAGCGTCCCCATGGAAGCAGCTGGGCATGAGAAGAATTGATGTTCACACAAGAATTGTTCTCCTAAATCCCATAGTATCTCATGCTTTTCAGTTTTTCAATGGTGAATGGGCTCTCCTAGGTTGGGGAGAGGGCTGTAACAGCAAGATCACATCACACAGTGGATACACACAGACAGTTCTAAGGTTCTCATACCCCTCTCTGCTAAAATCCCCAATAACGCCCAGCATCACACTCTGTTTAGAGTTCCTTACATTTTAAAATTGCTGTCAAAATAGATTTAGATACTTGCTGATGATGGCAGGCAGCTAGAGGGAAAATCAACTGGGGTATGGCAGGGCGAAATTTACTTGCTTAGAGTTTTTGTGGCTATGTTGATATCTGGCTCATATCACTGTTTTTTCTGGTAAATGCAGCTATGCCAGGCACACCATAGCTAAAATTACAGTTTTAAAAATAAGCCCTCCACCCATTTTATTAATAAATCCACTTAGTGATAGAAAAGAGAAACAAAAAGTAAGAATGACCTTACTTTGAAGGCAGGGGAGGACATCAATATTTTAAAAACAGATCAAAAAGAATTCATATTTTAAATAGTCTCTATAAATTGGTTTCTAAATGATTCTGCTCTCCTATTCCCCGTATGCTCAGACCTCCTTTCTAATGTATTCACTTTTATTTCCAGTTTTATTTTGGAGTTACACATCTACCAGCTTGATATGCTACATCTTTTCTAAATCTGTTTTTTCCTTTATCTAAAATGTTGAAGGACAATAGTCAAGAGTTATTTTTAAGTATGCAAACTTGCGGAATTCAGATATTTTGAAGTACAAAGCAAGAAAACAAACCCCTAGTTCTAAGGTAGATATTAAGTCCCTCCCCTTAACTGAAAATTGTTTTCTGAATTTGGAACTCTTATTGCAAACTGTACAGTAAAACCTCCTGCACACCCATATGGGCAGAAATTTGTTGTGTCGTCCTCAGTAGATGAGAGCAGCAGAGAGAAGATCTGGGCTCTAACCTCCTGAGGTTTTCCAAACACAGCAGCCTTGGATGGGCCGCAGGGCTTTCACCAGGGAGGTGAAATGCAAGGAAATGCAGCCTTCTGGAAGAAACAGAGGCGCAAGTTTGCAGTTATAATTAAATAGCCCTTGGAACTTCTAATGAAACTGCACTCATTAGCAATGCAGTCAAATGAGGCAATTAAACTCTCTTACTTATTCTGGTAGCTATAAGACTGATTATGTTGTTCTGTTTTCTTCCCCTTTTTTTTTATAATTTTGCCTTTAACAATTACAGCAGCTGCAGTAACCCAATCCAGAAGAAACAGAGTTTTGTTGTTAACTAATCAGTTCTAGTTCATATTGCACCGAGATTTAATTACATGAGATATTTATTTCTTCACAAGGACACAACACTAAAAAAGAAAAGATAAAAGAAATAAATTATTTCTGGATCATAAAGCTGACAGACTCTAGGTTGCAAAAAGGGAAAGGAAGAAAAATGAGGAATATTTTGAAACTGGTTTTAGAAAGATAATTTTTGATTCTGCAATAAATGAAAAGAGGAAAAGAGTGTGTAACACTGATGTAATTTCTTTTGGTCAGTAGACTGAAAATGCCTACTTATCTTTTGTGAAAAATAAAGGTGTAATAATAATACTTCATCAAGAATTTATAATCTGAGGAGTGACAGAGCATATTTATTGTCATTACTCTACAAAATAACAGCCAGTATTCAAAGATAAAAGTTAATAATCTCAAAGATACGTAGGCACTTAATTTCCGTTGAATAAATTAAGTTTATCAGCTTAAGACTACATAAGGTACATCTGTGAAACTACTTATAAAGCCTAAAGTCAAAAAGAATTAAGATTTTCTCACTACGTGTTTCTCATTTCCATCTGTCCTTCCAGAGCTAGAAGTATTCACAGATGGAGAACCTCACTTTTACACAAAACACCTTTAAAACATAATATTTTCACAAAAGAATCTTTTATAAAATATGTGTTGATATTATTTCATTGCTAAGTTAACAACGTAACTTCTTATCAAATAGCAAGATATGTGAAGATTGCATTTTTAATAGATACAAGGAAGAGGTACCCTATATTAAATAAAAGGAGTATGACAACTGACAGTGTGCCAAGGAGAAGTTAAGTTTTTTATCATGACATGTTTTTTTGCATCTCACTTTACACAATGCTTTAGTGTTTAATATTCCCCTTGCAAGACAAACATATTTCAAATCCGGATGAAAAGGAGTAGTATGTGGTACTAAGAATAAATGTTGAAAACGCCACGATGCATATCTATGTGGGCTAATTATAAATCCTGTATTAAGACTCAGCATTGTTTGTTCCCTTCTTGAGGCTTCTGTGAGCACAGATGTTCAGATAGATGGATGCCTCATTATATATCTTGTCAGCAAACTGAATTTGTTCACAGCAATTAAATAAGGAAGGCACCGGTGATGGGCAGAAAACAAAAGCTCAGCAGCTGAATCTTGCATTCATATGATGAAGCAACCTGGAACATTCAAAGGCTTATGCAAAACACAAATTATTATCTTTAAGAGAAACAGTATCTTTTTGAGATGCTTTTCCTCTCTAATATCAAATGAAAAGATGATTTGAGGACTCATCAGACCATTCTTTCATCCCATTCATACCAGGGATGAGCTAAAGGCCAAAAAGATGGAGGCCAAAAAGATGGAGACCAAAAATTAGACAATTTTTGCAAGCTGTGAAACGAACAATTTAAAAATGTTATTTAAACAATTTAAGCAGCTGTTATTTACCCAGTTGGCAAGAGATCTCAGTGTATTTGCTCACATGCCAGGTCAGTGAAGAACCCCTGGTGATGCAAGGGCACACTTGAGGCAGCAAAAGTGAAGCATCTTCTGAATAAGAGAGAGGAAAAAAATAACAGGTCTCACTTTAGTGAAGATGCACCTCTGGTACCTCTCCGCCCCCAGAGGTGCCTACGGTAGCACCGCACCAGAGGATGGCAGTGCCAATGACCACTGCTTCCTGCTCTTCCTGCAGCTGTGCCCTGTTGTCCAGGCAGGCTGCTCCCTCCTCCCTCTCCTGCACTGTGCTCAAGCACTGGTCCCCACCGAGCTTCCAGCACTGCCGTATCTTGAAAGCCCTAGACGGTGGCAGTGCGCTGCTCAAGGTCTTTCCTCTGCTCTAAAACGGGATATTATGATTTCTGCTATAGGACTTGGCCAGGCCAATGCCACTGTGAAAGGAAATGTATGAAAATGCAATATTACAAACACTGGGGCAAGTTAAAGGCATGTGGCCTGCTTAACTGTGGCAACAGTATCTTCTCTGCTGGCCCCAACAAATAAGTTTTTTAGGTATTTTTTTTCTGCTATTGTACTAATATTCATATATAATGTTAGTTTTGAGAAAGAATTACCGTTCTCCGTTAGAGTGCTTCAGTAATTTAATACACTTCTGTAATATTCACTCTTCTAAAATTTAAAATTATAATTCAACAGTTTAATCGGTAAAAATGCACAGAACAGACAGGTTTCCTGAAACCAACAGAAAGGCTCTATTTCAAGTGTTTTGCTGAACACGTTGTCTATAGCTTTATGTAAATTAATCAACAGGACAGATATCATTTTTAGCTTTGGCCACATCTGCATTTTGATTGAATTGCTTTTCAGAGGTAACAACAGAAAGAACACCATGTGAAGTGTAAGGCCTTTTTGAATAGCTTATACAAATCAGAAGTGGAGAGTTTGCTAATCCAGGCAAGTTCATTCACGTAAAAACACTTGCATTTGAAACAATTTTTTTTAAAGAGTCCTCAGAATATGTGGATATTTCATATGTCAAGAGTGTGAATACTGAGTATTTAAATCAGTATGCAACATACTACAGCATGCCTGAATCTGAACTGGATGTACAGGGATGATTCAAACAATCAGCCGTGCTATTGTGTAGTAGATTAATTCCTCTGAAACTCCCAGGACCTACCAACTACCACATATTGCTTATGAAAAATACATAAACCTGTCACCTCTACATTTATCCTTTATAATCTCAATAATGTGCAGAATATAGTGGCTCAAATAGCAATCTCAAAAAAAATACACATCTGTACACTAGTCTAGATAAGACAGGCCTGAAATGCCTTGGGGTAATTAAAAACCAGTGGGTTACCAAGGAATACATATGATAAGCAAGAAAATCCAAATCACAGACTGAACCCTTAAATGAAGACTTGATAATGGCAACGGCACTGCCTTTTTCCCCCCAGTTTAACTGAGGTATTGCTGAGAGTTTAAGTAAAAATTTTTGCTATTGATAAGTAAGTTTTATTCTTGGTCTGTAAACCCTTTTAAAAAAGTTTTAAAAAAAAAAACAAAAAAACAAAACCAAAGAAAAACAATGGCAAAAGCCATGCCATAGATTAGAAGGAGTAATGATAATAAACCTCAACCAGTTTCTGAGAAATACAAAGCCAGAAAGGAGCAGAGCATGGTGTGCCCACTCAGAGTTGTGCAGCCTATGGTTACAGCAGCACGCAGAGAAGCACAGAATTCACAATTCAGAGGAAAAACATCGCTGAAAATCATCTTTGCACTCTTCGGAGCTCGAGGCAGCTCTGCAGGGTACAGAGCTGCTCAACAACCTTGCACCAATGGCCAGTCTCACTTCTTGCAGTTTCTTGCCCATCTTCGCCCATCAAGGCTTGCCTGAATCGAACTGTGCGATAACAAATACATCCACCTATCTCTGACAAACACAACACTGAGAAATTTTGCTGTATACCCCATAACATTGTCACAAGAGAAAAACCCAGAAAATATGCCTGTGGCATAAGTAAAATCTTATTTTTCACTCTACCCCGACCCTTGGCCCTGAATCACTTCTTAAGGTTGAATACTTTTCATGTTTTAGTGTAAAAACAGAGACAGCGGTGTTCATTCATCTGTCATGCAATGTAATTGTAAACTTAGGATAAAGATACACAACACCATCTTTTATTGTATCTAACACACTGCAGCAGTCTGAAAAGGCAAAGTAATCGCACGCCAAGCTTTCAGCAGTGGTTCTCCCTACATTGGTACTTCTATTTCATAAAGGTAAATAGGAAGAGAATTTATATCACATTATCTATACATTTTAGATAAGTCTTCCTTATTGCAAAAGGTAAGAGATCAACTCGCCATTCCTTAAGACAGGTAGAGAGCTACAATGGAAAGAGGAAGAAGTGCAGGTGGAAAGACAATTAAGTTCTCAGACAGTTCTGATTGAAAAAAATTACATCAGAAAAATTTCTTCACGTAATATTAAGCTGCTATTGTGCACTGAACTATCAGCTGCGGCAGACACATTTATTTTCTATGGGTCATGGTTTTATTGCAGAAAAGACTTATTAGTAAGGTGTCAGCTCAAACAAACAGATCCAACAGTGAAGTGCAGTCTGTCATCTGATGTCATGCTTTTCCAAGCCTTGAAATTACGAACAGCTTGATACCATGGTATGATGTGCCTCGATTTGATACTGCTGTTTGGCTTTTCATTTGGAACGTGCAGTAACAATGAATTGGTTTTCTAATCGTAAAAATCAAGATGATATCTTGAATGTAAAAGATTTTCTTTTCTTCTTGTCTGAAGCTAAAATTACAACTTAGTAACTAAAATCTAGTTATTACTGTCCTCTAAGTATTAGCATAATAATTAACTAATTGTTTTGATCTAATCTTAACAGTAGTGTAAAAGACATGACAAAAGAATGGATTGTAATCATAGAACAGTTAGTGTTGGAAGGGACCTCAAAGCCCATCCAGTTCCACCCCCCCTGTCATGGGTAGGGACACCTCCCACTGGGTGACTGTGCACAAAGCCCCACCCAACTGGGCCTTCAACAACTCCAGGGATGGGACAGCCAAAATTTCCCTGGGCAACGTGTGCCAGGGCTTCACCACCCTCACAGGAAAAAAAAATTCTTCTTAATATCTAATATGAATCTTCCCTCTTTCAGCTGAAACTGTCCAGTCTAGATAAATATCGAAGAAGTCAAGCATGGGCCTTGTTGTAGATAACAGAAGAATATTCTAATGTCAGCTTCAACTTTGGCATCTAAAACCAGACAAATGTACATGCAGATAATGACACAGTGTGGACTCCAGAAAGGCAAATACCTCAGCAGCAACAGAGATGAATTATTTCCTCAAAGAACTTCATCAGTAAAAACCTCTGCCCTCCCCAGAGCACTGGTCCTCTTTGTCACCATGCCACTCCTCAAACAAATGCTTGCAAAAACAAGAGGTAAATGCAAACATCACTGTGAGCTCCTGATATAAGAAGATGCATCAAGTTTTGCAGGATAACATGAAGTGTGTAGCATGGGAACTCATTATAAACAAACTATCTAATAAAAATAAAAATCCTTTGTTTCTCAGTGCTGTGGAAACTTATGTAATCTTCCTTAGCTAATGGATGGCTATGGACAATAGTTACAACAGCTCTTACAGAAGTGGGTCGCTGCTTCTCAGGAATAATACAAACTGACAGAAATCACATTTGCGCCATTCAATGATACTGAAAATAATTTGAATTTAAGTTATGGATTGATTTTTTTTTATGTAAAAGTAGCTTAAGCCACAATTTTAAGGGCTAGAGTGATAAGATTGATGATAAATTATCAATAGTTCATTTACCTTAACATGCTAACTTGTAAAGTTACTTTATTGTAGAACTATCCATACACAAATGCTTTATTTTAGGTTAAGACCTAGATGCTTCAGAGATACTTTGGTCAGATAATAACTTGAGCCAGCATAAAAGAGATGTTTTACTCTGCAATTACCAAGTGACTTCAAGCTATTTTATTTTCTTATTATAGCTTGAAATATCCTACATATCATTTCTTTTCCTGTTGCCCTAAATTCTGATCATTTTAATTTGTCTTCAGTTTTAATTAAACCACCCTGAGGCTTATAAACTCTGAAAGTTTTCACATTTCATTTTTTTAATAATTAAAACTAGGTCAATTTGTTTCAAAGGCTAGGTGTTTAAACAGGGAGCATTTTCATAAACCCTCAGCTCTGCTTGTAATAAAGGGATGTATTTGTGGAATGAACTGCTCATTGCACCACCCTGTCAGTTACTTGGATCAAAGTCCATTAATGATTGCTCACAACACGAAAAGTGCTGTAATGTAAGGTATACCTTTATTAATATAAGTGTGTTAACCTTTCTGGAAGCTACAACAGAATTGCGGACCTGATCTGGTATCTTTATGCTTAGGAAATGGCAAGTTAAAAAGGCAGCTTCTCTAACTATACATCACATCAGTAAATATTGCATAAGTGTCCCTGGAAATCTTATAAAACTGTTTTAGGAAAACATTTCAGATGGCAAAAGGAAAATTCCAGCCTTGAAAAGAAAATAAACTTAGAAAAGTTTTACTTTATCTTTTCTCACTCCTGACTAAATTCTTTGTTTACCATTCACAGTCAAACGGTTGTTTTGGATACTCCACATTTCACCTATGACTACATCTTTCTTCATACCAACGTACCCCAAACACTGAGAACAGGGAAGTACAAAAGGAAACCAATAAATATATATACTAAAATTCATAAAACACAAGGTTCATTGTCTCTGCTTAAACAAGAAGCTATTTCAGAACCTGATCAGCAGCTCTCAAGTGCTTTTTGAACAGAGTACAAGTCTATTTGAAACCCTGCAATCCATCCACTGGAGATGTCGTGCCACAAATACATAACCGTATTGGTTTCAGACCTAACCAGGCAAATCTGTCTGGATTCACCATCCTTGGCACCAGGATCTGCACAGCTCTCCATTTTGTGTGTAGCCACACTAGAAGAATTTAGAAAAGTCTTAGAAAAATATCTTGCAGGACAAAGTGACATTTGTTCAGTATTTTAGAAACTTTGTGTATTCTAGGTTCCATTCCCTCAGCTGCCAAACGGTTTTCATTTACTAAATTCATACTCTAAGCTGCTGTGTAGTGAAGAGGATCGCAACCTCAGCAGCAAGGGCTGAGTGGTAGTCCTGAACCAGGCCTCAGTCACCCTTAGTTAAGGTCTGTGCAATGGTTGTGACCAGCAAATAAATCACTTTGCACACCAGTGGTCCCCACTATTGCTTTTGGTTTTAATTTGTATGCAAAAGCATTTCTTAAACAATTTCCCAAAGTTTTTGTAAATAAAATTTAAGCAGGATTCTTAGTATCCCTATCTTTCAACAAGATTAGAAATATTTCAACAACTTTTCCATGTGCCCAATCTAAAAATTAATAGGAAAGCAAATAAACAAATAATAGATAATAAATACACAGAAAAAAAGACTCGACTGCTATTCTTAAGGGGATTTAGAATTTCTTTTTCTCTCACTGCACATTTTCAAAATTTTCTTCACAACTTAAAAATTCAGTGAAGTCATCTTATGAAACAACACACATCACAAGTTCAGAATTACAAGAACGAAGGGAAAAGTTTTGCTAACTGAAAGTGTCCCACAATAGAGCAAGTGATCAGTGAACAGGTGATTAATGCTGCACCCCACCACCTTTAGGGAATACTAAAATGATTTCATGCTTTGGAAAAGGTTCTACACCAACAAAAGCAAGTCTTTTTCTGCCCTGAACAACTAAAGAGCAGGACGAAAGGAATATGACAACCTTAATCAGTGAAGATAACTCCCGTAATTAAAGCTTTTACCATGAGATGGTGAAGTATAGCAACTGCACAGAATCTGCCCTTGACTTTGCTTTGTTCCTTGCGCTCAGCCTCAGAATTCACTCTTCTGTGACAACCTGCAGGTGTATAACCTGCCCTGGCATCTCGGGGCAGATGATCAATACTTCCAGACAGAAAGACAAAGCAAGACAGTTTCCTCCTCTTCCCTTCTCCACACCAGCACGTTCCCAGCAACAGCTTTCTATGAAGAAAAAAGTAGAAGAGGAAAAGCATGTATCTTAGTGACATGAGTGATTTATAGCCCCAAGGAGGGATAAAATGATCCATGACTAGAAGTCAGTGTTTTTATTAGAAATGATGATTCCCAGTCATGGAGCTTTTTAGTTATGTGCATAATTAATGTTAGCTCGTGAAAGCTGCCAATGACGCTCATCACCAGTGCATGTTCTTATAATATATGTGTGGATTTGAATGCATGATGAAGTTTTGCTGTCTTTTGGGATTCAAAGCAGAAGTTTGTGAATAATGCAAGACTGAAAACCAAATATAACAAAGAAACTGCTATTTGCCCAGTGAACAGTAAAGAAGAGCATAGAATACAAAGTAACATGAAACAGGCCAAGGCTTCCATGTAAAAAACAGAATCATGTAAAGACTTGTTTGCTTTTTACTTATAAAATATCTGCAAATGAGAAATTCAGAATTACTTTGCTGACAGCTTTGGAACCCACAAATTCTCTGTTTACCCTCTTGCCGAAATAGGGATGCAACACTGTAAGTCTTCACTGCAGATCTTGATCTGAAATGCTGGCCTCCAGAGAGCCTCTCTACTGCTGGGAAAGAGGTTGGACTGTGAACTGCACTTACCACATTCTCCAAGTTCAGCGCAACATGGGATAGACTTCTGTTGGTGTGGTCGGACAGCTGCCAGTTAGCTGAACCCATCTTATGTCATCCTGCTTATCATCAGGTGGCAAACATCGTTGGTAATTTCAGAGGACATACATACATACATGCATAATTTGAAGACTGAAGAGTTTTATACTCAATTACCAGTTGCAACAGATAATTTTTTATACTGAAAACACTACACAATTTTCATTGTATTACTGCAGTAGCATTATATTGTTTTAATTACTACCTGAGTCACATTGCTATACTCTGGGACAAGTATTTTGCCTTTGCCTTCCTCTCAAAAGCACATCACCATGCAGAGAGGCCTTTTTCTGGCCACTTCTGTTTCCTCTGCATTTCTTTTTGTTATTTAAAATACCAGATAAAAGCAAGCAATACTAATTCACCAAGAAGAGAAACACTGTCAATGTTTATGTTTCCAAACAGTATTTCTTTCATTCTGTATATTACATTGCATTTGTGATTTATCAAAATATTTACTTATGGGAATGCCTTCACTCAGTGCCTTGTGGATCACCAATTATACATTAAAGAACGAGGTCATAAAATATTGATAAAATCATTAACTACGGTTTTCTTCATTTACCAAGGATAAAAGCACATACTGCCGCAATATTAATATTGATTCCCAAGGAAATATATCATTTAATTGTTAAAACACTTCAAACAAATGAAAGAAAAAGATAAAGAGTACCTTTCCTGAATTTCAGCTTTTTGTTTATGTTCTTGCCTCAGTGGTATACTTTGGCAACCTAGATTAAATGTTCCAGACCCAGAGTTTTGTAGGCACGCTGTATTCCTGAAATGACAGAGACCACCACTGGAGCTGCAGCTGTTTAAAACTCTTGGCAATTGGTCTTTTTAACAGATTAAAAAACACTGTGCTGGATTTTTCTCTTGATCTTCTCAAACGATGAATGGAGGCGTAACATTTAAGACTCACAGCTGAGCTGATACTGCCACGAGGCCAGACATGAAATAGTTAGTATTTTGGTTCTTTCAACCAAGGTCATAATCTGTTTTCAGACAACTACCTTTTATTCCCTCAGGAGTGTCTCCCCCAGCACAGACACCCACAGAGCCCATCAGCAAGCACAGAAAGGAAGCTTTGGGCACCCACACCCTTCAGATCAGCTGCACACAGCCCAAAAATCTGCAAGAGTCCTCTATGCAAGCATAATTTTGTCTTCCTCGATAATTTATTACTAAGGTTGTTTTCTAATCTTATATTAAATCTTGTTGGAGACTATCAACATAACTGAGAGCAGATACTTTGTTCCCCCTGTTGTACTGAAGTTGTTTTTCTCAGTTGGTTTTCAGAGCTCCTACTGAGTTGTTAATGAGCTGTCAATTATTTGTGAAAATTGGGCGGCAGCCACTGAAAAGTAGCTGCACTCAGGGAAAAAAAAAGATATTGCTCAAATCCTGTGAAACTCAGCACTATTTTTAAGGATTCTCTTTGCACATGAATATTCTTCAATATTGGTGTAAAAGATACAGGATAGGAGATAGCCAAGCATTTACAATGGGTCCACTGTTGTGCAAAAAACCCTGCAAGCCACTATAGTGCATAGAGACCTAATTCAGCAGCTAAATTCATAGCACTATTTTGAGGAGGAAGAATGGAATAAAAAGTTTCCATCTGGAGAGAGCACCGTACCGTGGCTGCAATTCACCTCACTACTAATGGTGAGCTGTCTGGTTTACACAAACTATACTAATTTCATTTTTTATTCTTCCAAGGGGCTTCTTATTTCAGCCTCTTGTTCTTGGCCCCATATGTGAAGTGGCAGATCCCTCAGTTGGTGCTCAGCCACACAAGCAGCTGCTTGACCTCATGGAACAAATCCTTGGTGGCAAAAGTAAAAGAGGAGGATGATGGGGGAACCTGACAATCTGCTAAAAGAGTTAGAAATGAAACGTCTTCATCCATGGAAACACCATGAAGTTCTCTCCTTTCTCTCTCCTGGCCACTTTATCCTCTGCCAGTCATTTCCACTCTGCAGTTATGTGAGTACTACTTGTGTGTGGCTACGTTCTGAAAGCCTTGAAACCTCTGATATGAAAAATCAGAAAAAGAATTTTTTAACCATCTTTTTTTTTATCTCAATCACCAGTTGCAGTTACAAGACTAAAATTAGCAATTTTAATCACAGTGACACAAATAATCCTCTCAGAGAAAAAAAAAAAAGACATTTCAAATTTTAATTATATGAAGGGTTACATTTAAGAGGCTACAGCAGGATATTTTGTATGCCTAAGTTTAATCTCATGCATTAAGGCATTACAGACTCAGAGACTGGTATTTTTGCTGGGACACTCAACATTTTCCCATTACAGGAGGACAGCTTCCCTTTGACAGCCCTCTTGACTCCCACATTCTGAGAAAGCTGGATTCACACTGAGCAGACGTAAGTACCCAAAAAGCTGCATCAATTTACAGTGTAATATTAGGGCTATTCTAGCAAGAGGGAAAATTATGTGAGTTTCACCAGGTACTCCACCAAAGGGTACAAATCAGGGGTGGAATAGCAGCTGGCATGAAAAGAGTTAGAAATCCCTGAGCATTATAAAAATTAAAACTGCTGGGTTTTCCCCTTTTTCTTTCAGGGGTCAGTACTGACTGGGAAACTCTTATTTTTTGCTGCAAATTTTGTAAAAAACCCCAAAATTTAAAAATTATTTATGAGGTTTTGCTGATATTTTAATGACAAAAATAAGGGCTATTCACAGTATAGGCCATGAACACAATCACCTAAACGACCACAGAGAGCAGGGAAGGTTGAATTTGTGTTCTGATTGCACAGAATATAGAAGGACTCTCCATGTCTGCTCCACTGAGGTTGAGAGACAGGTAAGACATTACACAGCATCACTTTATGTACACATCTTTTCAGCCAGATACATGTATGTGTGCTACAGGGCAGCACACAACCCCCAACACCATCTGTCTGACTGAAGCACAGACCCTCACACCAGATGCCAGTCTGAATTTAAGTCAGTGAGGCAGTGAACAAAAGTTGTTGCCACGAGCTGCTCTGGCTTTCTATCAGTCTCACTATAATGCCCTGTTACGAAAGCTCCTGCTCTCCTGCTACTGATTTGTGCCCTTGCTAACCAGAGCAGAGGCCAGGGCCCAGGCAGGAGGATCAGCTGCACACCTGGCCCTGCCTTGTAAGGTGCTCCAGGTTAGTGTTGGAGTAGAAGCCCAACAGTCTGAACAGCTGCTGCACATTTCATCTAAAACCTGAAGAAATTCTGTCTCCAGTTACAGCTCTCTTTCCATTATCTTTCACAAATAGGTTCACTTAAGGAGCAGATGCAAAATGAATACTGTCTTTTTATTTCATGAAGATTCATTTCACTGACATCTGCTGAAATAATCTGTTTAGGAATACAGACTTTCCAAAGATGCGATTAAAGCTTTCAGGATGCTGGAGTGGGGCCAGCTGCAAGTCTGTAAGCCTATGGTCTGCTATAAAAATTCAAGTGCAAAAAACACTCCTAAACAATTCAACAAAACCCCAAGAAACTTAAGACGTGCAAGGAGTGGTGAATCTTCTACCGAGTTACAAGTACAATTGTCTTAATACCAGCAGTGAAAGTTAGAAGTGCAACTGCAGCACTGTGACAGGACTAGTAATGTACACAAGGGATGAGGGGGCTGGTGGATCATCAACTGTATTGTGTTGTTGCCAATAAACCAATACAGGAATTATTACTATGTTATCTATATCGCAGTCAGACCCAAAGGTCTCAGGTGACGTGACTGGAGGCAAAGTAACTTGCCTATGGCAAACAGATGATGAATAGAATTAAAACCCAGGTCTCCTGAGTTTCTGGCCAGATCTCTTTTTTTTCTGATACCATCTGTAATGCTTAAGAACATATTTTCACTGGGGAAAAAAACATAACAACAAATAAAGGTAAGCTTATTATAAATTGTTTTGAGGGATTTTAGCTTTTCCCTAGATTTGGGGAATTTTCGTGAAACTGAACTTAGGTATCTTGGAGGGAAAAGGACACTTTGTGTTACAGACACATCATCTGACTGCTCATCAAGTAAGTTTCCTGTCTAAGAAAAAAAATTAAAAAAATAAAAAGCGTTTTTCTGTTCCCAGAAGTTTTTAAATGATGGGCTGCACAAAGACAAATTTGGAATTAAAATATGCCAGGAAATTTGCCTGTTAAAAGAATGCCATGCATCTGACATGAAAAATAAACCCACAAGACCTTTTTTTCCATCTGAAAATTAGCAGCAATGAAAAAATGCTGCATTTTTAGCTGCATTTTAAATGAGTTTCCTATTTTCCATGATAAAATGAACATACATGCTCATTTAAGCAAGCTTAAGACACAAAACTTATTTTTTAAAAGATTGGTTTATTTTTCCTTTAAAAAAGCCTAGAATCAAATAACCCACTACTCATTTTCCTTCCTTCGCCAAATGAGCATCAGAAACTCAGGTGTCATGAGTTTATGCAGTATCTTCCAAAACACTCAGAATACAATTAAATGCTCAATTCCTAATATTAATAGTAATCCAAATATTCAGGTTTAGCATTTATGTACCACTTTGTTTCTCAAAGCAACTAATGTGATGGCATCTCAGGATCTCTTAATGCTGAAAAGCATTTTCCTCATCCCAAGATAGGTAAGGTCTGAATGCTGATATATTCTGTCGCCTAGAGTTTTCACAGCCATGATGTTGACAGAGAAGGGCTGAAATTAAAGCAGTATCAAAACACAGCTGTCAAACCCCAAACTAAAACACAGGCAAAAAAATGTTTTCCTTACATGTCATCTTGCGTTTAGGAGTAAAGTCTTTACCTCACTGAGGCCAGGATTTCCTCCAAGGTATTAACAAATGCACTTGCATATTAGTTCTCTACTAGAAATAATCAGAATATGGAAATCAAGAGTAAAGACACACAAGCATAACACACAGAAGTTGACATCTTTCCATCAACTTGGCTGGATGCCAGTGAGACGAATTCCACTGTCAGTTACCATAGTGTAAGAGCAAAAAAAATTCTGAGTTTCTGAGTGTACAGCAGTGTATAACCAGCAATGGAGCCCAAAATAGTATTTCCTCAAATGTGCCTCATTATGAAAAGGTTTCTTTTCTACTACATGAAAGCTTCAGTTCACCAAGGTATTTCTAGACTAATTACGCTGAACACACAGAACTGAGCCTGATGACTTCCTTCGGAAAATTAATTCAGAGTGAACTTCAGTATGAAGTTGATTAAATTCCCAGTGTGCCTTTAATGCTATTTAAGAAAAACAAACACACTGACACTAATTTCATGACCTACAGAAGAAAATGCATGTCTACAACTATAGATGAGCAAATCAAATAGGCAACAACAAGGAAAAACAATATGAAGATATATTTTTTTAAAATTTCAAGTCTTATGAGCCTTCTTTTGTACCACAAATAAACTTCATTATGCTACCACACTGCCATCAACTACAACTGCTTTTATTCCGTGAGTAATGGACAGAATTAGACAAAGCAGTTGGCATAGTAGATTTGACCTTTGAAAACCAAAATGTGCATTTGTCCTCCAACAGTTTATATTATTTTATTTCTGTAGCCTTTGGAAAGAAGTAAACTCAGGACCCAGCTAGTTTTACAGTTCTCACAGAGAGCTCATTGACACAATCCAGTCTCACTCTCCTTCTGTTTAAGAACCTCTGTTCCCCTGCAGCACCTCCTGTGGACCAAGTTTTCTTTTAGCCACCTTTTCTTTGGCATCTCAACATGTGTGTGTTTCCATCTTCACACATCCACATGGCAGCAAAGTGTCACAGGATGTGTCTTTGAGGAAATACACTTTAAAAAAAAATATATATAAGGACAAAGCCATGAATTCCTATTTAAAATTAAACACGGATCCCTGCTACACTGTATTCAACCATCTCATTAGATCAATACTACAGATTTAACGTATATTTATGCAAAAACTGTTCCCTGTCTGTTAATATTTGTTTTACGTTCTATAAAATAATTATTGATAGTTACATCCAAATGTCTATCCTATGGTCCCTCTGATCAGGCTTGAAGAGTTGTATGAAGAAGATGGGACAATGTTCCCCATACATGCAGTACACTATTTTAATTATAAATTCAATTATGCTGTTAGAGTTGGGGGAAAAAACCTCAGACTCCCAGTTCTCCTGGTGGTAAGGGATGCCCAGTTGAACTGATGCCAGCAACCCTTGGTATCCTCTGAAAAGATACTAAGCATGAACAGCACAGAATCAACTCGTGGCTCTTAATCAGTATAGGCTGAGGCTTGGGGCCAGAATGGCATTGCTCCAGCTACAGGAATGAAGGATATAGCCCCATCCTGGTTCAGTTAGCCACAAAGCAGCCCCAGAACTTTGGTTTCTGTGGTGCCCAGGAAAGAGCAACAGAAGCAGTTGCTGTACCACTGCTCCAGCTGTAGCCATCTCCCTCCTACCCTCAGGTCCCCGTCAAGGGCAGCACAAAGTTAGGAAGCTGGATCCCTAGAGCTGGGGCACAGGCAAAATGCTGGATGATGCATTTTGCTGCCCCAAGCAGATGCTGTTCAAAGCAACTGCCACCTTTGCTAGCCTCGATCACACGTCCCATATAAACCTTTTGAATCAGAATGGACCCCTTCTTCTTCAGTGAATAAAATGCTGACTCTTATGTTTGTAATAAAAGCAGCTGTCTAAACTGAGAATTTCCTTTATGTGCCAATCAGCAGGTGAACCTCACACCCAAGCAAAAATACTGTCTATGCCACACTAGTATTTTAAAATATGTGGAAACAATATTTTTACTATTGCCTCTATCACTTATGACAGGAAGATCTTTAATATATGGGTAAATTTCCATTTGGAGGAATCAATAGTCTTAAGTAATAACTAAGATAATCAAGTCTTTCAATCACAGATCAAAATAACCTACCATTAACTCTACAAATGAGAACAAAGTTAAAAGGCTTCTAGCAAATTCCCAGCGAATCACCTGAATTTGCTCCAGGCAGAGATATAATTCCTAACTTGTTGCCAGTGATATATAGCTTTAGCATTTTTTATTGCTAATTTGTACAGGTTTCTCATACTCTTCTTCTAATGGATCATTACAGGAGTCAGATAATTTGTACTGCTGCCAATAACTATCTCAAGGTATGGTTGTTTAGATAGACCAAGAAGAAGGCACAGCAAGAAAGAACCTTCAAAAAGAATTCAAAACTAAAACTTTGTTATTGACTTAACAGAATAGAAAGATACATCCTTAGATATCTGCTTCCTAAATTGAGGCCATCACAAATCAAATAGTACCTTCATAATATACTGTTCCCTTTCTTGCTTTTAAAAATTTTGTTCACTTTGTTGTAACACATAAAAAGCGTACTAGGTTAAGCTGTACTTGAAAGGATTGCAGAGAATCACACAGGTTTTCAGAAGAATGAAGTTGTAATATGATGGAAAATCATAGAATCTTCCTGTTGGAAAAGACCTTTGAGATCATCGAATCCAACCGTACCTATGATCCGCTAAACCATGTCCTTCAAAAAATGATCTACCTGGTTTTTAAACCCCTCCAGGGATGGTGACTCAACCACCTTCCTGGGCAGCTGTTCCAGTGCCTGACCACCCTTTCAGTAAAGAAATTCGTCCAAATATCCAGTCTGAACCTCCTCTGGCACAACTCATGGCCATTTCCTCTTGTCCTATCACCTGTCACTTGAGAGAAGAGATCAACACTTGCTCTCCCACAGCCTCCTTAAAGGCAGTTGTAGACAGCGATGAGGTCTCCCCTCAGCCTCCTGATCTCCAGGATAAACAACCCTTCCCCAGCCTCGTTCACTCACATTCCTCATCACTACTGTCCCTCCTGCAACCAGTAAAGGAGGGAGATTCTCCTTGGTCCTCCTGTTGTTGTTAATATACTTGAAGAAACATTTTTTTATTGTCTTTCAATGAACCGGACAGTTGTAGTTCCAGTTGGGCTTTATCCCTTCTAATTTTCTCTCTTCGTGAGAGAACAACCTCACCCTTGTTGTCCTCCTGGGATACCTGCCCCCTCTTCCAACGCTCATAAACTTTCCTCTTCTTCCTGAGATCAATACAAAGCTCTGTACCCAGCCAAGCTGGATTTCCTCCTCATCAATTCATTTTAGGCACACAGGGATGTCCTGCTCTTGTGCTGCCAGGATTTTTTTCTTGAGGAGCATCCAGCCCTCTTGGGTTCCTTTGTCATCTAGAACAGGAACATTATCCAGCAGCTTTCTAAACAATTTGAAGTCTGCCCTCCAGCAGTCCAAGGTGAGAGTTCTGATGACCCTCCTACTTGCACCTCCAAGAACTGAGAATTTTATCATCTTGTGATCACTGAGCCCCAGGCATCCTCCAACAGTCACCTCCCCCACAAGGCCCTCTCTGTTCACAAAGAGCAGATCCAGTGGGGCACATTCCCTAGTCAGTTCACTCACCAGTTGTGTCAGGAAGTTATCTCCCATACAATCGATGATCCTCCCAGACTGTTTCCTTTCTGCTGTGTTATACTTCCAGCAGACATCTGGAAGGTTGAAGTCTCCCACAAGAACGAGGGCCAGCAATTGTGAGACTTCTCCCAGTTGCTCGTAGAAGAGCTCATTGGTTTCCTCGACCTGGCTGGGCAGCCAATAACAGACTCCCACCACTATGTCTGGCTTTTCTTTTGTTTTGAAAAGGTTCACCCTTTGTCTTCAATTGTATCTATTTTTTTTATATATATACTGTGTCACCATACAGCATTTCTCCGAATTTATATCAAATAAGCCCATGCACTAGTTACCTTACCAGTGCTGCAGGTGTCACAGCAAGAGCCAAGCTTAGATGAATTATTTGATTAACATGCAGGCATTGCAATGCTTTTGCAAAGAAAAGACAACATAACATTTTTCTTCCTTAATTTACTCATTCTTAAATTCTGTTTTATTTTTAATTATGTCAAAATTAATCTTATTTTCCCTCAACCAATATTCTTCATAAAGGCAGCAGAAGCCCTAGCTGAATATAGAAACATTTTCACTTTTTGATAAAAATTAACCAACTTGAGAGACTATTTTTGAGACTATGTGAATCCTCAAAAATATTAAAACTTATTCAACTCTAGCAAGTTTATAGATAATTCAAATTATTATTCAAACATTTAAAGGTAGCAGTTTTAATTTCTCTATGGGTATACAGTTGAAAATAATAAGTACTTGAATATTACCTGTCGATTCAATTTGCTGGCAATTCAACATGCAAAAGATGTAGCTCCTTTCAGCTATTCCTTAAAATCCAACAACAGTTTCCCAAGAAGACATTCTATTTAGTTCTCATTTAACTACAGAATATTGAGGTGTATCCATTTTTATGTCCTAAAAACCAAGGCTATAAAGAGATAAATCAATATTCCACTCAAATAATACTTAAATCTGTGTATCACCAAGTACTGGATGTCTATATTTATAAATCACTTACCTCAATACAAAGACATAAATTATAAGGTGTAAATAGCTCTAATGGAGAGTTCAGAAGAATTTTGTGAGGAAAATTTTGTGCCATGGTTTAGATGATGGTGTTAGTGTTGGGTTATAGGTTGGACTTGATGATCTTGGAGGCCCTTTCCAACCTTATGATACTGTGATACTGTGAAAAACTAAAAAAGTAGTCAATTGAACAAAATTAACCACTAAAAAAATCAGTTCATTGTTTTAAAAAAATCCTCTTAGGGAAGAGCTGTAATCATGAGCCATTTGGTAACAAAAACATAAAATAAATGAAACTTCAGCTCAGATAGTAAGTGATTAAGACTATTCGAGTTTTACTACGGGCTGTTCTGTCATAAAAAACTTGAAAATTTGCCCATCGGCTTGCATTTCTTTTTTGTTAAGTACTGGGGTCTAATCTAATTATTTCAAACTGTCTCAGGCAAAACTATAACGGCAACAATATGGAGCTGAACATGCAGACACTTTCCCTCACTAATACATGCAAGTGTTATCATCTGGGAGGCTTCTAATTAGCACCTGAATAACCCCTCGGATTCCAAGCATCTAAGTGTTTGGGATTTACTGAATGCTAAAGGAATCAGCTCCTGAGGTTATTTTCGCTTGAGCTGCAGGTATGTCAAATGCAGCCTTTGGATACCATCTGTGAAAATAAACAGGTGAGGGTGAAAATAAACAAACATCAGCAACATCAGGTTGCAGCTTAAATGCTGTTTCTAGCTTAGACATGTCTTTCCCTTGTGGCTCCTCTGAAGACAATTACTTGATGTTAAGTATTCAATATATTGATGGAGAGACTACAAAGGAAGATGTGTTGCTAAAAGCAGTGTGAACTGGCTGCCATCGTCTGAAGCACATCTGACTTGATATATGAAACCATGCAAATGAGTCACAGGCTTGGCACAGCTTCTTTCTCCAGCTACACATCTACAGGCAGAAACACTGCAAAGCATTAAACTTCCTCTTCCTTGAATATTCCCTATGCCCTGTTCACATCAACTCCCTATGAGCAGTACCTATTATTTCCTTCTTTTCTACTTTCAGGTTTGACCAGAAGAGGGACCTTCTTCCACGTGCCCAGTGTGCTAGTGAGGAGGCTTCCCAGAGTGAAGAGAAGAATTGGAAGGAGTATAACAGAGTCAAGATAAAAGCACAAGCAAATCATAAACTGTGATTGGAATTTTGTAACAAAGTCTTGCAGAACATAAAGTTGAGAAACAACTGCCTTTTGAATTTAGGCATGTCCCAAAAGGGCATGGAGAAAAGGTGTCAGCAACATAAGGGCCTAAGTGCCCTCTGAGGAGCTGACCTTGAAAGAAATCTCATAGCTGTTTACCACCTTCTCACAAGGAAGGGAGGTGAAACAGATACTGAGCTCTTCTTTCTGGTGACCTATGACAGGACTCAAGGGAATGGCAGGAAGATGTGCCAGGGGAGGTTTAGACTGGACATTAGGAAGAGGTTCTTCCCCCAGCGGGTGGTGGAGCACTGGAACAGCTCCCCAGGGCAGCAGTTACAGCACCTACTCCACCAGCATTCCAGAAGCATTTGGACAATGCCCTCAGTCACACGGTGTGAGTGTTGGGGGTGTCCGGTGCAGGGACAGGAGTTGGACCCGATGGTCCTTTTGGGTCCCTTCCAACTTGGGTAATTCTATGATTCTATGATTCAATGAAATATCTACACTGGTAATTAATATATACCAACAAGCTGACTGACTTACTGCCAAGAAACCAAAACATCAGGTTGACTGCAGCCAGACAAGGAAAATCTGGCAGTGAAAAGTGCAGATGGCTAAAATGTGCTATGTAACCGTATCATCCGTGTCACAACTGGCACTGCGGGGACACTGCAGGACCTGCACCGGGGGAGCAGGCTGGGCAGCGGAACAATAGACACACGAGTAAAGACTGTTTAAATGAAGAAAAGAAAAAAAAGGACTTAGGAAAAAGTTAAAAAAGGAAAATAATAAGAGCTTTTTATTTTTTCCCCATTCAGCACTTAGAAAATCAAGCAAGGCCAAAAAAAGTTAGGAGATAGCTCAAACTAGGCCTGCTATTCCAGATTACTCAGAAAATGCAGCTTCTAGCTCTGACAATCCCTGAACCCGATTTACTGCCCCTGAGGCCAAGGTAGCTATTCCTGTGTAGGGGCAGGAACACTCGCAGAGCAACTTCTGCAGCAGAGTGTGTGGTTCTTCACTCCACTGGGGCATTGACAGCCAGTTTACTGAAGTTTATAAAAACTTTTTGCTTCTTTAAATAGAAAGTACTGTGTTCTGGATCATTTCCTAATCTCCAGCACTACGATATGGGCACTCAAGCAGGCTTAGCTTTTATTGAAGCATTACTGTTCTCTGCCTTCACCAGCCGATCCTCAGTCAGGGCCAGTGAAGCTGTGACTGATGAAATCCACTACTGCCCTTGTCATGATCTGCAAGAACATCTTAAAAGAAGTTTTAAATTCCAGCTGTTTTCTTTTATTCTATTTCATTTTCTGGACTCAATTCCAATTTCCACATGAAATGTATATCAGTAAATTATGTGACATTCTCCTTATGTACTACTTTTTCATCACTGTATTTTGGAAAAATTGACATTAAAATTTCCATCTAGTATGCATCATACCAGTATAAGTGGTACTGTCTTACATTTAAATTTAATTAGTTCATAGAAAATGTCAATATGACACAGATCTCTTCTTTATTCTGCTTAATGAAGAACAGCTCAGAAAAATGTCATTAGAGTGACTCTGATTGGGTTTTCGGTAGGTGTTTTCCGCCACCGCACCCCTCTTTTTAAAAACAGACAAACAAAACCCAAAATCCATCCCAAAAACAAATGTACCACTTGCTTTCTTCTATAATGCTAGAGAAGGAACAGACAAAAAAAAAATATTTAACCTAGTCTACTGAATTTCCAGATCTGGATGAGGTTATAATTTGCTTAAAATAGAATAACTGCACATGTTTAGACAAATATTGAGCTGTTTCTTAAGCATAACTGAACAAAAAAATTCTGTTAGTAGGATATGAAGTCTGAAGGATTCTGAATTACTACAACATTGCAGGATTGCACATTGAAGGGAGATATTCATGTTATGACAGCTCAGAAAAACCAGCGTAAGTTTTAATAATCAAGATATAGATAATAGAACTACTTTCTCTAATTTATCCAGTAATTCTTATTTCATTAACCAGAGATAATCAAGAGATTAATTGTTGTTAAGAACAATTTCAAAATGCTAGTAAGAGCAGAAATAAGCACTTTCTTGATATACAAGGCAAAGTAATACTCCCTCACAGAGGGTCCAGACTGCCAATGTTTGGTTTTATCTTAACGTGCCAGGATTTACAGGACTTTAAATAACAGTGTTCAAAAGCTGATACAGGAAAGCAGCTTAAGACATCCGCCCAGGAGTTGGTATGTGAATTAACAATTGCAGTCTTTGAAAAACATAAGATTTCACCCTGTGGGAACCTTCCTGAGTTCTCTAAACTGGCTGCATTGAGCAGGAAATGTTAATGAAACACCTTTCCTAATGCAGCAGTGGTGTAAGGTGTATGTAAATACCTCAAAGTTAGCTGACATGGTTACATTAGCAACAGATAAAATAGATGAGTATACAAGTGGCAGGTCACAGAGTGAGATCCAAGCACACAGCCTGGAACACCACTCACCCCGGAACACCACTCACCCCACATATTTAATACATTCCGACCGCTTCAATATTAAAAATGTAGAACTCACCGTTGCAGAAGTTGTAACAGGTTAAGATAGTCTGGTAGGTGCACTCTGTAAGTATAAAGTGAGGAAACCTGGCCTCACTGAAGTTAGGATCCTTTTCATTGGCTTCTGTGAGGTGGAGTTACTCACCACTGAAAGAATCAAGCAAAGAATTACTTAAAATTAGATGAAAGGCTGCCTTTTACTATTAATATTTAAAGTCACAGTGAAACCTCCAATATTACATACTTAAAATATTAAGACACCCTGACATTATTTCTCTTCTACCTTTTGTTGCTAAAAGATGGTTCCTATCAGGATTTTGTGTGTAATATTTCCTTTATTTGCACATATATTCTTACACATAAAGTTAACAATATATTTTAAGCAAAAGCAACTAAAAAAATTGATACTGTGATACCAATAAAAACATTTTATAAGGTATTCTTAATGCAACATTAGGGTATTCTTAAAAAGTATCAGGATATTCTTAAAGCAGACCTCTAATGACTAACCAGGTAAAGATCACAAATCTTTTCTTATGAAAGTCTGTGTCATATCCATTATGATCTGGTAGCAGACAGGATTGTGATAATACCTCTGTGCTCTACCAAGGTCTTGGAAACTCCACTAGACATGTGGGGAAACGTTCCCCAAGACCACAGAAGGCCATAGCACCATCCAGAATATGACTGTTGTGGAAGGAATCCAATGCAATATCCAAGGAGTAGAAAAGGCACAGGTAACAGGAATAGGTTGCTGGGACAGGTATTCTCTTTCCAGTGAATCAGTTTAGTTAATAGTGCCAGTGAATTAATACTTGTTGATGTTTCCAAATCATGGTGGAATTTCAGATGTAGGAATAGAAATATTTCAGTGTTTTTGCTGAAAATGGTACTGGAGAAGGAAGAGGACAGCAGTGGGGGTGCAACTCATTCAGCAGTGCTTAGCACCGGTCTGAAGAATGAGTAGGAAAATTGCACCTACAGAAGAATATTTCACAGAGTAGCGGTGAACAGTAGAATGCCGTGGATTGCATTAGTCATGGGCTCTAAGCTCCACTCAGAGTACATCTAAAGTACCATCAATTCCAAATATATGATAAGTGAAAATTACCATCTATCACTCAAAGATTCATGTTTTTTTTTTCTTCTCAGAGCCTTCATTTTAAAAACACATGGGAATCTTTGCAGATATTATAAACCTTATTATAACTCATACGTAAAACCTTACATGCACCAGTTATACTCTTGTGCAATACAAATAAGTGCAGCTATCCCAGAAGTTCCGAGACTGAAAAACAATCTTGCTGTAAATATCCTTCACACCAACTAATTATATATTCCTTGCTACAGCTTTTAAGTCCCCACAGAATAGGTCAGACTTTGTAGCAACAAAGATGGTGTCCCTTGGGACTGACTTTCCATTGAAAAGAGCTTTAATTTATTTATAGCTACACTTTATACTGCAAATGACACTGAGAACCCAGATAAGCTGTTTGGAAGAATTGCTCTTCTATTAAATTAGTTAACTGATTAAAATCTTATTTCAAAAATAAAAGGCTCAAACAAGTTTGCCTTATTACAAGGAATGGAAATGCATTCTGTTCTAGGAGCTAGTCAGAAAATAAGAACTAGAGCAAAGATTTCTTTTACAGTTTCTGAATGCCTTTTATGCCAAAAGAACTAAAGCAAGCTTTACAAAGAGTAAGACTGCTTCCCAAAAAGCTTTTTGTGTATTTAAAGATAGATGGTCTGTTCCTGAAATGTTTTGAGCAGGCACTCAGTGTAGGGCTGAAGAAGTGCAAAATGGCTTTGTCTGCTGAGTCCTGGGGTTGCTCTATAGAGCTTGTGCTTCAGAATAAAGCGAGTTCAAAAGCTCAGAAAACACTCTGTACTTCACAGAAGTGTAATTGTGATTATTTTTTAAAGCAACTACCCCTATCTGCAATAGCAGCAGAACTGGTGCCTTTTGTGATTCCAAGCCCACACTCCGATATGCTTTTTCTAAGCCAGCAGCTCACTGTTGCCTTTCCCGACTTCGTACTGTTGAACCTCTCAAAGACTTAGCATTCAAATGGAAGAACCACCAACACAGACACTAATGTTGATATTGAGCTGGTACTTCTCACCAAGTCATCTTTTTATTCATAGCAAAAGGTTTCTCCAAAGCCACACTGAAGAGCAGACTCAGATGATCAGCTCGTTACTCAGGTAGGAATTTTATGTTTATCTCGGATCACACAGGTGAAGGGCAGGGACCTGAGGCCATCACTCAGGCTGCAAGACTTATCTGCAACGTTTATGAAGCCTTGTGTCTTCTGAACCTGTTCCTAAACTTGCATCAAAAGAAAATGCAAGCGTGGGCTGGCAAGTTATTTTCAAAGGTTTTGTTTTTTCACCAAGCTATTTAACTTCCATATCTGCTGTTAAGGACAAGGGTTTGTTTTGCACTTTAACTATAAACATCTTCCCTATATACAACATATAAATGCCTCATCTAAAGGTCGGCATTAACGGCACTTTATTTACTAATTAGTTCAGAGGTTTATTACACTGAAATTTAAATGTACTAATCAAATGTTTGTTTTGTAATCATGTTACATTAATGCTAATTAGTGATGTATTTATCGCTTCATGGATTACATTTAAATTTAAATGCTCCAGTCAAAAGTTTAACATTAAATTGCACCTACCTACTTAAACAGTCTCTAATGTATTGGCTAATTTTACATACTGTTAGACTAATGCAAGTGTTTCTCCATACAGTAAGGATTTTTTTTAAAAAAATATCACCTAAATAACTTTATAATTGTTATTCTGTGGATGTGATAAATAGTTCTTTCATAATTACAAGCATATAGGTATGAACCAAATATCTTTTAAATATCTTTTCTTTTTTTCCTTTGACTAGCAAAACTTAGGAAAGCAATTTTAGAAGAACATTCAAGTCTAGGCCATTGGGATGCACCAAATCATTACAAACTTCCAGGAAATATTTCAATAGAGTTAGATCTATTTCCCAAGTGATTATATCCAAGATTTGACTATTAACTCTTAATCAGCTGCTTTTGCTATTGTAAGGTAAGGAAGACATAGCCTGCACCATGAGACAGAGAGAACTAAAGTACCCCACATCTCAAGGAAACTCCCAGACACAGCCCAGTGCTTACTGAACGGCACTTGTTTAAGCCAGAAGGTTATGGTTGGCTTCCCCGACCTTGAGATGAGCTCTTCACCCTTAAGAAATACTATTAAAAAACAGGGTCTTCTCTAACGTGAGGAACTGACAACACCAAACAGCAAAAAGGAAGTAATTAGGTCCGATGCTTGCTCTGGTTTTGAGAGCTACTCTTTTCTACTGCTCTTCTGGAGACAGTGTCACAGCTAATTAATGTCAGACTTGAAGAGACAGCCCTTTTTAATGAACTTGCTTTTTCCACCCTGCCGCAAGTAACCTATGCCCCTTACATTTTGAATGCAGCATCACATACAGACTCTATCACTTTTGCCAGGAATATTGGTGCAAGTATGTTGTTGCAATGCCTATTTTTTCCATCCAAAATTATTTAAACTACTGAGAGAATAACATAGGGCTTTTCTTCTTCTCAGAATTGATTAGAAATGAATTAATGACTTTTTTTTAGATTTTTTTTTTTGTACATAACATTGTAATATTTTCTCATTTTAAAGAAACTCAAAAGCCATTTCTGTTCAAATAGTTATTTTCTCCTTTTTTGTAAGTATTAATATAGATTTCAGAATACATAAGAAACTACTAAATCTGTGGGAAATCAAAGCTAATTTTAATTTTATTTCATAACTAGCCTGGTTTAGAACTTAATGGAAATACTTAAAAAAATTAGGTCAGATTTTCATTACACAAGGAAAGGGGTAGCAGTACATTTTTACCTGCTAATTTACTAAATCTTACATAAGTAATGATATATGAAGAGGTCAATCCCCACTAGTACTGTATTTTAATTATATACAGTTATCTCCTAAATTAAATTTTGCCTGCCAGCTGTCATAATTTAAGTCCTTCAAGTGATCACAATTATTTTGAACATACTCTTTCACATGTCTCCCTTTCCATGTCAACATTCTCACAAATGACACCAAGGAAAAAGAAAGAAAAACACTGCTAAATAAAACAGAAACAACAGTACCTCTTCCTTCAGGAATCAGTACACAATGAATAAAAGCGAGGTTTGCTCACTAGAGCTGAGAATATACTGTGCTGAAGAAACCTAAACTCTTGATAGAATATGGTCTAGTTGGTTTCTTCACTACATGAAAGACATTACGGATGTCGTTTGTCCCTAACAGCAAAGTAAAGTCATCAGCAACTGAGTTCATCACAGTGTCCAGGCACCAGCAGCCACGTGGATTTGGCATGGTGAGCGACTGCTCAGGTGGCAAACACAGGGCAGAGGATGACAATAGGGGCACCACTGGTCACAGACCTCTAATTGGCTTTCTCCACTGGAGGAGGAACATACACACAGAGGTATCGGTATAAACACAAGGGAGAACACAAAACCTCCTCTTCTGCTCCCCACACTCACCCCCGATAAACCACTGCTTTGAGTCCGTGTCCCAGCTTCCTGCACATCTCTTCCAACAGCAGCTCTCACATAAACTGCCTAAGGTAGGTGGTCATAATTCAACCCTCAGACTGTACAACTCACACCCTGAGTCAGTCATTATTTGTTCCTTCATTATACCATCCACAGCTCAGGGTCTCTTCTTTGTTTTATCAGATTTTCTTCTAATAGCCACGGATTACATGGAAACACCTTAAAAAATCAGAGTAGTGTGTGGAATAACCAAATAGAGCATTTACAATAAAAATATTTTCTTTAACCTAGTGCTTCTTTGTCTGTATCCAATCCTCTTTATTTGAATTTCTTTCAGATTCATAAAGCTGCAGCAGCACTGATGATAGAGGGTGATTTAATTTCAGACTTGCAATTTTTGTAGGCAGGGGAGTGAAAACACATTTTCTGTACGTACAGGATAAACCACTCACTGCTGAAATGAAACAAGGCATTTAAATGTGTGAAGTCAATGGGAGGTTGGATGATTTGCTGTATTTGTCATTGCAACATAACTCGTATGAAACTGAAGCAGGTAAAAAAATAAAATCAGAGATGATTTTTGAGGTTGAGACATGCTGGACATCGGAAGTGTTTACCCACTTTCTAAGATAAGGAGGCTATTCTAAGCCAAGTTGCATAAATATGTTGAAGATTCAGCACAAGTAAAATCTACAAAATGTAAGTTTTTTCTTTTAATCTCATTAGCGACTAAATTTTAAAGCAAAGAGTTATCCGTTGTTCTGATTTGAGCTCATAAGCAGAACATTTTACACTGGCTTTTAACTGATGGTTCCTAGCTGTGCAGGCTCTTGGGCTGTTTGTATTTCAGACTTTTCAGTTGGAATCATTATGTACAAAATATGTTATTGTGGGCTGCCTCTGTATCCCAGATCTCACAGAAATACTGGTCCACCTTCTGATTCCACCTCCCTACAAGATGTTTAGGAGGAGGTTTCTAGACTACATCAAGGACCGTCACCAGACAGTAACCCAGTGCTATGTGAAGGTTCAGAAGTCACAGCCCACCCAGCCACAGAATTGCAGTCTGAGAGCAACAGAGGATAAACAGTGCTCTCCAGGCCAAGAGGTGATTTAGGAAGTGCTGAAAAACTTCAGCTGAAATTTATGTGCTTTTAGAGAATACAGTCTGAAACTCACACAAACCGTGGTCCCAAAATCTCAGGCCATAAAAAAATCAACGTTGGCTCACTGAGTATTTCACTCAGCTGGAGCTCTGGCAAGAACTCACTTTCTTTGCAGTCTGAATGTACCAGAGAAAAGCTAAGTGTGGGATAAAACTTTAAATTGGGATCTAGCTTCTACATCAAGCACAAGATATTGAACAAGTCTGTTCCACGACTACAGGGCTCACTTGTCTCTCCTCAGATAGGCCCAGCATACCCTGTGTGAAAAAATTACTTCAAAGCTCCTATATTCCTATGTCCAAGAGAATCCAGAGATTTTTAATAGGTATCAGCATTTAAGCATCAAAAGCAATCTGCCAAGCTCATACATAAGCTACAGTACATCATTCCACACCAGCTACAACCCAATAGCCCGTCAGCTCAGTCACTGTCAGAGTGAATCTCAAAGATCCCCCCTGCTTTGGGCTCATTTTCACCTGTCAAAACAGAGGCTGTTGGTGTCAGAATTAGCATCTGAGTTTGCATTAGTCCACTTTCACAGTTCATATTACTCTAAGTTCTCCAAGGCAAGATAAGCAGCTCTTTGATAGAACAGGAAATTTACATATGGAGAAAAGCCACAATTCCTGGTAATAAAACATATTAAAAAGAAAAAAAAAAAAAGCATTGGAAAAAAATCAAACCCAAACCTGACCCATGCTGTCTATGAAAAAGGCTGTGTTATTATTTTCTAATTAAAAATATTTTGTGATTACATGTAAGTTTTTGCAATATTCCTTCCCGATACACTGTTAATAATCACCTCAATACACTAAACCAGGGTAGGAGGATGTTTTTTCAGTGACCGAGAAACATGCCAGAAGATGGAAGACTATTCAACTCTGTCACTCAACAGCTCTTGTTCTATAATCCAATATAGAAGTTTTACACAGCACCTATTCTACCACTCTTCATGTATTCCTGACATGGACATAACAAGCAGCACATTGAGACTTGTGTGCTACACATCTGGAACAAAGCTGCTGTAAGCAAAAATCTGCCCTGCAGCTGTCAGCGACTATTTCGTGCCACAGGGATGCCTTCTGCAAGCAGAGCTGAGCGTGTGCTCAAAGCCTCTCCAGCTGTGGAGTCCCTCTTACTGATTTTACATACCAAAACAGAACCATTGTTGTTTCAACAGTAAAAACAACAAGCTGAGGAGATCAAATTTAAAACAAATAATTGTCAGATTTAATCCATGGGAAAATGAAGAAAGAAATCTGTAAGCCAAGTATTAATTGAGCTTTCACCCAATTGAAACTGCTTAAAAACATGCAAGAAAGTGTAATTCAATAATTGCATTGACTACGTACTCCTTCACTCTAGAAAAAACAATTGATGAGAATGCCCATCTGGTCTTAATTTCAGTCCGAGAAGGATGTCATTGTCCATTTAAGTGGAAAAAAATCCTGTCAGATGTTTAGCAGGGCCTTCTAGGAAAATTATAGCACAACTGCTGCTGCACAGAAAGACTCCCTTTCCTTTCTCTGTCATCCCAATCTCCTTTGCAACCACTAAAAGGGATGATATGCAAGACAATCAACTCCAGCCACTTCACAGAGCAACCAACATCACTGACTGCCTACACTGAAACTGAACATAATGTTCAGGCCTTTGAAGAATCGACCAGAACTCTGCAATTACTTCACATATCCAAGCATTTTGTATAACTAAGCATCAGTTTTAAACATGGAGCTAATTCAAGTATCTTTGGCTATTCAGAAGTTGGAAACTTTGCAAAGTTTTATTTGGAAAACTCATTCCAAGTCACTTGGGAAATGCAAGTTCAAAGTTTGCTTTCCCCACACGACTATATGCCATGCTCATTGAAGCAGCACAATTTCTGTCCCAGTATTTAGGGCTGGGAGAAATGAGATTTCAAAGTGTCATTAATTGCTAAAAATGTATTTCCAAAGGGAAACAAAGGCAACACAATGCATTGACATCATTCCAAGTTTGCAGAGAGCCAGAAATAGTAGCTTTGATTTAACTGAAATACAATCATCCAAATGTCAATTAATTATTTCCCTAGTGAACAAACCACCAGCCTTTGAATCTGTTGTAAATTCCTGCTAATTCCCAGGCTTAATGCGAGACCAAAACCCCAAGCTCTCATTTGGCCCAATATGACAGGTTTTTCTTGAGAGTGTTAATTATTTTTCCTCTTTAAATTCTACTACACAAATAAATTCTACTAAACAAATAAAGGTGTAAAACAAATAATCGAGTAAAACACAAATAGGGACAACAGTGGTGCAGGTTTATTTCTTTAATGTTTTCATGTTTACATTACTACTAGATTTCCAATTTTATCTACTGCAAACAGCTGCATTATCTGTAGGTTAGATCCCAGGAGAACCATAAAACCCAGGGTAGTTTGTTGCAAGGATTTAGTCAAGATAATTGTGTAGTGTGCAAGATCCTGGTTTCTACCTCCAGGTCGTTACGTGTGTGCTTCTCTTCGATTCTAATTCAGGAATTCCCTCAGGAAGAAATTTCCTCCCTTCCTTTTTTCCAAAATAATCCTCTCTGAAACCTTCAATAAAAAGCTTGTCCTTGAGTTCAATACTCATACAGCATCACTCAGAGTTTTATTCCAGAACAGTACATACAAAATCATATTTCCCTTATATTTTCATCCACAGGTAGTTCTCCTCCAAAGTCCCAGCAATTACTAAAATTTTGAATTCAGTTTTCATTTACTGGGAGCTTAATGTAATCTGTTCTGGTGTGACCCAAAATGACTGCAGCTTTAATCAGACTCATCATTTTTAATAAAGTGATTTAATAATCGCTTTATTGATATAATTCATCTTAGGCTGGCAGAGTTAAATCTCTTCAAATACCACCTTTTTTATTCCAGAAGTAGCACTGGCTCCTGGCTAAAAAAAGCTGCACTTTATGTAAACATGCAGGCTCTGAATGCTTGGTCAAGATGGTCTGCGTTTCTCTGGGTGTAGTGAACACAATCACAGGCATCTGTAATAGTGTTGGTAAAAGAAGGGAGGTTTTGTGCTGCAGAGGTGGCCCAATGTCAACACATAAAGACAGCTGCTAGCCTGGGTGCAGGTCCTGCCCCCTCAGAAAGCAAACACAGTGGTCATTGTACTCAGGCTGCTGAGCTCCTGGCCTCCATTCAAGATTTGCACATTCGTGGTTCCTAATCCCAGTGAACAAAAAGATGAGCCAATTGGTGCTTTATGTTTATTAGCAATGTGTGTAGTGGTAACAGCATGTTTGAACTTTTCTCACACCCTTTTGGACTCCTGATGCAGTCAAGCCATGGTGATGGTGCTTAGACTCTAAAATGATGTAGGGTCTTTGTTTTTCCAACACTCAGCAGCGCACTTATGTGGGAAAGGACGAATGACAGTACACAAAGATGTACACCTTACAGCCCTTGGACCTGGATCCATTGCACGTCCATTGCACCCATACAACAGCCCTTTTCACAGCTTGTAAAGATCAGAGGAACGCTATCACCCTTGATGTTCTCAATATTTACTTACATGTATTTAAAAATTGGGCTTAAATGTTTTGTGATTATTGTTGTCTGGGAAGAGTACATAAGACTTTAAGTCAATTTTCTGTGTTTTTAGGCATGCAGCACCTGAATAAGTCAAATGACCTCAATTTCAATGGAACTGTTGTAAATTAAAGCAAAAATAGCACAAAGAAAAAGTCAGATCTTATCATCTCATTCACACTTACAATATAAACGTAGCTACACTGATTTGAAATGGAAGGAGCATCCTAGCTGCAAATACATTGATTACTGAATTATTTCCATAGTGAGACACATGCAAATATAGATGTCAAGAGGCCTCTGCTCATGAATTTTCAGCTAATGATTGACAAGAATTATTACAGTTCAACCAAAATAATTCATACTGCCTGAAAGCATTATTTTAGTATTAGCTATTTATCTATCTTCTTCCATTGCAAAACACCAATGCTTTTTATGACCTTTAAATCTGTAAAACATTAACAGCACAATTTTATAGGTAGGGACTATGTTCCAAGTACTCTCAGCATGGGAAAACACGCAAAGAAGAAAGATAGAAACTCTATTTTGTAGGGGCAAATAATTTTAGATTTTCTTGTTGAGAAGTCTGCATGTCTCAAAAGTGCTGCCAACCCCAAATTTGCCCGTGTTTCAAAGAACGGTTACAAAAAGAGTGTAGAAGAGGGAGCATGTAATACAATTCCACTTCTCTGCAGCAAATGAGACCTTACTCTTATTAGGATCTACTCTGTATTTATGACTCTGCTATAAGCTTTGGCAGCAATGAGGGGTCTAGGGGCAGAATAAGAAACTGCTGGGCCAGTCCCTCTTGGTGGAAGTGCTCTTCAGCAAAAATGTTTTACTGAGCCTGAGGCACTGGGCAGGTGCCCACCCCAGAGTCACAGGAGCTCTAATGGTGTCATTGCTTGGACACACTGATACAAGAGCCTTCTTCCCCCCTCTATGATAATATTCTTGAGATTTATCCTACAATAATAACAGTTATAAATTCATAAATTGCAGTTGTGGGAACAATTCCATGAACCCAAATAGTGACTGGCACACAACACGTTTTTCTAGAAGCGGATATAACAACAAACATAACAACAACAAGAAACTACATTATGTAGCATTATTTCACTTTATGGGCAGAAGCACCAGCAGCAATAGCACTTGATTTTATTCACAGTTGGTTCAAGATTAATAAAACTCATCCAGATTTTATGGACCTGGAGAGAGTTTATTTTTATGAAAAAAATTATATAGATAAAATGTATGCTCTGCTGTATGCTCAGTAAATCTGCAGGCTTTCACCCACTCCAGTGGAACCGTTGTGGAATAACAGCAGCATAATTAATAGGGTAGTTTAACAGGGGAGTTTGTTTGAATATAGATCAAGGTCTAGTTTTATAAATACAGGATTTTTTTACACTGTCACTCGTAGACTGTGCAACAGAAGTGAAAGATGAGATCAGATGACAGTGCATCCACTAATATATGTAAATATCCTCCATCAGTCACAATGATTTTTTTTCCAAAGGAAAATCGTCCTTATCTCCCTTTAATACTAATAACATAAATATTTCAATCATTTTTATATTATTATACATTTGATGGCTTGTCTTGAGTGCATTCAAATGTTGTTCAAACAATCCTGTAGTTTATTAAGACAACAGGAAATTACCTGGGTAAAGTCATGCATGCTAAATCTTTATTTTTTAATCCATAAAGTCCTAACAAAACACAGTTGAGAATTAAAAGAAAAATATGTCTTCACCTAATCTTGATTTATGTGAATGTCAACATATTTTTTACGTTGTTCTGTGAGAAGCAGTAAATGATAAAAGGCAACACAATAAACAGTTATGGAACAAGAAACAGAAATAAAACCACAAGTCCAGTTTTAGGCATATCCTCACTAACCTGTTACTTGGTGAATACTCCTCATAAGTCTATGGGGCCAGACGGGATCCATCCTAGGGTGATGAGAGAGATGGCAGACAAGCTTGCTAAGCCACTTTGCATCATTTATTAACAGTCGTGGCTCACTGGAGAGGTCCTGGATGACTGGAAGTTGGCCAATGTGACACCCCTCCACAAGAAGGGCTGTATGGACGATCCAGGTAATTACAGACCCGTCAGTCCGACCTCCGTCCAAGGTAAAATTATGCAGCAGATAATCCTGAGTGCAATCGTACGGCACCTGCAGAATGACTGAGAGATCAGGCCCAGCGAACATGGATTTACGAGGGGTGGATCCTACCTGACCAACCTGATCACCTTTTATGACCATGTGACTCGCCTGATGGACAAGAGGAAGGCTGTGGATGTGGTATACCTGGACTTCAGCAAGGCCTTTGACACCGTCTCCCATAGTAGATTCCTGGAGAAGCTGACAGCCCATGGCTTGGACAGGAGTGCTCTGTGCTGGGTTAGGAATTGGCTGGATGGCCGAGCCCAGAAAGTGATAGTGAACAGTGTCTCATCCAGTTGGTGGCCGGTCACCAGTGGTGTCCCCCAGGGGTCGGTGTTGGGCCCGGTCCTGTATAATATCTTTGTCGATGATCTGGATGAGGGGATTGAGTCCATCATCAGCAAGTTCACAGACGATACCAAGCTGGGAGGAAATGTCGATCTGCTGGAGGGTAGGATGGCCCTACAGAGGGACCTTGACAGACTGGAGAGATGGGCTGATTCCAATGGGATGAAGTTTAACAAGTCCAAGTGCAGGGTTCTACACTTTGGACACAACAACCCCATGCAGAGCTATAGGCCAGGGACAGAGTGGCTGGAGAGTAGTTAAGTGGAAAAAGACTTGGGAGTGATGGTGGACAGGAAACTCAATATGAGCCAGCAGTGTGCCCAAGTGGCCAAGAAGGCCAGTGGTATCCTGACCTGCATCAGGAATGGTGTGGCCAACAGGACTAGAGAAGTTATCATCCCCTTACACTCGGCACTGGTCAGGCTGCACCTTGAGTGCTGTGTCCAGTTCTGGGCCCCTCAGTTTAAGAGAGATGTGGAGATGCTGGAGTGTGTCCGGAGGAGAGCAACGAAGACAGTGAAGGGGCTGGAGCACAAACCCTATGAAGAGTGACTGAGGGAGCTGGGGTTGTTTAGCTTGGAGAAGAGGAGGCTCAGGGGAGACCTTATTGCTCTCTGTAACTACCTGAAAGTAGTTGGGCAGGGGTTGGTCTCTTCTCTCAGGTGATCAGTGACAGAACAAGAGGACATGGTCTCAAGCTTCGTCAGGGGAGGTTTAGGCTGGATATTAGGAAAAAATTTTTCACTGAAAGGCTGATTGGCCAATGGAATATGCTGCCCAGGGAGGTGGTGGAGTCATTGTCTCTGAAGGTGTTTAAAAACAGATTGGATGAGGCTCTTAGTGCCATGGTTTAAACTATGAGTAGGTGTTGAGTCATTGGTTGGACTAGATGAACTCAGAAGTCTTTTCCAACCTTGTGATACTGTGATACTTGAAACTAACAAGGCAAGCAAGTCACACACAATCTTTATTCCTCAAGTCTCCAAAAATATTTCTCAGGGTCAGATTCTGATTTCATGCAGTGAGTGTATATATATGCAGCAAATAAAGTTTGACTGCTGAATTCAGGGAAGCAAATAAACATTTCCCACACCAGTTTTTGATGCCTCAAAAGATGAACAGGTGAGGATGCCCCGTTAGGGCCATCATGATCTTCCTTTCTTTCCCAAGTTCTAGCAATAAGGTGGTAGTAGGTACTGGCCTGGGCTGAGTGGTTGTGACTGTGCACACTCAACAAGGTGTGAGTAGGGCACAATTAATGTATAAACTGACACAAGGAGCAGGAAAACATTATAGAGGTTCTTCTGTAGCTCATTCTCTGAGGTGAGGCATGTGCTAAAAACTGAATAGGTTTTATGAACACACACATTTTCCATGGGCACGTTTTATTTTGTTTTTCCCCCCTCACAAAGACAGGCATATCCTTTCCCAGGTTCTCTCTAGAAGTCTAACAAAATTTGAGATTAAATCCAGGACAAACAAACCAGCCCTGCTTTGGATCCCAACTCGCAATTTGACCTTGGAGGAGCCATCCATGGTCTGACACACCTTCCAAACAGAAACAGTAAAACGACAGTACAGGAATTGTTGCAGCCCTCAAAAGGAGCATTATCAGCCTGAGAAAACCAAACCAGAATAGAAACAGAGGTCTATTAACCCAGACCTCAGAAGCTTTTTTTTTTAATGACAAAATTATTATAAACATGTACCTGCTGCCCTATCAAACAGATAGAAACTGCCCAATTTTTCAATCATTCTATTATAGTTCCTAACATCTATTTTCTTACACAGCTGTGTATGTGTAAAGTCTATCACTTGGAATGCACAGCGTGCAGTTGATCCAACAACCACAGACTCAATTACTCGTCTTATTTGTGAGAAGCCTGTTACTGTTATTTGTGCTGCTGTTACCTCTGATCTAGAGTCCCAAAGGAATGTCTTATGATGGACCAAATCCCTTTCTCTTAGGTCTGTCATAATGTCACGTACATGAAAAAAATGACAGCAAAAATAAAATTAATAACAACAATAAAATAATGCCAAAACAAACAAAAAAAACCCCACAAAACCCCAAAGGCTTGTGGAGTTCAGAGAGCCAACTTTCAGTTTCCTACAAGATGTAACAGCACACAACATACTCAATCTTAGAATCACCTCACAGCATTAACTCACCATTCCATGAGGAGCTGATGACCAATCATAGACAGGACTCCTTCCTACTCAGTTTGGAGATCCTATTGCTGTTCACCACGTGCCCAGCCGAGGAACTGTAGTACACAGTCCACTCATCACATCAACAGTTCTCTCACTTTAGAGTGCACAGTGAATATTGCACATAATCAAAACCATATTTAAAGTTGTAACCCATAATAGTTTAGATCATAACAGCTTGAAAAGTAATTTCTATTTGATGACGAACAGAAGTCTTCCGTGAAACTTCAGTAATTTTCTATTCATTTTTGAGTGAATGTGTTTATAAATGTAATTTTCCAATGTATTACTTCAACACTGGTTTTGGTTAAAATACAAATCAGTTATAAAAAAGTGTAACAGAGAAGCAAACAGTTCATCTTAAATTTCTCTCCTTTGTGGTTTTTCTATCTGATCTAGCAATAATCAGGAAAAATAATTGTGGTGATTTTCTGAACGCACCTCATTTATTGAAGAGCATATTCTTTATACCAATATTTTTCCACGAGGCTTTTGCTATTTCATATCATATAAAATGTGTTAAGACTTATGCACAAAAGCAGTACAACAAACCACAAAAAGTAATTACTTCACATCCAACAAAATTCAAATATCTCAGATCGAACCATATAGAGAATATTAGCTACAAGGGAGACAATCCATTTTGGGTTATTGCTCTTCAATAGGAGCTTTTTTTACAGAGTAAGCTTATTTCAGCACACAGGTGAATTTTCAGCACACATCACAACCAAGGAGTCCTTAATACTAAGCTGAACTTTACATGCACATCACTCAGCCAAGCAGTCCTTAATATATGTGAGAAATTATTTTTGTGGAAGTGTTCAAAGTATTCACTCAACCTCAGGAACTCTCAGGTGGAACAATGTGTGTAAAGATCAAAGAAGCTAGAAAAGGTAGTACAAAGGCCCAAAAGCAAATCCCAGGTCTAAGTTATTTGAGAAGGAACTTGAACTTTGGTCTCCTATCTCCAGGTACTTTACTAACTTTTTAATTCCCCACGAGAAATGCCCATTTAGAACAAAAACAACAACAAAAAAAAACAACCAAATAAAGAAACCTTCCAACAACAGATGAAATCTTTGTAAAGACAACTCAAATGACCTCCAATTTTGATGTTGTCATAGACATCAATCATCCTTTTAATATTAAATCTCTGCAGTGATGAGACAGCATTCACAATATCACACTTCACTAAACAATTGACACTTGTATTGGTTTCCTGGCTCTCAGTTTATAAGTTTGACAAGAAAGATGCAGCAACAACAAATCAAATGGAGGTTTCAGGACTCATCAGGCATCCCAAAGATACCTGGACATTTAATCACATACTACTACCCACTTACATTCCTCATAGACTGCCTTAGATTCACCCAGCCAGCTAGGAACAAGGGTTTTTTTGTTGTTAAACAAGTGATAACCTAGAGCCTAATAAACAGGCAATATCTATGCTGTAGCTTCTCCCTCTCATTCTCTCCTCCCCGTCACAGTGCACTGAATTAGGGATACAAATTTATGCAGAAAAGAATTTTCTAAACCACAGCCTACGGAAACCAGCACAGTGACCCTCCTCAAGTGCTTCCCCTCTCTTCTCTTTACCTCAGTCTTCCTTTTCCCTAACACTCAAAACCTTACAAAACCTACTCTAAACAGAACTGTATGGGAGAAAAAATTAAAAAAAAAACCACCACAAAACCACCAAAGTAAAGACGTCATCAAACCTATTGCATATGTTTTTATAGTAGGGAAATCTGAAATGTTCTCACTTTTACAGAGCTGGACATCCCGCAGAAGCTTCTGCAATTGATGGGTTAGATGTTTGGGAGAAATATTGTTCTCTGAACAATTATTTTCAAGTTTGACATTTCTAAATGTGGCTGACCAAAATCATGGATGTAATTTTCAAATTTCAAACAAGAGAAGTGACACAAGCCATGTGATTAGGAACAAGCCCGATGCATCTTTCTGCAAATTCATTAATATAACTTATACTGTTATATAGATGAATGGGAAAATTTTTAACCCATTTAAAATGAAACACCTACATTCAAACCAGTAGTTTTATAACCTAGTGGAAACAAAATTATACAAACAATAATGATCAGTTTAAATTTTTACTTCTTTGTATACAGCTCTATAAATGTACTTCTTGTTTACCACAAAAATAAAGTAACAAACTGTTGCTATTGAAACACATTGCTGCTATTATTTTACATCTATCAAGCTAAAAGTCTAACAAAATTTATTACATTTGCCATTTCCTTTTGCCATATACAGCTTACAGGCCTTGGAAAAAATGGGGTCCTTCAGTAGGGTAAAAACTACTGTAATTATTTTCTATGTCTAAATAACGGTGACTTTCCAAACGCTCTGTTGATTTACAAGCATATGAAAGGGTTTGGGTTTTTTTAAAAAAAAAAGATTGTACTACATTCTACTAATAATATAACTGCTGCACTCTGAGAGATGACTTTTAGTATGATAGGAAATATTATTTTTCCTTTCCAGATACAATTAAACTATAAAATAAAGGGGAAAAGTACATATTCCATGGCCTTTTTTTTTTCTTATCCCATATATTTTAAAACCTTCCTGTGGCCTGACATTTAAAGTAGGGATGATTTTGTCTAGTGGGGGAGGTGGCCATGTTTTTTTTTATTTTTAAACACTTAAAGCACTTGATTTAATGCCCATCTTCAGTCTTAATTTTCTAGTTATAGATGTGGTTTGATATCTCTTTATGTTCCTGCTTTCAAGATATTTATATTTTAAAAAGTAAGTCGCAGGCAGCACAGTGTGCCGGATTTAATGTCACTAATGGAACTTAAATGTTTTTTTTTGCAATTTACAGATAGTTTCTCCTTTTTTAAAAAAAAATGCTTTGTGGGGCTGATAACTGCACACAAGAAAACACGTGCAATATGAGAGCAGACCTTGAGCACGAACAAGTACTGAATAATCTCTGATCACCTGTTACTTTGACAACTCCCAGCTCCCTCAAACTTTTAATTAATATGTAAAAAGGTACAAGAAAACAGGAACTACCATATTCATGTCTCCATGCAACCCTACCAATTGCTAGGATGCTTCCAACCTTTTCAAGAAAAATAGCTGGCTTCTCACTGCAGCATCATTAGGTGGTGTCTTTGTACCTCAAGGTAAATAAGGAGAAACTTAATATTGCAGCAGAACTTGGAAGCCCTGTTGTGTTATCACTACCCATTAGCCTCAAACTTAACCCATTTTTAGGCAGAAGCATAAGCCATAAACAGGCCAGCACTGCCAATATTAAAGCTTACTGCCAAGAGTGGGAGAAACATTACAAAAGGCAGCAGGTTGTCTTCTAAAAGTAGTTACTTTTCTGCTGCTTCTAGAAGCATCCTCTCATAAAGTTCCTGACTGGCTACATGGAGAAGAGCACAAGCAGCAGGGCAGGGGTATAGGTGGTGGCTGCCCTGTAAGGGCATCAGCACAGCAAAAGGTTGGGAAATCACTCCTCCCTGGCTAATGCAGCCCAGGACAACTGAGCAGCCACAGCCCGGAGAAATGGTCAGGTCGGAGAGGAAGGATACAACTGATTCTTCTGCATGGCTCTTCCTCAAAGCAAGGAGAGAAGTACAAGTTACCAGGAATTTTCTGGGGGGAAAATTAAATCTCTCCATGGAAAATGTTTGTGGTGCCCCTCCAGTACAGAAGATTTCAGATGCCTCGGCTGAGGGATGATCTTGGCCTGAGGACAGACTTACAAGCAAGACTATCTCAAGTTATTAAAGGTGCAAGGTTAATACTGACAAAATGTTCCAGGGCTACGACACATTAGCATGATACTTAACTGCGGTGGAAAATGGGAAGGGAAGGGAAGGGAAGGGAAGGGAAGGGAAGGGAAGGGAAGGGAAGGGAAGGGAAGGGAAGGGAAGGGAAGGGAAGGGAAGGGAAGGGAAGGGAAGGGAAGGGAAGGGAAGGGAAGGGAAGGGAAGGGAAGGGAAGGGAAGGGAAGGGAAGGGAAGGGAAGGGAAGGGAAGGGAAGGGAAGGGAAGGGAAGGGAAGGGAAGGGAAGGGAAGGGAAGGGAAGGGAAGGGAAAGGAAGGAAGGGAAAGGAAGGAAGGGAAAGGAAGGAAGGGAAGGGAAGGGAAGGGAAAGGAAGGAAGGGAAAGGAAGGAAGGGAAAGGAAGGAAGGGAAAGGAAGGAAGGGAAAGGAAGGAAGGGAAAGGAAGGAAGGGAAAGGAAGGAAGGGAAAGGAAGGAAGGGAAAGGAAGGAAGGGAAAGGAAGGAAGGGAAAGGAAGGAAGGGAAAGGAAGGAAGGGAAAGGAAGGAAGGGAAAGGAAGGAAGGGAAAGGAAGGAAGGGAAAGGAAGGAAGGGAAAGGAAGGAAGGGAAAGGAAGGAAGGGAAAGGAAGGAAGGGAAAGGAAGGAAGGGAAAGGAAGGAAGGGAAAGGAAGGAAGGGAAAGGAAGGAAGGGAAAGGAAGGAAGGGAAAGGAAGGAAGGGAAAGGAAGGAAGGGAAAGGAAGGAAGGGAAAGGAAGGAAGGGAAAGGAAGGAAGGGAAAGGAAGGAAGGGAAAGGAAGGAAGGGAAAGGAAGGAAGGGAAAGGAAGGAAGGGAAAGGAAGGAAGGGAAAGGAAGGAAGGGAAAGGAAGGAAGGGAAAGGAAGGAAGGGAAAGGAAGGAAGGGAAAGGAAGGAAGGGAAAGGAAGGAAGGGAAAGGAAGGAAGGGAAAGGAAGGAAGGGAAAGGAAGGAAGGGAAAGGAAGGAAGGGAAAGGAAGGAAGGGAAAGGAAGGAAGGGAAAGGAAGGAAGGGAAAGGAAGGAAGGGAAAGGAAGGAAGGGAAAGGAAGGAAGGGAAAGGAAGGAAGGGAAAGGAAGGAAGGGAAAGGAAGGAAGGGAAAGGAAGGAAGGGAAAGGAAGGAAGGGAAAGGAAGGGAGGGAAAGGAAGGGAGGGAAAGGAAGGGAGGGAAAGGAAGGGAGGGAAAGGAAGGGAGGGAAAGGAAGGGAGGGAAAGGAAGGAAGGGAAAGGAAGGAAGGGAAAGGAAGGGAAAGGAAGGGAAAGGAAGGGAAAGGAAGGGAAAGGAAGGGAAAGGAAGGGAAAGGAAGGGAAAGGAAGGGAAAGGAAGGGAAAGGAAGGGAAAGGAAGGGAAAGGAAGGGAAAGGAAGGGAAAGGAAGGGAAAGGAAGGGAAAGGAAGGGAAAGGAAGGGAAAGGAAGGGAAAGGAAGGGAAAGGAAGGGAAAGGAAGGGAAAGGAAGGGAAAGGAAGGGAAAGGAAGGGAAAGGAAGGGAAAGGAAGGGAAAGGAAGGGAAAGGAAGGGAAAGGAAGGGAAAGGAAGGGAAAGGAAGGGAAAGGAAGGGAAAGGAAGGGAAAGGAAGGGAAAGGAAGGGAAAGGAAGGGAAAGGAAGGGAAAGGAAGGGAAAGGAAGGGAAAGGAAGGGAAAGGAAGGGAAAGGAAGGGAAAGGAAGGGAAAGGAAGGGAAAGGAAGGGAAAGGAAGGGAAAAAGGAGTCTCTATTCAGTGACAACCTGAAAGGAGTCAACAAAGCAGCATTTCAGCCTACGGGTTTTTGCTGTTATCTCATTTCATTCATATTTAGGTAGCACTTAAAAACATAAGAAAATCTTATGATGTTTGTGTTGTTTGTGGACATGATCTGACTATAAACCTCTAAAATGTTAGTAATTTATGTCTGAACACAGGGAATGGATTATCTAAAACACAGTTGCTATTTGCACTCCTCGAAGTGTTTAGTGTTGGGGGTAGCAATCACTTACGAAAAGGCACAGCAAACAAGGTGAAATGAAAGAGGAAGCAAAACAGTTTGCATACAATTTTATCTCTTTTTACTTTAATCACATATTAGCACAAGTATCACCCTGAGCAGGACTGAAGAGCAGAAATGCTGCAGAACTGAACTTTAGAACATAACTAGGGCTTCAAGCCCACCGAATCATTCAGTTAATTTCCAATGTGATTAAAAAGTCTTCACACTTTGCCAGGATATTTCAAGGACTGGCTCTAATCACAGGAAATGTTGTCACATCTAAAACATCTCTGCACATTCCAGAATGTTCTCTTTTTCTTTGTTCAGATTTTAGCTTAGTTTTTTTAATACTACCTGTTAAACTATGAATTTAAGGTATTCCCACACTGTGATAGGTAGGTACGATGAAACATTTGTTTAACGTAAAATCTTAACTTGTATTTGTTGCTCCTAACTTGATGAATTAAAAAACCCCACACATCTGAATATAGTGGTACCTAAGAATCCCAGGCTTACTATGCTAAACTGTAACATCATAAAGAAGTAGAAATACTGCATTTTTAATTTGAAATCAATGAGATTTAAAGTAAACATTTTCAATACTACAGGAAAAGTGAAAATCCGGATGCTATTTAATGAAGCATTTTCAGGAATTAGAAATGTGTTCTCAGACCCATTGTTCAGTTGAATTTTATGCAAAAACCATTTCCCCACAAAATGCAGCGTTTTGTTGTAACGCCAACAGCACAAAAATTCAGCAGTGCTTAATTGTAATCAACTACAATGTATTTCAACTGGAACTTATGAGTTGCAGCTTATCAAAGACTACGCTACTTACATTGGTAACAGAAAAATAAGTAAAAATCAGTTATTAATTCCACTGCAATTTGCCATACTCCTCTTGTGAAGAAAAATAAATAAAAAGCATTAGAGTATGAAACAAAACAATGAAATACACTTTGAACTTACGAAAGGAAAAAAGCTCCATACTTCCAAAATGATTCTATTTAACATTAAAAATGCAGTAAAACTTTCCCAATAGACTCTCATAAAAACTCACGTTCTTTCCATACTACTCAAGCAAACAGCCATTGGCTTCTCCTCCAACACTCAAGACTTTCTGGGTAATGTGACTTGAAAATGACTAGAAAGGAATAAAAATCTTTTATTAATGAGAAACAGCATCAGTGAGCACCTTTTTGTTGAGAATGCACTAGAATAATGAGGCTTGCCTGAAATGCTACAAGTAAAATAATCTAACAGATTCCTAAATATCCTCATCTTCCCTCATTCCTTCAGATCACTCTGATATTGAAATAATTCAGTTTAAAAAGTTCTCTAGTGTCTGTTTCCATGAAATCATCAAATGTGGATAGAGTCTATGTCTATTAGTCTTCAGATAAATGAAGTAATTAAATTCAACTACAAGAGCAACAGATAAAATGTTACATGAAGCCACGCATATATGTTATATTGGCTCTTACAAGAGAGAACGTCATTCTTCGTCTATGTTAGAGCCACAGAAAAAATAACAAGTACTTGAAAAAATTAATCTGAACACAAGAGAATACTAAATAAATGAAGTAGGGCATTTCACATGAATGCATGTAAGTGTACTCATAGGGAAAGGCTGCCCTCACTTCAGAAATGAAAGCAGGATTTCTTTTTGGCTTTGGTTACTGTATAATGCGCACCCAAAAGCTTTGCCTCACTGACAATGTCATAATTTTAGACACAAAAATCATTAATGTTTTTAATATACTTGCAGCAGCATAAATACTTTTTATAAATAAAATTAATAAAATTAATAAACCTGAAGAGAGGAGCAAGGAAGGTATTGTTTTTGTAAAAGCTTGGCAGCAGCTGTGTTGAAGGCGCCAGCTTGGTGGCACAGGAGACCTGGTCACACCTTACATCTCACACACATCTTACACCCACCTCCCTTCTCATTACAGCAGCACTTTCACCCACGCAGACAGCAGACCAACACCCGTGCAAAACCCAACACTCGAACAGGCAGGGTGCAGGAACCAGGACCCGCAAATCTACACGCTCTGGAGCAAGACGGAGCAGGACGCAGCAGCATGGCTTTTGTATTTTATGTTGTAGCTCAAGATAAAGAAGCTCAAAGAGAAAATGGGAAGAAGAAAACCTACTGGTTGGTGCAGTATTTGATCAGAACCCAACCACATGGTTAAAAGGCAAGAACTGGTTTAGCAAAGAAAGACAGAGAGATGTAACACAAAAAAGAAAGCAGGCCTGAATCTCCAGGAAGTTGCACAAAATGCAAGACCTGAAAACTGACACAACTAGGTCTATGGCAGAAGATTTGTCTCAACACAAACCTCTCTGAAGTCTTAGTAGAGCAATACACAGAATGAGATAAAAAAAAAAGTTGGCTCAGCAGACAAAACAGCAACATTCTCATCAGACATTGCTCTCCACAAAATCTATTTATTTTCAAGTGCCCAGCACTGTAGTTTCCTGGGGGTTGTCACTTGGTGTCTCCATTATGGCATGGAATATGTACTATTCCATGATCAGACGCCACCCCGCTGCTTTTGAACTGCAAAACATGTCCAGCAAAACTCTTGCCTTTATTGCAATGGACACATAAAGAGTGCTTACTTCATATTTGAAGATCACAGTGCTCTGTATGTGACCACAGGATGAGGAGAGGATGAAGCATGTCCCCACATACACTGCCCATGAGGGGACTCGAACTTTCCACCTCAGCATCAACTTGGTTCTCAAAAACGGGTCAGGCAAAAAGGGCCTGAAAATTTTTAAGATTCCATTGGTTACAGGAACTTTGCTTCAAGAGCTGTACATACCTGATCAAAACCAGCTGGAGAGGAAACAGAATCCATTTGGCAGCTACACTCAGAGGACTTTTTTCTGCACAATGTCTATACTGTTCAGAAGCATAAAGAAACAAATATAGGTACGTAAAATCGTACCAAACTAGAAATCTAGGAGAGTTTAATTTTGCCGTTGTTTTTTCCTTTTGGGACAAAAAAATGGTGAAAGTTATTCTTAGTAAAAAGGGAAACGCCTGTGCAAAAAAAAAAGGTGCACAAAAATCTTATCATTGAGTACTATTACTTAGAATTTTATATAATTTACACAGTGTCTCGTCACCATACTTCCTGTTAGCCAGTTAGAAACCCCCACAGATGTATTACTGATATATATCATCATGGATAGATGAAGTATTTTCCTGATTAAATGCACATCAGTGTCTATATACTGGTCATAGAGCTTTGACTGGAAAATGTTTAGAAGTTTTTCATGTGAACACAGCATATTTCTACTGTTCTCATTAATGTTTCAAGCAATTTTCTGCTTGTTGATCAGGTGTCTATTTTAATAAATACCAGACCATGTGGGCAATAACATAGGTCTTGACAGGTACACATCTCCTGTTAAGACAGCATTCTCCACAAAGGCTTCAATGATCTATGACACTGTGAGCAATTTGTTACAGCACTAAAACCTCCAGTAAAGCATATGAAGAAAATTATTGGGGTTTTTTTTCTGCAGGAGATCTATTGTAGAGCATCTAAAATATCAAACTTCCTCCCTTTCACACAAGTAAAAATAAGAAATGAGAAGAAGAAAAGAATAGACAGCTATAGGCCAAAACTTCCTCTCAAAATGCTTAAAATTAATTGTTGGCAGTTTTAGATCTCATGTTAAGTGCCAAGAAACAGAATTTTGCTGCCTCAGGCAGACAAGAGTTATTTTCTCTTTGCTCCCATCTTAAGTACTTCAACCACACAAAAAAAGCAGTAGTAAGCTGAATAAAGTTGCCTCAAAATGAAATTGTCCCAGCATACACAGAGCAGGGAAGAACTCCATGAAGAGTTACATAAAATGTCTGGGTGCAGCAAATATCCAGGGCACAAGCTTTGGAATCAGGGCCAGAGGAGGTGCAGCAGGCATTGCTCACTGACTATCTTACTCAGAATCCAGCCTGTAATTTTCTCCCCATGTCCGTGCTGGCAAGGCTGCAGTTGTACAAGCTTGAGTACCTACCAGGAGCATCAACATACACCCACAGGTAAATCCTGCAGGGTGGTTATACTTGAGGAACATCAGAGCCAATAAAACAGGATGCCTTGGTTCAGAACCCATCCAGCACAACAGAATAAACATGTTTGATAAGCACATTCATTTTACATTGTAGCTGAAGACTGAAGAGAGACATGTCAAAAGGGGCCCAACACCTTTCTCTGCATTGCAGACATATGGGTTTGTCTTGTTTAATAGCCCTTTGGAAGCAGTTCTGAGACCCTTGGCAAACTGATCGAAGCATACAAGGCAGAAATACGATGACCAGATGGCCCACACACTCATACTGCAACATCTGTGTGTTTCAAGCATGTTTTCAGACTGCTGCTAGACAGCTGCACTTTCGAGCTGTGAAGATCTCAGTTAGCAATGAAGAAACTTTACAGATGTTGGAAAAAACACTTTCATATAGAAGGAACCCACTAAGCACACAGTGTGCTAGAAATTAAGCTGAATTGCTGCACATCTCTGATGTGCAACTGATAATACTTTTAGGTTTGTTTGGGTTTTTTTTTGCACTGTTATTGGTGAAACAAGACCGAGTCAAAACAGTATTCTTATGATTGGATTCTTCTGGTTGACAGCACTGGACACAGAATTGATAATATTGAAAAGTATTAATAAAATAAATGCCTATCAGTTTTACTGATCCATTTACCTCTAGATTAAAAGTCAATTGCACTGAAGAAAAAAATTTCAAACTACAATTAAGACTTTCAGATTTCTACAAATGATTAAAAACCTTTGAGCCATAGAGAAATCGCATATTTTATTGAGTTACATTATACATTATGCAGGGTTGTCAAGAATGTAACAAATTCAATAAGAGTAATTAAAAAGGTTTTATGTGTTTTTATAGAATCAAACCAACTTCTAAACAGAAGTTTTAAAACAGTCCATATTTTTATTTCAGATAATCTCTCCTGAACTCTTGGTCCACAATACTGGTAAATGACAAAACCAGAGGCACTGGTATTCAAGAGGCCAAGGTTTACAAGGAAAGTAGATTTTCAGGTCAACTGAGGAAGCTGGAAAACGTTAACTTCCTCTAGTTTTTCCTGGATTAGGAATTATAAAGCTATGCTCCTTGGACTGGCAGTATTTATCCCCTCTAAGATCTTTAATAATTTCTCATAGAACATGACAAACTTTTGGCATTTACTGCATAATGGCTTACCCAGAGGCCCTTTACCGAAACACTCGTAATAAAATAAACACACCTGGAGTCAATTCCTAATCCTATTCCCACCATCAGATTTTTGTTATGAAAGCTAAGTGCAGGACAAGGCAAGAGACATTGAAACTGTTTCCTATGATTTTACTCATTTTGTGGTACACTAGGAAAATCACTTTGTTCACTGAACCAATATGGATGTCCCTAGTTCCATTTGTAGTCAATGAAGAAAACCAGGCATTTCTAGAAAATTATGTAGCTGATCACATGGAAACTTCTCCTTTAGGATGATGTTAATTAAATTCTAGTTTTCACTGAGTATATAGATTAAATCTCCAGCAACTCCAAAGGGAACACAACATGACTAACTCATCAATTCATTGACTGATCACATCCTATTTACAAAAACATGTAGTTTAAACTAAAACATTTCCATTTATCAAGCTGGAAATGCAAAAGTAGAAACACATGCCCAAGGCTCTTGGAGAATTAAAATCTTTTTAAAATTCTGTATATTAAAGCAGTACATTTATAAACACATACACAGGTGAACAGTTCAAAATAAAAAAGACAATAGTTTGTGCTTGCCACTTGACTACTGACAGGGGGCACATCATGAATAAAAGAGTATTAAAAATAAACTGACAAGTTCCCTCAGCCTTACAGAGAGGGAAATATGGTGGCACTGAACAAGGAAGAGGCTTAGTGCATCTTTTACCTTAAGTAACATGAAAAGTGCTTAGTTGTGGCATAGATTTTAAGCCATCACACGTCTCCCTTTCTTGAAGCAGAATATTCTAGGACACGTGTCTCTACAAAATTTTCACTTTCCCCCTTGCAGTTGTCTTTCCTCTGGACACACATCATACCCACCAGCTACTAAGCTTTGTTACTGGCAAATGAAGCTACAAAATTCCATCATTCCTGAAAGCAACCTATGATAGGTCTTGAAGAAGAGTCAATAAGGTCAACATGGCCTGCAGCTGCTTTCATTGATACGGAAATGATGATGTTTAAGGACTTCTCAGCACAAAACTTATGTACAAGTCATAGTGTTGGTATGTATTAACAAACAAATCCAATCTGGATCTTTTCCATTCATATGTAATTATTTCTCTTTGCACTCTGCAGTGTATTTCCGTAGCATTCAAATAACACAGCAGATGTTAATGTCTGTAAATCCCCATGTGACTATTCCACTGTTTAATGCTCCAGTTTTCTTTATCTAAAAATATATTGAAAATTACATTTATATTTACAGTGAATAGCTTCATTCCTTTCTAATCTAACCAAATTATTAAGATCTATGCTTGCATTTAAGAATACTTTTAATCCTTTTTTCAATAAATGGGAAGCTATTACATAACATTGTAAAAGTGTATATAAAGAAAATTACCTATAATGTTAAAACTAATATCAGTAATACATTCTCAAAGGTAAAGGAATGAAGTATATCTATCATCTAGTATATATAAAAAAAGAGACTAATTTTTAAGTAAAACTTTTCAGAAGTGGCATGATTTATGATTTTATACTTCTTCAATAGAATATTATGATTTCAGAATATGAAAGTGATTTTTCTGCAAGGGAAAAGGTCAAAGAAAGCATTAAAAACTATTAATTTCAAAGTCAATTTCTATTTCTCACATATAAGTATGAATTCTAAAGATTTAACTGTTCTAGCCTTCCACTAGCATCTAATATGATACTTATTAATACACAAAAAAGATATCACAAACACTGTGATACAACATGTCCAGAATCAGTGTTGAATTCACAGTATCACAGTATCATAAGGTTGGAAAGGACCTCTGAGATCATCAAGTCCAACCTATAACCCAACACTAACACCAACACCAACCCATCATCTAAACCATGGCACTCAGAGCCTCATCCAGTCTCCCCTTAAACACCTCCAGGGTCTGTGACTCCACCCCCTCCCTGGGCAGCCCATTCCAATGACCAATCACCCTTTCAGTGAAGAACTTTTTCCCAACATCAAGTCTAAACTTTCCCTGATGAAGCTTGAGTCCATGCCCTCTAGTTCTGCCACTGGTCACCTGAGAGAAGAGACCAACCCCTGCCTGACTATAACCTCCTTTTAGGTAGTTGTAGAGAGCAATGAGGTCTCCCCTGAGCCTCCTCTTCTCCAGGCTAAACAGCCCCAACTCCCTCAGTCGCTCCTCGTAGGGCTTGTGCTCCAGCCCCTTCACCATCTTCGTTGCCCTCCTCTGGACACACTCCAGCATCCTGACATCTTTACAGTCTTCGTCTGTAATAATTCATGCTTCTTAATCAAGACTATATAACCCCCTACAGAGTAACAGGGTTTTCCACAGGAGTCCAGCACTCCAGTGGTTCTGCTGGAAGCATCATGACTGATGCAATCTACAACTGAATTTCCCCTTTTCTCCACACATGCAGCACACTGGCTGCTCCCAGTCATACCTCAGTTAATTTATACTTGGAACTGCTTCTCCCCACAAAGGGAAGGACAATTAGACCCATGTGCAATATCTTTTATTTATTCCCCAAGTGCGTTATTTTTTTTTGGCACAACAGAATTTAATAGTTCTCATTTTTTGTTGTGGGGGATGGGGATGTCTCTTGGAAAAAAAAAATTTAAAAAATTCCATCCTCAATATCATCCCACATTTTCTGCCCAGCAATTCAATCCATCTCCTCTGCTGACGATGCCATCTGACTTTGTATCTTTAGTAAATTTCAACAGAATATTATATTTTTTGTGGCAAAGCTATTACTGAAAACATTAAACAATATTGGTTCCAAGTCTGACACTCAGGAACTCTATTAAATAATCTTTCAATACATCCTGCTTCCTCATTTTAAACATGATGTATTCTGAGTCAGGTTTATCACTCCATTTTATGCTTATTTTCTGGAAAACTTGTAGAAATATAAAATAATTCAATTCAACACCCTGCCTCGAAAAACACTTGCTTGTGGACGTAGCCTACAGCTGAGTTACTAAATGACAATAAAATGGATAAAGCAATCTTACTTTGCTAAAACTTACTGCCAATATATGATTGTTAAATTAAAAATTAATTGCCTGAGGAAACATACACACATACTTCAAATTTTTTATTTAGTGTTGCTTAATAATTTATGGCTTGAGTAAGAACATGCCTCTTCCAGCATAAAAATGCTAATTGCATTAAAGAAGAAACAATCCCTGGAGCACAGAAGCGAGCATTACAACTTGTTAGTCAAAAATTAATACTCAGCACTGTAAGTCATTTTTATTAACTTACTCTCCAGTTGTAACAGCTGCACAATTACAAATAATAATGAACTATTCTGAGACTCAAGATAAAGACCAAATTAATTCTCAGTTTAGTGAAATATTTTGTTATTTCAGTCTGACTGACAAACTGAAGCCCAGATCGAGAATATACCAAGATTCTCCAGTATTTTTTCAGTACTTTTACATTTTGTGCTCTACTTACCACCCACTGTTGTGTTGTCAGTACAGATACCAGTGAGCAGTGAACATTACAGCACAAAACCAGTGAAATTGGGTTTTTTTTTCCCCTGTTGTTGAAGAAATGTCATCTCCAGCAAAATATTTCCTTAGTTTTGAGTGCACTGGTGTTCATTTTCTAAACTCGGATACTTTTAAGTGACAACTTCTTGAAGTTTTGTGGAAATTTCAAGTTCCCCTTTTTTAAATAAAGAAACGTGGCAAAAATTTGTGGAAAAATTATGTAAATCTCACTGTATTTGTTCCCAAAACGCTTCTCAATAAAAAAAAAGTCACCTTTGTGTCTCAGTAGCAATTCAGTCCCGACCCACACAAAAGAAACCACACCCTGCAACAAACACAAAGAGTCTTATCTTCTTCTGTGCCCAAACATACACATTGATGTCTTATTTTAACTCCCATTTTTTGTCACCACAGTGAAAAAATACAGCATCTATGCAATAAGCAGTGTGCACAAAGTACGTGCACAGAGCTCTTATTGTGTCAACGGAATCAAATCACGTTTGGTAGCCTGATCCTCTAGGACTGTGAAAGTCTCCTTTCAAAACTGCACTTTACTGAGAGCATCTCAAGATAAAAGTTGCTTTCACTTCAAAAATAATGGCACTTCAACACCACAATTCTCTGGGACAGGACAGAAGATGCAACCGAGAGAGGAAATCAGGTGAAAGATGGAAAAATACCTCAAGAACAATTACACTTAAGTTACAACTGGCTCAAAATACCCTTTAGGGAATAAAATTGCCGGAAGCTGCAAATATAGTCTTGGGGAAATACTACTAAAAGATATTTTTCCTTTTCTTCTTCCTAAATATTTGCTGCTGTGAGGAATGAGCTGCCAAGAGAGGACATCAGTCTGATAGAGAATGTACATTTTTATGGTAAGAAAGTTCCAAACAACAGCTCAGCAAACAAAGGTTTGCAAATCAAAGCTACAGCTTTGAAGATGCTTATTGTCACCTTGTGACTTCTCATCACTGGGTTCTCCTCAGTCTGGCCGTAAAGCAATGGCCCAGCTCCCTGCAGAGAGCACCCAGCTCTGTGGGTGCTCCCAAGTCAAAAACTGTCCTGCACATCCCTGGGTGATTTTGGCTGGGATTGACACTTTCATTGCCACTGCCTGCTTTCACCCTTAGGGAAGACAGCAGTGTTATGAAATACCTTGCCTAACCAAGAGGTTATGATTACCAGATGCCACATGCACCCAATGAGGTAACCAGGCAGCTTTTCCATAGCAACACATTTCACTTTTGAAACAGAAAAAAGTGTGGCGTGGGAAGGAGAGCATCTGGCTATTCTCAAGGAGAGTTACTCTTTACAGGTTATTTCCTTTTTTTAAAGGATAACATTTTGTCAAAATTTTTCATAAAATGTCTCCATTACAAAGTTTACTTTTCCCAAAGGCTATGAACTGTTTCAGACTTTGGTTTGATTACTTGATGTGTATAGAGATTTTCTTTCCCATCAGAATACTGTACTGCAGAGAACATTCACCAAATGAACTCTCTCTTCTTTGTGTCTCACCTAATTAAGCATTACAATTATAAACAGCTTCAAGCTGTCATAATTAGGGTCCTGTTGATTTTACCATTGTTATATCACACGCAGCTCACTGTCTGGACACACAGAGGCTGCACAAAGCCTGTCTTATCAAACTCCTGGCAAATCCGTAGCAGTGGAAGTCTTCAAAACCATGCACATTTAAAACTAATTTCTAATCAGTCTTATTTTTAAAGAAGGACTAAACTTAGCAATCATCATCTTTCCTTGAGAGCAGAATATATATACAACCAAGACATTCCTCTTCAAGTATTTCTGGAATTTCAATTAAAAGCAGCTCTAAGCGATTGCTTCCTGATCAAATGTCACCCTTGTTATAGAATCAGCGAAATATTTATCAAGATTAATTTTAAATTACTTGCATGCATGTCCTTTCTAATTACATTTGCATATGCATTGCTCTAATTAGCCCAATGGCTTTAATATGACTCCAAAATTGATACTGTAAAGTTAAACCTGAGAATGTTCAAAAAGTGCCATGATGGTTATGAAGTGCCATGGTAGTTTTGATTTACACAGCTCATTTTAAGCAGAGCCAGGAGGGATGTGTTTTCTTCACAGTGACGTGGTGACTAATGCAGAGATGAAGCAATTAAGAAGGTCCCTGAACTACCAAATGATAAAGACCAAGCAAGGACAGATGATTGACCACTTTTGGCATGGCTAAGATTTTAAATTTGTTGCAAAGTAGTTGAGATTGTGTTATTCTTTCCTCATGTACTTTCTGAAGGGCAAACTACTGCATTTTCCTTCACTACTGCATCCATTTGAAACTTCTCTGGGTTTTGCAAGGCATTTGGAGTGTATACATGCAATTACTCCCTCTTCTTCCTCTTGCTACATCACTGTGTGTCAATGACCTTTTTTACAACGAACTTACATGGTTTTCTTGTGATCTTTACTCTGGTATGATTTCATGGGCATTGGGAGAATTCTCAGCAGAAAAGATGAGGCAAAGTGTTACAGAGGGATGATGAAAGAGCAAGAAAACACACCCTGCCTTTACCCTAATACAATACTACAGAAATACTTTGAGGACATCTCAGCATGGACTGCACTGTCAGTTTGAATTTTTTGCAGCAGGAAGTCCTTCAGGAAATAACTTAGTAAATGGAACCAGTCTAAATTATGTTCAAAACAAGAATAGAAACTGGGTATTTTTTCTTCTTTGAATTCTTTTTCTTCTTTCACTTTTTCTTCTCTCACTGTCTGTGCTTCCCAGCATCATTTACATCAACAGGGAATATTCCTGTTTTAAACTTTAGACACAGCACATATTGGGAAGCCAGTGTACATTCCTGCTACCCTAAATATTTAGCATAATTTAAAAGAATGCACTCAGTTAACTACAGACATTATTTTGTTTGCACTTCTAGTATAAAAGGTACTTATGACTTTCCTGATACCTTGACCAAATATTTCTTCTCTTCTTTACCTTTTTGAGCACAGAATTCCCAAACAAATGGAAAAATTCCCATCCTCCAAAAAATATCCCTTGAAATGTAGCAGTGCTTCAGAGAACAAAACAAGCACACACCTTTTAACCCACAGAGGCAGTCATCTTCCAGTCACATTTTTACATTCGTAAACCAAAACCCTTGCTTCATTTCTTTACATCAAACTTGGCCAAAAGGGTGGCTTGCCAGGATCATCTATGAGCAAAGTAGGATGAGAACATAAACCAAGAGAAACAGTGATTTTACCACATGGTATGGAAGAGAGGTACACGTAACCTGTAACTGATCACAACTACCAGTAAAAACATATATGTGCACAGGGCATGTCTAAAATGCACGATGGTCTGAAATGGTATAAAGTTCTTATAGGTATGGCATAGAATGACAATGCTATTCTTAAGTGCCTGTGTAACATTTATACAACCACAGCACCAAGACTTCTACATCTACTACATATTTTACAGAAAAGTCATTTTCCAGAAGTTTATTTTTCACTGTTTTAAATTTTGTTGGTCCTGTTCTTTGTATACTTTTGCCCGCAAAATATGTTCCTGCAGTGCTATGATTCTTGTCACATACATTTTGCAGAAGAAAAAAAAGGAAAAAAATGCATGTTATTGCAGTTTTTACATCTACTGTCATGTAATTAGCTTCAGGTAGGAACAAGTAGGATTTTGTGAGCTATTTCCTACAAATCCTATTCACGTGTTAACCATTTCTTCACCATTGGCGTAAACCCAGAGGGTTTTGTTCTCCATTTAGTCAGTAGTCACTGAAATAAAAAAACAACTTTATCCCCTTTCCTGTCATATCTTCAGCTGCTTGGGAAGTAAGTTATGAATGGAAGCTGGCACCTTGCCTCCTCCTAAAAAACTCAGCTCATACTGACACTGCCATTAATGTTGGACCAGGTGATCTTCAGTCAAAAGTTCATACCAAAATAGTGTAGGAGAAGGAGGCAAAGGAGAGAAGAAACTTCTTCAGACTTTGTTTCATTTTAAAAGCCAAAGTGATGGATCAAAGAGCAGATGAGGTTTGAGAATTCTACATCACATGGCGCTACGCGGCACAGCTACTCCTGCTCCCTAAACAACCAAGCAGATAAGAGCAGCCATAATTCACATGCAAGAACCAGGCAATTTCAGAATGACTGAGCCTGAATTGGACACAATAACATGACCAGGAGCTCATGCAGATTTCACAGTTTTATCATAGAGTCATAGAATGGTTCAGGTTGAAAGGGACCTTAGAAATGATCCAGTTCCAAGCCTTTTGCCATGGGCAGGGACACCTCCCACTAGTTTTGTGCCATATTGTCAAGCTTTTGACCTCCAAGATAGACACATATGATTAGGAAGAAGGAAGTATGAGAAGCTGATAAAAGTATGCATTGCCTGAAGACAACATTCAAAGATGCAATTGTACTACTGTACTAAACGGGTTATATGGATTAAAGCTCTAAACTGGAATGAGTAGGATAAACATCAAAGATAAAAGAGCAAAAATTCAATTATAAATAGTAGAGTGACAACAAAACGAGAGAAATTATTTTTCCACTTTGAGGGAACCTCATGCACTTCTGGTCACGCTAGAGAACTGAATGTTTTACAACCATATGACTCAGAATTAAAATATATAAGTAAATATATACACATAAATACAAACATACACCCATACAAGTTACCCCTTGTCACAGCTTCCCTTGGAAAAAACTCATATTGTCTCAGCTCTCATGGGTTCAGATAACTTACGGGCTAATTTCATGCAGAGAAATTCCCAAAGCAGAGCTGCCAATATGTGCAGGGAGCAACCCCCCTTACGGTGCTCTAATGTACTTTGTGAGCCTCACCATCATAAACAGCCAGCTTTGCCTGTTTTCCCTTTGGGACCGGCTTCATGAAAGCACAGAAAGCTGCACCATGAAGCTGACACTGTTGCCTTAAAAAACAACATGGTCATAATGGCTATGTGTGCCTGGGGTACATTAATGCTAAAGTTAATATTTTCTGTTTACTGACTCTGATTTCCACCAAGGAGCATATCCTCAGTATTGCTTCGATTTGGTAGAACGAAAGAGCACCATTCTATGGGGAGTATACTCTGACTGTTTTACAACAAGGAATGGGAGGAATTGGATGCTGTACTTACTGTTTAACACTCCAGATGCTTCAGCTGCAAGTGGATAGGAATAAGACCCCACTGTCACTCAGCAGGGAATCTCAGAAGCATCAGAGTTCCAAAGCAGCTGGCAGTTTCAGAGCAAATGGATCAGATCGCAGTGTAATTGAACACCAAGGCAGTAAACAGCCAAAACGATCTAGATGAGACTATTAATTTCAGGACCACAAATCTTGCTTTTAAATATCGAATTGACAGTGCAGTAAAATAGAATTTCCCAGCTGTGATTAAGAAAAGTAGTTACGCAAATTCACTTAAATCAGATCATTCAAGGGTGTTTCAATATAAAAATATCACGTGGCACCTGAATTACAGATCACAGGGAGCTGGGCTGGAAGCATCGCTGTTGGCCTGCAAGGTGAAGGTTCCGAATAAAGAAAATGGCTCTTCTCAGAGCCCATGGATGAGCAGTGGAACTCCTTGATCTGGAGTGCTAGAGATGGTGAAAGAGGAGATGGACACATTCATGGGTAAAAAGAATTGTGAAGCATTACTAAACTTAAAGAGATCACTTTTGGCTCAGTAAATCTCTCAGCAGTAAACTGTTTACTGGAAAAGTATTATAATAAAGTATCCCTGCAGATATATTCTATTCCTGTACCTTCCCCTAGGTATACACTTTGAGCCACCCAGTACTTTGATCTGAGCCTGTAAAAATTTTATGTGATCATGAAAGCTAATATGATCACATTATAGATTTTACAGGTGAAAGATCTCAGCCAACAAGCAGTAAATTGTAACTTAAAATATTTTCTAAGGGCAAGAGTATTCCAAGGGAATATGTGGCAATAGAAGCAGAATATCTTCTAAAATTTGTGCAAAAACTGAAATCATGATAAAATTTCCCTCAGAGATTATTTGCATATCAGCTTGGGATCAGGAGAGTCATAGCACTCCTGAAAAATGCATCCATACCATATATCGATCACCCAGTAGAATCTTGAAATAATTCAAGGTACTGAGAAAAGTTAGAGACAAATTCTGTTGAATAACGTTTATGTACTTGACTGCAACTGCCAATTTTCAGATTGGTTAATGGTGTATTCCAGGCATTATTTGTGGGCACAACCATATGTCAAGTATACACATCCACAGACTGAAAGAATATTTTTACATACAAGCTTGCAACAAGTTAAATGGCTTTCTTTGAGGTTTTTTTGGTTGGTTGTTTTTTCTTTTTTTTATATTCAATGAGATCAAACTAAGACATCAAAACTTAGAGCTCTGATAGCAGTATTTTATTAACAAATAAAATATGAATGTATCAAAGTAATAAGTTTTCACCATCTACTGTAATTGATATGTCTAGATTTTTTCATCCCGTGCTTCTCAGTGCTAACAGTGATGAGGCATTGGGGAGTCCAGCACATTTAAAAACATTCAGGATTTCCTGCTTTCATAGGAACAAGCTATGCAATAGTGCTACATTAATGAAATACTGTGTGGCAAGATCTAATTTTTTTAAATAAAAGAAGACTGCAATGATTTCAATACTGCATTTTAAAAATGACTTTACCCACGTAATCACTTTCTATGCAATAAGTGATAGGAAAACCTGTGTCTTGGACTTGTATTCTCTTATACTTCACAAATATAAAACTTGTCTGGTAAAAGTTTTGTTAGAAGTTGAGAAAGAATTCTGATTGAGGCCAATTTTTCAATTGTTTATATTGTACACGGGCTTTACTATTATAAAGATCATCTTGTTATTTCTCCTGAAAATATTTGTTTACTTTCTTGAAAACCTGTAAATAGTTATGCACTTCAATAGGATAAATTGAAATATTATGTAACATAGTAAAATAAAATGTAAACAGAAGCATTTTAACACTATACAATGCAGTATTCTATGGCTCATTAAGCTATATTCATTGCTAAGCTGGATCCATAGAAACTATTTTGCAGTTTTAACAATGTGCCAGATGTCAGATGTTTACTCTGTCAGATGCTTTTATTCTATAGCCATCAGGAATTTACAGTCAAGCTTGAGTCACCAAACACATTGAGTCACCGAACACATGAATCTGGTCACATCTATCAAATTTGCTAGTGTAGGTTAGAATTAAATTCTGAGACAGCAGTCAGGCTCCTCTTCATTTTATACAGAAGTTTTGCCAGATAAAGAACCAAAATGGAAAATGCTGGGATGGAAATCAGTTCTGATCCAATTAAAACAGGTGTTTTCTCTAACCCTCTTTCCACCTACAAACCTTGTCTACAAAAGTTTCATGTGGAAAACATCCAACTTACATATTCTGCCAATTTTTTTTACATATTTGTCCTTTCCATCTCCCTGAAAAAAAAAACAAAAACCCCACCCAGACAGACATTTATCTTTGACTTATGGCAACCAGAAAGGACTTTTGCAACCCAGGCTACTAAGCAACAGTAACTGCAACCACTGCAAACAGCTTTTTGGTTCCATTACAGCTGCTGAAAGATGTTTGTGATAATGCACTGCAGTTGGGAAGGACCCTTCCCAAGCTGGCAGACCTTCAAGGCTCACTGGAAGCTCTGTCTCTGGTTCAAAGGCACTGCTGAGTGTGTTTGCAGAGAGAAGGTGGGAAACGCAGTCTGCTCCCTCCCTGGGGTCTCATTCACACCATCTTGGCTCTTCAACAAACACAAAACAGTGCTGCCTGCTGCATCGTGAAGACACAGCAACCCCACCCCTGCCACACACACCCAGCCCATCTCTTTGTTTTTCTTTAAAAAATGAGAACACTCAAACGACATCACCCAGAGAATTTCTGACCTGTTACTCATATCCAGGTTCGTACTGTTGTACTAAATGGCCATAGGCAGCTAGTGAACCCAATAGTCACTCCAGCAGTCTCCATGCTGGTTTCAAAGAGCTGTTTAAACTATCTATACAAACAATTGACCAGAGAGTGTCTCATTCTATTATTTATGGCAACCCTAATGATTTTAGGCTTTTTTCCACTCTCCATTTAACAGAGTTGTGAACAGTTCCCACGTTATCAATTTTCATAAAAGCACCAAAGCTGATAACCTAGAACCTAAATGATTCAGTTTAGCTGCCAGACATAATACTAGTCCAGTTTTGCACTTATAAAATTTGGACCTGATGGCTAATGAACCACTTCTAATACAGCATCCCAAAATCTCTCTGCTTCATGGTAACAGCAGCCTACAATGACATTACCCTGAATCTAAGTAAGTAAGCCTGTTTCATTTCTACTTGAATTTTCAGCTTTCCAAGGTAAACTAGCATGTAGTTTTATGGGATATTTTATCAGTACAACACGGCTTTAGGAATATCCCACCATTTAAGTAGCCTTTTAACTGGTTTCAAAGGGATGGCTATATTCCAAGAAACTAACATTAAATCACCCAAGGCCACCAAAAGCATCTTTAAATAACATTCTAAAAGTCAAAGCAAAAAATTCAGTTGTGCATGTGTAAATTTAGCATAAATGCATACCTAATACTGTGCCTTTATTGTCAGTTCAGTATGAGCTTACTTTTGCTTAAATCACTATTTTCAGGAAGAAAATCAAGAGGTTTGTTCATTTGGTTTTAAGTATATACAGACAATCTCAACATCTTGTCAACATTGACCACTGGAAAACATTATCTCTCCCCATACACCTACAAGAGCAGTTCCCAGAGCACTTGGCACAGCTCAGCGAAGGCAGCTGTTTATGGACACCAGATGATAAACATAAGGATCACTGCAACAGCAAAGATGGAGTTCTCTTCTTAACCAACTTTATCTCAAGCCAGACTAAAGTTCATATACAGATATGCAAACCACACATGAGAAAGGTGACTTAAAAAACCCCCACCTGTTAAAAATCTCTTTCACTCCCTATATCACAGTATCACAGTATCACAGTATCACAAGGTTGGAAAGGACCTCTGAGATCATCAAGTCCAACCTATAACCTAACACTAACACCAACCATCATCTAGACCATGGCACTCAGTGCCTCATCCAGTCTCCCTTTAAACACCTCCAGGGTAGGTGACTCCACCACCTCCCTGGGCAGCCCATTCCAATGGCCAATCACCCTTTCAGTGAAGAATTTTTTCCTCACATCAAGTCTAAACTTTCCCTGACGAAGCTTAAGTCCATGCCCTCTGGTTCTGCCACTGGTCACCTGAGAGAAGAGACCAACCCCTGCCCAACTACAACCTCCTTTTAGGTAGTTGTAGAGAGCAATGAGGTCTCCCCTGATCCTCCTCTTCTCCAGGCTAAACAACCCCAATTCCCTCAGTCGCTCCTCGTAGGGCTTGTGCTCCAGCCCCTTCACCATCTTCGTTGCCCTCCTCTGAACACATTCCAGTATTCTAACATCTTTCCCATACTGAGGGGCCCAGAACTGGACACAATATTCAAGGTGAGGCCTGACCAGTGCCGAGTACAGGGGGACAATAACTTCTCTGGTCCTGCTTACTACACTATTCCTGATGCAGGCCAGGATTCCATTGGCCTTCTTGGCCACCTGGGCACACTGCTGGCTCATGTTGAGCTTCCTGTCAACCAGCACTCCCAGGTCCTTTTCTACCTGACTACTCTCTAGCCACTCTGTCCCCAGTCTGTAGCTCTGCATGGGATTGTTGTGTCCAAAATGAAGTACCCGACATTTGGACTTATTAAACATCATCCCATTAGAATCGGCCCAGCTCTCCAATCTGTCCAGGTCCCTCTGTAGGGCCATCCTACTCTCTAGCAGATCAACTCTTCCTCCCAGCTTGGTATCATCTGCAAATTTGCTGATGATGGACTCAATCCCCTCATCCAAATCGTCAATAAAGATATTAAACAGGACTGGACCCAATACCGATCCCTGGGGACACCACTGGTGACCGGCCGCCAACTGGATGAAACACCATTTACCATCACTCTTTGGGCTCGGCCATCCAGCCAATTCCTAACCCAGCACAGAGTGCTCCCATCTAGGCCACGAGCTGCCAGCTTCCCTAGGAGTCTACTGTGGGGGACCGTGTCAAAGGCCTTACTGAAGTCCAAGTATACCACATCCACAGCCTTCCTCTCATCCACCAGGCGAGTCACATGGTCGTAAAAGGAGATCAGGTTGGTCAGGCAGGACCTACCCCTCCTAAATCCATGCTGGCTGGGCCTGATTTCTTGACCGTTCTAACCACAAGGCTATTAGAAACTTTCAGTAGTTCTGTAACTCTCTGCTCTCACACTGTTTTTACAGTAGACAATCGGAACATAGATCTTTTATTCTGGGCCTCCAAACCAGACCAAAAGAACTGAGACTTTCTGGAGTTGTGCACCCTCTTTCCCATTAATTGTTGATTATAAATCTGGTGACATAATTTAAACTGACAGTTGTATAAGTTAATAGCTGCTTCTTCCAACTTCAAAGTGTTTCATATAGTCTGTTGAAACAGTCATCTTCCTATTTAGACAGGGTTTGTTGCTCCAATGTTTAGATTATTAGCAGCAAGTCATCCATAAAAGCACAAAGTAAATATTGTGTTCCGTACCATAAGAAGTCAGAAATCAGTAGAGGACCTTCTGTTTCATATAAATTAAAATTTTGTATTACATGGAAAAAAACAAAACAAAACAAAAAAAATTGGCTTTCAGGTATATTCTATACCAGCAGGAGTGGAAAATGCCCTTGATGGAATGGAAGCAGCTGAAGGGCAGAGACAAACAATTCACATCCAGGAAAACACACTAACTTAGACCATTATCATCACGCATCTATCTTGTTCTAAACTTATTGTCTTCTGATGCCCCTTTTCCCATGCCAGATTCTGAAGGAAGGGGGTGGAGGGGGGCGGTGTCTGAAACAATGTCCTCTTAAATGCTGCTGTTCAGGTCAGCACTCAACGGCTGGATTCAGGTCAAACTTAATTTTAAAAGTTCTATTTACCAGAGATTTGTCTGTGATGTAGCTATGTGGAAATTAGAGGAAAATAGTTCTCCTAAATCATTGCAATACAGAGAAAATACAGCTTTCTCTCAAAGCAGAAAATTCTGCTCTGAACTTGCTGCAACTGCATCTGCACAAACAGAAATACTGCAATACTTTCCCAGGTGTAACTGTCTTCATTCAGTGGTGCCCTTACTAATATTTTTATGAAACAGATCTATGATTTAAAGGAAGTCATAATGAAAAATTTTTTCTATCCTCTGATGTTTTTATTGTGTTCTCTCTCTTAGCAGGCTATTAAATCAAACTTTACACCACTTCAGGGATATTAACATTAACAGAGGCATTGCTTTCTTTTTAGAAAACATTCACTCCTCTTTATTTATCCAACAGTTGATGATTACAGTGGTAAAATGCTGTCAAACAGTTGTTTGTTCATATTATTGATTCCAGAGATTAAGTATCCCACTTGAAAAGGATTAGGAGCATTCAGAATATTAAATTTTCCAGGTTAGTTTATATTCCATGTTATCCGTAATTAGAGTACCTGACTGAATGGTTCATGTTATTGTTTTTTACTTCTACTCTCATCTTCCTTCTTAGCCTGACCAGCCTGCCTGTTTCTGTAGTTACTGATCTGCTTTTCTCCATTAAAAAGATGAAAAGAGCAGAATCTACACTTTCCTTGAGACAAAAGGTGGCAGCTTTCTGTAGAGCAGTGGTGGGCAGGCCCACGGCTCTTGGGCAGCACACAACACCCATCCCAGGACTGTGAGACATGGCCAGTAAAGGACTCAGTCATGTCTGCATGGAAACCAGCAAATAATCCAGAAATTTTGTAGGAAAGGTTGTTTAGTGCCACAGCATTTGGCCCAGGGCCCCAACTCAGTCCTCTGGAACAAGGGTGTCACACTCCTGGCCCCCGTTGTTCTCCTGCTCCGTGATGCGCATCCCACTCAGCACACGTCCCCAGTGCTGGCAGGAGCACAGGGACAAGGGGCTCGGGGCTGCCAACAGGGACAAACGAGGTGTCAGGGTGCATAAAACAAGGTGGAGGGACAGATTCGGCCCGTGGGCTGGGAGTTTTACACCTCCGCTCTGGAATTTACTATGTATGTATTTACTGCCCCTGTACTGATATGACTTCAGGGTAATTTCACTTTCAGTGAGAATCCTTGGAGGCTTGTACCTTTCTAGTATGGAGAGGCACCTCCTAAAATTATCTCCTCAGATCTCTTTGGAGCTATTTGAAGTTCTAAATACTAAAAATTCAAATAAAAAGTTTTAACACACTCCCTCCCCACATCCTCAAGCATTTGCTAATTTTTCCTTGAAAGTGAAATAAAGCATCAGGTATTAAGAGTATTTCTCAGACTTCATCTGAAAAGACTGCACATTTTCATCAGTGCATGTTTTGCAGTGATCAAATCACAGATTTTTAATGAGAGGATGCACTGGACTCATTACAGTTTTCTGCATTGATTTCTGTGACCTATACAAAAAAATTTTATCCCCTGATCCTGGTGTCATAATTAATGAAGCGAGATCTGATCTAGAATAGAGCAAACCCCTAGAAGAGAAAGCATTCTAAAGCTATAGACATTCCATTACCATTTCTAAGCCACTTACCCATTACACTTTACTCAAATCATAAGCAGAAGCAAAAAAACCCACCAAACAAAAATAACCCATCAAAAAGGAAGGCTCACACATCCTAGAAACCTAAACACAACATTTAGATAGATAAGTGATATATGATATACTGCATCAGCTTGATATAACGCAAGAGAATAACATCCTTAGCTGTTAGACTGTCAGTAGTGTGTTTTATAAATACTTGTGTACCTTCAGACATTATGTTGAAACTGTTTTCCCATACTTGCCTGTGTGCAAAGTGTATGAACAAAATACTACATTCCTTGAGTCCTACTATAAAGTCTCCATATCCCTGCTTAGTAATCTCAAGTTCCAGAGTGGTAAAAGCCTTTCCAGAGAATAGAGGAAAGTGAGCCACAGACCCTCAAAAGGGCCTTCTCAGTCTTGTTTGGAGTACTCCGACGTAGTACTCGTTTTCATCTTTTATTAAAATAACAGTTTTGATTAATGCAGTAACCTATTTAGTAACAGCAGGATAAATAAAGTGAATTGTTTTGAGCAATTTGTCTTATTTTACTGTTGTGGGGGGTTTACCTTGCTCAATATACTATTTTTCTAATTAAATACTACTGCCTTAATGTTCACTTCTGTAGTTCCATGTGATTCCAAACATATTACATCAGCATAAAAAATGCTCTTACTGAAGGTGTAAAAAGATGCGAGCCTTCAACAGTAGTGGAAAACTGTAAAACTGTGCTGCAACTCAGACAAAATATATTGAAAGTAGCATGTGATTAAAGCTCCTGAAATTAGTTCCCAGCTCTCAGCAATCAGGTAAAGAGGAATACTTGTGTATGTCCTAGGGTTTGTAACTAGACTGGAGCTCTTGCACTCCCTGGCCAAATTCTTGTCAAGAACTGCAAGAGAGACTCATCCGAAAGAGATTAACTGATCTTCTATAGAAACATTTCAGATATGGATCATTAAGGTGATGAGTCTCAAATGTTCAGCATTCTGCATGCGCATGGGTCTTTGGGTTTCCAAAGGCAAAACACCTGTGATTTCATCAACCAAACTCTACCATCACTGCCTTTCACTGAAGTACTAAATACTGCACTTAGAACCATAAGAACCATTACTCTTACCACTAAATGAATGCTTCCGATTTCTGACTGGAAGACTCAGAATATTAGAGGTTCAATTTCACTAGATCATCAGACCTATGCACTTTTTTTTCATTCAAGATCAATTTTGTACTCTAGCAGAAATTACACAAAAAAGAAATGTTACCTAAGTAGCCATCAACGAAAGGAACTCACATTCAAAAGCATTGGTTGGTTGAAACTATGTAGAACTCCCAAACGTGAATTTCTGATAAAACAAAAAAGTTTCAGTTGCACATTGCCTTTGAAACTGTTGTTGCTGATAATAGATTAACATGTAGTTTCTGTGACCCTGAGTGAAACTTGATGTTCGTAATTCATAAGTGATGAAAGCTTTGCGAACCACTAGAGAGGAGAAAACTAATTTGCATCTTATCGTGACCTAATGCCATTTAATACTCCATACATTCCTAGCAGGGATGCTTCTAACAGGTTGTAAATGATGCTGAGATGTCAGCATTGTAACATGCCCCAGGAGGAATCAAATCACTTCTTTACTGATCAGTGATCAATGATATTAAAGATAAAGATGACTGAAAATCAAAGCTGACAAACCGTATTTTTCCAAAGCCTTACGGCCCCCTTATGACCTCTGTTGTTCAGTTAGCCCAGCAGTCTCCCATCACTCCAAAAGCAAGCACAGTTTCATTTTCAGTGAGGATCTTGCCGAATACAGCCCAAATGCTTGCTTTGTATGTAGAATCCTAATCTAAATTTCTCACAGAGTTACAGCTTTGAACGGTACCCAGAGGCAGGCACCACACAGTTCACATTTGTGCTTCCCACTCTAACCTTTTTGATCAATTCCTTTCTTTTACTTAGGCACTGAAAAAATGACAAAGGCTGAATTAAAATTCTGATGTATTGATAAGGCCAGCAATACACCAAACAGCAGCTTGAGAATATGCTCTTTCTAAAGGAAAATCCACATTTAGTCAAGGTTCAAGTATGACACACGTAGTAAAAGGTACACAAAGACAAGAGCAACAGTTTAATTTTAATTGGATGAGAAAACAAGTGCAAGGCTTTGCTACTAATTCTTGAATTTGAGTAATTCTGACTCATGAGGATCAGAGAAATTGGGAGCACGGAGTTAAAGCTGAGTTACCATGACCCCACGATGAAGAGGTATGCTATTTCTCAGGACACACAGCAACATTCTGTGATTCAATGGAGCATGAATGGGACATAAACTCCATGTGCACACTTTGAACATAAAAAATACAATAGACAGTTATTGATCCGTTTTGAAGGAATTTTAAAGATAAAGAGAAAAACCCAATGTGACATTCAGCACACAGAAAAGGGGCACATTTTGATATTCAGCCCACCTGGGCACAAAATGAAGCACATACCCCACTAGGCACCCTGACTAGGTTCCACTGAACCTTATATCTAATCAAATCAAACACCCAGCTCCACAACTGCTAAGCATGCTTTATTCTGCTTTTGAACTGTAGCATTCAAATGCATTAGTTTAATATCCTAGGGATAGCAAGAACAATACAAGACCATAGCCAAAATGTAAATACTGCACTTGTGAACTTAAAACTACTTAAGTTTCAAATTCCCTACCATCAAAGCAGCCTGTTTAACAATTTCCTTGCCAGTGAAGCATCAGAGGTGGAGCAGAAGGAGGCTTTTATTTTTGTGAAATTCTGCTACTTGCTGAGGAGCCTTTTTCTCTGGGTGGGCTCCAGGATGATGGGAGTCAATGCAAAGCCATTAGCCAGTGGTGACACTGAACACAGCCCCAAGAGTCTGGATCATCTGATTGGGCTGTCCACAGCCCACAGCTGGCCAGCTGCAACTCTTCATGAAAATTCAACCTTATTAATTCCCACGTCACTCTTTGATTATCTGACATGAATACTCTCCAAAAGCTCATAATGCAAGGATAAATGAGGAATGCAAAACACAGCGTCTTGTTTGAAAACATTAGCTAACACTATTCCTCAACACGTAGAAGGATGTTTCAAAGGATAGAAGAAGAAATTAGAATAGCTGAATATCAGCCACAAACCTTATCCTAGCGACTATCTCTATTGTATAAACACTCTCTCCAGACCTTCACAGATGCTCCTCCTTCTGCGCTACGCATTTATCTGACTACTCCTAATTAATTTTAATAGCATGACGTTTCGTGAAATAATGCTATGCTACGCTATTTCTAATGCAAGCTGTTTGCTTTTTAATGCACACCCAAAGGAAAAAATACTAAAGCCATGCAACCAAATTACGTAAACTTTCTGAGCAAGACCAGATGTATGCATGCATTGCAGATAAAGTATCAATTCAAGAGAAACACAGGTGAAAAACGTTGCATATACCCTGTTCTCATCTGAGGGGGTTAGAAAGGGATTGCTATACATCCATGAGACATGTGACTGGGGAATGGCTGAAAATAGGGCAGCTTAAGCTCTCTTTGTTCTTTTCCATTTACCCAGGCCACCCTGAATGCATAAAACCCAGTCATGAGTGTTTGATGAGTACCAATTTAAACAAAAATATTTTCTATATTTCTTTAAAGGCTGCTTGTTTATTTAATGTTCTTGCAATAGAAAAGCTAACAAAAGCTTTGCATTCGATAGTAAACAAAGCCTTAACAAATATTATAATTTGCAGAGTTGAAAAGTGAAAAAATTTTCTCAAGGTAACTTTTCATTTTCTAACTCAGCTCTCATTTAGTGGTAAAAAAAAGTTTCTTGTCCTTTCCAGTATAGGCTGCAGGAATATATATATGCAGTTTTAGAAATGTTTTAATTTATCTAGATTTATTAGAGCAATACTTGTGTGGTTTCTCAAAACACTGCAGACTATCCATTCACTTGTCCAAATATACAAATCCATTCTATATTTCTGTGTTGGAGCCACAAATCTGAGAGGAAAGTTCACAGGACACTAATTGACATAAAAATCAGGTAACGTTGCCTTTCTCAAAGGCCTTCAGCCTTAGGACTTCACTAATGAGATCAAGTTGAGGAATGTGTCAAATTTATGAAGAAATTAAGTTAATTACATGTGAGGATAATCCATGCACAGTAGGAAAAATTAATAAAAAAAGTAAACAGTTAAGCTGAGTAGGCCATGATGAGAATGGCTAGGAAGAGTTAAGGATTTTTTGAAGGGATATAAAAAAATATTCCCACAACTTATACATGGAATGAAGGATATGTCTACTGAAACCAGGTTTTCGACTTCTGAAAAAGAAAGGGAAGAAGAGACTAAGTCTTCAGATCCTACTTTTTATCAACATTTTCACAGATGTCATTCTACTATTTGCAGCCAGAATTCTTCCTTTATGTCTGTAAAGAAACTTCAAGATAAGAGACTAGCACAGCAGGTTAAACACTTTTTCCTTCCAAGGCCTTATTTTAATTTCTGTCAATGCTGATTAGGTCAAGAATGGCAACACTGGTGAGGTTTCAAAGCCCCAGGCAGGCAGAGAGATCAGTTTGCTCTGCTGCTAAAATCATTGAATTAGAAAATATAATAGCTGGATATATAAATAGTTGGGTGTCATTATTCTCCATCAGCAGTTGCTAGACAATAAGCTCACATGTATTTGCACAGATTTTCAGACATCTGCACTACTGCAGCATCTCTCTACTACCTGTGGATGTAAACCCTTTAGGACAGATCCCAGACAGGTGGAATTACATATTGCATTAGTTGGCAATGAAAAGCTGTTTCAGAAAGTGTTATTCTGTCAGGGATTTGAGATTTGTATCACTAAATAACGTACAGCAGATATAATTGCAGTATGGGCAGTCTTGAATTGGTGTAATTCTCTACCTTTTTTGTGCCAGCCCAACTGGGTGAACCTCAGGCCCCTATTTAAGTTAGTTTCTGTACATTTAAATCTCCAATTCAGTTAATTATAAGGATGGTGATTCATTTTTCAACGAATAAAGTACTCAGTGAGAAAGTGCAAGCTTTTTTCCTCTGCATGGTGTCAGCTCTTCAGAAGTTCAAGTATTCCATTTTAATACTAATACTTGATATATGCATTTATCTTTAAAAGGTGAAACGTTCTGCCCCCTTTTCTAAACATTAAGAACTATCTACTGACTAGGGCTTTGCCAGAGAAGAATATAAAATAACCCACTGCGTACTTCTCACATTTCCCCTAGTGAAGACAGAGAAGCCAGCAGTGTTGGTAGAGCCATCACCACTGAAAAAACTGTGATATCTAAGGCCACACAGACAACGTGAAATGAGAATATCAACGCTGGCTAAACCTGTACAACAAAAGACCTTTAAGTGACACTGGTTGAAGTTAATTACAAAGCCTGTAGAATAAAGTTGGTAGGAGAGGAGAAATCATCCTTCTCTGAGACAAGAGAGCAGCCTTCCACTCAGCAGTCAAAGGAGCATGCCAGGAGCCCTGACAAGACGAGGATCTATTCACAACAGCACTGAACAGACACCTACACTCTTACCTGAAAATTATTGTGATTTCAAAACATGCTTCAGAACAAGGACACCTTCCCTCTGTCTGTACAGATCCAACCAGCAGCTCACCCTCCTAAACGAAGAAAATAGTCATTTATCTGCCATTCACCTTCATTTCAACCACGACACCAAGCTACCACCACGTGGATGTTAGCATCACTAAACCATATTAGAGAAGTTTTATTCATCATCTGAGAGAAGTTCTGCCATAACTATGACGTTTTTACTGCTGTTTGTATTGAATAAATACCAGGGGTCTTATTTCTGAAAAATACATCCTCATTATTCTTTTATGTGGTGTTCCAACACTGGTAAAAGAATAATGAGGATGTATTATTCAGTTCTTTAATTTTTCCTTTTGCAATTTAGTTGAACACATCTAATAACTAAAAATCTTTATTGCCTCTTCCAAAATAGCCACGCTCTTATTTTTTAATAAGTAACTTCTCTATATATTGTTTGCCCTATAATAATATAGGTTGTTGCTCTATTTCTCATATGTGTAATTTCAGGAAAAGACTAGCAAATTCTTCTTCTAAAGCTAGATAGACTCTTCATCGCTGCAGTTATCACTCCTGAATGTCACAGGATGAAAATACTACTAGGTATTTCCACTGCACCTTAAAAAAAATGGACAGAAAGGCGACAGGTCAGGGATTAGCTAATAGAAACATTACATAAATATGTCAGATTTTTTAATCTCTTTCTCAGCTTGCTGCAATACCCACAACAAGGCTGTTTAAGATTAATATACCACCAGGAACATTTCATAAGTAAATATTTTGTTCTTTTCCCCTCATTTTGCACACTCAAAATGTTTTTGAGTTATATCCTTTTTCAGAATTCTTCACAAAAGCAAAAAGACTTCCTTTAAAATATAAGAAAGTAGCCCACTGCTCACAACCATTAATATTTTAAAAGACAGTCTCATATTATGAGTTTGTGGTTTCTGTATGCATGGAACTATCTAAACACTTTACCATCATGGTGAATGTGTGAGCAATTCCAAGCCCTTTTTCGATTATGGAACTGTAAGGAATTAAAAATAATGATGAGACAACAGTGAAATTAAATGATCTTTTGGCATAAGTGATAATGAAGAAATTTCTATTCTTATAGGAATTCACAGTACGGCCTTAACAGAGATTGAACAATTGGCAGAGGAAATAATAGAGCAACCTGAGAAATGCAAGTGCACTGAATTGCCACCATATGGTTCTTGTTCCAATGTTATGGAATAAATGAACTACAGAATAGCAGAGTTCCTGAACAGTAACTTAATGAATTTAAAAGTAGCAGCACTTTTCCAGTTTAGAGGCTCTCTTGTTTTACCTGAGTCTTCCAGTGGAGCCAAGAGAGATCTCAGGATACAGAGCCAGGGGGATAATCTTAGTCTGAAGAAGCTACTTGAGAGCCTAATTAAGCATAAAATAGTGTAATTTTATTCTAATTGGTTCACATTAGAACAACTTGTGCTAGAAACAATACTGTCTTTGCCACCAATTAAGCATATATGACTGAAGTTAAGAACAGTAGAGAAATGTGACCAAATAGCTCAAAAGGCAGCCTGTGCCTTATCACCCGCCCTGTGGACCACCAGAAGCATCTGAAGAACCACCAAGAAAAGTGCTACAGGTCTGCAGGGCTTTTTTTTTTTTGCAGAGAGTGAAACACTGGTCTCATCTCAAGCAATGAACTAAACAATTAAAATAGCAAATTACAGTTCTATCTTGTTAACTTGCATATTCAAATAATTTTAACATCTATTTTGATCATCCCTACCCAATCAGCTGTCTTACTTTGTATAACAAGCATTCACCTTGGTGGAAGTGAGATGCATGGTCAGGCCACTGCTGCCTGCTGCAGGAAGAGCATCAAAGTGTCTCAACTCATCAGCATCCCTGGTGGGAATGGAACAGCTCCTTCAGAGCTCTTACTGCATCCATTTAACCCTTTTCTGTAATTTTTAAAGTACAAAGTTTCAGATCAGTCTTTCTATGTATCTGTGTATCTTCTCGTGTAGATTTATTTTTCTTCTAACTCCAGACAATAACTCATTTCCTTCAGAGAAACTCATAGATATTCACAGCTAACCCAGCTCCCACTACACAGCTCTGCTCTTTTCTTTTTTTCTCTTTAAAATGCAATTAACATCCTGTTGATAGAATCCATAATTCCACAGACTTGTGTGTCATAGTATCAACTTATCAGTGAAATAGTTTAACCACAGGAGAAATCTCAGAGAAATCTCTTCCTTAAATGTTTATTCTGCTACATTAAACTATGAGAGTGTATGTGTGTGGGAGCATGCCTTTGCATCCAAAAAATTCATGAGGAATTGATTGAGTGTAGCTTCCCAGAGGAAGTGTGAAACAGGTAATTCAGCCCGTGCTTTCAATGGGAATTTGAATTAACTTACAAATCTGGTCAGGTACATCTGAGATGCTGACAGGACTATCCTTCCAGTTCCAGACTGCGTGTAGTTGAAATCTCATCTACAAAGCAATCTGGGTTCAGGTCTCCCTCCTGCAGTAATCCACACGCTTTTTAATATCCCCTGGAGGGTGGATAAAAAAGTTATCCCTCCTCTTCTTTCCCAAAAAGATTTCAAAGATGATGCTTTCATCTTGACACTGGAACACCATTTTTTAAACATATCTCAAAGTTGCAGTGTTTATAGGGGAAAAAAATGCATTCTGAACTACTTAATTATTTAATTTCCACAACTGGTGGAATTTAAAAGGATGGAATTAATCTAAGGGAGACAGATTTGCTGTTGCTTATTTTCAGTGAAGCCGCAGGAAAATAAATGGGTTAAAGACCCCTTTATGAAAAGTGTACTAAAATACCAGAATACATAAAAAAGAGACATTATTGAAAAAATACTTAAAAAAGTTCAAATGAAGAGAATATTAAAAAAATTAAAGACATATAAAATACTACAGATTTTCATTACAGCATTTGTAAAAGTCTAGCGCAAGTGCATGAATCCAACTACATAAAGCAAGAGTATTTAAATCAGCGAAGCGTTCTTAAACACTGTTATTAAAAGTACTTGTACAGGTTCATTTACAAAAATGTTTACAATGAAAGGTTATTTAACTGCTTGAGAGCAATCTGAAGTTCTTTTAATAATGTTTTTTGGAAACCTGAAATATCATTAAATCTTCAGTGGAAAAATAGCTTTGATAATTTGGACCTATATGTTTTTAATATTCTTTTGCCTGTTTTGTCTGAACATAATTCATTAAACTGAAAGACGTAAATCTAATTTACTACACTGCTAGAGACTGAATAGAAGTGAGAGGTCTCACTTCCAAATGTCTCCTTTGTATATGGCCACTAAAAGCTTATATTGATCCACTTTTGGTGTATTGGAGCATTTTTCTTGATCTAAAAAGACTTTAAAATACTTGTTTGCATATCTTTGGCAGAAGTATAACATAATGAAGTAAAAGAGGAAACAAATATTTGCAAAAGTAGAAGATAAAAGAATAAACCCACTACAACATTCCACCAGAACAATCTGACTTGACTCACATCTTCTGTACAATTTCTAGATATACGTAATACCTAGAATGCTGTCTAGAATTTCAGTTACTTCAGTGGCAGAATTGTCCTTAAGAGGAAAATCAGAAAAGAACAAACATCCTTGAAAGACTAGTGAGACTGATTGGGATAAAATTATAATCCCAAGAGAGAAATCCTAGCTCTATTACAAACAAATAATAAAGTCTTTCACTAATTTAATGTAAAAATTGCAGTCTAAAAGCATGAACAGCAGCAGCAGCATGGCACACCCTTGCCAGAAATAATGCAGCTTCGCTGTAAAAGCTGCCATCAGGGGGAAATACTCAGCATACAAAAACATTGCCTTTCATTGCAGCTTTGCATTGAAGGTTATTCAGCGTAATTCAAACATAACATTAAAACCATCTCGTTAGAGCACAATGATCACTCAGCTGTGTCCATAGCCAACAGAGGCAAAAGGAAAGACTGGTATACTATGACTGTTACGAGAAATTGTTCTGTTAGTGAGCATTTGACCTGTAATACTTTGTTCTGGAAACAGAACGGCTATTTGAAACAGAAAATACCTTGAAGTTTAGAACTAATTTCCCAAATCAATAAAGTAATCAAATTTCTGCCTAAGACTGCGTGCAGTCTCATTAAAATCACCTTTCTGCTCACCTTCTCTCTCATGCACTCCGTTACAAACCACCCCACAAAAAACAGTGCACCACAATGAAGGCGTGGAACAGTCGAAGTGAGCGGGTGCCGAGGGCTGGCAGGGAGAACAGGGCTATCCCAAGGCCAGGGCTGGTGTGGCAGTCCTGTCCCTGCAGCCCTTTGACCCTTTGCTGTCTGAGCTACAGCGAGCACAAAGTCACCGTAGGCTTTGCAGAGCTGGGGAGTCTGCCCAAGCCTCCCTGTCCCAGCTGAGGCTCTCCAGCTTCAAAATCACCCTTGCCTTAGGAAGGAAGAGGCACCCATGGTAAGCAGAAGAGTGCAAATTCTTCAGCCATCAGTTCTGCCAGACACTGCCCATTTTTCCCTGTGTTTTCCTCCCCTGAAACAAACAGGGCACCAGAAAGCAGCGATACCTGGCCACAGGCTCTTTCTCATAAACACTGGAGAAGAAGATTGAAAAGAAAATTTGACTGTATTCCTCAAATATTTCAACTTGGCTCCCCCATATGCCTCTAGGTAGTGCCAACCCTTGCCAGGAATTAGTACTGTAACTAGAAGAGAAGGCATTGTAGTATGAAAATAGATCACACATATCAGAAAGATTCCGTCTAACGAATCCTATTTAATAACATCCATCTACACCTCCTGTAAAATCTGGTTTAGAGATTTCTGATGGGGCATAAAAAAATGCACAATAGCTCCAGCAGTTATAAGAGATAACAGATTGCTCTGGAGATAATTCAGTACACGCTTAAAAACAGCACAGCTGCTGCTGAGCCTCAGAAATGCCCACTGTCAGTGCCCACCCCCGCAGTCTGTGTTGCTCCAACCCAACACACAGGTGCAGTCCTTATTGCTCACCTTCAGAACGACGGCCTGCTTTTCTGGTTTGTTTTGGGATATTTTCCTCCTCGATGAAACAGTAGACATCAATGTCCCAAAAGAGTCGTTGCAAACTCTAAACGGAGAAAATTAGGAATGTTTAACTGGAAGAAAGACCCACATTAAAAATCTCACCCACAAACACCAGCTGAGAAATGAGTAGGGTTTTTTTTAATCATCATTCTTGAAAACAATTGATTTAATGAAACAAATACGCATGGAGTTTACAAAAATATACCCTTCAAATTTCAAAAATATTTCCTAAAATATTGTAAAAGTCATAATTTTCATATCAGACTTTACAAATGGAAATTATCAATGATTGACTCTATTTTCAAACATAATGTTCATTTCAATAAAAATGAGTTAAAAAGATGAAATTTTAAGAAAATTTTTTGAAAGAGTTTATTAATCTTTTTCCATTTTTCTTATTTAAATTGAGAGAGGTTTTTTGTTTAGTTGGTTTAAACTTAAGGTTCCCCACTGGCAAGTGAAGTTGTGCTTAAAAGTGAAAGTGCAGAGATCAAAGAAATCAAAGAAAATTGGCCGCTAATTGAAACCTCAAAGTTCAGATGTCTGCCTGCAATGCATAATAAAGTTTAAGAATTTGACCTATATTACAATTCCCTTAAAAAAAATAGATCTTTCAGGAAAACAAAATAAAAGCAGTTTCATATGCTGCCTCTACATGGGAAATAATGAGAATTAAGCAAATGGCTGTGATGTTTTGGCAAATACGAGATAGGTTGGAGGGGGGAGGATTTGCAGACAGAATAATTTAATACCATTTGGGGATTATATGCCAGTTTTCATATTTTTTTCAATTTAATTTAATATACCAAGCAATGTGACCTATATAATATTAACTAATCATCTTAGTTATGAAAATTAATAATTACCGATGTTAAACCAGTGGCCCTTATTACTCATAAAGAGATAATTGTTTTTTTCAATCCTGACTGGTACTTAAAGATCTTATTATATTACGATTCTGTTTATTATTTTCCTTCCACAGAAAAAAAAATGGTGAGGAAACAAGCCAGAAAAAAAGGGTCTGAAGACCAAACCTGGGGCACTGGCATGTCTTTCCACAGAAAGTGACCTTCACAAAAATTAGGAACAAAGAAGAGCATCAGCAGCTTTGTTGCAGGAGTAGTGACAAAAAGCAGAAGGCACTAGGTGACCGGGAAGGAATGTGTCAATTAGGGTGGTAAGTGTTGCATGGATGGGTTTCAAAAAGCGCCTACATGACAAAACCTGAAACCCTGTGTTTATTTCAAGTGCAACGTTTAAGAGCAAACTTTCAATGTGTAACATGGTGAAATGTTCTCTCTGGCCCAGATCCTCAACAACCTGTCCACTGGGCAAGACAGTTTCCGTTGTCAAATGTGCTCTGTGGGGGCCACATGCTAAGGACACCACGGCAATGGGTGGGAGCATCCACATGGCAAAGGCTGACCGCAACTTTGGATTCAGGACCCAGAAAAGGAGGATCCGGGTCAGAGCAGGTACAGCGTGAGAGGAAAAATAAAAGCAATTTACATTATCTGAGCTTCACTGTAAATCAAGTGCATCTACATTCTCAGAAAAGAGCTAATTTCAATGATTGTCTGACAAAGCCTGGGAAGCAAGTCTGGATGTGGGCATGCTCTCAGCAGGCACCAGCCTGAAGTCTCTGACTGGACTTAAAAGATTAAGGCTAGTCAAAACCACAATTTTGCATCATAACTTTATTTACCCTTCCCCTTTGGGTACAATACATTGCTCTAAGAACTGCTGAAAGTCAAATATTCTAACAACTTTAAAAAGCAGACTAGAGTGAAAGAAGACACAGCTGTAAGAACTCAGATATCTGGGGTTCAATTACAGTGAGTAGTGTGATTTCCTGATCATCACTGACCCTCAGACAGATGTTTCATGACACAGCAGAAGGCAGCAACACCTCTGAATTCAAGACAACCTGAAACCCAGAGTGACGCATATTTCTAGAGAACAAGAATGGGGTTGGAAGGCAACATTTATCTTGAAAGTTTGCAGGAAAGAGTAAAGCAAGATTCATGAATCATTAGGAAAGATATTTTAGGAGATAAAATACAATCCTTCTGCAAGGCAACATGAAAGATAAGGATATATTCTATGCAATGTTGTAAGAAAAGTAACTTTCAATTTTAAGGAGGTCTACAAGTGCTTTTCCTGATCTGTATTCTACTATCCAGTCCTTTTAGTACGTTGTTTGAAATATCCACGCATTAAAATAAATGTACATATTTGCAATCTCAGCATTAAGTCCATTTTTACTCCAGCTTAAAATTCTCTTCAAACATGAAAGAGAACACAGTCAACGCTTCAAAACTCAGGAGCCAAATTGTCCGTATTGATATAATTTACGCAATTTTTGGAGACCTGAGTACCGAGTTCATTGGTTGATTTAACGTAGGCCAGAAGATGCCTTCCACTCAGAGAGGTGTCTTTGCTTCTCTGTGTTTATCTAGCAAACTCACATTCACAGACTATTGCCAGAGGATGCCACAGACTTAACAGAGAGTCTGTTCTACTAAATTTTTATGACATCAGACTCCCACTGGGTCTTCCATATGTGGATTTATGTGGACTGGATAAACCTTAAAGCAACAATTATCTTTTACAAGTTGTCATTAGAAAATTATGGTTTACATTTTTAGAGGGGTCTAAGGTAGTTTTGTTATAAAACTGCACCAAAATCCACCAAGAATTCTTCAGCTTGACTGTTAATTAACCTAAGACCATGATTTTTTTTTTTTTTTGAATGGAGTTCATGAGCAAAGATAAGCTAAAAATTCCGATATTTCATTTAAGATGAAAGCCAAATCTCTACTTTGCTGTTCAAAGGAACAACAACAAAAAAAAAGGTATCTCTTTCTTTAAAAGACAAAATATCAAGAGTTTATGATGAACTGAAAAAAAAAGATCATTCGCATGGTCAGATGTAAGTTAATGCTGTTCAAAGGCTGTTCGGTGTTTAACAACAACAAAAAACCTGATAAAAAGCCTGGTCTCAGATTTATGGATCAATTCCAATCAGTCAAAAATTCCTTTATGCAGCTTTAAAAAAAAAAAAGTTACCTGTAATGATGGACAAAGCCACTACAGGCTCATTATTTTTACTGTAGTAGAGAAAGGATATTAAAATTTATGAGTAAAATAAAATTGTCCCCAAGCCACAGATATTGCATGTAATAGGTGCTCATTCACTGCATTCTTCTTATGTTGAAGAATGCAAAAAGTACAGGTTATGCTAAATTACAAGCATATAAATAGAGTGAGACGGCTCAGATAGCATATAAAATATAAAATTACACAAAATTATTTTTTATTACTAGCACAGATTCACATTTCTTCATGTGCTTTGTTTCCTGTTGTTTCTGTTGTTGCACCAATTTATCTGTATTTAAAATACAAGCAGATTGTACTTGCAGTTAGACAATGCTATTAATGGCTTTAAAAGAAAATTATTTCCCATCATTCCCCGTTTGTACTTCAATCTTTATTTGGTTTCAACAGCAAAGAATTTTGAATTCGAATCTAGGTATTCTGAATATATTCTACCTTATAAAAAAAACCACTGAGGACTAAATTCTATTTCACAACTCAAAGATTCAGACTGCTATAATTTAGCAGTGATATTTTCAGAAAAGTATAAAATGTTCTTAAAAAGTTCTTTTTCAAAGTAAATCTTCATTCACATTGCTAGTATCTTGGGAGATTTTCTGCACCAAAAAAAAGGAAAAAAATCATTCTTGTCCAAATAAATTTAAGTAGTTAATTCCCTTCAGTTTCTTTTTTGAACTTCTTCTTAATACTCACATGTACATCTCCTTTACAGCTCCTGTCACAGCTTCATTACTGGAAACACTTTAACAGGCAAAGCTAACCTCTGCCGATTTTTTAAATTGGATATGTGTCAATTATGTTAAGTTTTAGTCTTAAATAAACTTGTAGGCACATGAAGCTGCTGCACAACCAGTTGCAAGTTGCTAGTTTTGTGAAGACCCATTATTAAGGTACCCATTTCCACCTTGAAATTTTTAATACTGACAATATTAGGGCAATAATTCACATCTTTCAACTGCTTGGCTCATTTTAGTCCTATGGTGGAAGCTTTTTTTTCTCCTCTCTAAATAGTTATTCCTTTTTCTTCCACAGTGCTGGAGAATTTAAGAACATTCTAATCCAGAAAAGGAACAATTTTTGTTACCAGTCATAAGCTTGGAAAGCAAAACTTCTTTAGAAACCAAATGTTCAAATGTTAGCATAGAAGTCAATTTCTTTTATATAAAATATGTTACCATTAATAATAAAACTTAGGAGCCATCTTAACTGAAGAACAGTTACGTAAATGAGTGATATGTGACTAGAAATATAGTCATTTCAACAATTGGTGGAGAAAACTGAGAAACACATTAATCCCTCAAAAAAATACAATTCCTTAAATATTTCTGTTGGCTTTAAAAACTGAATCAGTATCCAAACTGAATAATCACATGTGCAGGACAGACAGTGCCCTGGTCCAGTTGTTTCTCTAAGTTTGGGGATGAGGTTTAGTTTGGTTGGGGCTTGAAGGGGGCTTGCTGTGTTTAGTTTTACTTTTACAAAAAATAGAATATGTAATCCAAAAAACAAGATTCAGATAGAATTAGCTGTTCAGACTGTTTACAAAAGCCTGAATCACTGTATATCACAGTTTCAGACATAAGGTATGCCTTCACCAGGCATATTATTTTAAAACACATACACAAAAAAAAGCATTGCACAGAATTTATTGAAATAATACATACCCAGAGCCCACTATTAGCTCCAACCTAACAGAAAACAGTGGTGAGGTACAATTGGATAAAATGGGATGAATGGGAGTAGCATTTTGCCCAGTCTTAGTTTATCCAGTTGTTATGAAAAATGTGGAGAAGGACTGAACAAGATAAAGATTCTGAACTAAGATCAGAAGAAAGCTACTGACATGAGAGTGATAATAATGCATAATATGTCTAATCCTGTACAACTTGTACTGCATTATTAAACTGCATAGTAGTTATATACAATAGCAGCAATACTGAAAGAATCAAGGCAGTGGTTTTTGGCCTTTATTAGTACAGTTGGGGGGGGGGAAATCTCTGTATTTTGTGTTTTGCTTCCAAGATTGACATTTTCTGAAAGCCCACATTTACAGCTCTGTTCTCCACTTGAGCAGATGGTGGCTCTAGCAAGTTGTCACCACCCACACCAGTCCTGCAAAAACTGCCCTCTACGAAAGGTGGCAGCTGTTATATTCCTTTTATGATCATAGAGTCACAAAATGGTTTGGGTTGGAAGGGACCTTAAAGGTCATTTAGTTCCACCCCCCTGCCATGGGCAGGGACACCTCCCACCAGACCAGGCTGCTCAAGACTCCACCCAACCTGGCCTTGAATGTCTCTAGGGATGGGGCAGCCACAGCACCCCTGGGCAACCTGTGCCAGGGCCTCCCCACCCTCATGGTGAAAAATTTCTTCCTAATGTCTAATCTAAACCTTTCCCCTTCAAGTTTAAAGCTGTTTCCCCTCATCCTGTCACTTCAGGCTCCTGTAAAAAGTCCCTCCCCAGCTTTCTTGTAGCCCCCCTTCATGCACTGTAAGGCTGCTAATGATACATCTTGTCTGTGCTACTAATTGTGTCAATACTACTCAAATGTACTGAAAGGATTGCTTACAAATTTAAATAACAACAGAATAGTTTAGGACTAAAATGTTGCTTCTTCACTGTAAGGACTTTGCAGGGGAGGTATTTGGTTTTTTTTAATAGGAGTTTGAAGAGAATTATGTTTCCTCCCCTTCTGAATTATCATGCTGGGAGGAGGTTTAACTTAACTGCAGAGCAGCAACTACTGAAGTTATTACAAAGATAAATTTAAGGGATTATTTCAGAAGAGCAAGGCAAATGGGTCTTTGCCAAGTTTGGGATTCATTTTATTGAAAAACACACAAAGAAGATAACATAAAATTAATGCTCCCAGCCCTGCCCCACCCCACCCCCCTTCCAAATCACCCAATCCACCACAGACACACAGGATGGGGACTCCAAGAGAAAAGAAATCACCCTTTCATGCCCTTTAAACCACAAACCAGAAACACCAGGTAAACCTACTTAGACCTCTGGATGTGCTATCCCTACCAGAACAGCGATCAGGAGATGGAAAGGGTCCCTCAGAAACAGCCCACAGCAAACCACGGGGAGCATATGCCATCTTCAGAGCAGTCAGGAGCCATCTAGCTACTGCCGACCTCTCCCCAACCACGGGAAGATGGGATTCAAGGAAGAACTTGAGGCCAATTCTTCAGGATCTACCTTCCTCACCACCGTGGCCATCCTGGCTACATCCATGCCGAGAAAAGAGCCATTAAACACCACTCTCCACAGTACAAGGGAAGTCAGGTTGCCCAAACTTAGCTGTGCTCCTAAAGCAAACTTAGATGGACTGGAAGACTTCAGTACAGCCCTTTGTACTTTTTAGATAAAAGTGCATTTATCATTAAATACATAGAATCCTAGAGCTCTACAAGAGGTGTGCTTTTTATTTAAAAACCTATATTGCTTCACTGTCACCATATGAAAGGAATGGGAGGCTGTGAATAAGACAAAAATTACAGACTGCATCTTCTGTATTTGACTATATGGCTGTCTGTTTTCTGCCCTCTGTCACATTTCTTGAGTGTCTTCATTTTTACCAGATGGGCAAGTACTCTGTGTGTTTGGGTTTTTTTTTTACATTCACAGCTGAACTGTCTCCGTTACTTTTATCTTAACTTTCTTCACCTTTCTTTGGTTGTCTTTTCACTTCATTCTACTTCTTCCAGCTAGTGAAAAAAACAGCCTGCCAAAGGTGAGAGGAACATACAAAGAACAAAGAGCAAAGACTAAAGGATACAACTAATGCTGTGGAAAAAAAAATAAAAAATAGTTTCAGCAAAAATAAAATCCAGAAGTTTTGACATAATCACACAGCAATGTGTAAAAAAAAAATAAATCTGTAAATGCTACTCCAAATACTTTGTTGGGTTTATTTTAATATTACTCCCTGTTAAAAACTCATCCTGCTTTCTTTTAACCAACCAATGTCAGGCATTAAGCTTCTCATTAAGATTTTTTTCAGGTAGGAAATCTAAACCACAAAAGAATCTACAGGGCTGTGAGATAAATTTCAAACCAGCAAAACCAAGGTCACAATGCTGTTGTAAGAACGAGCAGCTTTAGGCTTAAAGGACTTTGAAAGAATATCAAGCATTTATAAATCATAAGAAAGCCATACAGCATCTTAAAAGATCATGTGGTGCAAATCCCATCCCAAAACACATCAGATACTGCAATATTCAACACACTGTTTTCTATTTTGATCCTATCATGCACAACCTGGACTCTAGCACTGAGCCCAAAGGCTTCAGTCATAGCACTACTTGCTCCAGTCTGAACAAGATGTACACGGATCCTTGACCAGGCCTAAGACTTCTTCCTGCTGGTTTATCGTCCCAGCCTGCACTCTAAAAAGTTCTGGGAAGGGGAGCTTGAGTGCTTTTTACTCGGATTTGGGGTCTGTTCTTTTCTTTCTGTGGATTTTGGATTTGGAGTGAGGAGGGGAGTAGGAGGATATTATTTTGTTTTGTATTCTTTTTAAAATACCAGAGTCTTGTGACGTCTCTCCCTTAACCTTCTTTGTTAGATTAATTATTTTCAGCAAATTTTCAGACCTGAGATTATTCCTGCATCTCTCCTGCTGCCTTTGGTCTATGTATTTCGTGAAGTGCAGTGCCAAAAAGAGTAGTGCTGCAGCTGAAAGCCTTACTGACGCTCAGGTGAAAGAATTACCTTTGCTTATGTCGCAGCTGTCACTCATGTTAATACACACATCCAAGAAGAATGTATGTTTGATTTTCCACAATTCTAACATTCATCCACAATTTACTCATAGAAAATTACTTTTCCCTGCCCCAAGATACCTTATAAGGGTAAGTTAATAAAATTTTTAAAATAAAGGTCGGAGGGAGAGAGAGAACCAGATCAAATAATGCTTTTATTCTCAGGAAGCTTGGGATCTGTTGCAGACTCGCTTGCACACTGTGAATGTCCAGATAAACAAAAAGCTTTTACTCTGCAGATTAAGATACAATAAACAGGCTGAAAGCAGGCTAGAATCCTGAAATGCTAAGCACTGCTTCACCATTAAACCTCTTAGTAGTCCAAAGATCTCACTTTTTTAAAAGAGCTAAAATTTGAAAAGTAACTGAGGAATTGAATGGAAGTTGGCAGATTTTTTAAAGTTATCATTCAACTCTAGTTCTGGGAAAAGCACATCTGCCAGAATCTCACAAATTCAAAGAGGGAGAAGCCTTGAAAAACCTACTTGGCTTCAACTCTCTGTGAGTGGTCCTGCACACAGGTACAACTCTGCAAAGGACTTGTATTGGGAATCAAAACAGGAAATCATCCTTGCATCTTGTCTGTTGCTGAACCTTTACCTTGAGAAGATTATGCTACAAAACAAGATTGTATTTCATCCTCTTATGTGCAGAAAGGAAGCAGAATCTCTCATTATTAGGTGTTGGACTTGATAATCCTTGTGGATCCCTTCCAGTTCAGGGAATTCTGTGATTATTACAGACAATGGGACTCAGTGCAGACTCCTAAGTATTTAAGAAAGTGTGCTATTTTCTTCCAGGCACAATAAAAATATTTAGGACTTCTTTTTGTTTATCCCACTTTCCTTGACGCTTCATGAAGATTAATGGACTCTCTTTACATACCTTATCTCTAAGGAAGCCTGACCTTCAAAACAGTTATGAAATGGAAGTCAAGAACTCTTCCATCATCATTAGTTTTACGTTAATCCTAGAATTTTGTCAGTTTGGCTGGTGGTTGTTTTGGTTTTTAGTTTTAGCTAGCTCACTCAATGCACAAGGAGACATTTTACACGTCCTGAGTGAGGGCGCAGCTGCTGCATCACTCACCAGCCATCACAGACAGCAATTGCTGTAGTAAATAGGCAATAAATTATTCACCAAGCTCCATGTAAAAGAAAGTTCAGATATCTGTCCGGAAAATGCTATTAACTAAATACCTAAGGAACCAGACACAGTCTCAAACCTATTGACCACAGCTCAGTGTATGTATCCAACAGATCAACCTAGAATACAACTGTATTTCAACAAGCAAACCCCCGAGGTGTCCCAAAACCAAAAGCAGATGTTCAAGACATTGGTCTGCCTTTGTAGTAAAGTAGTTACAATACATACAGAAAAACACATTAACAACATGAGCAACCATCTAATAGCAACATGAGTCTCTTCAATTTGTATTCCTCACTGTAGTTTCAAATTAAAAACTATGAATTTTAAGTGAGATTCTCTGAATTTATATAAAAATAGAAATCACTCCACTCCTGCAGTACTAAAGCACTGAAGTAGCTTTTCCCTACTCTTCTGCAACATCAGAAAAAAAAATTCTGACTCAGTCACAGGTTAATATCAGAGGCCAACTTTCAAAATCTATAGTAAAATTTTACTGACCTCATAAAAGTAGTCAACTGTTAAAATAGCTTTGAAGTACTTTTAAAATCTACCAATGTATGTACAAGTATATCTTGCCTGGAATTGCTATGGCAATAACCATAAAATTAGGATAACATATAATACCAGTAAATAATACTGCATTTCAGAGCATAACTTTAACAACATGATTTCTGCTTGCATCGGGCTATTTTAATTTCTCTCCACACAGTTTTTCCTCATCCATCAATCTTTCACTTCACAGAGCATAAAGCCAATGGCAGGGGTATCACACAATCTCATCCCAATAGCCTTCCATTCCCCCCATTCTCTTTCGTAAAACAGGAGATACAAAGGAACCTTTCAACCCAAATATCACATAAAACAAGAGAATATACAAGAAAGCAGCTTTGTGCAGTGAGTTTCATCTAAAAGGGAATACCTATTCAGTGTATTATTCCCTGGCTACCTGAATAACAGTGAGGAATTGCAGGAGATTCATGAGACACTGGTTGACTTTTTTTTTTTTTTTACACCATGAAAGATGAGGCCTCCTTTTCTGAGAAACTAATTTTGAAATGACGTGTAGATGCAGTAATTGAGGGCAGAAAAAAACCCAAGGCAAAGTTATGAATAGGCATTTTGTAATTTCCATTTTCTCTTTGAGATAGATTCCTTTTTTATCTAGTATGAAGGACAGAAATCAGCTCCTGCCGCAGCGCACAGGCTGCTCTGGCTGCTGCATCCCAATGACTTTGCCCTGGCATCAGCAGGGCAGAAACAACACTGCTTCTGAACACAAGTGACAGTCATTGCAGTAACCAAAGGAGGAGCATCCACTACTCATAAATCCACAGGTAATCTCACATTGTTATAGCTGCAGCGCCTGTGCTTCCTTATTGTCACTTACAAAAATAGTTTTTATTACAGCCTATTCTGGGTGAAGGTCAAGCAAAAGAGACAGGACTGGAAACTTAAGCCTTCTAAATGGAGACAGTACATGATGCAAATTCCTTTAATACAAATACTTCTGCCTGCAGTAGAAGCCTTGACCTAGAAAACTCCTGCATCTTTGGCTTTCCAGGTTTGAAATCATTCACTCTATATGCAAGAATTCACCAAAGACCTTTCTGACCTGAGTCGCACAAGCATTTGTTCCAATAAATGGAGACAGTTTTTTCTTACGGAGCACTTTACACTGGGGCTTGCACTGTGATCACCAGACAAGGTTATTAAAGAATCAGAGAATGACTTGACAGGCTACAGAATACAAAGCCTTTACCTATCACAGCTCTATTGTTTAGCTTTCTAATTTACAGATTACAACGGTGGAAAAGTTAATTATTTTCAAATATAAAAGAAAGGTGTTAAATTGTCTGAAAAAAATACTAAGCATTCTACAGAGAAAAGAACATAAAAGGCAGCTTCTTTTCTAAAAATGGTACCTGCTTAGGAAATGGCCACAGAGGAACATTAAGCAACTCAATATAACCAGTAAATCCATCTAAAAGAGTGGGGGCAGCCAGGGTCATAATTATTACCCCTGAGTCGTTGCTAATATATGAGAAACAGCAAAAAAATGTTGATTGATTGCTATGATTTTCTGGCAGCTGCAGTTTCTGAGGCATGAAATACATTAGCATTACATCCTAACGTCTTTGATAATTGTTCAGAGCTAATGCTTGTCTTCTGAACAAGGCATATTGTTTATTCACAATGAAGTCACTGGCTGTAAAAATTAAACATGCAGCAAATAATTTTACTCCACTTTTCTCCCCACAAAATTACACTTCTTTGAAGGACAAAAGAAGAAACAACTCACACCATTAGCAATTGATAGAGGTCTAATTTAATGTGCATTGTCCAAATACCTTTGCCCTTTACAGGTTATTAACTGTAACAAGCTCCTGGGTGGATTTATTGCATCATTACGCAGCAACTATAGAAATATTTCTGGTAGAAAAACCTACAGTGAAGCATCAGCTCTGTTTAAAGGAACATTTCAGAAATACAGCGCCTGGTTTATAAGGGTCATTGAAAGAGCTTCTTCAGACCACATCAGGAGACATCTTAATATTCACATGCACCATGAAGGTTCACAAAAGCCATAGCTTTATGAGTGTGCTTATACATGTATGTCAGTATTTTTTGTTTTCCCACTCCTTTCTCCATGTATAGCTGATCACTGAAGAAAGCAAACCAAATTATTTTATTCTTCACTAATTGAATTTTTGTTTCTTCCTGATGTCAGATGCAAGTTGTATTTATTATAAGGATTTAAGTATTCAGAGCTGAACTGACTGGGTTTTCTTTCAAAAAAAATCTGCAAGTATCTCTAGCAGAACAGAGCCAGGTAAACAGCAAGAGTGAGCTCTGCAGTCATCTTTATATTCTAAGCAACAAAATTGTCAATAAATAGCAGTAATTACAGCTCCTGAAACTCGGTGGGAGTAACCGCAGTGGCATCACTTTCCAATCAGCACAAACATAGACACTTACACAGAAGGTTTTTTTACACTGATGAGGACCCTGCTTTTTCTTCTACTACAGTTTGCAATACAAATAAATACAGGATTGACGTGACATAACTTTGGACATACAAATCAATACAAATTCAATACCAGTGCAAAAGTAGCAAAATATCTTTCAAGCTGCAGGCTTTATTGGCGTTTTCCACTGAAATCACCTGTCTGCCCTTGTATTCTTACAGACTGATACTTGTGTTTACACTATACCAAGTCCAGGCTCTTCCACAGCCATTGCTTCTGACCTCATCCCTGCCAAAGCAAAGAACTATTTGACCTGAAATAGATGGTGCTTTTAACTCTGCCTGGCTCAGGTAACCCCTCCAGTTTGGAACGCCAGCCAGTTCTCCTCCAGCAGAGGCAAGAAGGTAAAGTACTTGTAGACCATCATTGTCCACTCATAGTTCTTCTACCACTGCTTGTAGGATGGATGACTTCTACAATTTATGGTGTGAAGATCTGTGTGGCTCAGCCTTTTTCAGAAGAAAACCAAAACAAAAGTCTGTGCAAGGCAGTCACATAAATCCCAGCGAGGGGGAAAAAGGCAAAATGGCAACGACACTGTTAAAAAGGGCACAGCTTCACAGCCTGCTTACCAATACAGAAACCCTGTTAGCACTCAGATCTGGAAAACCACCATCACAGTAAAGGCACTTCCATGAGGGTATAAAAGCTGTAACTGTTAGATGAAGTAACAAGGCAGAGGATCCAGCTACCAGGTAAGTGAAAGAACTAACACTCTGCAAGCTCAGGCTTAGTGGCCTGTAAGGGACAATGCCAAAGCCAGATGTCTCAGTTTCATCTCTTTAGTTCTTGCTCTGTGATCAGCAAAGACTTATTTCAAGCTTTTGTGGTCTATGACTCTAGCACCATAAAACACAACAGCACTCAGATGTGTATGACTGAATACACACGCATCCACCTTAGCGCCTGTTTACAGACCCTGGGGTGGGATCCAGGGCATGGTTAAAATTCATGAATTCATATTAATGTATTGTAACCTTGTTGGCACATTCTGAATCTTGTTTAAACATAAGAGATTAGACTGTGAGGCTAGATAGATGTATACAAGAGAGACAGGAAATTGTTAGGGCAAAATAGGCTTATTTCAGAGGAACAGACATGCATTTTTTTTTTATGTAGCACAGATGCAGCTTAGCTGACATTAAATCTGCACTTTGTTTTCTGTTACTTCAAAAATCTCTGTGTGAGCATCATCACTGTTTTCCTGTTTCTCTCTTCAGGAAACCCAAGTGTCTGGTGAGTGTCCAGGTGAAGGGACAGCCCATAGCTCTAGCATTGCCAAGTTTGAGGCAGCAAAAGGAAGAACTGTAAGATTCTTTCCTAAGACTGATCATCCTTGGGTGTGCTCTGAGGGAGAAGTAAACGGAAGTAAAACTAATCCTACCAAGTCAATGTTACAATTTAAACTGCAAGCATCACCATAGCACTACCAGCTTCACTATGTTGTAACGTGTTGAAAGAGAAAAATCAAAACATCTTTACTCCTAACTTGGCTAAGGCATTGCTCAGCCAGGGTAGCTCCCTTGCAGTAGGAAACCACAGTAATTAGGGCATGACATCAAATCTGAACAAAGGCACCACGTAGCTGATACTGGCACAGTGCGATTCGTGGGACAACATTTTCCCAAGATTTTGTTCTGGAAGTTTTTCAGCAGACTATGAGATTCGACTGTTCTGTAGGACTCAAAGCAGCAAATCTTCATGTATGATGGAGAGAGAGGAAATCATACACGTTGTAGCATGGTAATTCTGAGAGCTATTCCAACAGATTGCTACTGACATTAATGAGGATTTAGATGGGATTTGCCTTCAGCACAACCCCAGCCAGAGCTCCACAGGAAAGCAGGTCTGATATTTGCAGATCTGTTCCTGCTCCTTCAGGAGTTGTGAAGGTTAAATCATACATACACACACCTGTGCTAGGAACAAGATTTTCTTTTCCACAGTCTGAAGGACCTTTGAACAGATTAAGCCAGCTGTTAGGAACATAACACAGTGAAAGATCTGTAACAGAACAGTAAGAAATCAGAGAACAGCTCTCATTGCCTACAGTTTCCTTCCCTGCCTTCTGCATAGACAGCACAGTTAAAAAAGGAGTTTCACAACCAAATCTCATCCTACCCTGGTGCTCCTGGGACCAAAGGCATCCTCTGGGACAGAATTCAAGCTGCCCTTCGGTTCCCTGGCAGTGCTGAAGAGAGATATTTGGGAATTTTAATGCACAGATTCTTGAACTATTCAGGTAAAATCAACAAAACTAATGACAAGACAAAAACTAGGGCTCATGGGACTTCTCACGCTGACTTTAAGAGGAAGATGAGAGTTTAATAGTCCCATATTTATTTCCCTTTTGTAATGTGCACAGTAAAAGATGTCAAAAAGTAATTACTGGAGGATCACAAGGTTTATGACATGCTAAACCAGAATGACCAGTTAAGGAACTTAAGATTTAGGAAGTCAGCCCTCCCTAGGCACCAGCCCCACTATTTCAATGTCTTTAGACACAGTCTACAGCAATCATTATAATTACCTATTAATCAGAAGATAATTTTGCTATTACAGGAGGTAAAAGTGCAATATAAATATGGAAAACTTGTGTAGGTTTTTTTTTTATTTTTGTTATTTGTGGAGTGTTTGTTTTTTACATGCAAGGTTAAAAAATATATTTGCCAGGAAAGATTTTATGCTAATTTCATTTGCTCTGATTTTAAATCTCTAAGAGCATAAGGCATCCACAAATCGTTCTGTAAGTGTGGAATAACTTTACCAAAGACAGCAAACTGTAATTTACATCAGTGTAACTTAAAGCTAAGTATATTCTGCCAGTTCTTAATGGCCTATCAGGCTTATTCTAAGTCTATTAAAATGACAAAATAAAATAACCTAAAATAAAATGGAGAAATCTCCTGCCTTTATCTCCACATTACAAGCAGATAATTCATAAAACATTTTTCAGTATTGTGACCACCTACAAAACGCTGTCAGTGCAGAATGTTTATCTATTGTAGCTCAGTAAAATTGTCCCCCTGGTAACTCTAAATCAGCTTCTAAACAGGCATTGGTGCTTCTTCATCCGCAGCCTAGCTGAAAGGGAAATGTCATTTTTGATGTTTAAAACAGTATTTTTGCTATGAAGGATGTCACAGTTGAATTGTGACTTCCTATAAAGGTAAAAACTGCTAGATTTGCTATAAATAAGTCTTAGAGATGCTTTATTGTATTATTTACCCTTTGGTTTTTAAAAGACAGTTGAGTTTTAAGCGAGAAATGAGATCTGTAAATTTCAGTTTATCAATATGTTATGTCATCTACACACTGCAGCCATATTAATTAATTCTATTGTCTCATCAGATCTAATGAACAATACAGTGCCAGGACTTGTCAGCATCAATATGTCCTCACCACGCTGTCTGAGTGACTGTCAGCCACATCCAGACATCTGAACGAGCTTTGGCCAAATTCCCCCAGCAAAGCACAACCCACATTGAGTTAGGAAATAATGAGGAGACAGTAATGTTTACAATACGTCCCATAGTGATCCAAATAGATTATGGGCTTCTCCACTGAATTAAAAACTAAAATATTAGAGATCAGATGAAAAAAAACTGCCCTATGTAATAAAACATTCTTTGCAGCCCTGAACTGTTTTTTTGTCAGCACTGTGCATTCTCTGGTGTTTCTCACCAGGCAAACTAAAATCCAGAAATAAAGGAAGCAATCTGTATAACAGAGCTGCAAAAACACTGCTGTCACAAAACCAACAAGGTACACGAGATGCTCTGTAATGCCACATTAGCCAACAACAAATAAGCTTCCAGTTAGAGATCCAAACACAAACTGTTGCCTCAGTTTTCACTGTAGATTGAATCCTTCGGGCTTTTCAGCAAATACCCTGTGGGAAAGAAGAGTCTTTTTTTTACATTGAATAAAAACTTTCCCTTTCATTTTGCAAAAATTCAAACTAGTAATTCTGAATAGATATTGTACTTGTTATAACTGTTCCAAAGCAAGAGGAAGTTGACAAGTTGGAGCCTTGATGCATAAAATGATTTAGAAGCCCAGTTCCACTAAAATCCATCAAACTTACCCCTAGATTTTGAGGTATTCACAACACAGTAATCACATTTAAATACAATATGCTCACAGTCTAATACATGCATCACTTCCTTTTCACAAAATAGCATTCTCCACTCTATCTAGTAACTGCTGCTGAAGAGTTGCAGTAGAGAATGACAGACACTTGTTCTCCAAAATATGACAAAATTTTAAAACATGAATTTAAAAAGCCAGATTTAACTTGAGAATGCAAAGGATCACATCAGGAGCTAAAACTACACTCTTAGGGTGTTTAGTCAGCAAGAAATATTTTCAGTCTATTTAGAACATTTGAATTTTGCATTTTTCAGTCATCTAATGCTTTTCAATACTGATGTCCAGTCTTAATAGTCTTTCCTTTTCTCCCCTTCCCCCTCTCCATTTTTAATGAGGAACAATATCTTGTTGCTCTCCCTTCTTCATGTCTCTAAGGTTAGAAGTTATTTTAAGGCATATAATCTTAAGAATTTTTCTTGTGCTTTATGATAAAGAAAGTTTCCTTTTCTATATCAGTCACAGAAAGCTGGCCAACAGAGAAAATGTTACTGTATGATAATAGAATAAATGGCCAGGTATCTTTAATTTGAAGTGAATGTTAGTATTTCAGAATTAATATCTTCCTTTTTGATGAAGCTTGTTATTGACAGTACATTCATTTATTCTGTGACTTAAAATGCTGTTCTGAATACTTTAAACCCAGTCCCACTAGGCACTGCCCAGCTCTGTCAACAGAATCTGTGAATCACCTGCCTTAGCTAAGATCACATGCAATTCGTGTTCATTTATATCTTCACTGGTTTCCTCTCAGAACTACATTTGGAAACAGCCCAGAAAGATTTACACCGCCTTTATTGCAGTGAGGTACAGCCCAGAAGTCCTACCACATCACTGAAAAAAGGGCTGACATCACCACTGACTTTTGTATAGTGGAAATAAAATATTTCTAATTAATATTTAACATCAATAAATGAAATGGCAGCAAAATGGAAAAGGTATGTTAATAATTCAATGTTTTGGAACTTCTTGTGATTTTCAGAGTACAGCAATAGTCTTTTCTCTGTTTTATTGAAAAGTGTAATAGTTAAAATATTCCATTTCAAATACAAAAGGAAATTGCAGCCATAATTAAAATAATCTTTACAAAATTAAGAAGTAAAATCAGTGGCATCAACCTTTTCTCTTTCCCTAAACCCTTCTTATATACACATAAACACAGCGTGAAGCCGTGCATGAAACAGTTACACAAAGCAGATCTATTTTTAATGAAGAGGACAAGTTCTGACCCAAAACCTCATTAACTAAAAGTAGCAGGATAAGCAGGTTTGAAAAACCTGCTTATTAAAGGAAGCTAAACTAAGGAAAAAGCTAGAGGTTTTCAAAGCCTTTTCTCACCTTTAATACCTTAGGTGAGACTGGATAACACAGTCACTATCTGCCCTATTATGGAAGAGTGAACGTCCAAGCAAGGGCTGAAAACGGGTGGAAACAAAGAAAAAAAACCCTAAACAACTCCCCACATTCAGGGTGTAGGTACCAAAGACATACTTTTCAGAGCAACCACAACTACTTTTCTCTGCCAGGCAGGGTGAAAACTCTTTCCTCGTTGAATAAAGCTTTCTACCCTGCTTTGAACAAACTGCTTCCTTTCTTTTTCAGTCTCAAAACAGATCAGAAGGCACCACCTGAGTGCTTATTACTAAACAAAGAGCAGTAGTTTCCCACCTTGTTAGTGGGTCATTTCCAAGACAAGAGAACTTTGGCAGGACAGAGTGTTCAAATCTCTCCTTCAGCGTGGAGTCCCAAAGGAGCTTCCCACAAAGAGCCTCAGCCACTGGGCTTTTTGTAGGACAAAGGCAACTCTGCTAAATCTGGTCTCTTGGAGAGACAGAAGAGAAGGCACAGCAGGTACCGGGAGGCTACAGAGTGCTTCCCTTGGAAAAGGTTGGAAAAGACCTTTAAGATCCAGTCTAACTGTGAACTTTTTTTTCCTGTCCTAATTAAAATGTTCTGTGATCATTTCACAGCTAAGGCCACCTGCTACACCCAAATGGGCAGAAATAACCAACTGGTATTTCAAGCCATGATCTTCTCCCAGGAGAAGTTGAGTGCTCCCAGCTCTAGACCAATATTTTAACCAGCAGGATCTCAGAAAATAAGTGTAATTTTCATCATTTTCTCTTCATTGTTTTAGTTCAGCTCTAGAAAAAGTTTGCACATCGTTGTCTTTTTTACCCACTTGCATTTTTTACAGTGTTAATTGACTTTGTTTGGACTTCTTCAGGAAATTCTCTGTGAAAATCTCAGATAGGTTGACCTCAAACCCCTTTATGGCTGATAACCCCTTAAAAAAAGAAACCAGAATGCCAGACAGCTCACACTACCACCAAGTTAACTGCATATATTGTGATGTAGCACAGAATAAGCATTGCATGGTTTTACTAATTGATTGGATGGTTATTATGAATTTAAGAAAACAATCTTTCTCTGGCTACACAGGTATACTCTGTTCTCTTCTGCAGCTGAAGAGGGAGCTTCTCATCCTACTGAGCTAAGCGGCTGTTCAAGGTTTTCAGGCATATTGAAGTGGGTAATTAGGCTGGTGTTTACTTTCTAGCTTGAATATCACTTAGTTGTTAATAAAATAATTGAGGTTAAAATAAGATACAAATGCTAATGTTGAGAACAAGAATTATTACATAGGGAGAAAGAGCTGGATGGTGGTCGAAATGCTCAGGTGCATCTAATGCTAATTTGTTTCAGACTGCTACATCATCAATGTCTGTTATAAGTGCTGGTGTTGGAGAAACCATTGTTTCTTAATTCCATTTGGAAAAGTCTCATCTGTCACATTTTCTGTCTTTCTTTTCTCAGGGGTACTCATGAATTATGAGCTGTGATAACAGCTTAGACCTTCAGCAGGTGCAGTACATTCTGTGACCTTTTCAGTCACACAATTAGACTGATTAATTAATCCAGAGGACAACATTGCAAAATAAAGTATTAAGACAGGCATGTGAGGTGGTAAAAAATAATTCACATACATACTTACAGTTACATTTGTTAATTCAGTTAAATTATTGAATCTAATTTTAGGATTCTTCAGACTTGTAAAATCCTGAGTTCCATAATCAACTTGTCAAGCACAGAGATGACCATTCTCTGGTTGGGTTTTTTTAATTTAAATTTAACATCTAGTCACAAGCTGCCCTAACTCCCAAATCCACAGCCAGCAATGAACCTAAAATGTTTCAGCAGTAACCAAGCCACCAGTAATACATTTACACAGATTTTAAGATAGCTTAATTGATAAATAAACTTCATACTGAGGAATGTGAATTGGCACCTAATTTGTTCCAGGCCCTGGAAGGGCCTGACTGCAAGTTCCAAGTCTTTGCTCGATTCAACTGCATATTCAGGAAGAGTACTAACAATTTGCTATGCAAGGCAAAATATTCACCTCTCCAAAGATTTCTTACGAGGTATGTCATAAGCTAGTTAGTTACATTTATTTAACTACCACATTTTCAGGAATGCTGAGCTTATGATCTCCACAATTAATAGAACATGCATACAAAATACAAAGAAATGAAATTAAACTGCATTGTCCCTGAAGAACTGTTGGCTTTATCAGACAATTAAGAAGTTCTGCATTTTTTCCTTATGATTAGCTGCATATGAAAATGTGATTTTTATTATGATGTTTTTCCATCAAGACTTCTGCAATGGATAACAGAAGACAGAAAAGGACAGAGCAATCACAGGAAGTGATGGTAGCACCATGACATGCCTTGAGTATTCCTAAAAGGTTAAGATATTATGTTATTCTGACAACTACTTTAAACATCTCCAAACAGAACCGTAAGCAAGCACCATGCTTACACAACCCATCTTTACATATCACTTACAGTAAACTTACTATTCATTAAGAGGTATAATCACATTCATTAAAGTCTCTTAACATATAATTTCTAAATAGGATGTTTGAATTATTTCCCTACTCATTCCACATAAATCTCCAATATGAATGACTTTAGTGTACTGAAGTACAGCTTGTAGATTTGCCCATAATTAAGAACAGCCTGATACAGCTACTACTTTATTGAAAATTTTCACACACATTTGGCTATTTTGGAGACCTAAACTAATGGCACAGTTCTGCTTAAACTGAAAAGCTTCAATACGTACATGCTATTGTGAGCCTTGATATTCCATTTCACTTCGGTATTCTCGGAAAAGAGCAAAGATTTGCTCTGCACTGGACATGTCTGTGGTGGGCTGGGTTTGTTTTCTAGTAGTGGTTTGGGAATGATGACTCCCCCTCTGCTCTGCACAGAGAGCAAGGGCCCTCTCCAGAGTCAGGGCGAAGGAAGAAACTGCTAAAAAATTGGGTACTGCAGGAAAAGCACCCTTGGAGTGATAGAGGAAAACTGGGACTTGCCTGGTAAAGCCTGGGCTGGGGTTTGAAGGGTGACAGAAGACAAGACTTGCACATGTCAGTGAAACAGGGCAGAAAGACCCACGCCTGAAAGAAGAGGCAAGAATACCTCTTAGTACACCACACTCCCTGCACACCAGTCTGGTTCGGAGACATTTTTGACATTTTTCTCCAGAATTTATTTTCCAGAATTCACTTAAACCAAACCTTCCATAAAGTAAATTTCTAGCACATCTTATAAATCATGTGAAAGCTTAAGGGAAAAGTTTATTGGGACAAGGGGTGCAAACACAAGTGAGGTCAATAAAACAAGCTTGATACGTAAAATACTGTTCAAAAGACTATTATCTGAACAGCACACATTGTACAGCGGCTCCATGAAATGCTTAGATCTTTGCATTTTTTCTGTCCTGAAGAACATAATTTCCAGATTTCAGTAATTCCGGTTGTTCAACGTTAGTTCTTTTCAAAAGCTATTGCAGCAAAATGTAGCTCACACAGTACAATAGGGAACAAACAATTGTTATTGCTATTGAATAGTTTCTTGCTTCAGGGAAGACACTTGAAACTCTTAGTTTTCAAGCATTACTTAAACTGGTGGTAAAAATACATTTTAATTGTACCCACACCGGAACATAAGATTTTAGAACCTCTGAAAGTAAGCACCTATGTAGCTGGAGGTATGCATTATTTAACAACAACAATAGCTCTCATTAAAACTTAACTCCACTTTTCAGCTTTCTCAAAACATCTGCTTCTCACAGTGTCTATTTTTGCAATAATAACAAACCAAATTTCTCTAGTGATATTCCTTTAATTGCAAAACCAGGTTTGAAGGATTTCTTCATAGCTTTGATAAACTAAACTTTATTGCAACAAAACTAATTACTAGATTTTTTTTTTGTTATTTCAAAACTATTGCTTTAAAAGTTAATAGCACAACACCTGAATTGGTTGTCATAATGTCATCATTTGAAACAAAACTCTGGCAAGCATGTTTTCACTAAGATTCAAGAATAACAACTTCTTTCCCCTAAGAAACATGCTGTAAAATTACTACATGACAAGTCACAAGCACAGTTTGAAAACTGTAGGTATACCAAGGATGCACAGGATATAAAGGTCAAGGTACTGAAAGACTGCAGTAGTTTTTAAATACTTGATGGCAAAGCTATTTGAAAGGTATTTAACGCTTTGGGAAGAGTCATTATAAAGGATTATTATAGGTTTTGGTACCAGTTCTTCAGATTAGCAAGTTTGTCAGCTTACCGAAAATTTAAAGGCAAAATGTGATGCTGGTCGTGCAACTAATGACAGTTGCTGTGTGTCCCACATAGAAGATTCTGGAAAATAAAATAAATTAATCACAAATATTCAAACTTATGTAACAAGGATTCACTTTTTCCATTCTTTCATAGCAACAAATATCACGAGACCTATCATAATAAGCGAGTACAAAAGGCATGTCTTCAGTGTAAGCAAAAATCATTATAAACCATAAATATCTCCCTCAAACATTTGTTTTGATTACTTACTCTGATCTGCAATAGGATAAGAGATGACGAATACCTGAGACTGAAACAGCCACTGTTCTCCTTTAATATTTTTTGACAGCTGACAAAAATGATATATACTAACATTTTAAAATATTATCAGCTATTACTGTTTTCCTCTTGGTTGTTAGATTAGCAGTTTAGATATTACGTTTCGATGGGAACACTGCCTGGCACAGAATATTACATGATTTTGTAAGTCATTATCACCAGAGAAGAGTTGAAATGGCTGGTCTTCAACAGATGTTTGAGAATGATCCCTCAGCATAATTTCCACTGGGAAGTGTAATTTCCCTTTGAAGATCTGGAAGCATGGTGGTGTGTAGTTGCAATGAAAAAAATACAGAAACTAGTACCCCTCATCACTTTGTTCAATGCCCCAATCCTATTTAAAGTCTGACTCGCAGGTCTGCTAATTGCTAGAGGATGCACTGGGGTTTACAGCTGGGCAAATTGGCTTTGTTGCCAATTTCAAGATAAACAGTGAAAATCTACAGGGCCCTCTCACAGTCAAATGATCGTTCAAAATGGAACTAAATTCACAGGGCTTCAGACTTTTTTAATTATACATTGTTTCTCAGCAAACACTAACTTCAACTTGACATGTGCTCTATGTGTCTGGAATGACTTAATCAGGGTCTCGACACATATGAGTATATTAAATATCATTGGAATGCAGCTTTTATATGTCAGTTCTGGATAATGCTCTGTTTCTTTTGCTAAGAACAAAAACCTAAATGTAGTATTTGTGCTAGGGAGTTGATGGGACAAGTGTGCTGAAAGCTGCTTCTCAACAACACAATTCCTGTTAATATTACATGTCCCCTGTTTCAACCAAGGTAAGATTAAAAACTATCCAGATAACATTTTGCCAGAAAAAAAACAGCCAAGCAAACTGGAAAAAAAAACTTTAAACCCTCTCCAAATGATAATGATTTTTTTTTTTTATAGATCAGGTCTTCTGTATTACCTTTGTGATGCTCAATAACAACTACTGCGAAACAGGGGTACCTACGTCCTTTTGTGAGAAGACAGCAGACAGCAAGTTGGAAGAATAAACCAAGGTGAAAGTAAGTATGATCACTGGGAAAAAAAATTCATTGACTCAGAATTTCTCCATTCAGGACATAGAGATGTCATTCAGACAGCTCGGACAAGCAAACATAAAACCCCAAACAAACAAACAAACAACAAACTCCAAACAAAAAAAATCCAGCCCTCTTTTGTCCTCCATGGCTTGGTAGAATCCAAAATCACTTTTCTGCCTCCAGATAGGGTTCATTTCAAGAAAAAGACAAGATATGCTAAGATCACCATCACAAGTACATGCACGTTCACCACCTAAACCTAAGCTTTCATTTCAGTGCTTGCACAACTGTATTTACACCTTGTTTCCATGATTATACACACACACGTGTACGTACACAACCTCACATTAACATCATTTTTCCACCCACTGTTTCAGACCATTACCAACCAACCAATACCCTTCTGCTAACTGCCATGATTTTTTTTTGCTGTCAACAGAAGCTGAAAAATCTCAGATACATCATCTATGAAGTGCAAAAAATGGGGTGATGGTGAAGTGTTCACTCAAACGCCTCAAGCAGCTGAGATTTCAGAAGAATGATGTATTTAAATTGTGTTCCCATGTTTATCTTAAGCACTTGAACACATTTCCCTCTTTTACAATAGTTCTTAAATATTGGTATACGTAATTTCCTTACTTAACTGTTAGGGGTTTTTTTTGAACACCATCACACGCTTCAGAGAGCTGCCTTTGCAGACAGCAGGACACAGTTCTACTTACTAAACATTTACAAACTCTAAGGAAAACACTACAATATGCTTTTTAGGAGAATTGCTGCCCAAAACTGCAGTGTGCTGAAGACCTAAACTTCCACTTCATGAGACTGTCTTTGTCCAGCCACTGCTGCCAAGAACCCACTCCTCTCTTCAGCAGCATCACCAGTGGGTGCTGAGAAGAGGGAAGTGGTCGGGGACTCTGCTGCCCAAGGTACTCTTCCAAGTGTTCTCAGGGGAAGAGGGGAGAGAAACCCATTGTCCCAGCCTCACACAGAGGCTCCAAAACCAAGGCTGTACAAGTTTGAACAGAGGCTACACCTAGAAGTTAATAAACAACCATTTTCTCATGCAAGCCAATATATTAAAGTTAAGGATTGTGGGCTTGGAGTTGTTTTGGGGTTTGTTTGGTTGTTTTTTTTTACCATTAACTGGAAAGTTGAATAGAGGGTAAGCTAAGTTTATACTAAATTGTTATCAGCTGTTGAAAATTATTGTTTGGGTTTTGGTGGTTTTTTTTAAAGCAAAGATCATTAAATAATATTAAAAATAAAAATTATAAAATGGATATGCAGTCTTTCATATTGAAGTGAAGAAAATTACTTTGTACAGCAATATAGATACCAATTAAAGTCCTTTACTTCAGATATAATTAACAATCCTCACAAGCATAAAGCAATTTAATTTCTTCTACTAAACCAAATGCTGTTTTCTGTCAGTAAAAGTATTATTTTCATACAGGACTGCACATTAATAATTAATCATTTTTTTTAAATTCAAACAGATGCCACTCAAACTTTTAACAAAAACAGCATTCACTTACATCCACATCATAGAATCTTTAAAGCAAAAGTATTTTCTTTATAGATATGTTATTTTCATTGCACGATTTCCTAATTAGAGTTAAATCGTTACACTATAAATAAACCAGTCCTTACACTGGGTGAAAAGCATGCCAAAGTACCCAGGGCAGTTGTGTACAATAAAAATAAACAAACTCAAGACCTATCCTTTCAAGAAGTAATTGCAAAACAACTTTCTGATGGCAGTTCATGTTTAATTATTTACCCCTGTATCAGAATTAGCTTTAATAAGCTTTTTTCATAAGAGGCTCGATTAGTCTGGTAAATGACACAAACGTGTTAGGGTTTTCCTCTCCAGCATGGGAGAGCAGAGAATTACCATTTAAACCTTGCACAATGAGATGATTCAGATCTAAGCCAATTCCTACACCTCGGAGCAGAACAACAAGGCTGTATATCCAAAGTTACTGCAGCTCAGTTACTGCCAGGAAGATTAATCTTTTTACTTGCCTCCTTTTTTTCTTCCCCCTCCTCCTTTAAGTTTTCGAAGGAGAGAAGTAAAATTGGAGGATCATTAGTCAAGTTCAACAAGGCTAAAAAAGCAGTGGAAAAGAAGTCATTTCTTGTCTGATCTTAGGTATACCAAAGCCAATAGGAATTTATAACCATAAGTATTTTCACTTCATATCTCCCACAGCAGCAGCAGCACTGCTGGCCTCTAATTATTTTGTATTTTTAAGCTTTTGCTTAAGAAATTTGGAAAAACTTCCAATGCAGGTAGCAAGTGAGCAGAAAAATTCTGACACATGACAAAAAAAAAAGATGTGCAATATGTCTATGTTAACAATCCAGTTGTGAAAAAAGCCGCTCCCCCTTTAGGTTTATAAGTAATTTTCACCCCAACTACACATTGTGATGTAGAAACACTTTTTCTCTCCCGGATGTTTTATAGTTTCTAGCAAGGATCCTCTGTTCCTATGAAGCACGTTCATACAGACAATGGATTGCCTGGTGTTCCTCTCAGCGTGCCTGTGCTTGTGCCAGAACTGCCCCCACGAACCTTTAAGCCACATCTTTCAGACACTCAGGGTTTCATGCTGCAGTCTGGTGCTGAACAGACCGACTGTGATCCAAGGGCACATGCAGCTCTAACTGTGCACAGCCAGAGTCAAGATTCATGGAGTCTTCTGTGTAAACAGTCACAATTACATCCTGATGCCTTGCTGGGTAGACAGCACACATTTAGCACATTGCAAGAGCAAGTTCATAAAGCGTGGAATCATGTTTATGCAAAAGGATGAAAATATTACAATAGGTCTCCCTTTCTTCCTGATCAGTTAACAGAGATACTGGTAGCAAAAATATTCATATTTTTCCCCATTACCTGGGATGCCTGCGCTGTACATTTCCATTCGACATCCAGTTCATATAATGCAACAGGGAAAAAACCTTAATGATAACAATTTGCATTTGCACCAGACCAAACAGCAGAAAATTTCTTCTCATCTCCACAACAGCTAATTTAGTAAAGGGCAAGTTTTACAAGTCTAAAGGAAATTAAGTGAAAAAAAGTTATTTGGAACAGAGAGAAGAGGGGTGAAGAAGAAATATAGCTTTTACAGATATGCTGAAAACACCAGCAGATATCACACACATTCCCTTTAGAAAAATGTCCATACTGAAAGTAAGAAGTTGCCTCAAGTTCCATCTGGTTCTTGACACATACCACAACCCAACAGTTTCATTATATTGCTTTGTGAGAATTGTGTCCTATGAAATTACAGAAATGCATCAGAAATGTGTTTCTAGTTAGGAAGTAGTTGCAATACAAAATTCATAATGTATTCCCTTTAGATTTTACTATATAACATACCTATTTATTTATAGAAGTTTTGCAACCTGCTCCCAGAGCGTCCTCATTGCTACTCCAGAAATAAGCCTCAAAGCTTTGAATATTTCATCTCAAAATAAAGTTCTGGTTCTTTACTTTGAAGACTATGATACCTGACCTACGCTTCTAAAGAAAAACCTGTAGAGAAAGTGTTGGCTTAGGCTTCCAGATATCTTCTGATAACATTATCCATGTGTGTTTTTCTGACAGGGTCCAGAAAAAACATTTCCCTTTACAGAGCTCAATCATAATGCAAACTTGGAAAGAACAATAAATTAACAAATCTTTTTCCCAAAAATAAGTGGAAAACACTTTTGTAAAATCATTGCAAGTGAAATCAGGCAGCTTATTGATGAAGTCTAATCATTCATTAGCATTTTAAATTCCTGCAATAACAAAATACTTCAGTATCTGACTGCCTGAATATCAACAGCTAATGCTTTTTGTTTGTGTGTGAATTCCTAAAGTCTGTATCAGAAGTGTAGAACTTTTTGCTTTCTCAGAAGTTCTTAGACTTTACAATATTCCTTTTTTTCTGATGCTTTTTATTATTCTTTCCCCTCACCTTTTTGATTTTCAATATCACAACCATTTTTCTTCCATAAGAGAAAAAAATAACGACTCTGCCCAAGGCAAGACCTTTTTTTGCTTTCCTTTGACATAGCTTTTGGCATTTGCTATGAGTGAGCACGCTTCGTCCAATGTACTTATCCAAAACTGACAGCTTGGACAGCTGAACTTGTATTATAGAGACTCCATACATCATCTCAACATTACACAACAAATCCATACACAAAGGGATAGTGAGAGAAAATAATTACGGAGGAAGGCACCAAATATTTCTTAGTAAAGTATTTTGGAATCATAGAGTCATTAAGGTTGGAAAAGACCTCTAAGACTTCAAGTCCAAGCAACAGTCCAACACCACCATGTCCTTACCTGAAAGCAGGAAGTAAATCAGATTCAGACAGTCAAGACTGAACTGAATCTAATACTCGGTTCTCATCTAGTTATATGAAGAGCCACAGCACATAAAGCAAGTGATCAGACATTCTCATAGAGAAATGAAGACAGAAAAACTGAGAACTGTACAGTTCTCTGTGCAAGGATTATAGAGACTTTGGGAAAAGCCGAGATCGTAAAAAGATTCTCAAAGACCTTCCCAGAATTTGAAATCTTTGACAGATTATCTAAATAACTAGTTTTAGTGGCTCTGGAATCTAATAACTGCAGGCAAGTTTGCACTTGTTTTACAGGAAGGAAGGGAGAAAGCTTTCAGCACGACAGTCACGTGTGGGTTTAGCTGGTGGGGTACAAGCAACATGGCGCTGATGACTCAATTGCATGTTGTTTCTGCTGCTTTTAATGTGGAAGAGGGTATCCTACAAGAGGGGAAAAAACACACAGGCTGAAAAGACAGAGTCTTTTCTTCTGTGCCAACTGTGCGATTACATTTTAGAGGAATAACTTACTGATCAGTCTCCAAGTGTCCTGGAAGCTAATCAGTGAAGACTCCAACTTCTACAATTGACTCAGAGATTACTAAAAGACAAAGTGTGCATCATAGCAAAGATTTAAAGAAAGGGTTCAATCATTAAAGGAACAAATGAAACAAACTGTTACTTGCCTTCAGCTTCCTAACATTTCAGGCTTTTGTTTCTTTTAAAAAAAATAACAGCAAGAGCATGAACTCATATAACACTGCTAGCAGTCTCCTTGAAGTATTAAATGCTGCAACAAAAGGTATAGACACAACATATGATCTTTGTGCTCTGTGAGCAGTCTGCACTCCAAAAGACTTTCCCTCCCCTCCTACTCCTTTGTCTAATATTTTTCACTATAATCACACTCAGGAAGAAATTATAAACTCCAGCATGACAAATGTGTCTTGCCTCAGCTAAAAGTATTAAGAAATAATAAAAAGCAAGACCAAGAGGCATAGATATAGAAGGACTTTTACCCTGATAGAAACAGAAGAATGTTAAACTACTGAAGGCCACATGACGAGGAAAATGCACACTTTCTGCTTTTCTGGGTGAGAGTGTCAAGGATTTCCACAGCTCATTTACTGCAGAGGTCAAATCCAATCCATGACATTTCTTCCAAGCAGACAGTCTCTTTACTACAGCCATACAAAGAGTCACCTCCTGCTTGCCCATCTACAGAAGACTAATCCTCTCCAGTGTGTAGCTTAATATAAATGGCTGTAACAAGGACTTTGCACAGCAAGAGCTATAAAGAGCCATTCCCAAATTGTCCACAACAAAGCCTGTTCTCAGATTTCCCCGTGGAAACACTTTAAATTGGGCTTTTCTATACATTGCTCATAGTTCATTTCCAGTCGCTGCTCCCCAACAGATGTATTGCACTGCTTTCTCAGTTGCTTCCCTCCCCACTTCATCATGCAGTGATGTGAAAGCATCTAACTTCCATAAACAGGAACCATAACCCAGAAATGTACATTAATTTTCTAACTGGACTTCTGTAGCAGATCAGCAGGCATAAGAGAAGAGTTTCAGCTCTCAGGCCCTATCTCTCCATTTTCTGAGTGTGAGTGGAAGACTCTCATACAAATTCTCTAGCAAACAGAAGTAGACACCCTAACTAGAGCAAAATCTTTCTCTGAAAACTGATAATAAACCTTAAGGGAAAAATTCAGAACCCAATGCTGAAGAGCTTTCTTTCCCTGTTCATTTTTACCTCTTTCCTGCAACAAACATGAGTAAACAGATCCAAATTGGCGGAGTTCATCTCTACAGAGGAGAGAAGGAAAAAAAAAGTAAGTCCTCTTTCCTCTGAGAAACATTTCCTTCTAACTGCTCTGGGTTTCTTCAAGACGAAGTTGCATCTAACAGTTCTTCGTTGATAAGTACTGACTGCAGATCATGTGAATCAGCACAGGCACCTCTCAGATTTATAACTTGATGAATTATCACAGAACGGCAGAACGATTGTACAGCATCTGGAAACTGAACTGGAAAATTATTCTATGGGAATAACTTTCATATCTTGTTTTAGTCTCTCAGGGAAAATTACCAACAATGGGACATCACTAAATATTACATCATCAATATTAGACAGACTAGTTTATTATTGTAGGGTAAGATGTGTGTGGAAGACATTGGTGCTGAAGGCAAAACAGGCAATTTTAGTCAACCTAAATATGGACTTCAGGGAGGAGGTCATCCAAAGGGCTTGCCTTCCAAATGCTAAGAGGCGTTTCTCCCACTATCTTTTATAACTGAAGCCCTGCAAGACACTATTTTTCTTTTCACAAGACACTGTAAAGAAAAATGCTGGTCAAGAGAATTAAATGCTCCACAAGAAACATGAACTCCATTATAGGATTTTAAATAGAGTACAGAAATAAAAAGATGGTAACAAATGCAGAATCTCCTACTGAAACAGGTTTTTCTCCTAATATAGACAAAATTTCCTTATAAGTACTTTAAATACAACAGATTTTTCACTTCTTAAAGATAGCATTCAGTGAGACAACATCACTGCTATAGTTCTGAAGATCAAAGTGTAGATCATTAGTATGAAATCTATTTAAGCTGTGTTTGAAAAAACATGAACTCACATAAATCATTAATAAAGGGCACCTTTATATCTCTTCCCACAGCTCCTTAGAATTACGTAGTACTTTTGTAAATGTAAGAATTATTGACTTGAGCTGAAGTCTCTGCTCATTAAGGATCTCTGCTCAGCTCTCAGCTAAGCTGACGTAGCTGCATTAGGGACCAGACACACTGAAATTATATAGATGTTATATGCTACTTAAATGGAAAAAAAAAACTAAGCAAAAAGGCATCTTTGGGTCTGTATGTGCAAAACAGGGCTTTTTTTTAAATAGAACTTTTCTCAGAGCAGTTTTACATTCAAATTCCTATGAAAGTAGGAAAACCTCAAATCAATGCACATTGACCTGAGGGTAAATTAAAAATAAAGAAATAAATCGAAGATGACTGTGCTTTTCCCTCTTACCATCACAAAATTAAACTAGCCACAAAACATCTCATCTCACAAATGCCAAAATACACTTTATCATTTAAATGAGCAGCTGTATTTGGGCAGTATATAAGTGATAGAAATACGAGACATTAAGGTGGCCAAAAATGGAAAGAACATAGATGAATTTCAATTTAGTCAGAAGGGATCAGTTCTGAGAGAAAACATAACTGTCCTAAGATGTTGCTCTTGTCACTGCTGCCTGAACAAATCTCTGCATTTACTTTGCTGAACAGTAAATACTCATTAATGCAACAAAAAGAGCAATGGAAACAGCATTTTCTTATCAGAAACAACGCAAGATCAGTTCTTTCATTGGAGACTTAAAATTTTCTATTTCACCCATGGGTAATTTTTAAGTGAAATCGGAGTTCTTATTTATGCTGCTGCTCAAAGAATTGTTGTATTTAGTTAAATCACATTAGTATAATACCAGTATAACTTGTCCTTGGCAGTCTCCCTTATTTGGCACAAGACTATATGTAACGTCCAACTTAACTCAGTCATAAAAGCTCACAAAAAACACCCCCAAAACACCCTCAAAACACACAAAAGAGAACCACAAAAAAAAAAAAAAAACAAAAAACAAAAAACCCAAGCAAACCTAGACATGGTTTGTTTATTCTATTTATGGGCTGCTCATTGAGAATGGATTATACCACAGAAGAGCCACACTGACTCCTAGCACACAAGGTGACTGCATCTGAAAAAGCATTACATTATGCTGTGCAACCAGAGACTTCATCTGTTTTGATACAGTAGAACTTTCTGAAATAACAAAAATCTTCTCATATTTGCTAAAAAAAAAAAAATAATATTCTTTTGGTGCCTAAACAGGCTTTAAATCAGTCTACTAGAATGTAATCCCCTGTCTCATAGATAAGCGATATAACTCAAAAGGTAAGAGACGTGGGTCGTGGTAATTCAATTTTAAGACTTGCAATTCTTATCCAGACAAGCTTGTTTCCTAAAGAGAACCAGTGCCCTGGAATCCTGCCCATGAGGCATAGTGGAGCACTCCACTAGCAATGAATCCTTAGCGTCAAGAAAGAATGTTTAAATATTAAAAACAAATTTAAGGTGCACAACAATTGACAATTTTATATACTTAGAGATTATATGAGTCCTCTTTCCAGTTCTTGCTTAAACAGTATTTCTCCGTTCCCTCCCCACCCACCAAGGGAAGAACATTGGAATGCATTCTGGCATAGCTGTGCCCACAGAAACACTTATCCTGGCAGAAGCACAAAGTGTGTCAGCAGGACAGTAGGAGAATCAAAGCAATAATATGCTTTCCTTCCACAGCTGAAGCCTTCACGTGGACAAGCAGTTTGGTAGCAGTGACCACAATCCCCTCAGCTGGTTTGATCAGTCATGATCCCACTCCCACCATCCTCTTCAGTCGCCTCCAGGCATTTACAAAATCAGTGCTTGGGAAATTAGGAACAGTAGATTTCTGTTTTGGAAGGGGTAAAACCAGTGATTTTCAGCACGAAGCCATACCAGTGGGTATAATTCTCCAGTAAAGTTGACATCAGTGACCTCTGCTACATTCAGAGGTTCATAAACCATTGAAAAATAAAGTCTTTGTAAACTTCTGGTTAAACACAGCCATCTAAAGCCAATTTAGACATCTAGATAAAAAGCCTTAATTTAAAAGGCATCTGTTTATTCCTTTTCACTGATCACTGATTTACTTACATGTTCTTACCTAACCTTAAAAATTGTTTTCTTTTAATTCAGTGATTTACAGGTTCACCTTTCTGTGCATTAAAGCTTCCGTTGTTATTACAGAAATAAAAGGATGTAAGTCACCACTACAGTCACAGTGCACCAAAAATTCAAGAACTGAGAGGAAAAAAAGGCACAGTTCTCAGAGATGATTGTATACCTAAAACCATCTCCACAAAGAGAAATTATCAAAAGGTCAGACATAAAAAGCAGCAATTCATAAATACTAATTAGCATCTTGCCAGTGATTGCTTGGTAACATTTACTGATGCATAATTGAATAGCAAAAAATTAAAAACAGAGAGTGTGGGTAGATTTAATAATTAATTCCTCCCATAATAATCAGTTTCTGACTATTTCTTATAATATGCACAATTATATATTCTTTCTTCCTTTCTCTTTTCTTCTTCCTTTATGAGTAACAAACCATCAGCCTGTCTCTCTAAAGCTGAAGGGGAGACCACTGTTAACAAGCCTAAATTTCTAAACCTTCTAATTGCACATAAGTTTCTGCATCATTATGTGATACTACTAGGATTCCCTGGTTTACGAAATAATAGTAATTTTAAGCTATCCTACTAGATAACTTGGATTGGCTCATCTTCCCTCAAACCTTCTTCCCAAATGACACACTTGTAATCCAGTGCCTTTATTTACGTGTGTTAGTACAGACATAGATTAATGACCATAATCCTCTGCCTCAGCAGCTGGGCTGCAGCAAGGGACAGCTCTTCCCTGCTCTCACAGGCTGGAGTGGACAAAAGAGCACGTGTTCTTCAACAGTTAGAGGGTCAGTTTTGTCATGATATAATGATTTGGTTTAAAGCACTCATTTGCAAGCAGCCACGGTGAGCTCAGACATCCTTTTACGGTACAAGAGATAAACAAGATGAAAAGCACAAGAAGAGCTGTCAGAAACACAACCAAATGTAATGCTTTAACTCACCCATAGCAATCTTTTCTCAATATTTTGTTAGACCAGTATATTCCGCAGTCCAATGCTGAACAGCGTTGATAGAAAAATCACAATACCAAAGCAGATAATCCTCTAGAGGCAAATTTCTGCAGTATCTGTCAGAACACAAAAAAGAATTCCAAGATTCTGATACACCACTGCCAGCAGGGGGGGTTTCACCCACGGAAAGGAAGACTGACAACTTCTATCACACATATATAGGAAAAAAAAAACAAATCAAACCCAAACACCATTCCTCAATCTTTCACAACACTTTAGTATCTCAGGAACAACATTCTCCATTTAACACTCACCACCAACCACCACCGCACTGCGCACATGCACCCTTCCAAACATCGTTGCCTCCTGCACTTCAGAAAACACCCAAAGGAAACTGGCAGAAGCACGATGCCCAGTAGTGTTCTAGAAATCCAAACCTGACAGTCACATGTCTTTAATTGACATGAAATAAAATCTGCAGAAGCACAAGGCTGAAGAAAACCCTTTGCACCAGTCACAAATTCCCCACCGAGGAACAACAAGCACTTTTATATTATTCCAGAATGTTTCGCATGAAAATTTTCTCCACCCCGTTGCAGGAAAGTGAAGCACAAAACATAGGCATGAGCCACTCAAGAGCAACTGAAAGTCTGACATATCAAATTTCTGAGACTTTCATTCACCATACCCAGAACTGTGTCTGCAGGCCTCTAGGAAAACACTGCTCATGGCTCTGGTTTGTCTCTCCTATCCCACAGACGAGCTTGATATGATTTTATGAAGTAAAGGCACTGCAGAGCCCTCTGGCAGAACACACACAGGAATGGAAACTCTTCAAAAAACGCTTTGTTTCTTCTGGGTTTGGATAAGGAGGATGTTGGCTGCAAGGGAAAACTGATATGCAGAAGCCTCTTTCCCACATTAAAATAATACACGCACCAGTAGGCAGAGCCACATCCAGCTCTTTGTGCATCCCATCACCATGCAGATTTATTCTATTGAACCTGATTAAAATCCAATATGGAAAAAGAGAATATTACATTTAAAAAAAGCACCCTATTATAATAAACCCCCTCTTGCTTTACTTAAAACACTCAAATATAGGAAAGCTGCATTCATATGCACTTTACAATTGGTAAATTAAATTCAGCCTAGCTGGCACTGAAGAACATCAATTAGTAATTACAGTTGTCTGGGTCTGGTTTGGGGGGCTGAGGATCTGGGTTTGTTTTTTTTCTATTTTTTTTTAATGTATCTGCCCTCCAGAAATTTTATTCCATAGAGGTGACCATATTTTTCAGAATATTTTTATTACCTCACATTTCACCTTCATGACATGTGACATTGACACATCATTAAAGTGACAGCTCTTTCCAATGATGCATTAGTTTAACAGTTCACAATAGATTGTCCTAGAAAATATGATACTAAACAGATTAAACTCCAGTGAGGTACTCCGGCCAAGAAGGATTGTCAAGATTGGTTCAACTAACAGACAGGATAGGAAAGGATCTAGAAACCAAAAATAGTGTCACAGCTTCTTGGTATTTGGAACTGGATAGCTCATACAGAGATGTATGGGTGCAGGGAGTCAAACTGCAGGTGCATCTCTGAGGCAGCATTATGAGTCAAATTACTTCAATTTTTCTTTTCTTTCCTTAGCCACTAAATTGGAAGGATATGGACTTATATGGGGGGGGGGGGGGGGGGGTGGGGGGTGCGGGCGGTGTTGAAAACAAATTAAAAAAGGCCTTCCTCCTTATTTGCAGAACAACTATCAGAGTCTGCAGTGCCCTCCGAGTGGAGCACAGTGTTTGTGGCCGAGCCCACAGGCAGAGCAATGCTGTTGCCACTGCTGTCCCTGCAAGGGAACACAGAGGCTGCTGTGCTCAGGACTGAGAGCTGAGAAGTAAGAATTGCTGAGACCACACTTGGCAGCCTGGTATAAAGTACAGCCAGGGGAATAAGGAAGATGCAGTTGGTAAGGCAGATTGATTCAGGTCAGGCAGGTAACTGTTCAAAGGGAGCAGCCTCATACGATCAGGTGCTGTCGGCACCGGCTGTAGCAAACAGCAGCACAGCCTCCCAGATGTTTCCTGAATGCTTCTGTACCATAGTAATTTACTGGGAGGTCTTTCTATAGAGTTCAATGCTGAACAGTACTTGTATCTTATTTCTTATCCCATATCAGATGCTATCACTTGGTTGACAAAGCTGCTAAGAAAACAAAAAATAAAAACATGTCAATCCGTCCATGACAGCAGTAGCAGAAATGAACACAAGTCAGTGCAATCACTTCGAGTGTTGTCATTCACTCTTCTGGTGGAATCCAGATTTATTTTCTTTGCAATTGACTCAGATTATGCCAGGTTTCTCGAGCAACCTACTGAAGGATCTGGGCATTTAGGAAAGCTGGGGTGCGAGAGTAAACTAATGAACATTATGATGAGGGACCATTATCATGAGGGGTCTTGACAGACTGGAGAGCTGGACAATCACTAACTGCATGAAATTTAACAAGGGCAAGTGCTGGGTTCTGCCCTTTGGACACAGCAGCCCTGGATGCACGGACAGACTGGGGTCTGAGAGGCTGGAGAGCAGCCCTGGGGAGAGGGACCTGGGGGTTCTGGTCAGTGGCAAGCTGACCATGAGCCAGCTGTGCCCTGGCAGCCAAGAGGGCAACCGTGTCCTGGGGGGCATCCAGCACACATCAGCAGCTGGGGTAGCACCAAAAAGCAGTATTAAAACCAACCATCTTTATAAAGAAAGCTTTAGATTCCCCTTCTAAATTGTCAGGCTCTCAGTCTAAGAAACAAACTAAAGCTTTTATGCTTTGAAATTCTTTAAATTTCTTTTCATTATTGTTCTTTAGCCCCTGTGGTATAAACTTTCTACTCCTAAACAAAGTAAGGGAGGAAAAATTACTAAAAAAACAACAAAAATGTACTGCTGAACAATCTCCCTTTCACTCTTGTTATGCATATTTCTGAGGTTCCCTCCTTGATCTTTCATGGAACTGCAATTGTTTAATTTACTAGTTACACAACTGCAGGTTTATTGGAAGTTGAAGACTACTTTTGGTTTCTTGTTATAATAAAATTGATTCTATTGATTCTGCATTTTCTTACATCTCAAAAGTTCAGATCAGGTCATGAATAACCTGTTCATTTGCAAGTAGAAGAAATGGCCTTTTAATTACTATTTATTAGCATAATGATTGTTATGCAAACCTTAAGTTCCTCTACTTCACAAAGTATTAAGAAAACAGTCTCCTAGGAGACTTCTTTTCTCTGTCAGCAACTTCAAAGTGTCCTTTTTTTTAATTGCCTCACAGCAATTACTTCGCATGCACTGATCAAAGAGGCTAGAAATCTTTCTCAACATTAAGCAACACAAGGATGACAAACCACCTGTTCATCTTTAATACAGGACAGAGGAAACAACACTTCAGCACACTGCAGTGAAACCATTTTGCGTCTTGAACTTTTGAGATGAAGGAAGACTAATTACATCCATGACACAGCACACTGTCTCTAGCACGGCTCTAGAGCTGTCACACTACAGTCGCAGAAGCCCTTCTAAGCAGCACCTCCCACAAGACATGCCTCATTATCAGTGAGACACTCTGGGTCGGTGCAGGATTCTTGGGTCTCATCTAACAGAGACTTCAGCAGAGCAGCAAAGTAGAGATGTGCTGGGGAGAAGGATGAGCTGCAATTCCTATCTTATTTGCTGATCTCAGCTGAAGTCTCGTGTGATGTAACATCATGTGTTAGCTGCTTAATTGCTTATTTCCTCCATGGCATTGAACTATTAATACTGCAAGCTTGCTGGCTTTGGTAAATGTACTGCAGTGCAGAGTTTTGGTTGGGTCTTTTTTCCCTTTCCTTCCCTAGAAGCAATTCAGTATTTCAGCAAACATAAATCCCATCAAACTACTACTTTCACAACAAACAGTTTAGGAGACTACACAAAGCCGATGGAAACCTCCCCAGAAATAATTAGCAACCTTTATCCAGCTAAAGCAAAAAAGCCAAATATGACAGTATGAGAGCTCGCGGAGTGACACTAAGATGAGTCACAGTAACATCAGCCATTCCAGGGTCCTCACTGCACTCTAATTAAAGATACACAATGTACACCCAACCCACCTGCAACAGTCACTGTGAGTGAGCTAGGACTATTATCGAAGGAGTTCAGCACAAACAGAAGTGGAGGAAGCAAGAGCACGGCGAAGTTCAACCAGACACTTGAGGGGTAGCAGTGACAGTCATTAAAGTTACTTTCACGAAGAAATACAGCACTGACTTTTCTTGGTAATTCACAGAAACATTTGAGATCTTTGGTAGAAGAAGCACACCTAGGAAAATTCTGCTAAAGTGAGAAAGCAGTATGGGACAATTTGTTTCATCATTTCTATTTGGCAGCTAAAACTAAGTTGCAGATTTATATTCTGATGTCTATACCATAATAAAACTAAATGAGATTTACAGAATGGAACAAACAGATGGTTGCTGTTTGAGTTTTATTGAAGTTTCTGTAATTTCTACAAATAGGCTAGCAGCTTACCTCAAAAAAAAAAACTGATTCCCTGGAAAAGCATTATCTTTCCTGAACTTCTTTAGCCTTGCGCTGTTATTTGAAAATAAATAACGTACCAAAATATTCAGGCTTAAGAAGCTTGAATTTTGCATAGTTTGGTACAAAAATTTTAAAAGAATTTGTCTTAAAAATCATTGCTTCTTTGCCCCAAACAGACGTGTTCAAGGCAGGAGATCTCTCAAGCATTTCACAGCTCCTATAAACCTTTTCCCTTTGGTCTGCATGAAAGATGATGCTACTGAATGTGGCAGGCACAAGAAAAAGAGTGAATATGTGCCGCCAGTGATTAAGCAAAGTGTTTTCAAACCAGAATGGATGAGGGGGCCTATTTAACATTGGGGCTGCTTTCTGACAGTCTCAATTTACACATCAAAAGAGAAATAACACTCTCGGATTTTGTCACCGTAATGGTTTTGCTATCACATTAACTAGCAATTACCACACAGTGCAGGCAAGCTGACCAGGCTTCGAGTGCCAAGTCCCAGTCTCCGAACATTCTTAGGCTGTTATTGCAGCGTCTTCCACACTTTGAAGGGAGAAAATTGCAAAGGTTGCAATTGCATAGATTAATGATGGCTAAAAATGCCCACAAATACTCTTTTCTTGCCTCTATGCAAGGAAGCAGTAAAATATTAGTTGCACTTCGCCTTTTCCTCTGTTCTACCCAGTATTCAAGTGTAAAGCACAGGGGTGGAAGCTGGTACACAAGTTCTTTTCTCCTCCTCCTGTGAAAGTGCTGCCCTGGGGCAGCCGTAATAGCTTTTGCATCTGAGGAGCTTCATAACTGCGTTGTTCATAAATTTTGTGCCTTTGCATGGGGGAATATATCTTCTGTGCACTTGGCAAACCTGAGAAACAGCAATCCCTCCAAAGAGCCCCAGTAATTCCAATTTTGCAAACCCCCCATCTTCAGGGCAGGACACCAAAAAAAAAAGAACACAAGGAGAGCACAAAGGTTTCTGCTTCCTATTCCTCACCTGGAAAGCTGCTGCTATCACTGCAAAGTCTGAGAATATTAAGTGGCCCATCTTTAAAATAAGAAGTTTACTCCCTCGGTGGTTTATTATGAGGCTTTATATGTAAAATCTTCAAGGCATTTAGACAAAGTCGACCCTAGGAGATATTTGCTTCTGTAAGCAGCTAAGAATGTTTTGGTGGGGTTTTTTTTGTGATGGATTTGGAGAGGGGGTGGGGGTTAGTTGGTCGGTTTTTTTAACGAGTTATTGCAGTAGTTTTCTTTGAACTATAAATAAAGGTTTTATTAGCAAGAGTGGAGAGTTGCAAAAATGCTGCAAATCTCTACTTCCTAGGAAACACAGTTGTTACTCTCTTCTGGGGAGGATACATCTGCCCTCATTTCTGGCTGCAGAGAAGCAGAATTAGGGGTAACTTTCCTGAATTATTTAAAATCAAGCAGGGCTGTTAAGGACCATTTGCAACTGCTCAATGTTCACTATGCCTTAATGCCCCCGAAATGTCCCTGACATTTCCTGCCTGCACTTCTCAGCAGCGCTTAGGAGTCAAATTCACTGTGTTGAAAATAGAACCTGAAAGTAGGTATCAACTTAACCAATTGAAATGCATATGGCTTTCTGTCTCGAATAGGATTCTGAAAAGGAAAGAAATACAGCAAATAAAGGTGTTACAAACACGACACCTGCGGGCCCCTGTTAAGTCTGCACAAAAGAGTTTTCCTTTTTGAAAAATCCCAGACAAATTACACTTTTATATTCACCTTCTGTAATATATGGGTCCAACCACTATTTCTAGAAGATAATAACGAACACATCTCTTCCTCTCGAACCTCAGCACTAGGAATTTATCAGCTGGTTATGCAAAGCACACACACGCAGGCAGACTTTTCCCCTATTCTCAAAGCTTTCACTGGTGTAATTTTTCTCTTCTTCAGCATTAGTCTGAGCAACATCGTTTGGCATTATTTGCCACATTGTATGGATTCAAGAGTTTGTTTATTATACCACAAAACGAGAAGACCCCTCTGAAGAAGAGAGCTAGCAGCTCCCCTTGCTATAAATTACTGCTTTGGTTTAGTTTTTTTTTAAAAAAAAAATTTGACTACATTACTCCCTTCCCCAGTAATTTCCAGGAAAACAAATAAGTTTTCAGGAAGAGTTAATTATTTTTTTTTAAATTGACTTCAAAAGCCTTTCAGGAAGAGAATATTTTCTTTGAGCTTTTTGCTATTAAAAAGGTGACTACCACTAAAAGCAATGATGTACTCATAAAAGGAAGCAGTAACCCTCTTCCTAACCATCTGCTTTTAGATTTCCCTCTTAGTAGATACAGATATATATTTTATATTCACACTAAGAAAGCCAGAAAGTTAAATTTTTACTAGCAGATCAAATTAATTATTTTCATTACCTTTCTCTCTTTAATCCTAGAAAAGGAATCTGCTTAACCTAATGAGGCTATTCATTCCTTTAAAGAAAAAATCCAAACTTGGCATCTATCCAATCCCAAAAACACAGAGCCAGAGGTAGCAGTTCACTGTTTCCTTTTATACTAGCTGAAAGTTTCTTCTGCTCTTCCTTTAGCACTTCCATGCCACCAGTGTCCAACGATCAAAGAGAAAACCAGCTGCCAAATTTAGTAAAAAAGGAAAGAAAAACAACCCTTGATTGTGCTAAGGTGCTGGGTTACCTGTATGATCAGCTCTCAGTAAACCTACTCAGAGGTGCCAAGCACTTGTGGGGTGGTGGTCCTCATCGTTCAGGTGCTTCAGGGCTGAGCCTACAGTGCAGACCTGTCTCTTCAGGCCCTGATTTGTCAGCCAGGGCTGGAGTCACAGCTGCAAAGCATCAGCTTTGAAATCTGATGGTGCTGAAAGTCTTTCTGGAGTTTTGGGTAAAAAAAATGCAGTGATAATCACAAGGACAGGAATATCTTAGACAATCACAGGGTGATCACTGGAGGTAGTCAGTACCTTATGAAATATAACTGTGAAATCTGCAAATATCATCAATCATGAGAAGACTGATACAGGAATTCAGTCATCTGCGTTTACTCACTTTTTTTTAAAAAAGAACCAAAACTGTAGATTCATAGATTTGCTGTTCCATTGTACTTTTATTCACTTATGCTTTAATAAGGGTTTGGGGAGTTGGGAGTAGGAAAATGGGTTGCAGTTACAGTTTTAAATAATTTATTTTTCAGTTAAATCCAAGATATTTTAATAATTTATTAAACATTCTGCTGTTGTTGTATTAAACAGAATTCAGGGGAAATTAATGATTAGCTGATAAATAGCTGGAGATCCTATCACTGTTATTCATCTAAATTGATTTTCTTAGAACAGCTTAATAAAAAAGCAAAAAAGCTACATGGCAATTTGTGAAGTTTCAGTTAAGCACACTACGTATTGCTAAACAGCTGCTAAAACCTAAAGAAAATAAAAACACACCAAAAAACCCTAAACCACCAAAAAAACCCCAAACACAAAAAGAAACCAAACCAAACCATAAAAGGAAATTTCTTTTCACTGATTTTTAAAAACTCAGAACAAACATTTTTGGTCTTACTAAATTCTTCTACAAGAAACTACTCTTGTTTTAGGGTATGGTACTTACTAGCATAGAAGATAACTTTTCATTGTCTTACCCTTAGCGCACCCCTCTCCACCTACAGCTAACACAGCTTTCTAAGATGTCTTAAAGCTATCCCCTTCTCCAATAAACTTCACCTAATGATGTTCTTCATGAATTTCTCTCCATGTGAAGACAAGCAATATAACAGCTTTGGGGTTCTGATGCCTCGAAAGAGCAGGGTTGGTGCAAGTCTGGAGACAACTGCTGTGGCAGCTGAATTTAAGCATTATTTCCATGCAGGAAACCAGCTCCATCTCCAACTGCTCGCTCAAGACCTCTCCTAAACGTTGCTCTCCATGTCGCTGGGGCAGAGGAACAGAACAGCTGCCCCAGCCATACAAGTTTGCATCTTGGGCTTTTAGGCTACACTTCAAGCTTGCCCATGGCCATGTCCTTCTGGTTCCTGTTGCTCATAGGTAGAAGAGGGAGAGCAGCCAGTAAAGGCTCTCCCATCCCCACTTGAGTGCTCCTCCCCCATTCCTACAGGTGCCATTCCTTCTGCCCACCAGCAGTGTGTCTAAGTTGGTTAACGCTGGTCTTGATGCTACAATCATTTCAGAACTGCATTTTGTACCCATAGACTTAGAAATGTGATGTAGCTTCCTAACTCTTTCCACTGTGATATTACAGGTATAATCCAGTCAGCCTTATGGCATCCATTGCACCATTTATGGTCCAGGAACAGTGACATGATGTCATCACCTACTTTTCCTTGAAATATGCTTAGAGAAGTATCCCAGTTCTAAGTAAGACTGCTCTGCTACCACTGCACCTGAAATCTAAACTAATGTGGGGAAGTTAAACCTCCTAGAAACTGAAAGAGCCTGAGAACCCTCCAATTTAAGCAAAAAAAGTAATGTATGTTCATTTACAAAGCTAAGCATCAAATCAGAGGTTGCCCCCTGAATAATTACAGTCATGAGAGTTTCTTAACTCAAAATTTAAAAAGTCTTACAGGAGACACCAGCCAGCTGCACAAGAACAGTACTTGGAGAGAAAGAAGGATTAAAAAGAAGATTGAAAAGACTGTCTTCTCATGCTTTCTTCACAAAGAAAATAGTGTGGCTACTAACAAATTGTCAAGTTCAACATACTGTGGAAATTCTTTTTTTAATGGAAGATTTCTGTTCAGAAAACAAATTTGTAAAATGTATTGTAGGCTATTTATTATAGATATTCAAGACTTTAAAGTTTTGAAATTCCATATGCAGTAAATTACCAGACAAGCAATTTGCTAACACTTCACATAGCTCTTGCACCTTAGCACAGGCAGTGCCATTCAAACTCAGACAGAGGTCCAAGATCCATAGATCTGATAAATACAGGTCAGTCCAACACCATAAAGCGCCTGAAATATCTCACAGAAAGTCAGATAGTAAATGATATTACGAAAAAAATCTCAGAACAACTGTGTCTAAGTGCAATCAACAGGTATCATCAGAAGTGCTGAGCACAAAAGTTTGGCGTGGAGCCTGATCAGACGCAGCTGACGTTATTGGCCTGCACATCACAGGCGAGCACTGCAGCAGAATAACTCCTGTCTAATGATTCTATTTGGCCTTGCAGACAATTCAGAATATCTCCAAAGAAAACTATTGTGATAAACATCCAGCCGTGTCCTCCCGGGAAGTTTGCTCTTTGCTATAACCTGTAAAATAATGAGCAACACAAGCCGAACAAAATCAGCAGGAGACGAAAGCTGCTTTACCAAGGCAGACAATACCATAAATTCTCAGGAGGTAAAAGAATTTTTACAGTAATGCATCAAAAAAAAAGTTTCTGCCTAGAGAATTGTCTATGAAAAAAATGTGCACAGATTTGATTACAACCGTCCTGGATGGGCAAGCACTCCAAGATGGCACGTGGAGGATCTCTAGAGACCTCCCAGTGCCACTACTCTGCTGGAAAAGTCCGAACAGCCTAACATAGATTTTGGATGTAAACAGTTGTGACTCAAGGTTATTAAGCAACATAAACAGTAACAGTAGATATTTATTAGAGGTGATGGAAATGAACCCTACAGGATACATTTAGAAATTGCATCCTGTGGTCCATTTCGTTATTTTGCTGAAGTCCCATTTGCAGCCCTTGAAATGGATGTTCTCTGCACATGAACCAGATTCCTTCGCGTTTCCCCTTGCACACTACTTCTAGCAACTGATCTAATTTTCTCCTTTCTTCATAACGAGACCAACCACCACACTCAGGCAAAAATCTCCTTGTTTTATGACATCCAACTTTCATTCTGGGGAAATTCAGAGTGTACACTCTTCAACTTCTTTTGTCCATTGAATCAGCCCATTCAATGCTCAAATACTGACATGCCTCAGAAGACCTGTGTATTGCAGCTATAATGGGGATGGTGCTGAAGGTCTTTGAGAAGAGTGCTTGGATTGAGTTATACCTCTGTCATTAACCACATCACAATATTTCATTATTTAATGTGTTGATGAACACATTCTTCAACAGTGGTGACAGCACAGTGTAGAAGAGGATCACTAAATTGTGCCTCAAAAGCTGCAGTTCCCACGTGAGGGGAGTCCACTTCAGCCAGTTTTAGGGAGGGCAGAACACTTTACAAATCTTCCAACGCGTTATCCATCATCAAATGCATCAAGAATAGCCAAGGACTGGATACTTTCTGTACACAGCTGTATGCAGTCTAGCAGCCCTGAGCTTTATTCTGTTTTGGATTTCACTAGAGTAACTGATCTCTTCCCAAACTATCTAAACTTTTTTATAAGTTAAATCAGAAACAAGTCTTATTAAGCACTATTAAATAAGAAAAGCTACGGCAGTCTAAAGAGAAGAAATCTGGTCTAGGTAGATTTTTAAAGTTGCATTCTGTAAGACAGTGTCCTGATATTGGATGTCCACATATTGGATTGACTGTAACAATAAACACCCTATGCTTCTTCAAATATGTTCCACACAGGATTCGCTCTAATTATCAAGTGGGTGATTTGATAGAAATATTATACAGATTAAGAGTAATCCAAACTTCAAGTTATTAATATTTATGCAATAGCTTTTTCATATTATTGCATAATATATTATCTCATATTCAGCTTGAAACACTTTAAATTGTCTCTGTCCTATAGATCAGAATTTTAGACTCTGCACATAGCATTATTTCCTCAGGACCTTAGTCTCGGCCATTTAAAACCCTTGGCATTCTGAGTACTAGAAAGATATTACGGTACACAAAGTAGTATTACTAGAGGAAAAAAATAATAATGATTAAAGCCTACATCTCAAGTACTCCTATTCAGAAAACTGGATTCATAATACAACCTGTTCTCTAACTGGTTAGTTAAATGCAACCTTCTGTAACACATTGTTGGGGAGGTAGCAGGGTGGAAAATCAATTTATAGTTAACTGTGGAGTTGTGAGGAGCAAGTAATTCAATCTCACTTGACTGGATTGCACAATATTATTTTTTGAAGAAAAGTGAAGTGGTCACCTAGAGTAAGTATTGTTCTTTCATGTAGAAAGGACCATTGGGGCTTTTTTTTAGATGAGGTATATCTATCTCCTCTATATAGACCTCTTTAGGCATTCAATAATATCTGACTATTTTCAAGGTTAAACAAAGTCATTTACATTCAGGATCTCTACACAAATATTATATTCAAACAGGGACATCTGCATTATATCAATAGCACTACCTTTGACTCTAAGCCTTCTCTCTCCTACTCTTTGGAGAATGTCAGGAAGACACCTTTGGCTACGGTGCAACAGCTCTCTGACAAAAGCTTTTTAAGAGTGTGACCACCCTTTCCCCTCTCTTCCTTTTCTCCAGTTAAAAATCTAAAGATAAACAGATAAGCAGATGAATAATCTAACATTGCTCATGTCTGCTTGAGTTTTCCAGTCTGGGTTATATCTGTCAGCTTAGAATAAGATCAGAATTCTGGGAAGAAAAAAAATTATTCCTGCAAATCCTACTAGTAATTGTGCTCTGAAAAGGTCACATTGCAGAGCTGGAGGCTGCTTCTGTGAGTAAGATTATTACAGATGTAAGTATGATTAATTTGCTATTTTACAGATTTTTTTTTTTGACTGAACTATTAAAAGTGTCACACAACTTTGAGAAAATAAATAGTTATCACGTCATTGACCTATAGACAAATTTTAAAACACAAGCGACATCAGGATTATCAAAATAATTGCTAGTAAACTTCTATGATCAGAAATTATTCTCATAGCTTCCCATCAAAGGAAAAATGCACCATGATGACAATCAAATTAACCAACTCCTATCTAAACGTATGTAAGAAATTATTTTCTCAAACTCTATTATAGGTTCAGTAAAATAATTTTGTGGCCATAATTTCAACAAGGACAGCTCAAAACAGTTTTACCATTCTCAGGTGGGGCCACCACGGGATTAGCTGGGGAGACAGTAAGAAAATGGAATGGATGAAGAGACACGTTCAGCCTAAAGGCACAACCTCTAGGGCAGACCACTACTGTCATCTTCTAGTTCAAGAAAACCCAGTCAATGTATAACATCACACTTCAGGTCACAACCCAAATTTATCTATCAAATTAAGATGTTAACAACTTTCCAGAAGGAGGGTGGGGTTGGAAAATACAGTTCTCAGGTCTGATAAGTTTTTATGAGTTTGAAAATGGGAGTTGGATTACATAAAAGAGACCTGCTTTCCTATAATACCATATTTTGCCTTGGAATGCCCCATGTGCTGGTGACATTGGCTGACCTTAAGCAAGTGGCACTGCACAATGGCCATCTGAACAGGGATCTGATGGACACCATCAATACTTCATCTGCTTTTTATTCACATTACACCACCTGTGGACCAAAAGCCTTCTAGCTGAACAGGAAGACCACAGCCATTTACAAAGCAGATCCACATTTCCTGGCATGCTATTGCTACCCATATTTATGCAAAAGAATAAGAGACTATTGAAAAATCTTAAATGCAGTCAATACAACTATCAGATGGCACTGGAACAAACTGTTTAGAAGACATTCAGTTCAGAAAACTCATAATTATCATCTCACAAACTTGTGCGGACCCAGTTCTTAGCCAGACACAGTTTATTTTTGCATTAAATGGACTGAATTTTAAAATATCTTTTGTTTATGGCCTACCACTCTCTCCAGATTTTATGCAGTAACGGACAGAATGCGCTGCATAATTAACCAGTCATTTTTTGTTGTACATAGTTTTTACTATTCATATCTTTCAGAAGTTGATACCATAATGGAAATCTCCAACATCAAAGATGAATAGGTTTTACATGGTGAAAATACTGCAATTAAAAAAAAATTGGACACATCCATAACATTAGCTTTCACTTAATTGCTAAGCATTCTTTCTTGTCCATGGCAGGAATGCTCATCAAGATGCAAATTCTCCTCCTGAGAATCAGAATTACCATTTTTATGACAGTTTTTCTAATTAATGCATTAGTAGTTTGGTGATGGGGGGGCACCTGTCTTCCTTTACACAGTTTCACAGTATCATAAGGTTGGAAAGGACCTCTGAGATCATCAAGTCCAACCTATAACCCAACACTAACACCCACACTAACACCATCATCTAAACCATGGCACTCAGTGCCTCATCCAGTCTCCCTTTAAACACCTCCAGGGTTGGTGACTCCACCCCCTCCCTGGGCAGCCCATTCCAATGACCAATCACCCTTTCAATGAAGAACTTCTTCCTCACATCAAGTCTAACCTTTCCCTGACGAAGCTTGAGTCCATGCCCTCTAGTTCTGTCACTGGTCACCCGAGAGAAGAGACCAAGCCCTGCCCAACTACAACCTCCTTTTAGGCAGTTGTAGAGAGCAATGAGGTCTCCCCTGAGCCTCCTCTTCTCCAGACTAAACAGCCCCAACTCCCTCAGTCGCTCCTCACAGGGCTTGTGCTCCAGCCCCTTCACCATCTTCATTGCCCTCCTCTGGACACACTCCAGCATCCTGACATCTTTCCCAAACTGGGGGGCCCAGAACTGGACACAACATTCAAGATGAGGCCTGACCAGTGCCGAGTACAGGGGGATGATAACTTCTCTGGTCCTGCTCACTACACCATTCCTGATGCAGGCTAGAATGCCATTGGCTTTCTTGGCCACCTGGGCACACTGCTGGCTCATGTTGAGCTTCCTGGCCACCAGCACTCCCAGGTCCTTTTCTGTCTGACTACTCTCCAGCCACTCTGTCCCCAGTCTATAGCTATGCACGGGATTGTTGTGTCTTTCTCCCAGATTAAGAGCAAAAGCATGACTAACTTTAATTCTTAAATCTTTCACGCTAGTGAAAAAGGAAGGCACTACAAAAGATGTTTGTCTTTGAGTTATAGGGTTTTGTTTTGGTTTTCAAACCTCTATAGCTGACTGACAAACGTATCTTCACCTCAGTTCACATTTCAGTTTGTTACTGGCCTGTGAAGTAGTTGATTCTCCTCAGCCCATCTCGTTGTTTCCTGACTCTTTACATTTACAACATGTCAGATTTTTTCAAAACTTTGAAGTGACAGTTTTGATATAAGGCCATTCCTTGTAGAAAACAAGAGCTGCACTACACAGCTTTAAAATATGTTGACTGTGTATTTTCTATATTAGCTTGATGTAAATATGCTGAGTGTCCTACTTTGCTTATTAAATAAGATTGTGAAGAGAATACCTTGAATTTCTAACAGCTTTTTTTTCTGGTCAAAGTACAAGAGAAAGAAATAACAATTCACAATGCAAAGGTTTATTTTATTGGAGTTATACAACATGCATTATAATAAAAGTGACTATAGCTGTTGACGTTGGATGCTATAAAGCAGGAAGAATATATAAAGAAAGAGTTGAATAAGGTAATTAATTATTTGGGAACTAAGATAAGAAGTAAAGATAAGCATAGTCTCTTACTTTCAAGAACTTACACTATTTAAGCCAAATACATTTTAGTCTTAAACTTTATAGAGCAAAGGCTACAAAAATAATCTTGATTACTCCATTTATTTCCTATCAAGACACTGAAATCCTTTGGTTATGAAGTGTCCTGGGTTCAGATGCAATAGAGAATTTTCACAAGATGATGGGACAGGGCACAGCCAGGGCAGCTGACTCGAGCTGGCCAAAGGGCTATTTGATACCATAATGCCATGCTTAATATAAAAGGCGGGTGGTTGGCCAGGGGTCAGGTCTGGTGACAGGGTTTGCAATTCAGGAATCTCACCAAACATAGGTTTCCAGGCAGTGAGTGATATGCCTTGTGTATCACCCATTTTGTATATTCTATCATTGCTATTATATGCATTGTATTTTCTCTTCCTTTCCTGCCCTGTTAAACGTTTTTTTATCCTGACCCACAAGGTTCACCTTCTTTGTGTCAAATTCTGCTCCTCATCCCACCAGGGTGAGAGGAGTGAGCGAGCAGCCACGTGGTTCTTTGTTGCTGCCTGAGCTAAGTCACAAAAGTGAGGGAAAATATTTCCAAGCAATACCACTAAAAACAAAAATCAGTATCAGTATCATTACATTTTTGTTCTTTTCAATAATGATGTTACAAGTATTAGAGATTTATTTGGCACTGAAGTACAACCTAACTAACCTTCACATGAGAAAAACAAAAGCTACACAGAGAAAAAAGCAGAACCCGAACTGTAGAATTAACACAGCTCTTCCCACAGCCACAGTGGCTACATGAGCCTTCTTGTACCTGTTTACACACAAAAGGGATCACATTTGCCTAAGTCATCCCAGAGGTGACGCGCTACAGCTTGACATCTGCAGTCTCACTACAGACAGTTTCCTCAATTCACTCCCATTAGGGCTGCATGAGCATCTTCACTCTTCAGTCCCAGCTTCAGAAGATTCCTAATTGTCATCAACTCTTAATAATGCCTGCGTTTCTGAGGACTATGTTCACACAAACAGCTTACAGAGCACTGCTGCAGGAATGCTACATCCGCTGGAGGGTGAACACTGACATCTTCAAGCTCCCCCAACCATTTTGTCACCCTGTAAAACCACATAGGGCTCACCAGCTGAATCTCAATTCCAGCAGGTCCCTAAACATAAAACACACACAGGACTGAGTTACAAAAAAATGCCAATAAGAAAAAGGCACGCTTAGTGTCCCTCAGTGTCTCCAGTATCTGAGGTTTAGTGCTGCTTTTTTTCTGAGAAAGATCTTCCCCATTACAGTTTCTACTCATCACTTAAATCAGATGAGATCAAAATTCTAAGGAGAATTGTAAACAGATGTTTTGTCGTATCAGACCTTTATTACCATTAAAATAAAAAGTACTTGTCATCAGTGACTTTTTGCATCAGATTTGACATAACATGCATTTCTTTTAATGAAAAAATGCTGTCTGTCAACTGTGTGATGGGTCCTGTTAGAATTCTGACATCTCTGAAATATCTGAGGAGCTACAGTGAGAAGTATAAATTATCTGAGTGGAACGCCATGAAGAATAATAACCAGATATTTACGAGCTTTGCTGTGCTTTGGCACACCCTTGGACCTCCTGGCCTTTGAGCACCAGTCCAAAATGCTGAGATGGGCAGATGCAATTCAATTTATCCCTTTTCCTCAACACTCTCCAGGTGTGCTCTAATAACATGGCAGTGACAGACTTTTTCACCCAGCCCCCAGTCAGGAAGGGAGGAAGAAAGAAAGGGAAGAGCTTGCTACAAGGAGCAAGTTCAGGTACTTCATGATGAAAAGTTCAAATTACTTCAGAACCACTGAGGCATCCAAATTCACAGGTCAATTCACAAGAACTATTAGAATTAAATCAATGTAATGTAAAGGAGACTCAGGCACATGAATACGTAGTAAAATTATGTCCTCTATAAAGTAATTACAGAGAAAATTGCTTTTTATCAGGTTAAAAAAATAAACAATTGGCACTTCAAACACATTGTATCTCACTCATATTTGCCTCTTCTCTGGTCAATTCATATAATATATTACTATTAATATATTTGCAAATTAAATCTAGATTTGTGACAATGAAAAGTTGCCTCTGGAATGAAAGCTGTGATTAACTGTAGCATTAACCTATGCAGAGAGGAAGAACAACTAATAGATCAGCTGCAATAACCACAATGCCGTCATCTGTTCAACAAGTAGAAGTTAATTCCTTACATACGAATCTAGAAAGCCTTTCTCCAACAGAAATTAACACATTATCTGCTAGACTAAGTTCTGCCATTTTCATAGAATTTCATATTGAGAGAAGGAACAATGGGTCTGACACCCAAACATTCCACACTACCTTCAGTAAGGACCAGAGGTTTACACTGACTTATTTAACTTGAAATACAGCCCTACATTTCTATTATTTGTATATTTTAAGGTTTTGTATGATGACTTTTGTGTACAACCTAATCTTTCCTTGCTGAAGAGTTTAGAAGATACTAATATACTTCACATTGTTATAATGAAAGTGCTCTGAGAAGACCACAGGACATGCATCTCAAGAACTGAGAATGGGGTTGTGGTTTAAGCACGATTTGTGGCAGCATTTCCCCAGATTATTGCAAATGTTGTGGATGATCACATCAAATAAAACTGACATGATTGTTACATTAACCATAACGAACCAAGCAGTATTTAAATCTGCAAAAGCCCATAGCATCAGAAAGACTGATTGGATTACAAGCTGCAACCTTATTTTGCAAACTAAAACCACACTGATTCTCAATAGACCCTTCAGACAACTTCCAAGTATTCTGGCACTCAGATCTTATGTTGATATATCACAGCTTATCAACATAAAAATAGCATTGTTCAATCACGGTACCAACTGGTATCAGCAGGAACTGGAAATCTTTCACTGCTATAAACTTTTGAAATAGCCCACTATAGTCCTCCACATAAGTTACACCATATATAAGGGCCATGTCAGCCATTTAGGCAATACAAAATCCAGTTAAGACAGTTTATTTAACAATATAAAAAATATTTGTTACTTCAGGAACTAGTATAAGGAGAAGAATGATTTTAACATGAACGTAAACCAGCCGCTGATCACCTTTTCTGACATAACTGTTCGGCTTTCATCTTTACAGTATCACCTCAGCTTACATTCCTGAAACAGATGGAACAAATTGGTCTTTTCTTATGAGTTCCTCCCACTCACAACTTGTCACTGCTAGCAATCACATGAAAAAATCTAAATAAAGCTTAAGTTTGCTGCTTTTGCAATTATAAGCAAGAAAATGACAGTAATTCACAGTAAGCTCTGTAGCACATGGACTTTTCATTGATGTCATTTCCAGTTTTCCCAGACCAACAAAAGTTTGTATGTTAAAATCTCTCAAAGAATAACATACCTATGTTGAAAATACAACATTTCATTAAGTTCATAGTTTTAATGTTATCTTGAAGAGACATAGGGCACAGCTCCAGTGAAAACTGCCTGACTGGAAAGCTTCAAAACCCACCAGGTTTGCTGCCTGCCCAGCAGCAGCTTGAGCCATCACAAGCTTCTGCTCTTCAGCAGTCCATCAGCAACAACAAGAAGTGCAGTATTTGCACTACCCTTTAGCAACAGTTTTTCAAGTCCTCAGCTCTGTTGCAAACAGAAGACTTTCTGGCTCCAACTTCAAGCCAACTTGAAAACACTGGCACAAACTCCATCACTTCTTGTCCTGCTCCTTGTCATATGCAACAGCCGAATCCAAAGCATTTTCAAAGTGCTCAATTCTCTTTCCAGTCCAGAAAGAGACCAGATTTTGACACACTGAAATCCTCTATGAAATGGCATTCGCTTTCTCCCCTGCCCCAGAATGGCACACAACTTTTTCTAATTCATGGAAGTGAATAAGAACAATAAACAAGCATTCATAGAATCATAGAGTCGTAAGGTTGGGAGAGACCTCTGAGATAGAGTCCAACGGTGCCTGGCTCCGTACTAAACCATATCCCTAAGAAACTCATCAACCTGCATTTTAAATACCTCCAGGGATGAAGACTCCACCACCTCCCTGGGCAATCTGTTCCAATGCCTGACTGCTCTCTCACTGAAGAAATTCTTCCCAATGACCAGTCTAAACCTGCCCTGGCACAACTTGCGGCCGTTCCCTCTTGTCCCGTCACTCGTCACTTGCAAGAAGAGAGCAGCACCCACCCCATCACTATCTCCGTTCAGGTAGTTGTAAACAGTGATGAGGTCTCCCCTCAGCCTCCTCTTCTCTAAGCTAAACAACCCCAATTCCCTCAGTCTCTCCTCACAGGGCTTATTCTCCAGCCCCCTCACCAGCCTCATTGCCCTTCTTTGCACACACTCCAGCCCCTCAATGTCCTTCTTGCACTGAGGGGCCCAGAACTGACCCCAGTACTCGAGGTGTGGCCTCATCAGTGCCAAGTGCAGGGGTACAATCCCTGCCCTGCTCCTGCTGCAGACACTGTTTCTGACACAGCCCAAGATGCCATTGCCTCTCTTGGCCACCTGGGCCACTGCTGGCTCATGTTCAGCCGCTGCCACTCAACATCCCCAGGTCCTTCTCCTCCAGGCAGCTCTCCAGCCACTCTGCCCCAAGCCTGTAACACTGCTCAGGGTTGTTGTGTCCCAGGTGCAGGACTCTGCACTTGGCCTTGTTGACCTTCAGCCCGTTGTCCTCAGCCCATGGATCCAGCCTGTCTGGATCTCTCTGCAGAGCCTCCCTTCCTTCAAGTAGATCAACACTTGTACCCAGCATGGTGTCATCTGCAAACTTACTAAGAGGGCACTGAATGCCTTCACCGAGATCATTGATAAAGATGTTAAACAAGACTGGACCCAGCACTGAACCCTGGGGCCTGTCCATGCTGATGGCAGCCAGTTTCTCAAGCAGAATACTGTGAGAAATGGTGTCAAATGCTTTATTGAAGTCCAGGTACACCACACACCGCCTTTCCCTCACCCATTAACCAGGTAACCTTGTCATAGAAGGAGATCTGATTGGTCCAGCAGGACCTGCCTTTCATAAACCCATGTTGACTGGGTCTGATCACCCAGTTGTCCCACGCATGCTGTGTGGTAGCACTCAAGACAATCTGTTCCATGACCTTCCCCGGTACTGAGGTCAAACTAACAGGCCTGCTGTTCCCTGGATCCTCCCTCCAACCCTTCTTGTAAATGGGAGTTACATTTGCCAGCTTCCAGTCGAGTGGCACTTCCCCAGTCAGCCAAGACTGCTGGTAGATGAGGGAAAGGAGTTTGGCAAGGACGTCTGCCAGTTTCCTTAATACCCTCGGATGGATCCCATCTGGCCCCATGGATTTGTGTATGTCTAAATGGCCAAGCAGGTCTCTAACCAAGTCCTCCCAAACGGCTGGAGCTTCATTCCCATTATCTTCTGGCTGAGGGGGCTGAGTATCCCTAGGGCATTCTTCCTTGGGGTGAAAGACTGAGGCAAAGAAGGCGTTGAGCACCTCTGCCTTGTTCTCATCCCTCATTGCTATTGTCCCTTCTGCACCCAGCAAGGGAGGAAGAGTGTCCTTTGTCCTCCTGTTGCTGCTGATATATTTAAAGAAGTTGTTTTTATTGTCTTTGGCCGAAGTGGGCAGTTGAAGTTCTAGTTAGCCCTTCTGATTTTTTCCCTACAGGATCTCATTTCACCCTTGTAGTCCTCCTGGGACGCCTGCCCCCTCTTCCAAAGTCTGTAAACTTTCTTATTTTCCTGAGATCACTACGAAGTTCCCTACTCAGCCATCCCAGTTTTCTTCCCCACCGACTTGTTTCACGGCACAGGGGGATGGTTTGTTCTTGTGCCACCATGATTTCCTTCTTGAGGAGCGTCCAGCCCTCTTGCATCCCTTTGTCCTTTAGAGCCACCTCCCAGTGAACTTTATCAAACAGCCTACTGAAGAGTTCAAAGTCTGCCCTTTGGAAGTCCAGGGTGGCAGTTCTGCTGACCCCTCTCCTCACTGCCCCAAGAATGGAGAATTGTATCATCTCGTGATCGCTGTGCCTCAAGTGTCCTCTAACTGTCACCTCTCCCACGAGGCCTGCCCTGTTCACAAACAGCAGATCTGGCTGGGCACCCTCTCTAGTCAGTTCACTTACCAGTTCTAAACGAAGTTATCATCCACGCACTCTATGAACCTTCTAGACTGCTTCCTTTCTGCTGTGTTGTACTTCCAGCAGACATCCGGGAGGTTGAAATCCCCCACGAGAATGATGGGATGCAATCACGAGACGACTTCTAGGTGTTTATAGAAGAGCTCATCAGCCTCTTCATCCTGGTTAGGTGGCTGATAGCAAACTCCCACCACAATATCTGGATTACTGCTCAAACCACTGAGTTTAACCCACAAACACTCTACCTTATCATTGTTACTACATTCTCGACTCCATCTCTAGCAGGGATTCGAGGCTGCAATAGCACCTTTGTGAGGTTTTGTAAAATGTGATTAATCCAGGCACTTTTAAAAGCAGTCACAGAGAGGAGACAAAAGCAATGAAGTTCTCCTGGATTTCTTGTAGTCTAGCAAGAGCCATAAGCTAGACAGAGCAACAGCTCAAGAAAATAAAATCCCCTATCCCCTTGAACCCATTCCCTGTTAGCTCCCTGCATCTCATGGAGAAGCTGTTGCAGGACACTTACACTATCAGACTCACAAGGATGATATAAATCTTGCCTGCAAGTACTTGCAGGGTGCAGATTACACAAGCATTGCGTAAGAAAAATACATACCCAGCGCCACCAATTAACACGTTTAAATGTAATCACACTCAGAGTAATAAATGCATTTGAGTTTGGAAAGATCTAGCTTTCCTGCTTAAAATAGAAATGAATAAGATACCACAACACAAAAATCACATCTTGAATTACAGGTATTAGTAGCAATACTAATTAGTTGAAAATGAAAATTAATTTAATTGAGCATTGTTCCAATCCATTTATCTAACTTGATCAAGGTATCATTAACTAATTAAGTAGCAATTTTATAACGTACAGCTTACTAAACCACAAGTTCATCCAAGGGCCACACTGTTAGTCTCCTTGCGACAGCAAACATGGTTAAAGAAGGCTATCTTTAGAAGAGTTTAAATAGAAGTCACGTAAGTGCACATTTACCAAATGCTTTTGGAATCGACCAGTCAGTTGAAAAAACCCATCTGTGTTTAAAGGTATAAAACTGCATAATATTGTTATGATACCTTCTATCTTGTTTTTCTCAGTAGAGTTCTTTTCAATGCAGCTCACAGTGACTTTGGTCTATCTCAAGCACAGAATGTGAGGAGGGGAAGGCTGTGTAACTCGCCTATAAGATAAAATCAATTCATAGCCAAGAGCTGACAGAAGTTAATTCAGAATCTTTCCACAGACCTCTAGGTCAGCAGAGTGGAGGGAGGGTGGGGTACTTATATTTCAACCAAGATGACTGTGCAAATTACCCCTTTTTTATGTAATTGTTAGCCTGAAACTAAAGGAAATTCACGTGAATTACATTACTGAATATTACATTAGGCTTTTTGCAAACAAGCTGCTAACCAGAAATATGCAGTTGTATAAGCAACACAGACCACACTGACTTGTGGTAAACTGAAGCTGGAAACACTTCAACTTCTGGACTCTAATTTAGCCAACCAGCAGATGCCAGATTTAACCCCATAGAACCCATAACTCCTCTCTGTCCCCCAGCCCACCATGGGCAGCAGCAGATGACGACTCACGATGAAGATTTCAGAAGTGCTACGAACCAGTGCAAACTAACCCACCACTAACGAGTTAGGTAAACCACAAAAGCCACTGAGAGATATTCAGATGCAACAGACTTAAAGATCTAAGTTCCATTGTGAGCACAGCCAACAGTCTCATTGCCCTCTTTTTTAAAAAAAAAAACCTAAAGTGCATAAGAAACCCTGACTATTTCATAAAAGCTGACTCGTGGTATCTCTGCTTCTCAGCATTGATTTGTCTTCTCCTCTTCCCTTGTTTTTGTTGTGAAGTGCCATGTTGAAAAGTAAGGACACAGCGAATGACACTGTTCCAGTATAACATATATCAAAAAAGCAATTCCAGGAAACATCAGCATAAGGAATGAAAGTAGCATAGGCCTGTGACAAATAAATTGCATGACTGTGGGGTACAGTTCAACTCTACATCAAGAGAAATCCTGTTACAAAGCTGGTAAATTCATTTCATTCCCCATAATCTGAAAATCTTTTTTTCTGATGTTTGAGAGAACTGTAATTGTGAAAGCATAAAACCACATCTATCTTGCATTTACTTTATTCTGGTGTGGGCAGAATATTACCATGAAAAGTCCCACTATACCCTGAACAGCTTCTTGAGAGAGCTGGGTTTGCTGCCGCCTTCCTGAGACCAAGGGAGTTTTATTTCGTACTTCTCCTCAGCAAGACAATTTGAGATAAGGTCTTTCTCTTTGTTGATAGTACTGGAAAACAACAGCTTATGTATTTGTGATTCATGTTTGGTTTTTTTTTAATGCCAATATACATTTTAACCTGCAAGAGGTTTAAAGCTAAAGAGACCATCACTGAACACGGACTGTCTTTGTTGAGGAGTAAGATCATGTTGGACTAGGCAAGACAACGACCTCCTTTTGCTGCTCAGAGATGTACAGCAACATCCTTAGGAGACTCTCCTTTACCAGCTCCAAATGCCTAGAAGAATACGAGCTCAAGAAGGATAAAATGGATGTTGTGGAATCCATCAAATTCCCATGAAAAATGAACTTATTTAGTTCCCCCATCCTTGTAGCTAGCTACTTTTTTGTTATAAAATGAGAGAAGCAAGGGGTTATGAACCAAGCCTTAAAACAGAGGGGGGGGGGGGGGGGGAAGTAGAGAACATAGCTTTGAGTAAAAAGTTTAACTGAATCTTAGTTAGAAGCCAGGCACTGCAATCACTAAATAAAAAGCTATATAAATGGTATGTCTGATAAGAGAGATCACAGTGAAGTTACTGCTTTTTATATAAAGCAGTGGATACGGAATGAAGACAGGAATTGTCTCACTTTAGAGGTGGATCTAAATGCAGATAATTGGTACCAATTGTGAAACCTGGAGATCATAAATAAATGTCCTGGTCTAGAGGAGCACCAAGTACCCAGAAGTTTTTTGCCTAATGGCAAATAGTCACATATTAAAATTTCATTGCAATCACAAGCGTAAAGAAGAGGAGAAAAACAGGAACAGTGGATGCGGAGGATAATTTAACATTGAAATTATGACATTTTTTCTTTCCAGTATCAGTAGCTCAGTCCTTAAAGCAATTAGCTGGTGTTTCTGCTATTAATATTTGCAGCTCAGCAAAATTAACCTTCTGTCTTTGAGTCACAACAAACAAAGCAAAATAAAAGATCCAGATTTCCCCAGAATAACGAAATACAAAGAAAACAATCACCTTTGTACCATTTTAAACAATGATCTATTGTGCCTCTATGACTCTGCTCTTTATGTTAGCGCCCTACTTTGAAAACAAATCAAGTTTATTGCTCAGATTTTTATCAGGAAATTAATTAGTAAGAAATGAGAAAATGAATGAAAGAAGAAAAAAACATCATATTGTGCATTAGATTTTTTAGACCTGACAATTGCACTTTATGATTTCATTTCCATGGCAATACAAAATACCCACTTAGCTGATAGAATCATTTGGCAGAACAGATTTAATTCCTTAACAAAATAACTCTAGTGTAGTGATGTGTAAGATGTTTAACAACAGTTCTTTAGTTTTTATCTTCAGGCACGGATTTTTGGTTTCTGTCTTTTTTTTTTTTAACGAGAACTTGATTAGGAATGATGTTGGAATACAAAGATGAGAGACTGATTGCTACATTCATATTGATCAGCTTGAGAACTATAGAGACTACCCTTTCAAACTTCAAAGTAGAAAACAAGCTGGCGGCTCCTTTAGAATGTTGCTTCAGAATCTCTATAAAAGTTGTAGATTTGTGCTGATTTAAATGGCCATGTTACTAGTTCCAAAACCAAGCATTTTGACCATCCTTTGCTCTTGATTGGAGCAGGACTTTTGTTTTAACAACCTGCTGAAAATCAGTGATTTAATTCTGTTTTTACTTATGCTCATTTTTCAGCCTCTTGGGTGAACTTTGGTTTTTAGAGTTTCATAAGGAAGATCAATCAATAACAAATTATATGGAACACATTCCCTGAGCAATGAGATCCTCCACTTCTGCCAAAAGAAGGATGGGTGATATCACTGCTGTGTTCTATGATGCAGTTTTTTCAGTACATGATTTTGGTAATGGTGCATTACCAACATTACTTTAATTGCTATAATTTGGGACAGAATTTAGTCTTTAATTTATATTCTGACTTCTTGGGGGCAAATTAAATTATCCTTCCATTCAAAGGGCCAGTTCATGTCTTGTGGCCTTCAGGAGATAAAAAGACTAAGCAAGAGGCCAATGAAGCATACTCTTTGTGCCTTTTCTTTACATAAACATGATTTTCAGTGCATTTATGAGCATCTAACTGCAGAACTAGATTTTGCTTGCATAATAATGTATGGAAATATTTCCCCCTCCTGTGAATATTTGTTTATTTGTTGTTAAACAAGAGGCTTCATCACAAATATGTTTAAGCTGAACTGATATTGTAGGGATTACACACTCTGCCACAAGTTTAAAAAGGAGGGTGGGGTGTTTGTTTTGTTTTTTTTTTTAAGTTAAACACATTTTCTCTTTATTCTTTTAATCAAGGAAAACGCCAAACAGCAATTGGAAATTTTAAACAGTAACAAAATTTGATCTTCACTGATTACTTGACACTGAAGTCAGGCCAGTTTGGTGTTCAATGAAGTGGTGACAAAAGAGCTTTTTCCCTTCTACTAGAGAAATATGACAGTGTTTAGGTTCTGGCAAGGCCAAAACAACTTAGTCAGTTTCCATACTCTGTATTCATATCTAAGCTGGGAACACTGCCACCGATCGGTTACGTTCAGCAAAACAGAGTTATCATGAAGCTTTTATTTTAATTAGTGAAGTTTCAAAACAAGAATCATTTAGTCATTTTTCTGGATTGATTGGCTTAATTTTAGCGAATAATTTTTGTTGTTAGTCTGCTCTACTCATTCTTTATTAAAAAACAATAAATAAATACAGTAGGTATTGAATGACACAGCTGAAAAGCAGATTTGTGATAATGCATCATTATCAGCTCCAATGAATTACACAGACATGGTTTATCTGTTGCTGACATTTCTTCCAATATTTCTATGCCCATTTTCCTGAAGAAAAGCAGACTTATTAACTGAAATAAACACATGATTTTTCCTTGTCACTTTGCCTTGAAAGCAATTTTGACGGAACAATAACAGTATCAAAATGACATTTGATTATATTGCTTAAAACAAACCTTTCAACACCCCCAAAAAAGTTCCATAAACACCTAAAGCAGCCCCTTAAGATAAACAGGTAGGACTCATTCACTCTAAATGTATATTTGATTGTTTAACCATTAACCATCTTTACCAATTTTCTACCTTCCTGCTTCCATTTGGGATTCAGGTTAAGATGATCCCAATAGCTGTCATACTAATTACTAATGTCAAATACAGAAACCACTGCTGCTAATAAATAGGCCCATTTTAATAAATCTAATGAAAACTGTTAATTAGCCATCATTAACACCCTCTTGTTTTTTTTCATTTTATTTCACAGCACTCAGTTCCCTTCCTCAAAAGTTTAACTTCTATTAGAGTGTGACCAAATAAAAAGCCTGAAAACAAAGACTACACCTGGTCAATTGACTTCAGCTGCCCAAATGGTGCAGAATGGGTTGGACCTGTGTTGGTTACCTAGCATTCTCTACTTTTCTTCAGAGTTCATCTGTAAATGTAAGTAATCATTAAATACTAATTTCACTGTTGTTCCAAGCCACCGAGACCAACATCTTCAGGAACCTAGAACTATTCAAGTACAATCATAGAATGGCTTGGGTTGGAAGGGACCTCAAAGCCCCTCCAGTTCCAACCCCCCTGCCACAGGCAGGGACACCTCCCATTAGACCAGGCTGCTCAAGACCCCATCATCAATTCCTCTTTAAAATTACATTTGAGATTACCATAACCTGCTACTTATTGACATAACAAGCCTGGTTAATTTTGCACTATTTGTTTTATTTATTTGAATTGTGTTACAGTCTGTGTTAAAAATCCCTTCTGTCTATGCTCTAGCTTATTTTGATACTATTTTTAATCAATTAAACTTGAGTAAGAAGACATTATCAAGGTAGCTTGACACTACTGTCCATCAAAAAGTCATGCTGGTTCTCATATCTATACACCTCTTAACTGTGTTCATCAAGGACCACATTAGATGCCTCATTATTTCCACAGCCATATTGATTGATTCCAATATTCTGGCAAATCATCACATTTGCCCTTCTTTGAGAACTCAATTCTACTGACCCAGGAGCTCTGGGGGAAAGAAACAAACACAAAAAAATCCCCTCAAAACGAAGGCAACACCACCTTGAACACTTCGTTCCAGAGGGCTCCTTGGGCAATTCCCTAAACACCTTGGATACCGGTTATCTGTGTCTGCTAATATGAAAAGAACTTAACTCCACCAGCTGGAATTCATTATCATGAATCAGGAATTCACCTGACTTGAGTGAACTTTGTTACTGCCATAAGCTAAGAAGATGTAATCATGTATCACACACTTTCCCCCACTTCAGATCAGAAGTGTTTGTATTCTACAAACTCTCTCCTATACCACTATCCACAGTTTTGTTTGACAGCAAAACAGTAATTCTTCCTCGTACCACCTTTCTTATTCAGTTGCTATGGAGAATTGATAGAGAACTTGAGTAGTAAACAAGTCCACCTGAACAGCGAGATGTGCATTTACAGTAAGGTTCAAAACATCGGATGTGCGATAGGAAGATGTGACAGTGAATGAACCAGGATTAACCAGTGCAACATCAAGAACAAGATAAACAGAGCATCATTATTGGCTTGGCAAGCCAATAATCAGATCCGTGCCAAACAGCACTACTAAGCTTAGAGGTCTTAAAAATAATTGATGAGGCTTCTAGAGAAGTCTAAATAATGTTAACACACGTTTTTTTAAAAAAAGCCTTATTCTATTGATCTCTTACATTTTCAAAGAAAACTATGGTCCTGCAAATAAGGCTGTTTTCAAATAAAGTCTGACGTTTTCATTTAAAATGTAAAGTTATCCTGGGTCTCCTTTCCATAACTCCAAAGTGCAATGAAAGCCGTCACGCGTGCCATGCTCCTCCCGCAGCTAATGCGGGGCAAGGGCAGGGAAGAATCAGACCACACAACACTCAACTAGGGACAAACATCCTCATCCATCTCTGTAACCAGTGGAGGTGGATGGGCACCTGCAGAGTGTGCTTCAGTCTCCAGAAGATCTGAAAATCTCTGAAAGCACCAACCATCCTCCACTAATTCAACAAGTGCTCCTAATTTAAGTGACACAGATGCCAAAATTTTGGTGGCTCCAGACATCAACCCTGGGCCAAAAGCTTCTGACAGCTCTGTTAAATGCTGATAGATTTGCACTACAACTTTCTTGAAATTGCACTGTCATTTCTCTCTCGACCACAGCTTCTCCTGAAATACATTTTCCAGTTTCATCATATGCAATGAGTAAGGACAGATATTAAATAGAAGTTCAGCTTCTAGTAATGAGAATAAAGATTGGCAACAACTCATTGTCTTCTGAACACAAATCATAAGTGTACTTTTTTGTAAGTATTTTTCTGCAGAAATAAAAAGCAGGCACCCAAAGAAATTTATTTTTCAACCACAATTGCAGAATCTTTGGCCACAAGACTGTTTGTGTTAGATTAATCATCCTGCGCTCAGAATCCAGTCACTCCAAAGGCTGTGTATCTGCCCAGTCATATGTAAAATTCAGCTAAATCTGTGAAAATGGAAAAACATTCAGAACTGGCAACCAGGAAATCCTCTGCCATGATCTGCCTTCCAAATAGGAGCCAGATTGGATGCATTTAGGATAGAAGTTACACCTTGAAATAATTAAACCTACCCCTCCCTCACAGACCAAGTTGAAGACAGCTGGCAGAGATTACAACAAAACTATATTTTTACATTTTACTTCATGCCAGCACTTAAGGAGAAAAATGCTGCAATTTGACAATGACAACAGTTTTCAGGTTATCAGCCTCAAAGCAGAACTCTCCTGCTCAGCCCTCCCATGAGTTACACTACACTCCCAGTCTGTTCTGCCCATGCTTCAAGCAGCACTTTATGACTCAGCTGTGGAACAAAATGCAGCTGATGCTGGCACAGGTAGGGTGAACATTACAGAGATCTCCTGATTTATCAGCACAGCCTGTTGAGCTGAACAGGACCTATTGCTCAGCACATGCTCCATCCAGCCACATTACACTGCACATAATTTTGAAACTATAAAGGGCGAAAGGCAACGCAAGAGAGCAGTTTGATTAGCTCTCGACCTTCTCTTTCTGCCACAGCTTTAATGAGCTCCCTAGCAACCTGCCCAGGCTCAAATCAAGTAGGACTGGGAGACAGGGGCCTGGGAAGAGCACTAGGTATGGCGTATCCAGGAGACAGAGGAATAACAGAAACACTGCAAGGAGAGCTAACAGTTCTCTTTGCAATTAGCTTGGTTTGAGAAACATGAGATTTCTCAAATACCTGCCCTGCAACGAGAATGTATAAAACCAGTGTTACAAAACTGCCCATTCTTTTTTTTCTGTTCACATGCTGCCCTCTCCCCATCGGTGTATCCAAATCATCCTTGCCTCCATTTCATCCTTGTTTATTTTCTTTTAACTCTCAGAACCATTTTTACCACAAAAAACTGCATTGGATTTCAATCATGTTAAAGAATGTTCCAATTCTGTAGCACTGAAGAGTGACAGAGTATTTTCTTGGATTTTTACAAAAAAAAATGTGTAAAGCATTCAAAATTACTATTTCAGTCATTTCTGAGGCAATTCACATCCAGGACAGAAAAAGCTACTGGTTCTGAGCACATGAAAGCAACGCTGTAAACACAAAGCAGCCCACCTTATGTGACCTGGAGAAGTCAGTAAACCCAATATTCATTTTCTCCAAGTGTACTGCAACTGCCTCGCAGAAGGCAGAGTAAGGACACCATTCACCCCCATCAGTGCAAGCAGCACCTGGACATAAAGCTAGCCAGGAAGTCTTAGTTTAATGCAAAAGCTTCGAACCTGGTCTTAAAAAATCAAATTGAAACAGCAAGAAAGCTTATTGCAGTCCCCCTGCACGTATACAGAAGGATCATAAGGTGCAACTAAGCTTATCTTCATCCCAGGAAGATCAGTCAGCTTTTCATACTGACCCCAACACTAACTGAACAATCTACCACACGAGTACGTAGCCAGCACTCCGGTTCTCTGAGTGAGCACCTGTCCTTTCATCCCTTCATTTCTTATTAATACCCACAGCACCCACTGCTGAGAAGGGCCACTGTTGCTGTTACGCCTAGAGACATCCAGCAGGGATATGAGCCCTGTCCAAGACCACTAATCTACTTCAGAAGAAAGGCACTGGCACTAGACCAGCAGAAACATTTATCTATATTAAAATACTTTAATACTCTTATTGCCAATTATAGTGAAGAGAGTGGTTGATTTCAGAGACCTACCTTTGACCAAATGCAATGAAACCCCTCACAGGATGCTCCTTTGCTTTGCTAATGTGTGGCAGCAACAGCACAAGTCAGAAGAACTGGCTTGAGAAAGAGCAGATGGCCAATCAGTACCAGCCTCCACCAGGAGCATGGACCAAAGCTGTCCTGTGCTGCCTGAGCAGGTTTGGTTAAATCATCCCACCTGAGAGCAAGATGTGGCCATAGGAGGTCATTGCTTTGTTTATATACTTGCCTAGGAGTAACAAGGTTTTATGTAATCTTCCAAACGATGAAACACCCTTCAGTTGTTTCAATTACCATGTTACCTGCAGGCTTACTGCATTCCTCGGAGTGGCACTAAAGTTCCCAGTGCCCGGAACAGCAAACTAAAGAAAGCCAGACCACATGAAAAGCAGAGAAACAACACCAAGTCCTGCTTTTGTTATAAACCAGATGTTCTAAGAAACATCAGAAACTATTTCTAAATATCTGTGCTTTGTAATCATGAAGTGCTTGCTAAGGAAGCAAATTATCCTGTCAGGATAGTACCCTTTTCTATGCTCCTACTGAACTTGTTCGCAGTCTTCCAGCTTTAACACACAGCTGCAGGAGCACAGGCCCAAGCAGAAACAAGTCTCTGGACACACACTCACACCCAATGCATACAGCCCACAGCTCAGAAGAGACTTCATGGAGTTTGTTATCATCAGAGTTTAAAACACTTCCTGGCTGACTCATCTCTTCCAGGCCATAAAAATGCTGCTCCCCATAGCTCTGCAAGAGAGATCATAAACCATAAAAGTGAGGAGCAGGGTGAGACAGGAATTCAGGAAAACCATCTCCTCTTCTGAGCAGCAGCAAGTCAGGCGTCCAAGACCATGGCTCTCTGGTAGTAAAGCAATGCAATAATCAGGCAGAAATATAGGATAAGCTTCACTGACCATGATGAAATAACAGTGAAATAAAAAGAAAAAAGCCTGTGTTTAGGGGAACCTACTCTGTTCCCTCATTCTTATAAAGAGGATAAAAGAACAATCTATTTGGAAGCACCAAAGTCATCTGTGTAGCTGAGTTATACTGAAAAAAAAATTACACCAAAAAATTAGCCATAGACTGAGGTTCAATAGGTGTTTGGGAATGGCTAATGACTGAGTAAATGATGACTGAATAAATAATGCTGAAAAGCTTGGACGAAAATCTGGAATAGGTCTCAGAATTTGTTTTATTCATAACGTATCTGTAAGATTTTGATAAGCATCTCTGTGGCAGAGGTAGGTTTTTACAAAAACATGAATACTCAAAATGGTTTTTTTTACACAGAAAACAGTCTTTTTAATGAACCCAGATCACTGTCATTTAAAACCAATTAGAAATCACTTCATACTGTTGCAAGTATAAATTCAATTTAGAAAATGTGACATTTCACTTGGCTTACTTACAATTAATGAATGCAACAAGATAGCCACTGACATTCAATTTCTAAGAGTAAAAAAAGAAGCATGATAGATATCAGTGGATTAGGCAGCATCAGTAACATCTTACCAGCAACACAAGTTTTGATTGTATGTCTACCTCTGGCTCGTCAGGAGGGACAGACAGAACAGACGGGGCGGGGGAGTGGCAGTGTATGTAGTGGAAGAGCTGGAATGCATGGACTTGAGAAGGGAATGGCAGAGTTGAGAGCCCCTGGGTAAGGATTAAGGGCTAGATAATTAAAATGGATGTCATAGTAGACAGGTGACATGGGAGGACACAGGGATGCTGTTTGTGATTGTAGGGCAGAAATTTGTGTGGTCAAAGCTCAATTATAGTTGAAGCTGGCCAGCACTGTAAAGGATAATAAAAATGGCTTTTTCAAATATGTTAATAACAGAAGTCAGGCCACAAATAACATTGGACCACTACTTGATAAGCATGGGCACCTCATATGCAGAGATATTTAATGTTTTCTTTGCCTCTGTCTTCAATACTGATGAGGGGCTGGACCCCACCCCAGAGCCCATCACCAGAGGACTAAGACTGCACAAACAATAATATCCCAATTAACCCCGAACTTGTACAGGATCTGCTACTCCAGCTGAACCCCTGCAAGCTGATGGAACCCAATGGGATTCATCTGCAGATACTGAAAGATCTCTCAATGGTTTTTCAATGCTCTTGGGAATCTGGGGAGGTCCCACTTGACTGGAAGCTGGTGAATGTTGCCCCATTCTTCAAGAAGGGTAGCAAGGGTGACCCCAGTAACTACAGGCCTGTCAGTCCCACTTCAGTGCCTGGGAAGACTATGGAGTAGATTATTCTGGGAGCTTCTGAAAAATACCTGAACGAGAACGCAGTCATTGGTCCCAGCCAGGACGGGTTTATAAAGGGAAGGTCCTGCCTGACAAACTTAATATCCTTCTATGACAGAGTCACCCACCTGGTCGACCAAGGCAAACCTGTTGATGTGATCTTTCTGGATTTCAGCAAGGCCTTTGATCCTGTGTCTCGTAGTATCCTCCTAAACTAAAGGTCCAGCCTCCAGCTGGACACACATAATGCAGTGGGGGAACAGTTGGCTGATGGGTTGGGCTCAAGGGGTCCCAGTGAATGGAGTCACATTCGGCTGGCAACCAGTCCCTGGTGGGGTTCTGCAGGGATCCGTTTCCGGGCCAGTGCTCTTTGACATCTTCTTAAATGACCTGGATGCAGCACCCGAGGGTTTAGTGGCCAAGTTTGCTGATGACATGAAACTGGGGGGAGCTGTTGGCACTGGGGAGGGCAGAGAGAGACTCTGCAGAAAGGGATCTGGACATGTTGTAGAGCTGGGAAATTGTCAACCATATGAAGTTTAACAAGGGCAATTGCCCAGCTCTGCCCCTGGGACACGGCAGCCCTGGATGCACGGACAGACTGGGGTCTGAGGGGCTGGAGAGCAGCCCTGCAGAGAGGGACCTGGGGGTTCTGGTCAGTGGCAAGTTGACGATGAGCCAGCTGTGCCCTGGCAGCCAAGAGGGCAACCGTGTCCTGGGGTGCATCCAGCACAGCATTGGCAGCTGGGGGAGGGAAGGGATTGTCCTGCTTTCCCCTGCACTGGGGAGGCTCCACCTTGAGCTCTGGGGCAGTTTGTGTGCCACAGTATAAAAAAGGACATCAAACTGCTGGAGAGTGTCCAGAGGAGGGCACAAAACATTTGGCCAACACCCTCAGACACATGGTGTGAATATTGGGGTTGTCTTACGCAGGAAAAGGAGTTGGACTCAATCAACCTCGTGGGTCCCTTCCATCTCAGAACATTCTGTGATTTTTCAAAGGTACTTTTTTAGTTGCCCAGTAGGGAGGGGCTGACTACAAGTTAGCCAACAAGGGCTACACATAAGAAATACTTCAGCCTTACCACTCATCATTGGTTCTACTACTCATGTAGATAATGCCATCTCCAAAACTAGATCCTCACAACCTTGCTCAGGCAGGGACTCCTAGATTTGTAAGCTCAGAGGTGTTGTGTCAGTTCTGCTTCTTTACTGTGTCCAGCCTCAAGACTTCTAAGGAGTTCAGTCCCTAACCCAGCTGTAGCCCAATCACACTTATAGATGAGGTTTTCTACAGCTGATCATGCTCTTCAGGAATATCTGCTAAGGACGTTGGCATGATCACAGGATCAGGATTTACCCAGCACAGGAGTATGGGCAGAGGAAGAACACACAAAACCATTCTACTTTCTTGAATTCACACTCAATACTGCAGTTCCTGCCCAAAAAGCAGCCTGGTAACTTAAGGAAATAAAAAGCAGGGTCATAAGAATAGCCAAGCAAAAGCTGACAACTACCATCTCATTGTTCTTGAGTGGATCTACACCACATGAGAACTACAGTCCAGCTTTGTAGGTGTTGCTGCTGGTTGGGACCAGAGCAATTCCACACACAATACCCTCTTCCCCCCCCGGATTCAGAGAAGATAAATAAATTTGCATTTTTATTTGCTTATATCTAGCCTGACTTCAGGAAGGAGAACATTTCACTCTGAGGTAAGTGTCAAGCTTCCTTCCCCTGCAACACTGAATTTTCTCCTAAAGTGTCACATGATTCAGTGGTGGGTTTTTTTAATGTTGTGTGAAAACTAAATTATTAATTAGGTCAAAAATTTTTCTTCCATTGTCAAGGCTAATGAAGACATTATCTGCAAATCCTCGTGGTGAAGAGAGCACAAAACTCTGACACATCGCAAATTCTCAAAATGGAATTAAAAATCATATTTGGAAAAGGAATTGCATTTAAATAAAATCATTAATGTTGGATTCACATGGACGATTTCTCCTTGAACAAGTAAACTTGTATTAGCAATCATAGAGTAAACTGCAATTGTAATTAATATTTCACATGGTACTCAATGATGTGGCCAAACATTAGTTGTCAGACTCTTGGAAAGCACTTTCTCTGCCAAGCTTTCCTTTTTTCTTTATACAGAAGGATATACACAACAATTGTTTGACAATTTCTTTTTTTATCGATAGACCTAAGTAACATTGGATCACTTTAAATGGTATTGGTGGTATGCAAGAAAACAAAAAGCTATTTTGAACAGAAGAGTTGGACATTGGTTGAATGTTATTATATAATTTTTTCAAACCCCACCCAATTTATATATATTCTTCACGTTATTTTTCTCTCACATTATCAGTGAATATATGTGTATATTTAAAAGGTATAAAATTACAGAAATGCTAGACTAATTTATCAGAAAAATATATCAGACTCATAGAATCATGGAATGGTTTGGGTCAGAAGGGACACCAAGGCCCATCAAGTTCCATCCCCTGCCATGGGCAGGGACACTTCCCACTGGATCAGGGGGCTCAAGACCTGGCCTTGAACACCTCCAGGGATGGGGAAGCCACAACCTTCCTGGGCAGCCCGTGCCAGCGCCTCCCCACCCTCATGGTGAAGAATTTCTTCCTGATGCCCAGTCTAAGTCTTCCCCCTTCCAATTTAAAGCTGCTTCCCCTTGTCCTGTCACTCCAGGCCCTTGGAAAAAAGCCCCTCCCCAGGTTTCCTTGAAGCCCCTTTCAGTACTGGGAGGTTGCTCTAAGGTCTCCCTGGAGGCTTCTCTTCTCCAGGCTGAACAACCCCAACGCTCCCAGCCTGTCCTCACAGCAGAGGTGTTAGATGTGCATTGTTAGAGACCTAGAAAGAAGCTCAGGGAATGTTTCATTGTTGTTCTGCCAGCTGACAGACAGCAAAATACAGAGGACCAGGAGGAAGAGAATAGGTGGACGCATAGTTATATAGAGACTGGGTTATTAGGCTGTAAGAAACACAATCATAAGAAGGACACTGAAAACAGGTAAAAACTGATTAGACTTCTAGAAGACAAATCACAGACACAGCAGTGTGACTCAGACTTTAGTTAAGACATCATGGTTTTTATTTTTTCATTTGCAGATATTTGCTTGCTTAGATTCCTGTGGCAGCTATAATGAAATAGCATCTGAGAGCTATTACTCTCCATCCATCTTCATTTTATCATGAAGGCTCATATATGCACACAAATCTAGAGTTTAAAGGCACTGTTAGAATTCTCCAATAAACTCAAAGCTCTTTTTTTATCTACCAGAACCAATTAATTTTCCTTGCACATATCTCTGTACTGAGCCCTATACCTTGGTTCATCCAAAGGAGGGATAGGATGTGGGTAAAGCAGCCTTCTCCTTGGATGAAACACTCTGGGATGGAAGTCCCCTCACCTCCTCCATAAACATGCAAAAATCCCAGCTTCTGATAAGAAACAATAATAAGCATTATCAGAACCTTAACAATGCTGAGCCAGAGGGCAGCTGCCCCAGATGGTCTAAGAAAGTGCCCAGCAGCAGAAGCAGCCCACTGACTAAAGAGTTAAACAATGATTAATTATAATTTTCTTGTTGAGCCCTGTTGTACAATCTTCATTCAGTTAAACATCAAAAATGTGATTCTATTTGCAATGCTGACAAAATTAGGATGAGGAATATCATTCTAGTCCCTTGAGCCCCAGTCCAACCTCCATTACCTCCATTGCCCGGGTGCCAAACCATGCTGACGTGGGAGGGTCACTGGTCTTTCTAGGGAGAACACACTCAAAGTGGCCTTGAGCAGGGACCAATGAAATTAACGCCTAATCCTTCTCTCACTAACTACCAGTTACCTCCCAAAAGCCTGGCGAAACATCTATGCAACTTCATATCTGACAGTTTATAAATTAATACCAATATATTAATCTTGCTTTAAAAGGATGGACTAAATGCCTAAAGTCTGTGAGCTCTACATCACTTCTATTCTTCTCTAAGGTAGAATAGCCAAAGAGACATTTAATAACAGAATATATTGCACTGGATTTGACACGTGCAGATATCAGCAGAGTAGTCTGCAACAGCCCATATGAAGCAGAGCAGTGAAGCTCAGATCTGGGTGGACTGAAAACTCTTGAGACAGGCTTGACCATCAGCCACCTTAGGTGTCTGATCAGAAACCTCTTTCACAACAGGGAGATACAACCAGCTGTTTTCAGCTGCCTCTTCACCAGAGCTGAGATACTTTCAGACACTGTAAAGGATCAGGACAACCATATATTTTAGACTATTAAAAACTGCGGAAGGAACAATAAAGCCAAAGAATCCAAAATAAATAAGAAGGTTAAAACCAGATTCCTTGTAATTCACCATAAAGCGTACACTTTAGAGCAGAATTCTGGTCTTCATACAAGTAGGAAGAATGACAACTGAATTTTATTTAGAATTTAACAACTGAAGAAATTGGTCTCTGTTCTAATGTGGCTATGTTAAGTGGGCAGGTTTATATTCTAACAACAGCGGCATTTAGAGTATAGTTACTTCAGAGAAGTTGCTCTCTGTCTCTGCATACGTACAAGTCATCAATAACCATGAATAGCTTCTTTTATTGACTGTCCTCATAGCATGGCAATATTTTACCCTAGAATTCCTAAAAATCACACTAATTCTAACAGAAACAACTGGTATTATTTTCAGCAAGCCCTAATCGATAATTTTATTACTAACACAAACAGAACAGTAACCCCTGATAAAATTGTTCCAATGATTGAAAGCAACTGATAAAGCACAAGAAGCTGATGTATTCGCATAACCACATGCTGTATTTTTAAGGACATTCAAAACCATGCTGTGAGCACGTAGTAATGTAACATCTTCCTCTCCAGCCTCAAAGTGCTAATGAATCGAGTATTCCCAAGCTATTGCTGCATCTGCAGCACTGACTGTGTAGCATGACTCATTCACACAGGTTCCTGACGCATTCCCTCCCCGCACCACAGCTGAGGGAAGATGTAGACTGTGACAGAAAGTACAAGAAAGGATGGGTCAGCTCCTGGGAGGATGGAGAAAGAAGCAGGGAACTTCACCATACACCTACAGAGATTCTGGACTTACAGAACCTCACCTCTTGTTCACTGATGACAGGAGGAAAACCAGGTATTAAACAGTTTTGCAAGACCTCCTATTCATTGGAGCCGCTTTCTGCCCTCTGTAAACAGATTTTATATCAATTTAAAAAGTGTAAAATGGGCAACAAAAGTATTTCATTTGCTGCTTTAATTTAAATTGTGCAAATGCCTTAAAGAATGTAACCAAACAGGTATTAAGGCATCACGTGACTTACATACATAGAGTTTTATTCTAATTGCTCACCTCTACCAATTTATTTCTACCTATAAGCCACATGACTCAGGTTTAAGATATGCCAAATGAATACTTGCATTAAAACTATCTCCTCCAAAAAGCTCTTGCTGAAGAGGTAAACTTTAGGGATATCCGAGGAAGGAGAGCTCTGCTGTGTTTTTCCTTCCACTGTGTTTAGAAAAGCAACACAATTTGGAGCAAAGCAAAGGCCACTCCCACTACTGTATTTCTATAACAACCCCAAAGCTTCAAATTTTTTAGCTAGTGGCTTATGTCTGAATATGTAATATCTGTACACAGCTATCAAGTTTTGCTCCCTTAGGAAGTCTCAGAACATGCATTGCCCGGCCTGGGTACCTTTCCTCAGTGTAAGTGCATATACAAGAAGTTTTGCAGTCTTGGGTGTTTAAAAAACAAACAGGAGAACAGATTGGACTAGCAAAGAGAAATCCATAAATCAGCGTCCTCCAAGTGTGACTCATCATTGGATATGACCAACAGTAGAGCAGACAAAGCACAGTTATGAATTTGGTTATCTAAACTCCATTAATACTCTAATACAAATTAGAGAAAGCTCAGCATCCACTACTCTCAGGAAAGTGCTAGAGGTGTTCAAAGCACCACCTCGTTAATTGCTGCTTAAGTGTTGGGCCTCCTCCCCCCCCCCCCCCCCCCCCCCTTTTCCCTACTCAGTCTAAGAACAAATATACAAGATATGTCTTTGTAACAGATTGCACTGGAATATCTGGAATCCTTGTGACTGATAAATGTTTACTAAATAACATACACGCAGACATATCTTAATAATAAATGTACCAGCTGCTTGCTATCTGAGGACCTGATAGAGAAACAATGAGAAATTATTTGTTATCATTGTGTTACAAAGTGAATAAGACTTGAGACAAAAATAAAGGCACAATTTATGACATACCTTACAAAAAAAAGAATAATGTTTCAGAGCTTTTTCTAAAAAAACTGGGAAGGTAATAATCCACAGAGATAGTGTCCTTAAATAACCACAGCAGCCTAGGAACAAATGAAAACCTGTCTTTGAATATGTGTTTCTGAATCCCTGAATGCAAAAGCTGTTAATTTTTTGTTTGTTTTCAGGATCATATTAAATCCCCACAGACAAGAGCATGAGTAGCACAGGTTGTGTTGTCCCTGTGCAGCCAGCTCTCAAAAAAAACTGGCGTAGTGCATAGGTCTAGAAACAGATTTAAATAAATAATTCCAGCTTAATCTTCCATTCATAATGGAAATGATGTCAAAACCTTGTTTTATTTTCTTTTTCTCGGGTCACAAAGAAGGGAAAGTACTCTTCCAAACTTGGGATTACTGTCAGATGCTGGGGAAAAAGAGCTAAAATTTTCACAGAGTTTTGAAACAAAGAAAATCACCTGCAATACTGTTAAGGAGGTATTCTATATTTGTGGCCAGGGCAGTACTGTCTTTATCCTCCATAAGTGCTCCCAAAGAGTGCATGTAAGTCTCCCCATTATATTTACTAAATACATGCATATTCATTACATTTCCCTGAAATCATTTAACTATTCCTCCCCCTCCATTTCTGAAACTAATTACCTATTAACTTGTGTCTGTTTTACAATACAACATTAACCCCTTATTGTCCATTTAAACTAATTCTGGCTACTGTGGTGATCCTTTGCTTACCCTTCTTTCCCAGGGTGTCTGATCCTTTACTTCTCACGTTCGCATCACCAGACCTTTTGATGGCTTTGTAATACAGATGGTTTGTGCTTTGTTCCTGTTCTTGTTTGCCATTAACTAAGATTAACACCTAAACTTGAAGATTAAAAATTCCCTTATCTCAGTTTATATGTTCAAATATCTTGCAGAAAGTTAAAGCCCAAGCTGTTGTTAGAGTAATGTTGTCAAGAATGGCAGACCCAGAATAAACTCACCTGACACAACCTAACACTATTGCTTCATAAACATACAGCATATTTTAGCAATGAAATACTCACCTCCAGCTCTTTGAAGTGTTTCAGAAAACAACATTCTCCATAATCTCAGTATCTTCCTGCCTGTTTGAAAGGGAAAATTTCTGTATAAATGGCAATAAACATATTCAGGTCCACATTCATACTGAGAGGAGATCACCGTGCCAGGTTTGTCTATCTCACATAATAGCAGTCTGGAGCGTTCAGACTTCCCAAGTCAGAGAAGATATCTCTATTTTGAATAGAATTCAGCTTAAAGCATGAAGTAGTATTTTTTTCCTTTTTTTTTAATTGCATATTTGGGAGGGAATTCAGTTTGCCTACGCAAAGGGGCCACATGGTTGGGTGGCTGTAACTGCACTGCACCTCTTAAGTACAGAGTAAGGATTTTTATAAATCATCAGAACAGAATAACAGATTCCACTGAGGGGATTCCTCCCTCCCATTTCTTTACCTGAGGTGCATTTTAAATACAGTCTAAAAACAATAGCATATTCCTCATATTCAAATATATGTACAGTAAAGAGAAATCCACTTACAGCCATACTAATAGCAGCTAATATTTGTAGTGATTCAGAAATGCCAAGTGAAATACTATTTTGTACATAGAAGTTGAAAGAGTGAGTTCCTACACTACTAAACAGTAATGTAATATTGAAATGGCATTTGGGCAGCCATGGGATCCATACACAAACATCTAAGTAAAAAAAAAAAACTCTTAAGATTTAACCTCCCTTTGAGAATGTAGCATGACAACACTGTTTAGACTAGAATTTTAATAACCTAACCAGACAAAATGCTGTGCAAACTTCCACGGGATTCTGTGAATGATGTTCAGTATAAGAAACGTAGCACATGCAAAGGGTCCTTAAAGGCCATCAGCCTTGAAGCAGAAGATATCTCCCATTTTATAAACCTTACTCCAAAAGGGGGAGCAGGCAAACAAAGAGTGACATATGTTGCAAGTCAAATTCACCACATGAATTGACAATTTCATTTACATAGAACCACCATTACAAGGTTTTAATTAGCACTAATGATTGTTAGACCCAGAGACAAATACAAAATGTGGTAGAAAGTGAGGAAATGCAAGTAAAGAAAATGTAATATGCACTGCAATACATTTGTTGCTCATTCTACTTCATAGCATGATTTGAAGTGTTCTCTGGTATATTTTTCTTAATGGGTAATCAAGTTCTAGTGCCATTATTACAGTAATCTGTACGCTGTAAGAGTCTATTAAATCCCCACTGGCAAGCATTTAATACCTCTACATTTTGTTTACACCGTACTAGATAGAACACTAGTTGGGGTGAACCTGATGGATTTAAAACTCCATTCCCCTTGCCCAAAGCAGCTAAAGTTTGTGACTCTTCAGCAGATAATTTAAAAGTCATCACTGAGTTGCTAAAGGCATCTGAGACTCAAGCCCGAAGAGTATGAGTATAAAGCAGTGGGTGGTCCTGTATGTCCCACTTGGGCAACGAGGCTTCAAAGAGACTTCGAGATTCAACTGTAGCTGTTCTCTGGGAAGTGGGATGTTGTACAAGACAGCTGAGTTCACCAGCGCCGAAAGGGTGTCCTCTACCTCCCCAGCCACACTGCACTCACTCTGAAGTCAATGCTTTTGCCAAGGCAATTCAATTCATTAAACAGCAATTTTATCACTGGACAGTTTTCTGTCGTGCAGTCACCTTAGTCGGGGCTGGGCAGGCAAGTGACAGAAGCAAACTGCATCCTTACGATCTGGGCTACTCAGTCTTTCAAGACTGAGACAAAAAAAAATCATGTCAAGACCGGAATTTTAAATACTCCACAGTTAGAGGCACCTGAACCTTGAAGATGGCCTTAAAACTTCTTCATAAGATTAGTGAAGGGTGTGCATGCAAGAATTGTATGCATGACAGAATTTAAGAGGGTTTGACTTTACAGGGACTTGGTCTGCCTTAGAATACAATGGCCTCCAGGTATCATTACCTACAACTGTGTTTGAGAACAGAAGTAGATCTTCAAGGTTTCAAGCTGTTGTACAACAAGTTCACAAAAAAGAGAAAGGGTTGACATAGGCAGCCAGGGATCGTTTGCCTTCACCCTCTTCCTTCCATTTTTCTAGCTTGTAAAACCACATCTTCCTTCTCTCTTGACAACACAGAAAGGATGAATAAATCTACCGAGAAAGACATTAGGTTTTGATTATCTTCCCCCAACAGTGGTTTTATAGTGTTACAACCCTACCGACTTGCATTCTGATCCCTTTAAATTTAGTAAAATGATTTAATCATACACCCCCTATGACTGCAAACATACCAGACCCGATCACTCTGTGTTTTAAGAGTGTTTGAGAAACATATTTCAGCCTTCTTTCCTCCTTTCACATAGAAAAAAACCAAAACCCCAAACACACAATCAAAAAAATCAAAACAATCATCTCACACATCTCATCCTGTGACACGTTTAATAAAAGCAAGTAAAGATTCAGAGTGGGAGATGACCCAATTTATTTAACAGCACACCAGACGAAAGAAGTGGTGGAGAGGGAACAGAGCTAGAAAATGCAACTTCATGAAGATCTGGGCATTATATGGGTCCTTCAGGGGACCAGCTGTTATACACTGATCACTTAATCACTACTTACAAACTTCATTAGTCACAGTCAGGCTGTTTTCACTTTTCTGTGTACATACTTGCTTTGCTATATGTAATTTCAATTAAATTATTCCCTACTCCATCATACCCATCTTTAATACACACTTTAATACAAACACACAGAGCTCAAATGCACTATTTTAGACATTTCTTTCCCTGAGCAACTGAGGATTGGAGATGAAAATTGGAATATCTTGGTTTGCCAGCCCAGGAGAGATAGCTGGATCTCGTAACTATTTCCACCTCGTGTTTTTGGAATGTAGACACCATGCTAAAGACATTAAAATAAATCCGAAAGTTCCTCTTGCATTTCAAGATAAAAGCACAATTCCAAACAAACTTCTAGGATAAGTTATCTAGATTTTTTTAGTAAACAACATGCAAATGAAAGATGTCGCAGCAAAGGTACTAAAATGATCAATTAATGATTTTCCGTAAATGCTAAAAATACGTTAAACTGTACCCTAAAATTAAAGTCATCTGATTCTTAAGAAGTACCATTGAATAAAGTTTCAGAACTGCTTCGGACCAAGCTAACTCAAATCCCCTTACAATTTAATAAAATATTCCTGTGGCCAGGAGGAAGTGGTAGGCCAAAAATTTTCCAGTCTTGGACTTGAAAAACGACAAAGTGAAACCAAGTACCATAAGGCAGGCTGACACATTGAAATATGGTTTAGTAAAGAGTCTCCTCTTTTTCCACTTTAACCCACGTCCTGCTTTTTTTTTTTGCTTGTGCCTCATGATCAGCTTTGGAAGAGTTTGCAATGCACGGCTGAACACAGTCAGTGCCCTTTATCAGTGACCAGTGCCCTCTCAGCCTTTGCCAGGACAGCACAGGCCACGCTCACCATTCAAGGAAAAGCTACTTTTCCTGAATCTCCAGGGCCACATGCTGTCCCAAGACTGCCAGAACGACCTCACAGTATCATGACCCTCCTTTCACAGCTGTCCAGGTAACAACTGTGCTAGAAAAGCCAAGCCTCAATTGTTTGCCTTAATTCAGCACTTAGTCTTAATTAGAAGGATCAGCTCTCATCCATCAAGTCCAGCTCAAAGGCAATGCAAGGATTTAGTGTACCTGAATATGGAACACTCAAAATCAAATCAATGCATTTAAAATATTTAAAATGCATTTCTCTCAAGCTGGGAACTTGTTTGAGTTTCTACTGAAAAAAATTACTATTCCTGTTCCCCAAAGAAAGCTTTAAATATAATTTGAATTTTACAGAATTCCATTTTGAATTAAACATTGAAAAGTACCATTGTGAAGAACTCAAGTGGCCACTGAAGTACTGAACTGATTTGAAGTTCATTCACAAGATCACTTGCAATCCAGGCATTTCCCGCACTACTGGGGAGAAATAAGGAAGAAGTTTGGTATAAAAGGGAACATTAAAATGACTTCTGACAGAATCAGCTTCTAGAATAGTAAGTTAGGGATATATAGAATAATGCAAGTTTGTAGTAAGAAGGAAAAAAAATCTGCCTTTTGCAAGAAGCTGAAGGACATGAAGTCAGCCACAGAAAGTTGTTCTTGAATACAAGTATTTTATTCCTGCACCTGCAGAGCTGTCCTGCCAGATACACAGGCTTGGCCAGCCAGCTGTCTTGGCTACTGTACCAGTTTGGTAACCTAGCTACAGTGTGAAAGATCCACTTGAAAGAAAAAGGGAAGTACTGCATTTTCTGGGGAAAAAAAAAAAAAGAACATATTTTGTTGTTAAAAACAAAAAAGCAGTATTGAAGTAACGAGTACTGGCTTTTGTCAAGGACATATCGGAAGTAGACCAAAAGCGTCAACACAATACGTTTATGCTTTCCCAGGGTAGAAGGGTTGAGTTTTATTTGGAGCCATGACACAGTTTACATATTCAGTAAAGAGTCAAAAACTGGATCTATAAGTCAGCATGTATGGGTTGTACATATTCTGGCCATAATCCACACCAATCAGACCTGATCCATAGGCTGAACTTGTCTACAGATTTAACTCATCATTTCTAACTTGAGCCCAAATCAGTCATGGTGGTGCTAAGTCAAGTCCCATGGCCAAGGACTGTGAAGAAAATTGTATGTTAATAATGAAGTGACTTTCATTATTTAAAGCTTTTCTGCTAATGCATTATTAACCAGTAGAACCACACATTTTAGTGGACTAAACTCCAAATAAGCACTTTGGCAAACACAACTGCCATCAAGTTGAGACACAGCAGACAAGGCAATTGCTGTTTTTCACCTTAACAAAAAGAACGACTGCAGCCATTGCTATAGTTCTGTGGAATGTAATATTGGAAGAGGATTTCAGTATTGGTAACAACTACTTCTCATCTTTATGGTGAACAAAATATAGAGAAGCACTGAAGTTTCAGGAAGCAGAGGACTCCCACCCTTTGAAGCTTAAAATATCCTTCAACTTACGTAAAAATTCTATGAATTAAGAACTTCACATAACACCAAAAAAAAATTAAAAAAAATCTGTGTTTATAAAAAACTTTCTTTCCAAAGTTAAGAGCTGTTATCTTTATCCATCCCTAATTCCCATTCAGAAAAACTCTTTCCCAAGTGGAATTTTCACTCTTTACAGCGACTCTGCTCAGCCAATATCATCAAGGAAATCCATCCATCAGTTTTCAAATAGTGGTAGCAGTATAACACAAATTACTTGCATCAAGAAAAGCTTTAATTACTACAGCTCAAAAATAAATTTGATCATTGCCAAGGAATATCCATTTTTCGCTAAAGATACAAACTATGACAAAAAGGTTCACAATTACTTTGGAACAGTTTGGATAGCTCGGGTAACAGCACTTCCAAATCCATGTCAAAAGGTTTCCTCAAAAAAGGAATAAAGAAGTTGTTTGCGTTGTATTTTATTTACAAATTCAAAATACAGCCACTGATCTGGTCTCTCAGATTCAGGGTATTTAATCAATGCTGCCTTTATCAGCTCTCCAGCCCAGCTCTCCAGTTGTTTCACGTCTGGTACAGACCTTAACGAATTACTGAAATGTCGATAGCTGTAGTATTAATTGGCCAGGTAGGACCATGCATTTTCATAGTTCTCAAGTAGCTCTTAATTTGTGCTGCTTTTTCTATAATATTCCAGATAGGAACTTATATATTTGCTTTGCTCACATTAACAAGATGAGGTTGCTTTTCCATGTTCTCAATATTTCATTCATGAACCCTCTTAGGCAGTGATTCCACACCTGCAGCAATCGCACACACTAAACAATTACAACTCATAAAAATAAGCAGAGCATAAAATGTAACAGAAGAACATTGCCTTACAATACTTGACACCCTCAGGGGATCTATTTTCACAAACACATGGTTCCCTTTGACATTAATGGGAGCTACATGAATAAGGAAAAAAGCAGTAGGTCCTTTTCTTGAAAAACATATCCATGCTGAGTGGATATTGGCAGCCTGTTTTGCCCAGGTGATTGGTAGTGGGCCTCGATATTTGCTGCAGGCTGCTGGTTCACACCACGGCAAGCTGAAAATTGTGTCATTACCCCTCTGAAGACTGATTGCTGATTTATTGTCTTGGTTTGCTTATGAACATTCACTTTTAAGGAAGAGTAATTGGGATATCTTCCATAAAGTGGTCTTTCCACAACTCTGCTTAAACACACTGGTACACTCCAGTATTAATTAAGACAACATAATTTGTACAATGCTGATACAATTCTCTTCCATTGGGAAAGACACAGTAAAATTATGGATAATCTTTTAACTTTCCAGATCTGAACACAGTTAGATGCAGTTAAATGTAGTCAAATGCAGCTTATGAAAAGCAAACAAAAAAAGAGAGTCAGAGCTACTTTGTATTCTGCATTTTCTTTCACATTCTATAAAATAATTACACAGAAACAGAGGTAAGTAAATCAAACAAAAAGTTATGCCATTATCAACTTAAAAATTGCAGAAGTATTTATATTTATAATCGATCACAGAAATATAGAGACCCACAATCACATAATACACTTCAGTTGGTATAGTTACACACCAAAATATTTAGAGTATGTCTGTTAACACTCAGCTTGCATTTCTGATATGGAACAAAACACAATAGCTTTGTGAAGATAAAGCAACAAGAAACTCACCCCAAAACCACAAACCAAGAGAGTCAGGAGGAACAAGAGTGGTGCAGCGGTCTCAAAGCCTCCCAAAGTTCACTTTCCTCCTATTTCACTTAGCCTCAGCCCTTCTGTCAACCTTCCCTTCTCTGACTCTTCTACCATACTGACTTCAGCTTTTGTCCTCTCTTTCTTAGTGATGTCTGGAAATATAAGCTCACTTTCAGTCACCTCTGTATATTCCATTAACCTTGCTAATTAGCACAGAAATTGTTGTCCAGCTCTTTCCAGACCATTAACTTCTCCAAAATTGAACCAAACTGACATATGCATAAAGATCATATTTTCATATTAACAAATGATGCATAGTCAAGAACACTTGTTGTCACAGTTACTCCACAATTTCTGCAGACTTTTACAACTGTGAAAGGCAGAGGCTGCTCAGGATTTGCATGGTTCTAAATTAAGTATTATTTCAAGCAACACAACTGCCTAACATTGCCCTATTCTTTGTCTTCATACAACTGTTTTCCTCTAAATGGTGGAACAATTCAGTTGGGTATTTGTTAGTCTTGGGAGCATGATGCTCAGATGAAGCTGTTCTGCCACGTCAGTCTGTTTGTCTTTTAGACGGAAAACCCTTTCCACTATCTGAGATTACCTTTCTTAACACAGCTAAAAGCAATTTCTGTTCACAAAAAGAGGATGGACTCTCTGACACACAGAAAAAAAAAATGAATCTTTTACAATTCTGCATCTACTCTCAGGGACAGCACAGAAACCAAAATTACAGGCACACAATATTGTCAGAAGATGTGTCACAGATTAACTCCCCCATTTCACCACCTGCACCCCAGTTCACTCCCTGTCAAGACACCAACAGACATTCAATATTCCTCTGTGTCATCATACAGTTCCAGTAGGTATTGGCACACATCTACTGCAACAGAATTTTGGTGACCTTGAAGAAGGACACTTTTGGGGATTGGTGTTCTGTCCTAACAGCACAAACAACAAATGGCAAAGCCCATGTCACTCTATCACATTTAAACAAAAGGAATTCAGCAACTGTTCTGATTGAAAATAGAGATACATCTCTGTCATTTAAGGCAACGGTGATGACACATTTTTGGACTCAACCCACCTACTATGTCTTTTTAAGAGGCGCTTCCATCAAAAAAATCCTTGAGAATCCACCAAAAAAATTCTTTTCTACACATTTCTACTTCTTTCTGCTTTGTGCCAGCACAGCAGTAGAGTAATGGAATCCTAATCCACCACAGCTCTTCCCAGTTGTTAACATGATCAAATCGTGTCAAATAAAGGCATAATTTGCACTTTTTCTAGCTCTGGGGTTTTTTTCCTGAAAGAAGAAACTTACTACAAAATATTTGAAAAATCTCCTAATATTAGTGGTTCACAGGACTCTTCATATGTATTTGGGCTAGCAGATTTCAAACAGAAATTATTTGAGTTCTGTAACTCCCATATTGTAAATTCAGATGGAGCCAAACAGGAGCAATATACCGCCAGGATGACAAATACTTGTAATCATTTCAGCTACCACAATCTGCATGCACAATATGATGTTGTGTGATGAAAATAAACCAAAGCTCTTTTTTATTGACATAGAGAAGACTGGGAAACCTTGCCAAGAGAGGAAAGGAGAGATGAGTGGAAGACCCCAGATATGAAGGAAGGGACTACACAAGTCCCTAAATGAGAAGGGATCAGTAGGGCATCAGGCTATGGTATAAAAATTTTCCGGTACAATTGTAAGAATGCAACGCCTCTACTGGTATAGCAATACTTTTGTCACTACAATGTGCATCAGTCTATGAAGTCTGTAAACTGAAGTTATTGGGCTAAGCAGTAATTGTTCTTAAAAATGCAATACTCTACTGGAGCTTTTGCTAAGAGAGATATGGCAAATGAGGCAAAGCTTAATATACCCACAGTAAAGAAAAGGCTTTAAGAGAAAATGAACAGCAAATCTATCCAAAGAAATCGTTATCTGTCCATAGATATTTATCAAAGAGAGAGATCAAAGCAGTGGAATTAATTCATCATTAATTGTCTGCCAAGTTTCCCACAACCGCAGAGTAGCCATTGTTAAGAGAAGGTTATTAGATACCAGTTATCTTTCCAAATTCAGTACTGGAAATAAATTCATTGCCTTTAGTCACAGTCGGGTGACTGCTGGCCTTCTTCTAAAAGGTAATTCTATTTATCACTGAGTGCACACTATCAAGTAAAGAATTCTCCAGTATTTTGAAATACAAAAAACATACAAGGATGACTGCAGTTGTAATCTCAGAACACAATGGAAGTTTTAGTTTGCAAGAGGTTTTTGAACTGTACATTTTTATATCATCACCTTGACCTACTCACCCACTGTCAGCCCACCAAGCCACTTCACTGAGAATTTCTATTATGTCCCTCTAAACAAGTACCACTCTACCAAGCAGAGCAAGAGAACACTGTATATTATAGAAGGCCTTGTTCCATTCTCACAACTACGTAAGATGCAAGGCTAAAGGGATTTGTGACATTCAGGTAAAACCAGTTATAGATTAAAAATCAAGTTGCCGAAATCCACAAACTGCAATGTTAATTAACACTTGCAGTTACAAATAGAGATATACAATGCAGAGAAAGGGCAATCTTTTAAATTAATGGAGATAGACAAGCTTCAATGTGCACTGAAGTAACAGACCTACTGTGTTCAATCCATTCTTTGCACAAATACTTGTAGAAACACATCAAAATATAAGCAGATTTAAGAGCAAAATGAACCATCTTGATAATTACACTTGCTGTGCACAAGTGTTTTGTAGATCTGTAAATCATTTCTTGCAATCACATACCCCTTCCTGGAGGTTCAGCCTCTCTGAAAAGAGCTCACAATTCAGTTTTGAAATGTACCAGCCTTAGACAAGACACACATGGATCTCTCACACCTATTAGAGCTCTCTACTGACTTTAATTATGGCCCAGAATTCCTAATGAGTCCGAGCACTGCCTACTGAAATGAAGATGATGTATTGAGTGCTACCACCAAAGACTTCACGGTTATGGGAATTTTTCCAACAATAAAGAGAGTAAGGAGGAAGAAATATGCAAAGGATGATTCACTGAGTCACAAAGAATCACTCTCACAAGAAAGCAATATCATGTTTTTCCCCTTTTCCTTGCAGAAAGAAATGAAAAATAAAACCATTATTCTGCATTTGAGTGCCTGCAGCATAGGTCTTTACAGAGTAATCCCTTGTGAGTAGAGAGATTTTATTGGGTAAGAAACATTCCAGAAGAGAGTGAGAAAATCCAGTGAAACTAAGGGGTTGCAGTGGGGTAACATTTATTGGGCACATTCTTTACATCCTTAAGGCACTTGAGCAGTTAAAGTTTTAAGAACCATTCAGTCTTGTCATTATTTACAGGAATTCATTCTCCTTGCTTTGCAAACCCCAGAACAAACAACCGTCAAGTCCATGACCCTCTAAGATAAGAAAGCACACATCTGATATCTCCCAGATGCAGATAACCTTTGGTATGTAATCAGCAAGTGTCCTTCCATACACTGTGATTTTGCTGGATTACAGCAGGAGACTATAAGGATTTGTCTACTCAGGGATAAATTAAACCATTTCTCTTTCACATAAATGGGGGTTTCATCCCTTCCTGCCACCACTGATTGAGAGCAGAGTTCACAGAGAAAGAAATTGCTACAGTTACTAGACAAGTTTTTTCCTTAATGTAAGCCCCAAATCTAGCTCCGCCTTCAATACTTGTTATGTCTCCAAGACACATAATCCACAAATTTTGTAAGCAATTCTTTCTCCAGGTCAGTTTTTTGTGTTATGGGTAAAAAAGGCAATAAACAGGAAAGTCATGCATAGATGACTGAGCAACTGGAGTAGCACTAAACATTGAGAGGGGTAAGAGAACCATAAAAGCAAACCAGCTTAGCTGGCGAATCAGAGCTGCTCGCAGAAAAGCATCAGGTCAGACATTTGGTAAAAATTCAGAACAGGGGGCTGCATCCTGGAAAGCAGTATCTAAAAAAAGACATGAGCAAAAGATAGGGCAAACATCTGCACCGTAGGATTATGGCCCCCTGCAGAGAGAGTAGAACTGTGTGAGCATGTCAAAAACAGAGCTGAAGCCTGGTTTTGTTATGCTGTGCCCTATTACTTTCTTCAACTGAGAATATGTTTCTGAAACTTGGTTAAAAAAAAAATTACTTATAAGCCTGAAAAATAATTGAGGCTCTGATTCAGCAGTATTTAAACACATGTCAAAAACCTCAATAAACATGAGAAATAGATAAATGTTTCCCTGTTTTAGAATCTTGAGTGTAATTCTAGGCCTTATCATTTTTAAAGCAAGCCCTTTTCTTTACAATTCAAGCTGGGTATGCAGCTTAAAAGCAAAGGAGAACTGCTGTGCACACTCTCAAAAGGCACATTGAGCCTAGTATTAACAGCTTGCATAAACAGCTCCAAAACAAGGGCAGACTTTTGCCAGAGCAGACCATGGCAATGCCAACAGGTCAACATACTTTTCCTGAAAAATACATCACATTCAGCTCAGTATTTTCAATATTTCTTTTGTCTCTTGTGAAAAACAGGAAAAGTATTTGTCTGCAAACACATGATGTTGTCTTATACAGAATTCTGCGTGAAAAGTAGGAATTGCAACTCGCATGCAGCTCTCAGTGTCTTTTTAAATAAGAGATTTTTTCAGCATTTTTAAATAGTATATAAACTTTGTAATGAGTGTTCTCATTATTTTCATTCATATTAAAGGCCAGATGCACAGCTAGCAAAGGCAAATAAGCAGAAAACCTTTACACAACTATGGGCAGGGGAGGGAACAAAAAATATCACCATAAGTTTTCACCAAAATGAAACAACCTCCTCATCTTATTCAGGCTGTGCAAATACTTAGATTGGCATATTAGAATGCATTAACAAATAAAATTTTAATATTGTGTCTACAAGGTTAAGTTCGGTTCTAAATTCTAATGTACAGAGCCAAGATCTAGGAAATAGTGCTTTGGTGAGATCTTAGTCAATAAGGTCACAGAATAAGCCATCTGGGTACAGGATGCTGCTCAGTGAATTTTATCAGAAGGTGCAGAGCAGAATGAAAAGAAAATGTCTTTACATTTCATGCTGCAATTACAGTCACTATTTTACTAGGAGACGTACTATGAATATGTGCACTGGTCTAAAAATATTCATGGCTTGTAACTAAACTTATTTTCAGGATTTATAACAAACCAATGAAACCCTGACACTTGTCATTTGGGGTCTTTCTTTAATCTATTTTCAAGTTAAAAATACTTCTAGCTATTTCAACAAGAAACTCAGTAAACCCAAGATCAAATATGGCACATTTCATTCCTTTACATGTCCCTGAGGAGTGGAGAGGGCACATTTATCTGTAATTGAAGGGTCAGACTTTTGCTTTCTATAAAAAACAAATAGACAAGAGAAGCTCAGAAGATGGTCAGAAGAATCCACATAACTTATGACAAAAGCCTGCCTACAGCAGCAGCATCTGACCCCTCTCTCCTAGAAGGGTCTTGGTTTTGCTGTTATGAAGGTTGAATGTTGGTGACATCAGCTTTCTCATTTGACTGCTTCTCTGTGCTGTTATCACTGTATAGCGACAGCTCAAAGGTCTGCAAATATTAGTATTCATAGTCTTAAGTCAGACAACACAGAATGAGTGAGATTTGAGGAAAGTAAACCTTTCTTTGAGCAGTTCAGGAGTCACATACCCACAGATTCAGGGTTACCCATCTAGTACAAATTGTTTTATGAATGTAATACCAGAGTTCAGTGACTTGATTCACCTGCTTTGACAGTAAAGAGTTCAGCTAGCAATAACTTTTGAAACAAACATCTATATAGGATATGACAGTAAATAGTTCTCCTAGGAATCACAAGAAGTCTGCTTCATTTAAGATGACCATGCCAAAATATTGAGAGTACAAGACAAGCTCAGAACAAACTTCTAGAGCGGGTCAGAGAAGAATCTTTGCTAGAAAAACCCAAGCAAAACCACATCCAACAGTTGTTCGTTATATTCTATTTTTTTTCAATAACCTCCTAGTAAGAGTCTTAGAGAAAAATCAAGCTTATGATATCTTGAAATATGCACTCACACTCTGCTGTGTATTTCATTTCTTCCTCGGTGATCTTAACCTTAAATAAAGCTTCTTTCAAAGAAAAGACGACTGGTCTCACAAGACTTGTAGAGTCCTTCCTCAAAGCATAGTAGAGACAATTCTGTAGCAGCTGTTTACTGAGTGCATGAACCAGAAAAGACAGACATGAAAGGTGTGTGTGTGTATGCAGCATCATAGAATCATAGAATCATCTGGTTGGAAAAGACCTCTGAGATCACCAAGTCCAACTGTTCCTGTCCCCTTATTAAATCATGTCCCTAAGAAACTCTTCCACTCACCTTTTAAACATCTCCAGGGATGGTGACTCCACCACCTCCTTGGGGAGCCTCTGCCAGTGCCTGAGAACCCTTTCAGTGAACAAATTTTTCCTGATGTCTAATCTGAACCTCCCCTGGTGTTACTTGAGGCCATTTCCTCTCATCCTGTCACTGTCACTTGTGAGAAGAGACCAACACCCACCTCACCACAACCTCCTTTCAGGCAGCCATAGACAGTGATGAGGTCTCCCCTCAGCCTCCTCTTCTCCAGGCTAAACAACCCCAGATCCCTCAGTCATTCCTTGTAGGCCTTGTTCTCCAGTCCCTCGTTCCCTTCTCTGGATGTGTTGCAACACCTCAATGTCCTTCTTGTAGTGAGGGGCCCAGAACTGACCCCAGTACTTGAGGTGCAGCCTCATCAGTGCTGAGTGCAGGGGCACAATCCCTGCCCTGCTCCTGCTGGATGCACTGTTTCTGACACAGCCCAAGATGCCATTGGCCCTCTTGGCCACCTGGGCCACTGCTGGCTCATGTTCAGCCGCTGCCAACCAACACCCCCAGGTCCTTCTCCTCCAGGCAGCTCTCCAGCCACTCTTCCCCAAGCCTGTAAGGCTGCTCGGGGTTGTTGTGTCCCAAGTGCAGCAACTTGGTACATATGTGTATGAAACTAAAGCTGTAGTCAAGCACGACACTAAGTAAAGGTAAACTAAGTGATTAGCATTCTTCATCACTGTTCCAGAGGCTCTCTTTTCCAGTTACAACACCAAAAGCTAACTACAAGCTCAGTGAATTATTCTGATGGTGAGGATGTCCCTGCCACCATTTTTGCCTGCAGCTTTCCCCCACAAGATGTGACAAGTGCCCGTGCAGTCACACGACAGAAATGGAGGCCCATCAATTGAGGAGGTCTGCGAAACAGACAGCCAAGAGTTCCATCAGCAATCATCAGCTCCAGGTTGCTTCCTCCTTTGGGACAGGGCAGGGCTCAAGGCAGCCCATGTCTCAGCTCTGTGATCTGTCACTCTGGTAAGGCCAGACCTACAGCCCACATCAGAGCTGGCCCTACTGTGCACACCCTGGGCTTCCAGAGAGTCTAACACAGAAACCCAAAATACGTGCATCTCTCCTGGCTTGAAGCTGTTTGTCCAGATGATCCAGCAAGTGCGGAGTAGGAGCTGCTCAGACACACTCAGTGACTTACAGCAACGTAGGGACTGTCACATTACCTCTCTCCGTTGCTTTCTCCCCACGTGCAACCTGACAGACAGCAGACAGTGATTCTCCCTTATTTCAGTAGCAGCCTGCTCTGGAAAACACACCTCGGCACTGTGCACCGAGTCACAATACCCTTGGGGACAGTCTTCACTTTCATGGATAGGAAAATGAAAGGATGATGGCAAGTAATAACAACTGCCAATTATGACAGCTTTATGAGTGTGTAAAGTTTTCTGACAACATGATTGTCATTAATGCACTACAAATCCTAATTAAAGTGGAAATGAATTCCTTGTTTCTTTTCACTTCCTCTAAAAGCAGTCACCATTTTCAAGTGCTGTCAAAAGTGGCACCATTTAAAGGTCAGAAAGTTGATAAAAATGTGAGCAATTAGCTGCTGACAAGTAAAAGTGATGGTCTGAGGGATTATACTACTAGAAGCTTGCCATATTCACAGAAAAATGAAACAAGATTAAACAAGACTGCCTTGATCTTTTCTTATTCCTTCTTTTCAGATGTGATGGTTGATTGGACTAGATCTCATAGGTCTTTTCCAACCTTGTGACACTGTGGTTCACAAGAGACCTCATCCCTCTGTTGTTGTACCAGCCTTGGAATCAAACGACCCTTTTCCTGGGTGCTGGACCACCACTGATGTTTCCATAAGTCAAAAGTAGGAGTAAAATTTGGCAGATTGCATTTGTACAGCTGCGCACACCGGGAAAAGTGAGGAACAGAAAGGTAAAATGAAGTGATGCAAGTTACCTGGCGCTGCCGATCATTGTCGAACTCAGCACAAAGACAATTTTGTGAGACAACTCCTGTTCAGAGGGAGCTTCACCCCCGCAACTTCAGCACAGGAGTGTAGAGGGTCTTCTTTCTGAATATTCTCTCATACACAGAACTTGCCTGTGTACACTGCTTTACAGGCCATGAGCTTCATAAAGCTCCCTAACGTGATACTCCAAGTACATAATAAATAACACATTTCCAAAGTACTTTGAGCTCTTCAGATAAAAAGAGCAGTGCAACCAGAAGTTAATACTTTAGTGAGATATATCAAACTCTACCTGAACTTCCATTTTCAGAAACAATTTAGGACGAAACCATTAACCAAGGTCTTGGACTATATCACACTTAGATATCTACTCAAGAGACAGAGAGACATCTGTACGTGGAATCTAAGAGAGTAAGGTAAAAATTGAAGGAAACAATAACTCTTGTATATTTAATGTTATTTGCAGCAGCCTAAGGGCATCAAAATATATGTGTTTTATGTAATAACCTCTGTAATAATTCAAGGAAACAGAAAAGAGAGGTTAGTTTAAATAGAGGTGGCAAAGTAATAGTTATTGTCCCACTTCAACTGCAATTGCTTTCAAATGCATGATTTAAAAAAAAAAAATAAAAGAAATAAGTACAGAATCTTTGTGTAGCAAGATTTTCTGCCACATTGAGAACATGCTCCAGTACAGGAGGGAAAGAATAATCGCCCAAAGAGCTGGAATTATAGATTTTCAATGCTTCAGAATGAATTAAAGATTCTGCCCTGCTTTCCAGAAAATAACACAGCAAATAGGTTTTGTTTTCTCTGTTACAATTATTTTTATTTACCACAAGTAAGTCTCCAGATAGCTGCATTGATCCTGCTATACTTGAGGCCATTTAAAATCTAAAGAAAACTGTTGCACAGAAAATGTTTTAAAAAGGCAACAATAGCAGCAAAGGGCATCTTGGGGAGCTTTAATGAGATTTTTCTGTCCAGAGCAAGTTTAGCGTTCCCACAGAACAGATCAATACTGCGCTTCTCCTACACACGTTGGGGAGAGCCCTGCACTTGGACCTACCCAAGGCAATCCATCCCCCGGCCCTTTCAGCTTCCTTCTCACCGTTTCGCAGCAGGGGCTTGGCCATCCAGCTGGCAGGAGAGCCAGAAGCAAGACAGGGATCCTGCACATCCCATTCAGTGCCACTCTTCGTCAAAAAGGATTTGTTTTTATAGAGAAGGGAACACTATGTAGTCTGACCCAGAGCATGTATTCTTTACTTCATTTCCACACACCCAAATATCTGTGGATGAATTAAAAACTTATGCTTCGGTGCTGGCAGTAGCTCTCCCATCATGAGTAGGGCAGAGCTCTGAGAGGCCCTTTAACTCTTTGCAAAGTTAAAATATAATACTTATTAACAAGGGTAGCAAAATCTGGCACCATTCAATGATTAAGTTGTGCTGTTCTTAATCCATTCACTTAATGTCTCCAGGCTACACTTAAATTTCCTTTAAAAGTTTTTCATTCTCATTCCCCAGTTCACTTTATGCTTTCTACTCCTACTACTTTGTCAAGCCAAGATGTGGAAATTAATGTTTTTCTCTTTCCCTTTCTTTAGTTGCAAATGCAACTGGTCAAAATTATAGGAGACTTCAGCCGTTTGGCACCTCCTCTTGCATCTCAAAGCGGAACTTTTCATATTTCTGTGTTTCATACTATAACATAGCCACAAGAATAACAGGCAAAGGGGACTAGGGTTAAAGCCACCTGTAAACACACATTTAAAAGCAGAGTTGGGAATTTGGTACACAAGGGAAAGACAATTTTTTTGTTTGTTTTAATGTATAATCTTTTAAAAACAGTGAATTAACTAGATTGACTGCCCTTGAGCCCTTCCACCCACACATCTTTTTTTCTTGTTCCTGAGTCTCATTTTCAAGCTATATTGATACTGTGTGAAAGCAATTTTTCCCCCTAACACACATACTGCTACTGCCCCCAAAAATCCCACCACCAAAACAATAAATAGTATAGACATGAGCTTAAATAAAAATATTATGCACAACAAAAAAAAATAAATCAGAAGCCTCTGATGATGCTGGGTGCCTTAATTTTCCATCTGCTCAAGAGGTCATGTTTTAATAAGCACATTTTCTACCTGCTGAAGACAGGTTCCCTCATCATCACTCAGAAGCGCCCGGCCACTTTTAACGTTTGACATCGGTGGTCACACCAGAGGTGAAAGCACAGCCAAAGGGTGTTTAAAGGCTGTCACACCAGTGGCCAAAGACTACTTTGGAAGGAAGCATGCTGACAGGGAACAAGCATGTTCTTGTTTCACACTGCCATGGCCCACAAGCAGTGCTGTGCTGTTAACCCAGGCTGCCCACTGTTTGTGAGATCTCCTTGAGCTAAATGTCATTTCTTCATCCAAAACACACAGCAAATGCAGTATGAGAAACCAAGTGAGTAAAATCAAATACCAGCAGAATTCATAGCTGGTTTTTAATGAAGATAGCTTAAACTCACTACTAAAAGTTTTTCTTCTGTCAAGGAAAAGCCTCACACAACATAGTTTTGGTTTAGAAATATCCATATCCTCATTGCATTCTCCATGCATCTTTATTTCCAATTCTGTGACATTTTCAGAGATCTAAAATGGCACAGAATACTGTTAGATGAAAATATTTTTCTGCAAACACCCCCACCCTCTGCATTTGTGCTGAAACTCTTACTCTCGTTTCAGTTCATATGCAGCTTTAATTGCAGTTGCAATGGTAAAGGTCAATATTGATCCATTGACCCATCCAACCTGCAAGAATTCACAAGCTTATTCTCGTTCATATAGAATATTGAACAGTATTAAGAGCTATTGACGAGCGAAAACAGGGTCAAGGACCATGCCTCTGATGCTCACTGCAGAATTATAGCACCATAGGCATTTCAAAGAGTTTTGGACTGGGCAGCAGAACAAGTCTAGAAGAGATGCAAAACTGCAGAACTCCTTAGATTTTACTAATTGACAAGCATTTGTAGTGTTTGCATCAAACAGTAGTAGAAAAAAAGGCTAAATGGCCATGTTTAAGTAAGAACTGGGGAAAAAAAATCATTTCCCAAATACAGAAGCTGGAAAAAACACCACTTTTAGTATAAGAACAGGAATATCAGACCCATGCCCAGTGCTTCTCTTATAGCAATTTAAAGCTCAAACAAGAGAGCATGCATTTCTTGACACCTAAGAAGAAAAAGCTTTGCTACTGCAACAATAAGGAAACTGCCCGAAGTCAGCAGCAGCCTTTGAAAGAGGCAGGGTTTTTTCTGGACCCAGTTCCTGTCAATTTTCCTACAGAAAAAAATGCCGAACAAATCCACAGGATTCTGGCTGCCACAGGGTGCAAAAGCAGCATCTCCAGCTCGGGATGTCACATCACATCACTTGGATCAGAGCTCTGATCCAAACCTCAGAGGCACACTACAACACTCGCAGCAGTATTTGGAGCTTGCCACCTGAGTGACAGATTTGAGTGGAGGGGGCTCTTGTATCAACATTGTCACTGAATAAGAAAATAATAAGCAGAAATTTGCAGGCCTGAGTTGTGCTGTTTGACTACAACAGAAGCACACCATCGCATGCACGAGACCACCAAAACAATCTCAGGCTGGACAAACAGGACAAAGTACAAGAATACTTTCTAGGTTAGAGCAGCTTGAATAAGTGAAAACTTTTACCTAAACGTTGACTATAAATCACTAAGTTTGAGATCAATTCAGCCCACTAATGATAAACTTTGAGAGCTCTCACAGAGACATTAGGGCAGACAGGCACAATCTGGGAACATTTCTCAGTCTGTGAAACATGACCTGCTTACAGCTAGAAGAAAGTCAAGGGGGGCTGAGATGAGTTGGAGATGCCTCAGCAAACTCTTTTGATATAACCCAAGCTATTCCAGAGACATTATTAGGAAGATGATGCTGAATCATTTGCTGCCTAAATGCTGACAACATTGCTATTGCTCTGCTTTGTGTACTGAGAGCCCTCAGTTTGAGCCATTAATCCAAGTCATGCCACTTATCTGAAACTGGCTGTACTCATTGCCATCCTCTCTGCTTAGTAAGCCAGAGCACACATTTTAACACACATGTTCAGAGAGGTCAGTCTGACTCATGGTTGGCACCTATCACGACCCTTCAGGAGTGAGCAGCCAGTTCTTCACACATTGGATGACAAAGTATTACTGGTTTATCATTCGGTACAACAACTGGAGTATTAACATTAATGACTCTTCCTTATCTATGACAGAAGGTCAGAAGGCAAAACTCGAAATATTTTGGGGAGGTCAACTGTTAAGTACTTCTCATAGATCCCCACAACTGATTATTCTGGAATCTGAACCAGCCCACTATCTCTGTGTATTCCTACATTAAAGCCCCAGTTGAAAATTCCGCTCTATGTTCATAAATTATGTGTTCCAGTCATTAGCAACACCTCAAAGTGACCTGCTTACTGGAAAGCAAGAAAGTGCTCCTTATGTCAGATGAAGTGTGCCAGAAGTAGGTCACTCTAAATGGATACTTATTTCAGAAGTACATAACAAGGAATTCAACTCCACTTTCTACAGATTAGCGCTTTGGCATATATTCCATACATAGCCACCTGCTTGAACATTAACAACTATAAAAGAGTAAATACTAAACCTCAAACTAACCTAAATGAGGTCCAGTCCCCAGGTGGTCTCCAAGCCCAAGAGCCTTCAGAAGCCTTAGAAAGCTTTTCCAACCAAGTACTCCCTTTTTTCATCCTGCAGGATTTAAACATCTCCTACTGGAAAGAGCAGAGTTAATGAAACCTAAGGTTTTAATGCACAGCACCTGGTTAGTGGGGACACCCACATCTAACATAAAGCTTAAAACATAAGGTTCAAAATGACTCCGTGAATGAAAAAAAGAGCAATTTTAGACACCATTGACCAGGAGACAAAAGCCCCTGAGAAGTTAAATGTCAGTCTTGCTGCTGTACAGTGTTATTTTCTCCTCCTTTCAGAATATTGTGAAATAAGGCCCATGCTCTCTCAGATTACAGCTATTTACTGCTATGTAGGGAGGAGGCAAACTCACCAAAAATCATAAACTGTCTCTTCCTGTAGATTTCCTACCTCCTTTCAACTCCTTTCTCTGCTGGACGATGGTTTGCCACTACATCTCCCAAGTCCCAGAGCCCCTACAGCCCCATTGGTGCTGGGGAGCTGCGGTCTTCACTGCCCACCCTTGTTCAATTGTGGGGCTCTCGGATCCATAAGATACCAACAGGAATGAGGAAGAAGCTGTGCATGGGTAATTTTGATATTCAGATATGGTTTCTCAGTCAAAACTCACTACTGAGTGAGAGAGCACTGTGAGCAGCAGCACGGCCCATCCCAGGCACGGGCAACTCCACTGGCCATGGCTTCCCTGCACCGGGCATGGCCAGTTCCACATGGTTCTGGTGGCCCCATCACAGGGCAGGGCTGAGCCCAACACTGGTGGCACCTCTGGTGGAGTGTTCATAAGGAAGGGCAGAACACCAGTCAGGACCAAGGGAAAAACAGTGCAAGAAACATCTGGTTGGGGATTTGGCTGCAGCCCAAGGTCAACTCACCACATGGACTCCGAGGATATTCACATATGTGAGAGAAATTGGTTGAGCTTGGGTCCCAGCGCTCTTCTTGGGAGACATGTATTTTTGGGAATAACAAAGCACATGACCTCTTTAGCTGAGGCCCACGCTTCGGGGCTGTCTGAATGGAGATGCAACTTGGAAAAGGAACCAAAAAAGTCCCAAACTATCTGACTTACAGCCTGACTGACAGGAAACAAAGAAAGAAGCTTTTTGGTTCAGCATCAGCTAAGAAATAGGAGAATAAAATACAATTGTGAGAACCAACTCAAAAACTCTTGTTTGTGCTTAGGCCTTTCAGTAAATTGCTTTCAAATAAATAGGTCTGTGTTAGTAAAAGGCAACCTTATCACAGATTTCCCTCTTTAAGGGCAAAAATACGCAAGGTGTTTCATGTTGGTGACCCATTTGGATTAAAAGCAGTGGGTTTTGTTTGGTGTTTTTTTAATATTTTCCTGGGTTTAAAAATAAATAAATAAAACCAACAGAGTTAGGAACATAGGCACAATTCAGGAACAGATAAAGCTGAATGTAAATCTCTTTCTTGTTTATATCCTTCCAGAGCAGCAGCAGCAGAGAAAGAAAATGCAAATAATTTTTAACATCTCTTACTTAAGCCAAGACACTACTAAGATGTGGTTGTAATATAAAAAAGAGCAAAAAGTGGCTTATATCTACCAAAAAAAACCAAACCCTTCTTGAAGCTTTTAGTTAAGCATTTTCTCCTGTTCTCAGTAGCAGCCCAAACATATGTGCTGTAGTCACAGAAGGAAAAATAAGATGTTGGAGTAGATTCAACATATTGAGTAAATCCCCCGAGTTTTTAATTCCCCATCATTCTCTTCCCTCCAGATGCTACTCAGGATTTTACAAAATTAAGTTACATAAAAATGCTTTCATTCCTATGAAATAGGAATTTAATTTCATCCTACTCAGACAACCTAATATCTCTACCATTTACTGTACCCGATGATACATAGGAAAGCACTTAAACAAAAGTCTTCTTCACTAAAAGGAGGAAAATACATCTCAGTACATTTACATTTGCAGTAGATTTGCATCTGCTGCTGTAGCGTCACTGGTAGAAGCAGAATTTAGATAAAATACCTTGTTATACATGTGTATCACACTCATTAACAACAAGAACAAAAAAATAAATCCAAGAATGAAAAAAATATTATTCATTGAAAAGAAGCCACGTGATCAGATGCATAAAGATAATCTTGATGTGAATGCAGTTATCTCCTAGATAATTTCAACTGAATTCCTTTCATAGAAGACCCATTAACCACGTATAACAAAACCCATAATTAATCTGAAAAGAAGAATGACACATTAAGATTCCCAGCACCTCCAGTTTTCTAATGAAGGAACCATTTCCTGCTGTCTTTCATCAGAGGAAAAAAATAATAAAGTTTTATTAAAAAGTACAATAACAGAACAGATAGGTTTAAAGTACAGCCTCTGTACAGTGTAATGAGGTTTTGGTTTATAAAAATGCTTAGACTTTCATTAAAGAGACCAATGAACCCAAAAGAAAATTAGGTTAGCAAAATATACATGCAAGTCCTGCAGAACACCATTTAACTGACAACGTAGTTTGTAAACTTCAGCATGAACTAGGGCATCTTTCGCAAAGGAATATAAATGAAGGAAACACCATGGTAACAGGCTTGTAAGACTTCCAAACCTGAGGTCTTTGATCAAGGACTAAGGGGCAGCCCTGAAGGTAGCAATAAAGTCCAAGTGAAATGCGTCTGGGAGAGAGAAACATGGAGTGTGAGGAAAGGCAGAGCCTTGTACAACCACAGTATCACCAGAAGGTGCAGTGGAGGGTGATGGAGGAAGGGTATTGCTTCCACATAGGGACATTCTGCACAGAGCCAACAGTTACAACTCAAAACTTCCACATACAATGTTCTTTGACAGATATATCTGTTCTAAACTGGCTGCACATAACTGTATTGCTCCATAATAAAATACATAGCTCACATGCTAAGGAAACATACTAAAAGATTAATCAAGTCTAGGACCTGAAAATGTTTATTTTTTCTTCCAGTTGCAGTGATATATAAAAAATTCCTTTATAGTTATAGGCAATAAACATAAATGTTTAGTAATAAATAACACTAAGCTAGTAATAACCATCAAGTTGTAGCAGCTAGAAGTCCCTCATAGATCCAAAATACACTTTCTTTCCAGACCCAGTACAAATTTCTGAGGTCACCAAGTACCTCTCTTACTCTTCCCTCTAATGGAACGTCAGCTGTCCTCAGACTTTCTTCTCTTCTAGAAATACCTGTCAATAACTATTGCACTCTTTGGAACCCAGGAGCGCAGTATGCATACAGAGAAACATACAGTTATCAGATTCCTTCAGGTATTCATTAAGCTGGTTTTACCTGTTCACCTAGTTTTCATATAGTGGTCCAGCTGATAAAAATATACCTTTCCAAATCCCTTGCTGGGGTGCCCTCTGCAGCCCCAAAGCAAAATAAATATTATCAGTTAAAATTTAGGTCCATTTAACATGCTGTGCTTGCATGAACATTGGGAATAGCCACTATTAAGTTATCACACATGATTAATCATCTCCAAAATTAATAACATTGCACAAAACCCCACTTTGGAATGGCCATATGTTAAAAAAAAAAAATTGAAAAGCAAATAAAATTTCTGAAAGCCAAACATTGCTGAGGAAACAAGCTAAAGCTGAGTCCAGTCTAGTCTTAGGACATTACCAAGCAGCAACAAAAATGCACTGACCTTTCAGCTATATCCTACTTCTCATCTACCCACTGTAGGCCCTTTTTCAAAACTATTGGCAACAGTTTTTAAAAGTTACAACACCAAAACAGAAGTTTTCAGGTATGCTGCAGTGAAACCAAATATTTGCCAGTACTTCCAGTATTTGTATGTGTTATCTAGACTAAGAAAAGATGGGATAAACAACTATTTGTATGACTTGTGAATACAATTAATTTCCTTCTGGCCTTAGCAAGATTTAAGAGACACACAGTCATGCAATTCAAATGGTGTCCATGGCAGATAACAGTACTTAAAAAGCTCCTATTTGAACTGCTCACATCAAGTTTACATGGAGAGCTGAAGGGATAATAGATACTGAGAAAGGCTTCCAACCAGACGAGCATGAGCATAATGCTTTGGAATAGCTGTGCGCGCGGTTCCAGCCCCGGCGGTGCACAACAAGCCCCTGGCTGACATCAGTGCAGACAGGCAGATCTCAGCAGAGAGGAATTTGCAGTCTTTGAGGATTAACTACATACAAAGGATCACAGGAAGTCTCCAAGTTGTTCCAGGCCTGCATGACACATGGCTTTTTGGCTGGATATGTTCCACTAAGCCAGTTCATTGGCCTGCTGCACTCTCTGGATAAAATAAAGTGTTTGGCTGGCCCCGTTTCCTCAGTCATAAACATCAGAAACAGCAGCCGTAACGTCCCCTGCTCCTGCCTCCCTGCAGGCCAGGCAGCCACCTGGGACCCTCTACGGGGAGCTGCGTGCAGCCCAGCAGGGCAGGAGGACTGTGGGGGACCAAGTCCATGGGGCACAGCCATCAGCTGGGCCACCAGGAGCTGCTGGGAAGGAAGGTAGAGCAGAAAGAGAGAAAACCAGACACGCTACGTTGTGGAGAGAATGGAGGAGTACAGGAAAATGCAGGTAAAGAAATCAGTCTTAGCCTGGGATAATATTGCCAGCAGCATCCCCTCCCCACACACCCGCGACTAGCTGCCAGGTCAGTCTCCAGTCACTCATCCACTGCCTGGGAAAGGGGGGTCACAGCAGCTGATTAAGAGTGACCACTCATCCAAATTAACTCCCTGCTCCTAAAAGGTTCCATTGAGTAAGACAGAACTGAAAGGATGACTCTTGTTAGCAAGGATCTAGGGAAAGGGAACAACCAACAGGGGAGAAGAGACAAAAATAGATTTGAGATTGGCAGGTTTAATCTGGAAGCGAATGACGGCAGCCAAACAAGCAGAGGAGGAGTTCAGCCATCGAAACAGTGAGGCCATTGGGAAGGCGTGTATCTGAGCAAGCAACATGAAATTCTGAATAGAACCAGATGCAACAGCTGCTTCCAATAGCAGGTGATGGTTTTTCAAGACTTTGAAGATCCCTTCCAGTCCTCCTTTCGTGTGAGAAAGAGGGTCAGGAAAAAGCCTGCCTTCCCCCAGATCAATAGTGCTCTCGCTGTCTGCAAGGCAGCTAAATTCCGCCAGGGATTTGCAAACTAGATGCTCAAAGTATTAATTTTAAGAACATTTTTACCCAAAAAAAGATTTTTTGAGAAAGCCAGGTCAATTTAAAATAAGACAATCCCCCACTTGGAACACTGCTTGCTGTACAACCAGCAATTGATACAAGTTTCACAGTTTTCTACAACAAAGATTAAGCTGATTACCAAAACATTAGCCTCGGGCTTCCTCAAAGAGCATAATACTTCCATATTAAACAGTATATAGTATTTAAAAAAAAATCAGTTAAGCAGTTTGTTAAAAGACTATTTTTTCTAGAGTTTTTTAAATGCCTATATTTATCCTCAATTTATAGAAATTTATAGAACTTTAATTCTTCCCTAGCTTTGTAAGCTCAAAGGAAATTAATTTAGATTTTCCTACAGCATGTACCTCTGCAGTGATACATGCCATAGGACAATGAAAGTAAGAACATTTCCATAGTTACATGATTTTACTACAGACAAGCATGTCCACTTTAACAAAGCAATATTCAGTTGGGCACCCAATGGGGGAAAAAAAAGGCTTAAGTTACAGATGAACATATTTAGAAGTCGAGAACAACATGCTAAATGAATAATTCACAGGCAGTCTGCAGGGATGGCTCCCACCCAGCTTCACCTGCCCTGGGCTCCTCTTGGTGCCCTGAGACACTCGGCAGCACCCTCTGCCAGCCCCTGGAAAAAAGCCCAGCTCACCCTGAGCCACCCTCCAGGAGCTTTGCCTGCGCCAGTGCAGCGCCCAAACAACTGAGGGGAGAGGGAGGAAAAGGCTGTTTTAACCTGAGCAAATTGGTTATGAATATTTTATACCGTGTCTATATCTTTTGAAGATGGATGCACCAAGGTGATCAAGCAGGCAAGCAGCAAGAACGAAAAGTCTTTCACAAAATCTGGACAGCAAAATAACTTGCTCAAGGCAAATTTAATTAATATTCATTAAAATGAATGCCCAAGTATGGTTGGGGGATGGGGACTGGCATGATAGATTGTCACCTCTTAAGAGGACAGAAAACTATTGCTTGGTTCAACACACACAGCAGAAGAATTTTATTTGAATTGATTAACTGATATCTTCCCAGTAGCTTAAGGTTTGCATCTCTAACCACTTAAGTCAATAGGATTTCTGACATTGATTGTAGCAACCACAAGAATGTGCTTTACAGGCTTTGCTCACTGCACATCTGTAAAACACTGTAATTCTCAACATTCATTTATTTGACCAGACATTCCCCATGTGACATTTTCCATTTACTCCTGGAAGAAAAAGCATCTGAAAATTCTCAGACAAAAGAGCACAGGACTTGCCAGTGTATACCCTTTGGGCTCAAAGCCTCCCTGTAAAAGCTTAATACACTCAATGAAAAATTAGTGCTGAAGGGAATTTTAAGACACAACCAAAAACATTCTCCTGCCCCAAGGAAGGATTAGCTGCTCCTTGATATTGCTGACAGATGCTTATTTCACTTGTCCTTTAAAAGTACCCATGGCAGAAATGCCATATTTCTACATTCAGTCTGGGCTGTGTTCCACTTTCCCAACTGTCATTTTTTCATCCTAACTGAAATCTTTGCCACTTTACTTTCATCTTATATATTGGGCTATTCAGGTTATTCCCTTCCTTTCCAGAGCAGCCTCCCATTCCTGGACGAAGGAGATGTGGGTGTCTGTTTCTGGAATAAATAAACCCCCACTCTCATACCTCATTTTCCACATCCCTGTTCTTTCTCTTTACTTTCAATCTGACCTTCTCCATGTTGTCCACCTCCTGATTGATATGCAGTGAATGGAAGAACAGAAACAGTATCCTGAAGCAATATGGCCCAGTGTCCCTTGACAAACTTCTTACAGGAGCCAGTGAAGCCTGTTGCAAAGTGTCCTATGCACAGGGAATGAAGCCCAAACACCCAGTGGGAGTAAAGATAGATACAACTTTTTTACAATTTTGTTACTAGGCAAAACTACTCAAAATATTTTTCTGAATACGTCTAAGTAATAACAAGGCATAGCAGTACATTTCATACACCCTAGCAAGGACTCCTGTATTTAAATGCTTAGCACTCTGGGATTCCCAGCACTCAGGCCTTGGGCAGAGTGGGTACTTTTGCCTTGGCCTGTCATTGTCCTTCCAGACTGACCTGCATGGTGCAACTGAGCAGCAAAGCATCGTCAAGGATTGGTTTGGTTTCCAAGAGAGAAATTAGAGAAAAACTGCATCAGGTATGAAATTTAAAATTAAAAGGGTCTTCTGGTCTAAAATGAAAAAAGAGTTTACACACGGTCCATGCTGCAAGACAAAGAGGTGGAAAAAGAAATGCCTAGAACAACTGAAGGACAAGCTGGATAAGGTAACATAATACATGAGAGTAAGCAGAGCACGAGTTTTGTCACTTTTTTCAGTCAAGAGAAGGAGGAAAATGCTGGTGTTGCCTCCTTTGCCTTTCACATCATGCAGCTACAAGCTTTGTTATGATATGTCATTACAGCTTACGCCACCACCACTGAGTATGGCAGCCTGCTTTTATGAAAGATGCAGGTCTATGCTCCTGTCAGCTACCGACTTCAATGCTTCCAGCTGCAGAAATGTGAAGCCATCTGGACAAAAGAAAAATAAATGTGATCCTGCAGAGTAAGAAGTATCAGAATTCTTTGTTACCTGTGTGCTTACATTGAACTCTTCCAGTTCCAGAGGTTTTAATAAAATATATTTCACCAGGAAGCCTTCCAAGCTCAGGCTGCGAGCTGGTAGGAATCTGTGCCTGCCCTTGGGACTTCCTAGAGACAGATTGAGGTAGACACCTTCCCAAGTAGATACATAATAGTATAAATGATGAATTAAGACTATCATACAACCACACAAACCCTTGGAATATAAATTGTGGATCTGCCTATGGATTGGATACAGCATCAACTTTTTCCACTTCCTTCTCAAATGCAATCCTAGCTCGTAATCATTTGTTTTGCAGACTGCAATTCAGGTGCAGTTCATACAGGAGGGGGAAGCCAGATTCACAGGAAAAACGTGTCATCATTGCAGTCAGCCATCCTGCCATAAAGCATTCCTCTTCCACACCAGTCATTCCTACTCTCTTTAACTCCGTATAAACCATGAAACCTCAGAATAAAGCATCATTACCTTACTCTTTCTGTAGGTTCTGTAACTTGTGATCAGTTTTGTGCACCTATGCAAGGAGCAGGAAGGAGCAGAGCCTGCACGTTCATGGGTCAATCAATGCCTGAGATCACTTTCTTGCATTCTTGACACCTGTGCATGTTCATTGACGACAATTGCACATCCAGTGATGGTGTAGCATGTACTAAAGTACATTTCCAGTCAAGGCTCAATGAGCAATTAACAACCTTGCAATCATACTATAGTTCAGTAATTCATGCAGTTTCAAACACCTCAAGCCATCTGTGTTCAGAAACATTAAAGCCCTGGTGTTTAAAATGCTCTTATCAGCAGTTAGTTAATCCCATGATAAATCTGAGCAGTGAACTTAACAATTTAGAAGCAGAGTCAAAAGAAGTAATGTACAATTTTTATTTCAACACATTTCTCTAATTGCTAATTGGACCTTCCTGGACCATGAAGATAATTAGGTTATTTTTTCCTCTCATTTCGTGATATCTCCACTTCTGCATACACTGTGCCTGTGAGAACACAATGTTCCAGCTGAGGGAGAGAAACACCGAAGGATGGTAATTAGAGAAAACAGCAATGCAGAGTTGTGACACACACCATGAACATTAACATGTGCTCAGTGAAGAGATCTCACTAGAAACAACCAATTAATGACTGGATGAGAAGTGCCTTAAACTATCCTGCTTCTTGAAAAGGTGCAAGCTACCGAGCAGGGTAAATTGGTTGCTGGCAAGCTGAAAATGGAATTTGTAGACAGGTCCCCACTCAAACCTCACATCAGCTTTGACATTTATGATTTTAATATGTTTGTACACTGAGAGCATACAGAGGAGAAAAGCTGTTCCACGTATAGACAGCATGTCTGGTTTAGAAAGCAGAGAAGCTCTTATTTCTTGTTTCCTTAAAGTGAGGAAAATGCATTTCATTATCTGAGTGCTTGAGGTAATGATAGCCATATATAGTTTTTAAGATACCTGTAAATATTTTAAGATGTCTGTATATATTTTCAAGAGACACAAAAGTGTTCCTTGGCAGTTTGAGTATTGGTTCTTTACTTGGGACAATGTTTATTCCTGACTCTCCTTTGGCTTATGAGTTCATTTATCACCCAATATATATTTCCAGTATTAGCCAGCTAAAGTTCTCACAGACAGCATTACCTCTTCTGCAGCCCAAGACTGGTGGAGGCAGTGAAAGAAGGTGAAGAATACAGATGCATACCAGAAAAAGCTGTCTTCAGCAGAAATCTTACAGACTAATTTTGCATTAAAAATACAATCAGGGAGTCTCCTCAGCAATTTACTGTGGAAACAGAAACTGTTAATGGTGGGATGGTAACTGCTGTTCACACTTTACTCAGCAGTGCTACATGGAAGAAAAAAAAAAGTTTGAGTTTCAGAGTTCTGAGAAAATATGCATAAGAGTGCCAGCAAGAAGAATCTGGTTTCATACTAAGACATAACCCTATCGATTCTCCATCTCTGTAATCACCTCCCTGGTTCTATTGAACCTTCAAAAAACAGTGGAGAATTTTGGGAACTGTGGGATCCCATCAGTCCTTAAAAATGTACAATCACACTCCCATCAGCCAGAGTGTGTTCTACCAGGGAAATGTGTAGAAGAGCCCACTGGCATCTTACCTCTTAGAAAACTCTCAGTTACATATACCACAAAACACAGGTGTTGGATCTTTCCTTTAGAAGTGGTTTTTAGGGGTGACTAATAAAAATGACAGCATAAGGTCATCCAAAAAGTCAGCATAAGGTTCTAAATGAGAAGAATTATCCCTCCTCAGGGCAGTCCTGAATACAGTGGGAATGCTTGTAAAGAAAAGGATTACCCAACATTGCTGCCATGTAGTATCTGGGCAATGCACAGGTGACTTGGTTGTCTAAAACTTGTAAGTTTTACAGAGATTTCATGAAAACATCCTGAAAGTATTTTACTCATCCATTAGGATAGAAGAGGCTAGACAAATACCTACTGAAAGAGAAAATGGAGTGTAAAATAAATATGCTTTTAAAAATTACTTTTCAAAGCAACAAATAGTTTTCATAGTTCTAACAAAGGAAATATATTGTAGAAGCCACACTTTAAAGAGTGAAAAAATCAGTGTGTCATATGAGAGTTATCCTGAGTCACACATTTGTGATCTTAGATGACACTGAAATAGTAACTGGGAGACAAATGTGGTAATTTAATACAACTCAGGAGAAATATAATGATAATTAAAAATAACATTTTTTTACAGTCTATCAGGAACATCAATATCAAATTCATTTTACACATTTTATTTCTAAGTAGCTTCTTATAACATCTGTAATCCCTTTAACTCAAATTGGTTTGCATCTATAGAGACTGAAAAAGAAGAACTTTATGGAAACATAACAAAGATTTTGTTCAGCTTTCCCTGAAGGCTCTCAAGAAGTTTCAGTCATAGGTGTGTGTGAAATGTCTCACTGTTAATGGTCCATATATTCATTTTATTTCATATTATTTATTCTCCATGAAATTACTGGTAGAGCAGTACCGAAGTAAAATGCTCCTAGCAAACCATGTCTGAAGGTGAGCTTTAGATCAATTATACAACAATTACAACTCTATTATTGTAGTTGATACTTCTACAAGATGTAATTTTCCAGCAGGAACTCCAGGATGCCACCAGGTGAAAAAAAGAGGCCGTGGAAGTTGTGGGGTTTCAGTTGTCCTTAAATACTCCTAGTGGGAGTTCTTAAAACTTGTTAAAAGCCCCCTTTCACTTTCAGGTGCTTAAATACTTTTAAGACTTGTATATGGCCCCAGCTCCAGCTGATCTTCAGATCATGACAAATCCATATAACTTTTCTAGTCTTTAGTTTCAGCCCTTCAGAGATGCTATGTAAAGTGTATTCAGTACAGCTTTACACCCAGAACACAGAGCAAATCATTTCCAAAACCTACTGGGAGGACCTTGGGAGATGACAGGGAATTTAATTGTGTAGTGATAGGCCCTGTAGAAAATCCATAGACTGATAGAAAGAGCAAGCCTAATTAGCAGGAGTAAGTGATGACAGAGATCTATGCAGCTACTTGAAGTAGAACAACATAGACACAGTTAACAGTTTCATACTTACCTAGGTCGTACACACCCTGCTCAGACTTGGTATTGACTTCAGTGACGTTTCAATTAAAATTTAAAACACTTGGAGTTCATAAGTCAGTGCAATTAACTTAGAACCATGAAATATTTAGTGCCATTGGTTTGCATGGTGCTCGCCTCTTCAGCAGGACACTTCTCCAAATACTGGATGTTTTGGAACTATCACAAACAATATTTGACAGTACGATATTGATTTTTATTGGCATTATAATATTCTATGCTCACTGTATAAAAATAAGAGAAAAAAGTTTATTCTCTGTTTTCATCTCCAATTTGATTCAGTATTGGTAGTTAGGCCAGAGAAGCATATTGATATTTTTATTTTGTGGAAATAAAATGCATTATATCTATCAGCTTCAGTGCTTTAAATTAAATATTGACAAGAAAAGATAGGGAAAAATTATTTGTTACCCCACCTGCCACTCAAAATGTCAAGCCTAAGCAATGCTATTTTCCAGCCTTTTCTGATATGTGAGCATCATCAGATACTGTTTATTTTCACTTTTTGATGGCATTAAGAAAGAGTTGTCAAAACCATAAAGGTCAGGTTGTTCCTTCTGGTTTGTCAGGCTGTTTAATCTTCTTCTTCCAATGGATTTGGATTTGGGGAGAGATGTGGATGACAGCACTTTTAAGAGAACTGAAAACCAGTTCTGACATTGAAAATCTTTTGGAGAAAAAATTTATTGATCGTAGGACAACAAAGAAAGTGATGTTATAAAAACCATTAAGGATTTATATAATCCTGGATTTGAGATTGCACACTGTAGCAGTCAGCAAGGACGAGCATGGCAGGAGGAACCAGTCAGGTCCATTAACAAAATGTCTGGGTTCAATTTAAACCAGGTGCCTATGAATCCACCCTGCTTTGAGAAATGGCCCTTCTGTGCTTCCACAGCACCACGACTTTGCATTCGTTCAAACAATAATTAACATTACCTTGGAATTCGAGGTTTATATTCCAGTCCTGTAATATTGATTGTGTGTAATCGATTCATGGTTATAGTGGGATTACATTCCACTCATGGTGCAATGATATCATACAGACCGTATACAGCTGGCACTTGGATTTATTAAAGGATCCTGCCCCACCTTTAGCTCTCTATGGACAAAACTCATCGAGCCCTTTGCAGACAGGAACTGCAAAGGAAAGTTTTGGATTCACTTTCAAACTAGATCACCTGGGAGGGCACTGCAGGAAAACCATCTGCCTGTGTGGTGTCTGACACACAGCTTAACAGAGGTGGCTCAGACCAAAAGAATCTTCTCTTCAGGTTTGGTCATTATTAGTTTGGAGTAAAAACTTCTGTCTTTCAGTGGTTAACTGATTCTTTTAAGTAAATTTTACTTATTAGAAACTGCTTAAAACTTAGAGCTGTATAATCAATATATGTGTCCTGAATTTGTAGCACATTTATAGCTAACCTTTCCAACTCACTGGCATCTTTCCTAATGACTCTAAGTTATCCATATTGTTGTATTTTAGGCGTAAATACCCATATATCTGCAAAACAGCATTAGGAGAGCCAGTTATTGCTAGCAGCAAACACGTTTAATGACAAAAGAGTATGACTTCTGAAGGCTCGGCCTTACATACTTATTTGCAGATGTTAATGAGGTGGAAAATTAAAAAAGACAACAGTATGGGGGACTTGCTAATTCCAGACACTCAAGTAACTTATTTTACCTGCCTAGATCTAAGATTTTTTGGCTAGAGATCACCGTGCTCCTGATTTAAATCACAGAAAGTGTGTAACTGTAAATTATCGAAACTTCTTTTCACTTGAGGCTGTTTGGCTCATCTGTGAAGATGTACAAGTTAATTATTTTTATTCTATGAGAACAATATTGCTAATGAGATGAGAGCAGAAGGGAAAAGGGGCTTGCAGCTGAAACTATTGTCAGATTCTCTGCTGGTAGTCCTATTTCACTCCATTTTGTGAATAAATAAACAAGTAAATCCATATATGTTAAAAAGTCAAATTAGTTTTTCTCAACCCCATAAATTACATTTGCCACAAAGTCCAAAACCACATATCAAAAAGAGCAACAGATTTCTGTTGATTAAGTAATTGTAACATCAGAAATCAGACATTAAAAAAGCATATATGTAACTCAGTTTCTCCTCAGTTAATTCATAGAATTGGGCCCTTGGCCAGCAGTGAGCTCAGGACAGAGAGAGGCACACATTTTGTCGCCGTGAGCCCAGCGGCTGGGTAACAAGACATCTTTTCTTTCTTCAGATAGACCTTAGAGGCTTATGCACTCTTTTTTCATCCTCTGGGCAGTGACAGAAACAGTCGTTAACACCATTCACAAAAATACCTGTCACTGGAAGAGTCCTGCACGTCACGAGTGCCATACATACCCCTGTGCTACAGCTTCTGAACTCCGGTCCTGAGCCCAGCCCAAAACAGCAAAGTCAAGGAAATGACTTTTACCATCTCCAACGGGCTCAGCCTCTTCATGGCTTGGCTTTCAAGACTCACAGTTGCATTTGGCCTCTTATACCAGGCTCATCTTTGTTGGGGTCTGACACAACACAAATGCAGATTTTGTTCTTTTCCGTTTGCATGTTTGCTTTCAAATGTGCACACACATCTGCCCAGCAACTCCAATTGGCTTAGGCACTGGGTCATGAGACCAGAACTAAAGGGACCAAAATGGAAAAAATATATAATGTTCACCCTTAATGTATTTTTTTTATTACCATTTAAAACCTTGCAAGTTAAAGAAAGGCAAAGTGCATGTGACATTTTCCATCAACATTTTTGTCTTTCCAAGCCCTACAGTTATGACTTTAATGACACACTTATTATTTTTGCCTTCAAGCAATCATGATCTCAATGGAAGTGACAGTATGAGGTGCTCCCACTGAAACTGTGTCTCAGGAGGCAGATCTTTAACAGAAGAAATTCAATACACTTTTGATGCAATGAAAATACTATTAACAGTAACTGCAATGCATTCATGAAAGCAGTTTCTTTTCAAAAGCAAAATCCTTGATATTTACCCTTTTAAAGAAAGAAAAAATACCTGTGAGGCTTTACATTGACACTGCGCTCCCCTCCCTGAGCCTGCAGATGCAATAAGGTGCTAATGGCACAGCTACTTTTCCTCCTCTAAAGAAATCTTGATCTCAGTGGAAGTGACGCTAAGAGATGCTCCCACTGAAATCATATCTCTGGGGCCAGGGATTTCATGGAATCGGTTCAATTTGCCTATGACAGAGTGAAACCACTAGTAAGAGTCACTCAGGCATGTTCATAGCTCTGGCTTCTTTTCAAATGCAGAATTCTCAGTGGCTGAGCCTTCCAAGTAAAGACAGCAAACACCATGGCTAGAACAGAGCCTCAACACATTTTTGCACAACTGAGGATGAGAAAACAGGACCGGCGGCAGCAACCCTATGTTATATTTTGAGGAGAAAGCTAATAAAATTTCCAAAATTAACATAGCAGAACAAAATTTTTGCCTTACAGTCCCAGTCTTTGTACCTTAACTCCATTAGATCTCCACAAGCTGCCTCTAAGAAAAGGATGGCATTTCTACTACAATTGCAAAAAGCAGAGGGGCCAAAGGGACTGCAAAATGCAAACCTAAGCTGAGGTGTGGCCACAGGGGAAAAAACCACAGCCATGACAGAGTCTGCCATGAAGGTCACACTGTGTGGGCTTCATCCACTCGTCAAAAGATCACTTCAGGCAACTTCACCTCTCAGGAACAAGGGAAGGAGGATGTGACAGGCAGTAGCACTCATTTTTCCGTGTCCTGCCCACAGAAGCTACATCTACACCACAACAATGAAACATCCTTCCTGCAGGCGAATCACCTGCAGATTTAGCAGCAATCAGGTAATGATTTTTCTGCACGAGCATTAATGGAAATCTGTTCAAATTCATAATAGCAGGCCTGAAGGACTTTCACAAAAAGATTAAAACGAAGGGCTTGGTACACAAATATTATTTCCTTTGTCAAATCTCAAATTTCTGCCACAAACCCTTAACAGTAAACAACGTTTCAGAAAAAAAAAAATCCAAACAAACAAAGCCAAACCAAACTAGGACAACTTTCCAACAGCCATTTTCTCCCTTAATAGATCTAAAAAAGGGTAGAATCATTCAATGAAACCTAAACACCACTTTGGACCACTCAAAACAATGCCAATGCTTTGAATGGGAATGTTGAAATGATTTGAATCTGAAATTTTACAACTCAAGAAACTTAAAATCAGCTAAAAGATACACATTAAGTTGGAACTATTCAACAAAGTTACATCACTCTGGCCAGCTGCCATCCCCTTTTTATTTCATCTTTACTGAAAACTTAGCATTTCACCTTTCTTGCAAAAAAACAAAGTCTTCCTTTGGGACCAGCCTTGGGCCAGATCTGCCAGATTTCAATATAGACATTACCCTTAGGGATTCCCTGTTTACTGTGGCAGTGTGGGTTACAAGAGCAAGCAACGTGACAGAAATAAAATGCTGCACATTGCACAGAATTTATTTTTTTAAACGGTAAATAGAACCAAACTTACTGCAATAATAATAAAACAAAACTAGTAAAAGTGGAGAACTTACTAGAAAATCAAATACTGTCATTGCCGATGTGCAAAAAATATCTTAATCTCCTCAAATAAATGGGAGCTCAGCTGTTCACTTTTATGTGAATGGTATTTCATGCAAAGAGCAATAAATGTGTGTTTTCTTTGAGTGATTGAGAATGGCAGCAGTAACAAAGGTTCTCAGTACCATCTCTACTGGGTAGTCACCACCTAAATAAAGAGAGCAAGAAAATAAACTACAAACAGGACTGTAGGTATTGTTACCAGTCTGTTGTGTCCTGTGTTAACTGGAGAGGATTAGACTTCTTAGGTCTTCTACCCTACAATAATTAAGTCACACTGTTTGCAGTTAAACAAATGAAAATGAAAAAAAAACGTTGTGAGAGAGAGAACATCGGAGGTGCCAATCAAGTGCCTCTCTTTTAATCCTTCTACATGCACTGAGATGCAGATCTGAGAGGAACAGACATGATGTTCCATGAGGACTTCATGATCCTCTGAACTCAAAGTACAGGGAGACTCAGGGCACTCGTGGATGTTGGTATCCAACCGACTGCCCACAGTGCCCGCTCGCAGCTCCTATTGACAGGGTCTATTTCGTACACTCAACCCATCTTTCTAACATGTTGATTCCTGGAATGATCATTGGAATCCTCATACACTTACACGTGTAAAGTTCCCCAGGCTGACACTCTGAAAGAGGTCTCAGGCTGATTGCCAACACTCCATCAGCAGCTTTCCTGCCCAAAACCCTGCACACACAAAATTCTTCCCATATTTGTGCAGACTGAAAGACCTTCACCAACCAAGCAGTAAAGGAGCTCTCTGAACTCTGAGCTCCACAGCATCAGCTCTTTGAAGTCCACAAAAGAGTGATGTTGTGTTCTTCACTGCAGAGCACTGCATGGGAATTCAGTGTCCTGTAGTTTTTGACACAAAAGATTGATAGCAAAAACTGTAAAAACACTCTGTACAGGATGCTGACAAGGTAGACTTGCTGGCAGCACTGCAACAAAGATGGGTTTGGTTTTGCATTTCTTTTTCCTCATTTTCCAATCCTCTTGAAATCTTTCTACTTTCTTTAAAACAATTTTTATGTTCTCTTACACTTTCTGAAATGCAGTTTTACATTTACATTTGAAAATTGTCTATGCTTACTGTCTAATAATTGTTTTTGTGAATCAAAACAATTGGAGTCCTTGGAAGGATCTCATTAATGAATAAGATTTTGTTAATAATATTCAATGTTTTTGCCTTGTTTTGATTTTATGTTAAAGAATATTTCTGTACACAACATAACTCTAACTTTCCATAATACAATATATCTGGATGGGGGGGAGATAAAAGCACATGTGAACGTTTGTTGCATTACTCTGGAGAAATGTCATTTTAAAGCACAGAAAATATGACACAGTCAACGAACGATGCACTATCTCCTGATCATCAGACATAAATCTCAAGATGCCTCTCTGGATTCAAGCCAAAATCATGTGGCCAGAAAGTGACAAACCAAGCAGTATTCTGTGCTTCGAGTACCAGATGAGTTGTACTGTACAAACGCTGGGCTCCTTTCCAACCCTCCACAGGTGGCAAAGCAGAATTGCCAACAAGAAACTGTCCTGCAAAAAGGCTTTTCTTTTTGTCTGCATCCAAATATTTCCTCAGTTTTACCTAGCTCATTGATTTCATCTATTTGATACCATTTTATACCATATACCATTTTTCTAATTAGTTATTTTTAAAATAGATTATTTTAATCATAACATATGCTACTTTACAAATTGAACTAAGGAAAAGAAGGACTCTTCCCATTCATTTTTAATGAAACCTTTTGGAACACAGGGATTATCACTTCCCAAAGGACAGTTAAGTGTTATCCCAAGGTAAAAACTCGTCTCCCTTGGCCTTCACCAAACCAATCCATTTAAAGTTAACTAGCTGTTGAATATAAGTATATACATGCATGTCCTTATATTCAGAAGCATATTTGTTATTACGTTTTGTCTTTCAGCTTCCAATATGTCCTCCCAGCAGAAAACAGGGTACAGCAGAGAAGGTAAGTACTTAAATGAACCTAAATGAGCCTGTGAAAAATCACTATGATCAATCTTCTTTCAAGTATTAGGTACTTTCAGCTAATGATGGCACATGGTAAAATTGGAGTAGTTCTATTTCTTGTTATAAACAAATATATTATATACATATAGATAATATATATATTATTTCACAGACTCACAGAGTAATTTGGTTTGGAAGGTACCCCAAAGCCCATCCACTCCCACCCCCTTGCCTTGGGCAGGGACACCTCCCACTAGATCAGGGGGCTCAAAGCCCCATCCAGCCTGCTTGAACACCTCCAGGGATGGGGCAGCCACAGCTTCCCTGGGCAACTGGGCCAGGGCCTCCCCACCCTCATGGTGAAGAATTTCTTCCTAATGTCTAATGTAAATCTTTCCCCTTCCAGTTTAAAGCTATTCCCCTCATCCTATCACTACCAATCCTTGTAAAAAAGCCCCTCCCCATCACTCCTGGAGCTTGGAGGCCACTATGAGCTTCCCTCACAGCCTTCTCCTCTCCAGGCTGAACAACCCCAACCCTCTCAGCCTGTTCTCATAGCAGAGGTGCCCAGCCCTTTAATCATCTCCGTGGCCTCTTCTGGACCCAGTCTAACAGTTCCATGTCCTTCTTAAGTTGAGAGTTCCAGAACTGGCCTCAATACTCTACTTTATTCTATTCCAGTTTCTACTCCAATTTATTCTACTTCACACCAGTGATACTCTAATTTACAGACAGGTCTTAGAGCACACAGCAGCACTGGGTGTTTGAACCAGCACAGAATCACTTACAGAACAGGCTCTCAGTCTGTGGTGGGATCTAGATGCAGTGCTTTGGTAACATCTGTGAGGACAACTTTCAGGAGTAATTTATTATTGTAGTAAATTCACAGAAAACCGAAAAAGTCACATACATACAGTACTGATTCAGCATTACTTCAGATCAGAAACAGAACATTAGTTATCAGAGCAGCAGACAGACATAACGTGACAAATGCGTGAGACAAAAATGTCACAGAAAAACTCACATCTCCTCTCTATAAAATGTTCTTTGTTTCTATCATGGGCTTCTTCCCTCCTTCAGTGTTCCTAAAATAGTGAATTAAGACAGAAGGGAGAAACACAGGAGTTAACTGTGAGGGGGGAAAAAAAAAGATGTGTATATATAAAAAGGATTTAGTACATCCAAAGATGGCTGCAAGTTATGTGTATGCAAAGGAAATTATCAGGCTGATACTCAGCAATGCAGCACACAAAATGTTCTGAAGTCATACTCTAAGCACTTAGTCCGAAGAAAGACCAGATCTTTCTCGACCTTCACACTCAGTATAACAGTAAGACTTCTGCTTGCCCCAGGCTGAAGCTGTTGCAGACACAGCCAAGTGACAGTCAGAGTCTGTCATTAAACAGACAAACACCTCGCTCTGCACTAGGTCCAGCAAAGCACCCAGCAGCACTTCAACTTCAAATGTAGTAGTAAATAGTTGTTTTTCTGAGGCATCTGCAAACAGTCCAAGTAAAATCAACAGAACTGAGGGGCAAGCAAGAAATTACTTGTGTGCCACACTCAGAACTATCAGAACCTGGCTGAGAAATAAATTTATCTCTTTCACAGAGTCTTAAATATGGTTTGGGAAAGTCCTTGCTCATTATTACTGGCAAAGAAAGACACTAAGGCCTGGGAGAAATAAAATGCAAAGTGCTTGGCTTCTCTCTTCTGATTTCCATGTCAGCCACTTGCATAGCCTACAGGGTTGTCCTCATCAGAACTCCAGCTCTCTTTGCTGCCAGCACAGACACAAGGCGTGAAGCTCATCCACACCAAACAGCCTCCTTCAGCTTCCCAGCCGCGCATTTTAATGTGTCTCTGTCTTTCTAATCAGCTTGGTTGATCTCTGCATTTCTTGCATCTCAGTTGTATATAAAATCATAATACAGCTGAGGGTTTATTGAATTTATGACATTCCTTTACTCTACTGGACTAGCTGATGAGTTTTCTACTGATCATTTTGCTGTGGTAAGTAAGTTTCATCCATCATTTCCTTATTTATCTCTGTAAGAGAAAGCAACAGTCACAGGGACTTTGAAAAAAACGTTTGTGCCCTGACCTAAGCCTTCAATGAAAGCTAATAATAACAACAGGGTTTTGCTTAGCAGTGTGAGACCTGTCATAATGTGGGCTGGCGAGAAAGTTCCATTAAACAGCTTGCCAATGATGCAGTATTGGTCAAGGTGACTGTTTCTTTTGCAAGAGTTATAAATCAAGAGCTTGTTCCCAGAGTCATGAAGAAAGTTACATTTTTTCTCTTTCAAGAAAGATTATTGAAAGGATTTTTGTTATTGCTGAGTTTTCATGCATTATTTAATAATTTGATTTATATTAATTTTTACTATTAAACAAAGAGGGATTACGATTCAGGTCCTTTGCATCCCAGTCTGTACAATCACATAATAAAAAGGTAGACCTGGAAGGAAACAAATTGTTGTTTCCATCCTCCACAGAGAATAATATCCAAATCCAAATACACATTATTTTACCTAACTGCAAAAATAAGCTATAGCCTTAGAAATTTCCTCTGACATTTTTCATGATTACTTTTCAAAAGCATATGGGGTTTCTATTTTACATACATATAAATATTCTTTTCCAGCAATGAAAAAATATTTCAAAATAATACAAAATTAATCTTCAACGGTGCTTTCATGAATCACATGAAACTGTGTGCACAGAGCAATATGTCCTGGGATGTCAGAATCTCACTTTGAATGCAAGGAAAGGCACCGAAGCAGATTCTGTCTCCTTGCAACACTACATTGATCCTTCAGATGAACCTCAACCCTGAACAAGGCAACTATCAAGAATACAAATATTTTTCCAGCTCTATCTATACAACAACAACAAAAGTGACACTTCCAGCTTGAAAAGCCTCGAAGCAATAGGAATAATATTCTGTAATCTTTTGCACAGTAATTCACTGAAAGGTCTGCAAACTCATGAAAAGGAAAGAACAAGCAGTAAATGAGGCCGAGGTACTTCTTTGAGGGCAGGGCCAGCAGAACCCCCCTGCCTTGGTGCTTGACCCAACAGATTTCATGTTTCAAGTTGATCAGTAAATTTGGAGGCACAAGAATGCAGAATTTGAATATATCTTCAGTTCTTGCCCTTCCTAGTTCTGAACACAGTAAAGTCCTAAGGTCCTAATTTAGAGCAATTTAAATAGCCTTGTTGATTTAACCACACCATTACTATTACTGAACTGGCCCAGAACCGATTAATTCCTGCAATTTACTGTATGAGTTACATATTCATTCATCAGTAATTTATACAGAGTTTTCCCTGTGTCAGGTGTTATGTTTTCACTTAAACAGTTCTTCTCCTTGGTGTTTCTCCTCTTTCTCTTATCCCCTTAAATTAAGTTTAATTAAAGTAATTTTAATAAACAAATTGAGGTGATTTAATTAAATCCTCTTAAAAAGAGCAAATGTATCCTGTCTCAGCTTCTCTCTTCTTTTTTATTGTGTTGAACTAAACAAAGCTTTGCTAGTCTCGCAATACCTTTTCCACTCACTCACCCTATTTGCAGCCTTTACCTGAATCTTAGTTTTAATTCATCTTCCTTCATCTCAAACGATCAGTCCACTTTTGCAGATAAAGCAAGACCATTACTTGGTGCTACAGCTTTCCTGTTGCTCTTGTGCACCCACGTCAGACCCAAGTCTATGCCCGAGCCCGTCGCTGTGTGAGCTCCCCTGAGAGGTTTCAAGGTGAACGTTCAATACAGAACTCTTAGGAAAGAGGGGTTTTAAGGGGAGTGAGACCTGTGAGTTCGGTCTCGGTGTGTGGAAAACATCTTACTGACAAAGCCTGGAAAGATTATTTACATTCAAGGAACTATTCCAGACAAAAGGTGCGGCTGCTTCCCAAACAGGTTGTGTAGAGTAATCCTCTTCTCCTTGCATTCTCTTTCTGTGCGATCACCTCCGGCTTCAGCCTGTGCTGTGAGGAAGGTGCACGAGGCTGTGTGCAGGCACCTCTTTGCCATTGTCTGCTGGCTTTCAGAACGTGCTTTTGCTTAACACACCTTTGTGTAAAGGCACAGCACTGCTTCCTTCTCAGCACTCTGCTCTACTATTTGACTTATTTTTATGCAAATGTATTAGTTGAGTTATTTTATTCAAAATCACGATGTCTGTATTTTTTAGTCCTGTTTTTCTAGTATAACAAGTAATTCTGGTTCTTTGTTTTGCCAACTAAGTCCCCTGAGTCGTTATATCACCTTCCTGACAAAACTTCTATGTTCTACTACTTTAAATTATCTCATTCCTTCTAAATCAGGCTTAGAAGCAGTCTTTTAGTTATTTTAGATGTTCTGATCCCACATCCATTCTGTCCTCAAATTAGAATTCCATGAATCCGAAAGACCTGACTCAGTCACAACCTTTTGTCCCTCAGTTTGATTTCTCCTATGAAACTGCTTTGGTTTTTATTCTGAGAATGCAGTATTATTCAAGTCTCTAAAGCACAGTCTGATTTGCACATATGTTTTGCACATAATGCAAGCTGTAAAACAAATTTGAGATGTTATTCAACTCAATATTTTAAAACTACTTTTCAGTTATGGCTACTTCTTATTTGAATCTTTACAAATCATCTGCTCCACCTGGGATTGCAATAAAATCTAAAATCACACTTCTTTTTTTTGGAAACACATTTGCTTCTCTTTGTTTCAAAACTGTTTCTTCTTTTTTTCCCCTCCCTGCAACTACTTCATCTCCAGTGCTGTGAGGGCTTCTTACATGCCTAGAAATAACCAAAAAAGAGCTCTGACACAAATTTGAGCAGACTGTTTAATGCTGTAACTACTATAAAGGATGTTAAAGGGAAGAACTAGAGAAAGGATGAGGATGTGGGTATGATTTCATTCCAGTGCCCCTGTTCTGCACCACTCCTCCCCCAGCCAGCCTCACTGCTCTGAGACAGCTGAAAACCCCTCTCATTTCCCACACCTCTCTGTAAATGTTCCCAGTGGAAAAAACAACACACTTCTGGAACAGCCCTGCCTCTTGTAATGGCTGACTACATGCAGCATAGAGGGTCAGGGCACATTGAATAAGTTTAGGGGACATTTACTGTCTGCTAGAGAGGAAAAACTATGGCAGCGGAGAGAGGAGACAACAGGCACCACAGCGCACACTTGGTCTCTCTGTAAAGCCCATTGAAAAGGAGTATTTTCAGAAAATATTTCCTAGCCTACTTGTCAAGCTGTAGCAGAAATATTCCACACATCAACGGATCACATCTAATGCAGAAGCATTAGATGTTGGGACACCATAATAAACCCTGTGTCCTATAAACCAAAGGCATGGTCACAGACACTGGACCACGGTGGAGTTTGTCTGCAATCCACCTGGGAATTCTGACGGAGCCTGTGTGACCCACCAGAAACAGACTGGTGAAGCAGAGGGAGCGGGAAGCTGCCTGAGCTGTTACAGCAAATGCTCCCTTCTGATCAGACACCCTGGATCAAGCTACAGCTGCTGGGTTTTGTTTTGTTTTGTTTGTTTTTTCTGTTGAATTCCCTTTGGTTTTTACCACCTGATGCAGAGGAGAGAATATCCCAAAAGTTCCCCTCCTTCAAGATGTTCACGGACAAGATCATCAACTTACTTCTGCGATGATGATAAGAGAGCATTGAGATATGTGCCAGGAGGCACTGCCAACTGTCCAGCAGTGCCTGAAGGAAATACAAGTGGTGGGACAGCCAGTCTCTGACAGCCTGTTCGCCTAGCAGGATGCTGAGGAAAGAGCCTGCCTCTGGCAGGAATTAACAAACAGCAGAAGCCAGCAGCAGTCTCCTGCTTGCAATACAAATGGCTTTGGAGAAGAATGATATTCCTAAATGCTGAAATTTCAAAGTTGAAAAATATCACTACTATGATGGGCCAACACAGGCAGAAATGCCAGGGTGAGGGGACTGCATTTTGGAAGGCCTTTTCAAAGGCTGGAAGTGACCTGCCCGGGAACCAAAACTGTCCTGACTCTCTAGAGACCCTGGGAGAAGTATCTGAGGAGCTTCTACTTGGTCAAGCTCCCATCCATTCACCACCCAGTTTACAGTTTTCTAGAACACGTATCTTCTAAGCCATACAGTTGTGACACCAGCACGAAGATCCAAATGCCATGTTTGCAAGAACCGCTTGAAAGTCACACACACCTTTCACTCTCCACTCTCACAAATTCCTTCCTTGCATGTTTACTATCAATTACAATACAGATTCATCAGCTACCAACCTCAACCAAAATCTCATTAATCAATAATTAAATACAGTTTACAATACAATAAGCTACCCACAGCATCTCAGCATCTTCCTCTCCTGTCCCCGAGTTACAAAATTTAGGGAATATTAATGGAGTTTCTTGAAACTGATTCTGCCACGAGGCCTTTTCAAAGGAAATGTTAACACATCCCTGAAAAGGTGTTTTACGAAGAAAGAGAGAAAGAGAGAAAGAGAGAAAGAAATAGAGAGAGAGAGAAAGAAAGATAGATAAAACTCTGCAGATAATTTTGTTCTGTCTTCTGACTCATGCCAAATATTTGTGTTCTCATCTGCTTCACTGAGCACACTTCAGATTCAGGTTTATAATAGTACTTTCAATGTTTTTCCAACAGTAAATTATGTTTAAAATTAACTTTCTGGCCATTTCTTCATGAAGGATTTTGTGGCTTCAATATCACAAGGCTCTAGGTCTTCAAATGTACTTGTCTCCATACTTACACATATCTTCTCCACAGTGCTTTGTCCCATTCCCATGCCTTTACTTGTTTCCATTTTTATATTTATAGCTCTGTTTAATTATGAATAATCTAGTAAACACCTTGAAATCCCCTGCCTTTAGCTAATGTGAATCAAAACCCTCATCAAAAGAAGTTACAATACTTACAGTGATTTAGAAAACCTTAGGCACTGAAATAGTTTAAATAAATTGACACAACACTCTAAAATATGCTAGAATGATGAATTATTTCTAAAGCATTAATATTGCAAACTCCTTTTACCATTTCAAGGCTATTTTTATACGGATTCAGGGCTTATACTTCAATGCTATTTATTTGAAATAGCAAATAGAGGCAAATACTCAGCTAGTGAACTTTTATGCTTCCTTTCAAGTTCCATTTCTGTACCATGTCTGCCTGGGTTCTTTAGAGAGCAACATTTTATTATACAATATTCATCCAGCTACTTGGCACCCACAAACCATCACACATCTTATTCAACTGCAGAGATGTCATTCTGAGATCTTTGATGTGCTTGAGTACATATTTTGTAGGCATTGTTACACAATGCTTGATTGGGTCTGAATTCTATTTGCAGACTGGGTGTTTAGCAATAGGAGGCTGCATTTTTTCTGATATTTTATTAAAGAGAAATATGAATCTGACACAGGTGCACAGAAGGACTACCTTAACATCACAGCTCCCCACATGGAAAAACCTGGATTCTTTGGTCTGGTAGAAGAGGACACGAGTGCCCTTTGCACAGACAGTGGGGATGGTGGGAAGAGAAGGAAAGACAAACACCAGGAAAAAGGGAGTAGAGCGAGTGATGAACTCTTCAGTTCCTTTGAGATGGAGAAAGAAAATGACCATTTCTGGAATGCAGAAAAGTTAAGTGGGATAGAAAATGTGGAAAATCATGATGTGCCATAAAAATAGTATCTCTATTGAGTCCAAGTCTTTTATCACCTGGTTGGAGTTCAGTTCTAGACTATCATTTGTCAATATACTGCAGCTCTCCCTCTGAGGCCGAGGACTTATTGTCTCTGTCTTTTTATTCCCTTGCTCACCGGTTGCTTGCTTCCCCTGGCCTAGTACTGAGGAGGGCAAATGCTGTCCTACCTATGAGCAGCCATGAATTCTGATAGTTCCTTTCTGCAGGACAATCACTGGGGGGGTGTTTTGCATTTGATGCTCAGATATCTTGATAAAATAATACATGTAGGTTAAAATCCTTAGAGTTGTACATCCTTTTACTAACAATTTATTTTTTCGATAGACTCAGTAATTATTATAACAAGAGTAAAAGACTGCCTTGGAATAACAACTGATGCTACAAAATGGCTTTATTCCACACAAACTGTATATTTTAATTTGATCTCATTTTTAATTTGGTACTTGAGGAGCAAGATATCTTTAATAACGGCACATGTCTGCTAACTCTCCTTTCCCACAGTAAATACTGGCCAGCTGGGGACAAATGTGAAAGACAGATAAAAGCCTGAAGTTCCTGTACGCATTCTGGAAATCAGCTGCTGGATGGGAAAGAAACAAGTTAGTGCTCCAGCAGAGGGAATGGCAGACAGGATTCAGCCTTTACAGACCTCTCTGGCAGCTGCATGTTCACTGCAGAAAGTGCTGTTTCTTGGCAGTGGGATCATCACAGGAGACTTGTGAAGAAACTGGGAGTAATGTAGTCAGAAGAAAGGATTTGAGAGACAAAGGACATAAATCCATGGGAATCCAAGCCTCATTAGTTCCACTGTTCATAATGAAATGGTAGTCTCTTTCTAAACAACTACTTTTTGCTTGATAATTGCAATTCTGAATGATGTTATATATATACACATTTAATATACACACATCTGAGTACTAAAAATAGTAATTTACAGAAACACAAAGAGGTGCTTATTTTACCTCTTTTTTTTTTCCTTCTTTGATCTTCACATCTTCACAGAGCTTGACCACACACACACACACACAAATTCACTAAATGAGATGGTGAACTGGTAACTTATTCAGTGAGACACTGGTGAAGTGTGTGTCAAGGAGAACATAGAGTAGTAAATATTTTTCAAGGCACAAAGGGTAAGCCACATGGATATTTCCTTTTTGAGAGACAAGGATAGGCAAAGTGAAGAGAAACATCAGATTTTTCAGATGAGTAACAGTGATGAGAAAAACCAGCACAGATGAATTTGGCTATTTTTAAGTAGAAGGAATGAACATAAACAGTTGGAGAAATAAAATATTCAGGGAGGTGTAGGATATTGGTAAAAAATTGAAGATAGTCATAGATGACCCCTGACTAAGCAGAGTTTTTGCTCTGGTTTCATTGTTCTCTCTAGCAACCCATGAAAACAGGGGAAAGGAAATAACGTTTTCTTTTGTAGGTTCTCACTTACTGCTCTCAGGTTCTGGAACGCTTTTTCTCCATGTGTTTTTCTTGAATGTGGAGAGGAACAGACATAGATAATGAGCCAGACTGGGCAGGAAAAATGTCAGTGGAGAGAAGAAGGGCAGTTTCATAATGAACTTCTAGTTTAGCAGCATATCATTATTGTTGGAAGTTCAGAATTCTATCTAAAATAAGTAAAAAAGGCATTGTGGGCAATAGATTCCAGTAATGGTACCAACACCTATTATCGACAGAAAGACACAAACTGTATTTTTAAACTGAAGTCACAGGATAAGTGTTAAGTCTTTAAAGGAGCTGTAGTGCAGTCTGAGCTATAAAATGCTGGGATAACAGTTAGTCGTAAATCTCCCTGACAGTTATGCCTGCAGTTCTAAAACTGAGCTACTGAAACAGTGGTACAATAATAATAAAAGCAACGCAACATAAGTCCTGGATGTACTAGATTTATGAATAGGATATTCTTTCATGAAAAGGGCATAGAAA